>CM037584.1:192455133-193655133 GCA_021018995.1 Chloranthus sessilifolius
ACCCTGATACCAGTATCGGGATTGTATCGGTATCAGCTGATACAGGCCCGTATCAGTCAATATATATCGAGTATCGGTCGAGAAGGATCGGGTATCGGCCAATACCCCCCTTGATTTGAATTTTTTTAGAAGTTGTTTCACCTTTTTTTTTATAAAAATCCGTATCGGCCCTCCATGGACCGATACTTGATACCAATCCCCGAGTTAGATACCTTGAACCCGAGTGCCATCAGCACTTGGGTCAAGTACCTAATACCAGCTCTATAAAGAAATCATCTTAACAAAAATTTAAAGAAAAATTATAGTCATCACGCATTACTACTCAAAAGCACCAGTTACAAAAGATACAAATAATAAGGAGCAGTATGTATATATAGATATCTACCAATGCGGCCTTCTCGAGATGAAGACATAAAGTATCTAAAGGTAAACTAGGCCCATCTCCAGGGTAAAGCTGGGATCCAACTCTCTTTAGTACAGAACAAGCTTCAGCGACACCACCTCTTGAAAGAGCCTGATCAAGAAGTCTAGCCCAAGTTTCTCTGATAGTACTCGCATCAGTATCTTCATAATAATTTGCAAAGTAGAGCATTTCTAGGCATACCTGAAAGCAGAATAATAAGTACAAGATGTCAGATAATAATGAATAATACACACACACACACACATATATATATAGCAGCCAGCTATTTCAGAACATCATTCCAAGATATTGTACGGTTTAAAGTATCTAGTGAAAAAAACTTAATTTGCATATCCACAAGGAAACACTAGAGACAATGAGGCAAAAAATTCAATATCCTACCTAGTATAGTGAACCAATAGGACAACTGGAAACAAGAACATAGTTAAATCTTGTGAAAATAAATCTTATCTAAAAATAAATCTTGTCTATATTAGCAGTAGTAGGAAGAAAGGATATTTTCCAAATAGTCAATGAACCTGGGTGGTCACTTTGCACTCAAGCATGTCAACAATGGTCCGGCAATATCAAGAAAAAGGATATTTCTAAGGATTAATAGGGTGTCAACAACATCAATAGAACATAGTTTATGAAGAATCTTTTACCTCAACAATCCTATCAAAATCTGACTTCTACAGATATCGGGGACCCTAGAAATCTCCTTTTCACAGGATTTGGTTGCTGCAAGGCAGTTCATTAGCTTGATCATCAATTGTATCCATCACAAAGGTCAATCCTTCTAATTAGGTTCGGAAAACTTTGCTCAGAAACATAGGGTAAAGAGTTGATATTTGGTACCTGACCGGAGCACCCCTGCAACCTCTCTCCTCCAAACTTAGGAAACCCACAATATTTTAGAGTGGTAAGCACCAATTTGCATGCTCATACATGGCTGTGCACCTCCCGAGGCTTGACTATTTTAGCGGGTGATTGTTCTGAGCACTGCCAGCAATGCTCAGGTTCAGCACCTAATACCAACTCTTATGGTAAATTCTTTAACCATCAAGAGAGACGAGCATCCAAGGGATACCAAACCCACCAAACCAGGTCATCAAGAATCAAGCCCTCAATATTCATGTGCGAACCAAACTCCCTATCAAAGATCCCACTATTCTTTGTGTACTGCCTTTAAACGGGTTACATAATGCACCATCAATCTCTATAAAGTATAAACCAGAGGTTGAAGAAAGAGATAACTGACAAAATAAAAAATAAAAAATAAAAGCTGAAGAAAGAGATTGGATGAAGCCAAATGCATGGATGAAGCAAGATATTGGCATTTCCAAAGGAAATTGCATAGAATGAAGTTTGATTGTTTTCCTCGGAATATGGAATACTGAGCACCAATATTTGATAGCTATCAAGAACAGTGATGATCATCTCTAGCCCACTGCAAAAGAGAGGAAGTTTGATTTCCACGACTTGGGAAATTATAATTCTGAGGGAATTTGATTAGTACCTTCCCTATCCGATCATCAATGATACAAATGAGAGCCTCCATTACAAGGGTGAAGAGTAATGGGGAAATGGGTCCATCTTGTCTCAGCCTGCACTCATTAGAGCCTCCACCCAAGAAGAAGAGGGATCAATCTCCCTAATTCCCGATTCCATCACCACAATTCCCTCCCCTTCCAAATTCTGTGACTGCACTAAAAAGTCTCCCCCCCCCCTCCCCCTCAGTCCCTCATAATATGGCACCCATATATAACCTGGTAATCGAGGTTAGCTTCTTATGATGCAATCTATTAGTAGATAAAGCACAAGTGGTAACAAATATCCTACACTATATCATCTAGAGAGCCAGCCATCCAAATTTTTGAATGAACAGAGATCGAAATACCTAGGTGTATACAAATACCATTAGAAAGAAAGGACTGCAGTCTTCACCTAGTAGTGACGGGACATGCCATCAAACTTTAAACTCGACCTCACCAATGTTTCCCAACCTAAGCCTCCCCCAACTATAGTTGCCTCAAACGGTTTTGATTCCCAGTTCGATCTGGACTCATTCTGTTGGTTTGAAGTTGTCCTGCATCTCGAACTGGAGTACAACGTACAAACTTTTTTGTGCAGTCATGACGAACATGATCAGTTACCTAGAAAACTATGTGTGTAATCTTATTTGTCATGGCCAGTTCCAAAGTTGATCCCTGTGATCCTTCACTGTTTTAACTTGCCGACAACAAAGTTGTAACTTGTAAGTGAAAAATCTGTAGACTTCAACCCATTTTTCAAACCCCGAAACTTATATATGTTTGCCTCATCCAATCCAAACTCTTAACACCTATTGTCTATAGTCACTACTATCTCAAAGGTCGCCTTATCAAAGGATGAACCACAGCATTGCTGAGGCTAATTTGAGACATTCATGAGTGCTATCAGGAAAAGCCTGAGAACCTTGTAAGGAGTCAAGAGGTGATACATGCCAGCCCAACTATAAATCATCAAGTGGACCAGGGTCATGGCCAAAGTTACTATGGGCTACAAGGATAGATAAGGTTTAGGTAGGGTGGTTGCTGGTGAGTTGTTCAAACTGGCTTCTGAAAGCACAAAGTGTGTAGCATTCGGGCCAAGGTTCGTTGAACTAGTCAAATCCTAAATAAGTCTGGTCGAGTTTACAATTTATTGGCCCTTTGGGTATTGACCAAACAAACATCATGGAAGAGCTAGAATCCTAAAGCCATGTCGAATGATTATAGCCTGCAAAATCCAAGTGGGACAATCGTAACCATTGAAGCAAGGCATCCACCAGCACGTAACCCTCACAACTGAGACAGTTCTTGTTTCCAGCCAGGCATCTCATTTGAAGCTCCTTCCCCTGCCACAAGATCAGAAGTGGCCTTGGAGTCCGTCGTGCCCACCCCCACCCCCGAAATCATCCCACATGAATATGTTCCCCTCCCCCAACAAAAAATTCCCTTTTTGCCCCTGCCTCTCATTACTCCCATCGAACGTAACCCTCGGCCCAGCGTCCCCCCTTTTTTACACATAGTACCTCCTAACAAACCTCTCCCGCATGTCAACCAACTTGCTACCTCCCCTCCCCCCTTGCCTCCCAGACCTACACTTCCCCCATTAATAATGTCTTCAATTTTTTATTTTTGGGGCGCCCGGGGGGGGGGGGGGGGGGGGGGGGGTCATCATGCATCTATGTTCATCCACCTTTTTCAACTGCAAAAGATTAATTTCCCTCATCTTTTCTTACTAATGCAACACATTTTCAATCGTGGATTGTTCATCTTTCTCCATCCCATTAAGGCCACCACCCTTCTATCGAGCTTTGCCTTCCTTCAAATCCATCAACAACAACAACAAAGCCAGATGTGCCAACGTTAACAAGAACTGCATTTCCGCTTCTTCAATTGTTGGATAAGCATATGACATTGTAACTCGACTTCCTAACACATACAAAGATTGATCCCGACATTGGTCCAAACGAATGCAACCAATCATCCATATTCATAATCTTTTGGTCGACATCCATTAGGGCTGTCAACAAGCAGGGCCGGGTTTGGGCTGGGCTTTTGGTCAGCCCAATTATTTTCGACCGAAAAAACTAGGCCTGAACTCGGCTCGGATTTGGGCTGGGCTTGGTGTTTTCGAACTCAGGCTTCTTGTTTAAGCCCAAACCCGGCCCGAAACAGGTTCCGGTGGGCCAGATTCAAGCGAAGCCCGCACTTTCCCATAAAATAGTCGGGCTTGGCCAGGCCGGCCTTTATCCTAAAAATAAAGGCCGAAACCCAGATACAAAATTGGGTTTAGGCCTGTAGGGTAGTACCATAACTACCCTACAGCAAGGCAGAATGAAATAAAAATCATGATTACCAACTTCACTATAATACCCATGAACTAATTACTGCTTTAGCTACCTTATCAGCTAAAGCTACCTTAATTTCAAAGAAAATTTAGGCCTCGTTTGGGAATTTGTAAGGAAAAAGGTATATTTCATTTGCAGGGAAAAATGCATTTGTAGGACCTAAAAAAAATTCTAGATGTTGCTTGCCAAACTATTTGGGTGGAACAGTTTTTTTATATTCAATATAGTTGGAAAAAATAGAACTTTGGGACTCAAGCATATTGTAGTGCATGCATAAAATTGATTTTCAGAAAAATTTCACTGAAAGCTGATTTTATGCAAATGAGGAAAATTAAACTTTCTGTGTGGGCCCCACAGTGGTTGCCAAACAAAAGAAAATGGTGGAAAATGAATTTTCAGGACAAATGAAATGAGTCATTTTCCTTGTTTCCAAGCAAGCCCTTAGCAAACAGCCAAGTGGAACAAACTTGCAGTGAATCAGGCAATCATGAGGAATACAGCAAGCACTTGCCTACTGAAAACATACAGGTTCATCGCAGCAGGGGCAGGAAACATCTAAAAAATACGGTTGGTGTTACTCCCACACCACTTTATGTTACAGCCACCTGACTTGAACAAAGGAAAAATCCGTTGACTGTTTTAAATCAGACGATGGAGGTCATTTTTTGTCCCACTATTCCATACAATAGATCTTGAGATCATAGGCATACCATTAGACGGTTAGTTGTTGATTCCACGTGTCACACATCCCAGACAGTGTACGTGATTATAGCGTACCCATCAAACATGGTTAACAATCATTTTTTGGGATGTGTGCCACATGGAATCAACATATGACTGTCTAATAGCAGGCCCCTGATCTCAAAATCTATTATGCAGAAGATTGAGACAAAAAACAGTCTTCATCGTCTGATTTAAAGCAGTCAATGGATTTTTCCTTTGTGTAAGCGAGGTGGCTGTAAAATAAAGGGGTACCTTTAAATTTTTTAAACCACCCTAAAACCCATTGACGGCTTTGTATTAGACGATGTAAATCGTTTTTCGTCCCAATCTTTCATACAATGGATGCGATCATGGGTGTACCATCAGATGGTCAATTTTTTATTTCACGTCGAACTCAGCACACTCAAACCTGATTTTAAGGTCACTTTTTTGGGATGTGTCACGTGAAATCAAAAACTGACCGTCTAATGGTATGCCCATGACCTCAAGATCCATCGTGTGAAAGATTGGCACGAAAAAGGATTTCCATCGTGTGATTCAAAGCAGTCAATGGGTTTCAGTGCGGTACTCAAAGATTTGGTGGGCGAATTTCAACGTACTAAACAAAGAGTGGTGTGGTAGTAACACCAGCCAAAAATAACTGATCTATTCATAGAAAGAAATGGCACGTGATTTATCAATGCTTTGCTTTAAAGACATATAATCATAGAAATGGTAATCTCTTCTAAAGAAACATACCTCCCAAAGCTCAAATGGAACTGCATATTCATTGAATAATTGAGTAATACTCTTCAAATCTAGTGAGATCTCTTTGGCCTTGTCCTTGACAGTGGAAGCAAAATTAGCATCAGCCACTAGGTTCCCGCGAGGAAAAGGGTCATCCGGAAGGGATTCATTAGTTTCAGACGGATCTTCTAATCTTGATGCTAAAGCCTCTAATTCATCTTTGATTTTTATTTGAAATCGCAGAACCGAAAGCTTCGCTTCAACCAGATCTAACAACCCACTGTCAACAGTTCCCTTCGTCATGTTTACATAACCAGCACTGTTGCTAGCATTTTTTGCCTGTAGAACAGCATTACTGAGGTATAGCCGCCTGATATTACAAAGACACCATATAAAGTATTATGGTAGCTCTCTTAAATTATAAGTCCCAAAGGTACACCAATAGCTATAACCTATATGCTTGAATAATAAATAAAAATACCCACATCGGTATTTTCCACTGTTGAATTTTGAAGGAAAGGTGAAAATTTTCAATGCACCATGTTTGGGCAGTGAACCAAGATATTTGACATGTGATGAAGGACTAAAAAGTCCAAAATATATTTTTTCCTAAAACCGTCCAGGATAGGCTGAGCCACACGCAGGCACGTGCCACACGGCACGTGATCTAGGCGTTGAACCCACAGTCACCACCGTGGATTCAAACCCATTTTCCCACTTCCCATGTAGAAGCCTGGGAGTATGGATTCAAACCCAGCCCAAGGCACTGGATTTGACCCAGTTGGGTGCCATGTGGCACCCAACTGAGGATCGAGGGTGGCCACGTCACAGTAGACTGTAGTAGTACATCTAAAGCAGTGTAAATATGTTTTGAAAATTGACAATAAAGGAAAAGCAACTGAAACTTTACATTCAAAGCTCTATTTCCCCCCCAAAAAATTACCATAGCAGCGCTCTCAGAGGAAACCAGCCTCTACTATTTCTGGCAATTCCCCGAGAAAAACCACATCTAAGATACCCCTACTAACTACTGATTTGTGAAATAAAAACAAAAACACCTAAGGTAACCACTTATTGTTATATGCAGAATAGTTTAACAAGAGCATTTTAGGAGCTATCTACTTATTTTCCAGCAAACTGCTAGAAACAGGCGACATTGGTACCTATGGAAAGCTCTTGCGAGGATATCCAATGATTATAGTTTCTCAAGAAATGGAGGTTTGGACAGTTCACCTGTATTTATGCCCTTACGGCACAATGCCTCATAGATCGTTCAAAATTTCAGACGAAAACAATAAGTATTGGCCGAACCATATCGGTTTCGGACGCACCGGTACAATGCTTTGAATGTATCGTACCGGTGCATACACATATATATATTGGTATGTATTGGATGATACATACCAATGTATCGTCCAGAACCAATACGTATTGGACGATACGTATTGGTTTTGGAGCTGGACGATACATACCGGAAAACCGGTAATTTAAACCATGGCCTCATACACAACAAAAACATAAACTAAAAACAATTATTATCATCCAACATACCTCTGTTCTAGTGTAGGCCCAACCTCTCCATCGGCATGGCGCCTTTCTGCCAGCCTAAACAGTATATGAGCAGCAAGGTTGTGCTGTCGCTTCAAGACATAATACCGTGCTAGCAGGTCAAGATACTTGGAATTCGGATTCTGACCCTCCAGATGACCTACTGGAGAAGCCACAGATGTAATTGCCCGAACCTACATAAGGACAATGGGAATAATAAGAGAGGATAATGAGATGAGTATTAACTGCAGAACTTTAGAAGCATGAAACACAAATAGCAGAATATATATATATATAGCGCAATGCTACATTAGCCATGTAGCGTTCAATGCTTCCCTAGTGCAATTTGGGTGCCAAGTGGTACCTAATCTGAAGATCAAGTGCCAAGGAAATGTGCAAAAGGTCAATCAAGTTCATCCCAAAAAATTAAAAAGAAAAATTACATCTTATCCACCGTCCAAAACAAGGTCAAAGTTGGAAATTTTCAATGCATCAGATTAACACAGCGGAGGTCAAAATTTGACCATATTTTTTAGGGGCAAAAAAGTCACAAAAGCAACATTTTTTAAGATCACATGCCACGTGGCTAATTATTCCAAAACGGGTGTTTGTCTGGGGATAATATATATACACACACACATTATAAGACTGATAGAACTGTAAGATATGCATCTTGACAAAGAATCACAAGGCTTTTAAGTCAAAATTCAAGGAGTTGAGACCTCTTGTATTGGTCCTCGGCCAGCATTCAGAAGAAAAGGCACCAAATCAGAACCTCCATACTCCAACAATTCATTTTCAAGGCCGAGATCAATCATCGTCCTGTACAAATGCTCGTGAAAGGCTTTATCGGACCATTGAACGCTTAGTTGAACAATTTGGCGTATGTAGTTGTTCCGTGAAGCCTGATCAAGGGTAGATCCGGAACCAATAAGTCTAACTGAAGAGCCAAATTCCTTCTTTAACCCTCTTTGTCCAACTGCACCCTTCAAAGAGTGAAGAGCATTGGTGATTATCTTGTAGCATTGCTGACGTTGAGCAAGTGCACTTTCCCGGCGGCCAATGTCAATTTGTTCATTGAGAGCATCTCCTGTGGGGTCAAGAGCCTGAGCCTTTTGCAATGGTAATCGGACCACGGCTTCATAAAATCTACAGAACTCAAAACCAAGTCGATGTTAGATTTGAAAATTAACCTTTTAAATTTCAAAGAGCAGAAAATTTGTGGACTAAATGAGATGAAGAGAAGAAAAACCAACACTCAAAGATAAAAAATATTAATGCTAGGATTTAGTATTCAGTTAAGCACTGAATATATATATATATATATATATATATATATATATATATATATATATATATATATATATATATATATCTCAAAATGGACGGTGCATTGCAATGCAGCCGGTGTGCGCTGCATTGCAATGCCAGATCACGTGCCGCATGGCACATGATCATCCGGTACACCACTTCCTCTAAGGGTTCAGGAGGTCCTTTAGGAATTTAAAAAAATATTATTTTTTGGACTTTTTTCCCTTCAAATCACAGCTCAAACTTAGTGATTCGGATCCAAAACATGTTGCATTAAAAATTTAAACTTTGACCTAATATTCAACGGTGGAAGATTACCCTTTAAAAGAAATTTTAGACAGCACCTGATCGACCTTGGGCATGTTGCAGTGGCACCAAAATGGCTCAAGTGCACCAACCCAGGCTGCAGTAGAACGCATAGTCCTGCATATATATATATATATATATATATATATATATATATATATGGAGTACCGTCACCATACTGGAAGGTCCACATGGCACAAGGTAACGTTGTTTAGATCATGTCATACACATATAAGAACAGTGAAACCATGGACTTGAGTTATAGAGCTGAACTCTAAACTCGAGTCAGTTGAAGTGCCAGGTGGCATCCAATCTCAGGATCAGGTGTCACGGCAAAATGCACAAGGTCGATGAACGACCATTCAGAAAAAGAAAAATAATAAACTATTTTTACAACTGTTGATTTTTTGTCAAAGTTTGAAAAACTCTAGGTCAAAAACGCATATCTTTGACCCGTGAAATGAAGGAAAAAATCACTTTTAAAATAAATTCTATAACCCTAGAGGGGCTGGTCAACCCTTAGAGGATGTGGAGCAACACGAGAACATGTGCCACGTGGCACGTGAACTACACTTGAGTGTAAAGTTGGAACTCTACAACTCGAGTGCAGGGACCCCTTAACCATATACATAATATAAATATATCTATATATATATATATATATATATATATATATATATATATATATATATATATATATATATTAGCGTATGATCCGCTACAAAAAACAGCTCTGCGATGCTCCTCTATAATATTCTTCAATAGGAAAAATCTTTTAGGAATTCCGTAGATCAGGAACTCCTAACTTAGACATTCTCTCACCCACAAAAGAAGGCAGACTAAAGGTAATCCCATGGTTTATCTAGGAAAAATAAGAACAAAATGCCCAAAATTAGCCTTTTAAAAAGTGTATTCATGACTTGTTCAAGAAAATATATTTTAGGCAAGAAAAACATCTTATTCTCTTTCTATTACTCATCCCTTGTCTACTGCTGTTTTATGCATTTTTTTTAATCTTTGAAATTGGTTCATCTAAACAATTTTTAAGAAACTAAGCCGAGTCGAACTTGAAATCTGCAGATCAATTTCTAAACAAGCTGGAGTTCTTAAATGTTGAAAGAACTGACTATAGCCTTTGCCTTATAGCATAAAGCTGACCTTAGATCTTCAAATCGTTTGCACACAGTGCTTAAATCAGCAGACTCTGGAACTTTGGCTAAGAAGTTGAAAGCATCTCTGGCAAGCTTTTCCTTCTCCTCGGGGTCCGATGTGATAGCCGCTCTCTCAAGACACTCCACTGCTAAGAAAAACTTGTAGTCTGCCTCATTATAATAGCTGGGACAACCCTCCCTAAGTTTCCCACTGATATCATCTACTGTCCCCCAATCATCAGGACCAATGTAGTACTGGAAGCAAATAACAAGAAACTATAAGGAGTAGCTTCAAAAATTAGAAACGAGCAAGTCAAAGTCAAATCAGTCACAGAGTCGGGAGTCGGCAATAAATCAGAAAGGGTCCAAGTCCGGAAAAAGCGATCAAATTGGGAAAAATCAAAACAATTCAAAAAACTACCAAAGATATAACATAAAATATTTCAATTGTAAAATAATGGTTTTACTGAATAAAATAGGCAAAACCTAAAAGTTTTTTATGAAGAAAATCGTACAAAACCTAAAGGTTTTTTTTCCTTCAGTATAAATGAAAAAAAAGGACAAAAAATCGGACAACATCACAAACATCGCCAGTTATTCGGCAATTCGTGACTTGGCAGATTAATCGGCAATAAAGTCAGGATTACTGCAAGTCGCCGACTTTTTCCGATCTTTTGAAAAAGTCGGAGACTTTTGTGACTGAGCTATGAATCTGCAAACATTCATGAAATGAAGTGTGTGACGAATGCCCTGCCTGGTCAAGAACCAGGTGGTTCGCTATGAGACCGCGACCTGTATTCAAGTAGTAGCCGCACAAAAAGATTTATTTACATTATTATTAATAATAAATAAATAAACCAGCACTTTATTTTTATTTAGCGATTATATGTGAGCATCTGAAATACCTCCATGAGCCCCGAAATAAGCCTTGTAGCAAGCTGGTCACCCTCCTCAGAGCATACTAGTTGGTGGAACGTCAATTGAACTAGTTTCTGCTGTAGAGTAGCATCTAACCCTTGAACCAACCGAGTAATATGATGTTGTGAGAGAAGCTGAAGCAAGAAAAGTGCTTCACCAGATCTCCGAAGCAATCTCCTAACACATTCCATCGCCCTCACCTGTATGAATCATGAAGGAATTTAGTAACAAAACCATAATCATCATTGCCTTATCCCATCAATTTAGTGACATAAGTAAACAATTATTACAAGGGATAATGGCTCCTGTCCGACATTTAAACACCAGAATGGTGTTTAAATGATCTTACACCATTAAATTTATACTTTTTATCTCACACCGTTGAAGTGTGATTTATCATTATGCCATGTGACGCACATCTTGATCAATCTAAATTGTCCAAGTGGCAATCCATCATTGGAACATATCTCATCCCAAAGAAACATGCCTATAAGTGCATGTGTAAACCATCCGATTGATGAACTATAATATCCGCCAGTAAAACTAAAAACAACGGTTGATATTATGGTCAACAGATCGGATGGTTCAAATAACTCAAAAAGTTTGATTTTTGGGCCCATTGCAGTTCAATGTATGATCTATCACTTTGATGAGTGGATTACCCACATCTTTAACTCTTAATGGTGTAAGATCATTCAAACACCATTTTGGTGTTTAAATGACGGTCAGGAGAGTCGAGTTCTTATTACAAATGTCCATATAGAGATCAAGAAACAGCTGAATTACTTCCATGGCAGCCAGTTCTGCGGGACTATAAGGAAGCCGTTGCCTTTTATTAGATGATGTCCCACCGTTACTTGTATCGGTATTTCGAGGGTACGAGCCAAACAAATTTCTCATCATGCCCTGATCGCTAACTCCTAAGTCTGAACCAGTACCATACAGAATAGAACCAGTTAGATCACCTAAACCAGCAACACAACCATAGAGTCCTCTTCGCTGGTTTCTTCTAGATCGTAAAAATAGCTCTAAGGAGCGAATCTTGCTTTCGAGGGTTTGCATTGCCGCAACAGACAACCTGCAAACAACCACCCCTCGTTCAGAGGCAGCATCAGAACCTAGTTCTCCTTTGACAACCATGACAGGGAGCTCCCACACAGGGAAAAGCAACCTTGACGAGCACAAACAAAGCCCTTCGTGGGCACCGGAAAACACAGGCTCAGCCTCTTGAACAACTTGCCCCATGCTGAATCCTCCGGGAGGAGTTCTCGTGTTGGCTAATGCACTATTACTTTCCACTTGTGGCATTCCCACAAGTCTCGGATCCTCAAAAGCTTCTGCAGCTTTTTCAGCAATAGTGTTGCTTATATTGTTTTCTTCAGCATTGACTAGCTTCGCAGCCAGCATTAAACACATAGCCGCAGCTTCTCCGGCCCCAAAACGATGAAAGAAATCCTCAATTGTTGATCTTGGGGTATTGCCCTCTAACAACCTTCGTAGTATGTCCACTGGCCTGTTGAAAATTACTTCCATCATGCCCATGGTACTGAACACAACAACCCTTCTTCTCGGTAAGATATGCTGAGTCGCCAGGTCTCCTCTAGCCCAAAGTTTTCCAGTTGCCTTTTCATTGGCTTCGCCCAAACCTTCAAAAGATTCAAGGTCCGAATACAACGATTGCACGGTAGATGCTATATCAGGGAACGGTAAAGCATCAGCCACAAAAAGCATTCGGCCCTCAATGGGTATGGATGATACCGACTCCCGTAGTGCACGAGAACTTCTTGCACCCATTCCAAGGTTGCCAGCGAGAGAGGATTGTGTGCTTGCATCCCTGTTTGCAATCAGAAGAGAGGACGCGGTTGGGCGTGAGGAATCAGAAAGGACGAGAGTACCGGCAGAATAATAAGCTGCTTCTACCTTCAAAGCCAAATCTTCGGTATGTGATCTGCCGGCTACGGACATGGCACCAACTCCCAAAGGAGGTGAAGGCCGGGTCGTTACAACTTTTAAGCAGCATGGCCTTTGATGAGCACTACTTAGAACAGAACCATTACTTCCACCAGAAGGGGCAGTGGAAAGGTACATTCTTTTTCCATCTGACAGAACAGCAACAAGATGCAGCCATTTTGATTCTATGGTAGACAAAGGTGCAATGCAAACTATAGTTGGTTTTGCTGTCCTAGTCACTGCTCTAGATCCAGTAGCTCGTCTAGCTCCATACTGAGCATCTCTTTGATCGATCAAGTTTCGTTCTTCGGCAATTTTCTTTAGTGGACCATCACCATTTAATCCCATATCAAACACCTGAAGTTTCATCTCCTCTGTTCGTGCATACAAAATATGCCTTTCATTATCAACAACCATATCAACAATCGGATCAACAGCTCCAAATTTAAGAACATTCGGTAAGACCCACCTGAAATATAGCAAGTTAAAGCTATGAACTGTAACTAAAAAAATAAATGATCCCCGGTAAATAGTCAAGCAACTCAAACCATCCGATAATATAAACATACCTTGAGATAAGACTACCGACACCTGCTGTAAGGCAAACTTTACGGCAACGCTTATGCCAGCCTGAGCCGGTTGTGTACTGCATTTCATAAATATGCCCATCGCGGCCTGCCAAAAAAATGTGACCCTTATCCGTACAGGTAATGCTAGTCATAGTGACTCCATCAGTAGGGATTGTGTACTCTGGTAAAGGCTGTAAGGAAATCTCTGCAAATGGATCTGTTCCATCCCCCCTTGCAGTACAGCATACTCCTATTAGAATTAACTAATCACCATAAACAACACATCAGTGACAGCCCAAATCATTATTAAAGAAATGAGTCAGAGGAAAAAGGTCATGAAGCACAGAGTCCGTATTTGATAAAGTAGCTTCTTTACCCATTTGCAAGGTGAGCAATCAAACTTCGTATAAAAAAGAAACTAGTAATTGATACCATACAAGCTTTAACAATTTTCTTTCCAACAAATTTTTACCTAAAATTTCAACTGTCAGTGATTAGAACAAATAATAAACTACATGAGTACATGGATCTGGAATGAGATTTAAATATTGAGTTTGATATTATAAAATCCAAAAACATCGTCCTAAGCATGGTATCAAAACTCGGTCGATACTGATACGTATCGGTCTCGTTGAGAACCGATACGTACCAGTTAGTCGAGAACCGATACCACCTCGAGACAGGTATTGGGGTGGTATCGGAATCGGCATCAATATCAGTATGGGACCGATACGGGTCAGTATCGGCCGATACTACCTCGGTATCAGCCGATACAGACCGATACAAATACTTTTTTTCCATTTTTTTGCTTCTTTTCAATAAAAAATGGCCGATATGGTATCGGCGGTACTGTATCGGCCGATACGTATCAGTTCCAGATGGACCGATACCCGATACCGATATTGAGTTGGTCCTAACATTCAACAATTCGACCAAAACGAAAACAACAAGACTCCAAATTTCTGTTGGGGCTATGTAGCAAACTTATGTAAAGAATAAAAATTGAAAGTATATCCATTAGACCTAGCATTTTTTGTTATGTTCCAAAAAAAAATGTTTGTGCATGTTGCCTCGGAATCTGATCTTCGGATTAGGTGTCACATGGCACCCAAATGACACTAAGGTAGCGTTGAATGCTACGTCTCTAATGTAGGGCTCTGCTGCCCACACACACACACACACACATATATATATATATATAGGGGAGTGCTAACCTCACCCTCTTCATTGTGCGGTTAGCATCGTCCCAAAACCAAAATGCCCTCATGGGATGGTATTTTCGGTAAATACATGAAGGGAAAATTGTCCTTTATGAAGTTTGCCATCGAAAAAGCAAAAAGGGCAATTGTACCCTTCATTTATTTACCAAAATGCCATTCCATGAGGGCATTTTGGTCCAGGGACAATGCTAACCTCACAAAGAAGAGCGTGAGGTTAACATTCATATATATATATATATATATATATATATATATATATATATATATATATATATATATATATATATATATCAAACAATACTTCTTCCTTGCTTGGCAAATGGATGCACTAATGCATTTTACACTTTCACAACATCCTCAATTGCAGCCAAGTGCTAAGGTGCATACCATATCTGCCCTTGTCTCTTACCATTTCTAGGGGCATGAAACTTTTTATAATTATATATATATATATGGAAAGGGGAAAATGTGTCCGGGCGTAAAGATATCTCTACGCCAATTGATATGGGCGTGACACGTAGTGCCTTTTTAGTGAACAGGGTGCCATAGGGCCCACTTTACTAACTAGGGTTAAACTTTTTAAATATTTTAAAAGTAATGTTCCTTTTCAACCGTCATTCTTGACTTTTTTAAAAGTCTCATTTTCTCTCTCTCTTCTCTCGCTTTTTCTAAGAAAGTGTCAGACTTACTTTTTCAGGTATATTTTACTCAAAATATGTGAGCTCCCGATAGCGCTACTTTTAATGACAGCCGCACCAAATAATGGCGCCAGACCACCGCCGACCCATGTGCTTTGCTAAAAAAAAAAGAAAAAGGGGCGTCGGCACCTCTCTATTGAGGTGTCAGTGCTTCGATTAAAAAAAAAAAAAATTAGCGAAGCGCCTCTATATAGAAGTGTCGGCGCTTCGAAAAAATAAATAAATAAAATTTAGCGAGGCCGACACCTGGCGCCCTAAACGAGGCAAACACCACACCGGCCGAGGGGCCGATCTTATGTCGTGCCTCGTTTTTGAGGTGCTTACGCCGTTCTTTGCTAGCGCTTCACTACCGGGCAGCCACATTTTTTGAGTAAAATATACCTAAAAAAGTAAGTCTGACACTTTCTTGAAAAAATGGAGAGAAGAAAGAGACTTTTAAAAGTCAAGAATGACGGCTGGAAGAGTATTTAACTTTTAGAATATTTTAAAAGTGTAACCCTAGTTAGTAAAGATGTCACCCATCACTTCACAAAAAGGGCGCTACGTGTCGCGCCCATATCAATTGGCGTAGAGATATCTCGACGCCTGGGCGCATATCCCGAGCCCTATATATATATAAAGTAGCACATAAAATTTTCATTTTCTTTATTTAGAAAAGAATTGGTAAGTTATGCACAGTGACGCGGGACGGCAACCCTAGACTACATGAATGAAGATGAAGTGCAGTTTGTCGAAATTAAACTAAATTAATCAAGCAAAAAATCAATATATAATCACGAATACCTTAGGGTTCGAAGGTTTCCGTTAGGATGATCGCGTTGGTTCGGATAAGTCCAGTCCGTTGCACTAAATCCGTTAGCCTTGCGAAAGGAGGATCCAAGAGATAAAACTCTAGTCGCTTCCAAATTAGGGCGCTCGCTCGTAGATCAAAGATGGGATCATCGGCTCTTCCTAGGGTTTGTTGAATTGGATCGGATCCACAGTTCAAATTGGTTTAATGGCTTGGGTGAATCTAGGGTTTATGGTTTTTTTGAGAAAATCGCAGGGCAACTGTTTGATTAGGATCGATACGCAAGCAGAGAAAGATAAAACCAAAGAGATAAAATAAGATAGATAGAGATCGTGGGCTTCGCACCCTTCGCTTCACACCAAACCCTTCGCGGGAAGAAGATTCACTCTTCAAAATCGTTCATCTCAAGCAAAAGCAAAAAAATTTACATTCATAATCAATAACTAATTACATTGTTTTTTAATGACCTTATATAGGAGGCCTCCAAAACAAAAGAAAACCCCAAAACAAATACGCTGAAAAGGCCAAGTTTGCCCGAAATTGCAATTTCCATATTTTGGCGGAGTCCACTTACACGAAAAATTAATCGATCGATTTATATATATATATATATATATATATATATATATATATATATATGTATGACAAAACTGTAATTAGGGTTAGGGTTTAGTAGCAGAGAGGAGGAAGAGGAAGAAGAAGAAATATTAGGGTTGAGTCGATATGACTCGCATCCCAATTAAAAATATTATTTATATTAACTTAGCATATTCACGTATTACATGGTTCTCGAGTTAAGTGAATTGTACAACTTAAAATTCACTTAACTACACACACGCCCAAAGTTACTTACTACCCATACAATAGAAATAGCATCACCAACACTCCCCCTCAAGTTGGAGTATAGATGTCGGTCATACCCAACTTGAAGGAGATGTCATAAAGTCTCTTGCCACCAACACCTTTAGTCAAGACGTCGACAAGTTGATTATCAGTTCTAACTTGAGGAATACTGATTTCTTTGGACTCAACCTTCTCGCAAATATAGTGGCAGTCCACCTCAATGTGTTTTGTCCATTCATGAAAGATAGGATTATCTGTAATATGATGGGCGGCTTCATTGTCACCATATAAGATAATTGGAGAGGATACTTCAACCCCCAAGTCTGACAAGATGAATTTAAGCCCCATGCCTTCTCTTGCTCCTTGGGACATGGCGCAATACTCCCCCTCGGCACTGGAGTTTGATACTACATATTGCTTCTTAGATTTTCATGTGACCAAATTACCCCCCAAGAAGGTGCAATATCCGGTAGTTGATCTCCTATCATCCAGAGACCCGACCCAATCGGCATCAGTAAATATCTCTATATCCAAATGACCACGATTTATATAAAGAAGCCCTTTGCCAGGGCTTCCTTTCAAATACCTCAGAATCCTGTGAACAGCCTCCAAATGTACTGTCCATGGTGAGTGCATATATTGACTCACCACACTTACTGCATAAGCAATGTCTGGACGGGTCATGGTTAGATTGATTAGTTTACCAACTAATCTCTGATAGGTACGTGGATCCTTGAGAAGATCACCTTCTTCACCATTTAATCGGTGATTTTGTTCAATAGGGGTCACAGTAGGCCTACCAAAAACCCCTTATCATGAAGGAGGTCTATGGTGTACTTCCGCTGGGATAATAAGATACCCTTCTTAGATCTCGCTGTTTCAATACCAAGGAAATACTTCAAATTTCCCAAGTCTTTAATTTCAAACACTTTGCTTAAATACTCCTTCAGTTTAAGAATCTCATGATTATCATCTCCAGTAATGACTATATCATCAACATAGACTAGTATGGCAGTCATCTTGATTCCCCTTTTTACAAATAGAGTATGATCATAGTGACTTCTTCGGTACCCAAATCTCATAATAGCATCACTAAATTTTGAAATCAGGCCCTTAGAGATTGATTTAATTCATAAATAAATTTCTTCAATCTACACACTTTTCCCTTCTCCCCTTCTTTTACAAATCTAGGGGAAAGGTCCATGTAGACTTCTTCCTTGAGATCACCATGAAGAAATGCATTCTTCACATCAAGTTGAGAGAGTGGCCAATCTTTGTGGGCAGCCAGAGATAACAATACCCTGATTGTGTTGGACTTAGCTACAGGTGCAAAGGTGTCTTGATAATCAATTCCTTGTGTTAGAGTGTACCCCTTTGCTACAAGTCTTGCTTTATATCTTTCAATAGTACCATCAGGTCTATACTTAACTGTATACACCCATTTGCAACCAACAACTCTCTTTCCTTCGGGGAGTTCAACAATTTCTCATGTTTGATTATGTTCCAGAGCATTAATCTCCTAAATCATAGCATTCTTCCATTTTGGCTGCAACAAAGCATCAGAAACAATAGAAGGAAGGGTGATAGACTCAAGAAAACAAATAAAACCATAATGAGATGATGAGAGATTGTGATATGACACATACTTACTGATGGGATGACGAGTACACGATCTAGGAAGTTTTCTATGAGCAATGGGTAGATGAAGATCAGAGACAAGAGGACCCTCTTCGGGTAAGGGATCCTGGTCGGTATGCTGAGAAGGTGACTCTACTACATTCTCATGTGCAGTGGCTTCAACGATACTTTTCTTGTTCCTTCGCACATACATCTTTCCCTTTCCATATTTATCAAAGGTGGGTTGTTCACTTTGCTGTAGCTCAATTGCTTCATCATCCACTTCTTCACAATCTTCACCATCTCCCATAGGTAAAGCTCTAAACATCTCAGAGTACTCTTCATTTTTAAGTAGATTCTCCCCCTGAAAAGGACTTAGAGGACTGGAAAAATGAATGCCCTCAAAGAATGTGACATCCATGGTGACTATCACACGACGAGTGAGAGGGTTAAAGCACTTGTATCCTTTATTAGAGGAGGGATACTCAATAAAAAGACACTTGGTAGCCTTGGGATCAAGTTTACTCCGTTGAATATTGGGGATATGTATAAAACACAAGGAACTAAAGATACGTGGTGGCACCAAGAACGGAGGTTGATGAGGAAACACAAGTTGGAAGGGAGAATGTCCTTCCAGAATAGGCGTAGGCATTCGATTGATGAGGTAGGCAGCAATAAGGACGGCTTCACCCCAAAGATGTTTAGGGACCTTCATATCAAACAACAGAGATCGAGCAACTTCAAGAATATGCCTATTTTTCTTCTCAGCAACCCCATTCTGTTGGGGGGTATAAGGACAAGTAGATTGTCACACAATTCCATGAGAATGAAGATAAGATTGGAAGATGTGAGAGGAATATTCCCCACCATTATCCAATCAGAGAATCTTAACATGCCCATGAAATTGTATGCTAACTAGTCTGTGGAGCATAGGAAAAATAGAGGCAACTTCACCTTTGGTGCGCATAAGAAAGAGCATAGTGAATCTAGTACACTCATCAATAAAAGTAACAAAATAACGATAGTCATTCAAAGCAGTAATAGGGGAAGGCCCCACACATCAGAGTGAATAACTTCAAAAGGAATAACACATTTACTTCCACTCAAGGGATAAGAGTTTTGAATATGTTTAAAGAACTGACAAGTCTCACAATTAAACAAACTACTATCAAATCCATGAAATTTTTCTAGAAATAAAAGTTTCAAACGACTAATATGAGGATGGCCACAGCGGGAGTGGCACAGTTTTGCTTCATCAACAGAAACCACCAGGGCTGCAGGAGGAAATGTACCACGTAAATCTTGAAAGAGGTAGACACAGATGAAAATAAATTCGTCATACCAGACGTGATCCGTAGTGCCAGAATCGATGATCCATGGGGACTGAGAGGAGGTCATATGTGCAGACCCATAGGTACCTAACTCAGCTATGGAGGAGGTCACATGTGAAGAGGCATGTCCCTGTGTCACCGTCATGCGCTGAAGGCGGCCCTGAAGATCTTGAAGATCTCTGTAAGATCTGAAAATCAGACGGAGCTGAAGCAGTAGGGATACTCTGACCACCAACGGAATTAGAAGTTTCCTCAGTAGAGGACTGGAAAGCACGACTTGGAAGGAATTTCGGTTTCCCATGTAAATCCCAACATCTTTCTCTGGTATGACTTGTCACAATGAGAGCACAATAATTTCTCTTTCTTCACGTGAGAGGCCCCCACGACCTCTGCCTCTACCACCAGATTTGCCTCCACCACGACCAAAGGAAGTGAAGGATGGTAGGACAGATCTCTTAGATACAGCACCACCAGGAATCAACATAAATTGTTGCCTACTCTCCTCATGCTGAAGGAGGGCATACACGGTATCAAGTGGGGGACACTCCTCTCTTCAATTTTCCCCTTTTGAACTATTTATTCAAGTTTTATTTCATTCAAAATCCCCGAGGAATCAAGAGACGATATTGCAATTATTGCTTGATGCCCTAAACCAGAGCGAAACTCGAGTTCCTTTATCGGAGTCGTTTTTCTAGATCAGGAAATCTTCGTGCATGCGAACGCTAAAATGAATTAATCGAACTGTTCTATTGAATTCATTGAATTATTTTATGTGTTGAATGATTTCGAATATTTCCACCATTCAATTCATTCTAAAGTTAATCCCAAATTTGCATATTAAGGTTTTAAAGTTTTGTCCTGCATCACCTAGCCAATAAAAAAGGTCCTTAAATGTGTCAATCCCCAGCCTCCAAATAAGTTGTGCATGTTTAAAAGACAATTAATCTTTCGCCTACTTTTCTGCACCCTGATATTATACTTTTTAGCCCTTTGTTGGGCTAACAATCAGCTTAACGGCACTCCGCAAGCTCCTCTTGAAGTCTTCATACGTCTTCTTCAACCTTGGTAAAAGTTCCCCTTTATTGCAGCCATCCAACATGACCTTCTTCCTTCTCAATTTTCGCGCTAATAGCCAATACTAATGTACGAATGATCAAGATGCCCTACAAGTGGTATGATACCACATTTGCAAAATCTTGCAAGTGAAGTCAAAAACCTCAATACTCCCCTTTTGAAAAACCTGGCACGGAAATCATGATTGGCTTCTTCATACCACCACAAAATCCTGCTAGTGAAGTCATAAACCTCAATACTCTCTTTTTAGATAAACTTGCATGGAAATCATCATTGGCTTCTTCATCATCAACTATGGTACATCTTTGTAAATCATCCATGTCCATATCCACAAGCATTCTTGGATCAACCCAGAAACTCAAAAGGTGAAGTTCATAAAGGAAACTAGAGAACTCTACCTTCTCAAATTGGAGAGCATTTCATGAAGCGTTTCAGCATCAAAATTGATTAACTTCGCTTTATCTCCACCACTCTTCATTTTTATTTGAAAAGTAAATTCTAAATAGGGTCAAACTCCATTTTATCAATATTTAAATTTCATAACTTTCCCTTCCACATAATGCAATTTATTCATCTTCCTCTCTACTCCGTCAAAAGAAGGAAATTCAGAACTTATTGAAAAATAGTGCTTACACGACACCTCAGCGACAAAGAATTTTTTGAAAAATATTTAATTTCCAACTCCACTAATATGGTTGCTTGAATATTCGAGTCAACATCGATTTTTTATCTCATATATTTCTTCAATGCCTTCTATATTCCTATAGGACAAGTTTTCCCTATGAATGGTGCCATCTGCCCCATGCTCCCGTGTTTCTATATATCTTGTTAGAACATATTTATCATCTCCACTGGAATCTTCATATAAAATTCTCTTTTTTTACAAGCCATTCAAAGTTAGAGGAATTATCTCAAATGAAAGAGAATTAAGAGAAATTGCATGAAGAAGAAGAAATAACCATATTTGATAGATGAAACTGTGGTAAATCAGAATAGCAACATTTATCATTGGGCCTTGACATTGTGGCTTCTGATTCACGAAGCTCACTCTCTCCCCCTAACCCAACCGTTAGAACATATCATGTCTTCACCATTAAATTCATCGTCTTTAGGGAAACCACCATCATGAAAGCCACTCCAATCTCCTCTTCTTCATTGTCATCACAAAAGTCTACACGGTCAAAATCACGTTCTTCATTTTTATTGCAAAGACCATCACTGGTGTCTTTATCACAAATAAAGCACACTTTATCCATCTTGGGCGGTTCAAATGAACTTCTTTCTGTATTGAATCAAAACCACCAAAAGTGTCGACAGTTGTAGTGCCACACAAAGCATCACCTTCCCCAAAGTTATAACCATCTGAAGAACATAGATAAGATGACAATTGTCATACTTCAAGGCCTGGAAATCATCTCATTCCAACCTCCTCTCCATCAAGATTGTTTTAAGTATATGAAGTCCTATTGACAATAAAAGCATTGAAAAGCCCATGGTTCAAAATATCAGACGATACAGATACATAACAATATAACATTCAATATGTATCGTATCAAAGCCTACTGATACGAGATATCTTGGTATTTATCGAAGGATACATACAAATACACTCCATTGTATCGCTGATACATGAAATCGGGTACACCCTATATGTAGCATCTCAATATTGATGGGGAAATACGTATGAGGAAACCAAGATTTTGAACCATGGACAAGTCTCCTGCTTTCAACCTCCTCCATATCACCTTCCTCAACCCCTATCTTAATAACCTACAGCCTATCTACATAAGCATATACTTACAGACAATCTGAGGTCTCCTCCTGAGCACTTGACTTACAAAAGTGCAGCAATCTAAAATTGCTTAAAACCCAAGACCCACAACTAAAAATAAAAAATTAAGACTGAAAAGTAGTAGATAACTCAAGGTTATACAGATGTACAAGTATATGCTCTCTTTAACTTGTTCAACCACCTCATAAAGAGATGCACAGTATCAATGCATATGACAATGACCGATATAATGCATGCAAGCTAGGAAAACTTAGATGTATGAAGACTCAAACACATGCAACTGCCCTAAATTCCAATGCTGCAACTAAAATATTGGCAAAGAATAATAATCACCTAAATTAGTCATCCAACATAAAAGTAAACTATTGAAATTACTCCAAAATTCTCTACACGTGCATAATTACTAAAATGCCGAAAACTAATACCTAAAGATGCCCTACATCTATGATACACACCACACATGAAAAATCTTGGAAGTTAAGTAAAAAAACTCACCACAAAAGTGGTGTGGAACCACAACAGGACTAATGAAATTTACCAGATATTTCAGATAAAAAAGGACCTTTTTATAGTGCAGAAATAATAGGAAACAAGACTTGCAAAGCCAACCCTATATATATATATATGGGAGAACATGATGGCGATTGTGATAAATTAATGTTTGAGAGATGATGGAAAAATTTTGGAAAAAAAAAAGAAAAAAAGTTAATATAATAACAAGGGCTCTAACATTTGTTCTCACAGATCAATAAAGTAACAGAATAATTAAATTGGCTAAAAAGAAGCGCTCCTGGGCATGTAGAAACCCCAACAGCTCATGCTAGAGATATTCAAACATATTCAATTTTAATTTAAGATTAATACTTCCAGAAAATGACCTATTAAAAAAAATTCCAGAAAATGGCAATTCATAATTTGAATACCTATTATGGAAATAATAACAATGGTTTTTTATTGATGCCGATAATAATCATGCCATTTTTAATTTTTCTGCGGGAACAGAGATGACATACTGAACCTTTCTTTAGATAGTTCTTCTAATTTTTTAGATCAAGGTGTTAACACTATAGATTGCTTCCACTTAAATAAATCACCTCTCTCCCATAATTTTTTTTCTCTGTCCTTAAGAAAACCTATATAGTGTGTACATTTCTCCATGTAGATATATACCACATCTTATATAATTATATAGTCACCATCTACTTCATGCCCCATTTATTCATAACTTATGTATTTTTGTAACTGTTTTTAATAATTTTATCAAGTAAGCACAAACTTACATTTATCAATTTTCGATACATTCTATTAATGAAACACTAAACTTGTCTTGGGGAGGGAAACTATGGCTGATCTGTCTTTGTCATTTTCTTACTTAATTATAGCAAATTGTTTGCATTCAGCTTTCTATTCACAGGGGGCTCTTCCTCAAGTTCTCATACAGCTTGGGAAGGTGTAGAGATCCATATGACTGAATGAAGATTTTTGTAACCCTTGCTACTATAGCCGTCTTTGCTATGCTTTGGCCTTTGGAGGATTTTGCTATAGCAGAATCAAGATTTTTTTAAAATAAAGACCAGTGTTGAGATCCAATGTTACCTAGGCACTTCTACTTTGGGATTTTTGCCATGCCGACTATTGGTGGCACTTGGACACTCTTCAACACAGCACAATACTTCTAGACATGTATGAAAATACTATATAATACCATCAAATTCTCCTCGTTTTGACACGATAAATGAATCGTCGTTTTATAAAAAAGAAAAAATTTGTTAAAAGTTTAGTAACTTATAAATAAGGGAAATTTACTTGATCGACCCTATCAGATACACCTTTTACGTCAGAGACCCTATATTTTCACCTTTACCCAAACCGACCAGCTTTTAGCCAAACCATTTTCAGCTAGCACAAAAAGTCTGAAATACCCCTTCTTACACTTATTTTTGTTCTACATGGTTTAAAATTTTAAATATTTACACTTTTCTATATTTATGCGGTGCGAAACGGGATCTATGCCGTCTGATTTGAAGGCCACAATATAAAATCGATGGCACCAAAGATAGACACGAAAAAGGCGATATCGCCTCTTTAAAAAAATAAAAAATATATATATATATTTAAAACAATCGATGGCGACTCTTAAAACAGTCG
The DNA here is from genome assembly GCA_021018995.1 of Chloranthus sessilifolius. Classification (NCBI taxonomy): domain Eukaryota; kingdom Viridiplantae; phylum Streptophyta; class Magnoliopsida; order Chloranthales; family Chloranthaceae; genus Chloranthus; species Chloranthus sessilifolius. The sequence continues at coordinate 192,480,129 of CM037584.1, forward strand.
ATGGCGATTCTTAAAACAATCGATGGCGACTCTTAACACAGTCATTACCGATTGTTTTAAAAGTCACCATCGACTGTTTAGATAGTCGGTACCGACTACGAAAACAATCGCCATCGACTGTGTAGACAGTCGGGAATATATATATATATATATATATATGTTTTTTGACGGTCGATGGCGATTTCAAAAGCAATCGATGGTTTTCAAGGGGTCTAGGACGTGAGCGGTTTCAGAGTATGCATGGGTGCATAGAGTGGTACCCTTAAAAGAAAGCCTTAGTATTTTGGGGACCTGTGCCATGTGGAAATACCATATCTAGGCCATTTGATTCAAAGGCTATGATCTAAATATTTTAAATGCAAAAAACTTGCATGACACATGATCTCTCTCTCTGATGATTCAATGCAGTCACGGCTTTCATTAAAATTGTGTAGCAAGTAATGGCTCCCGCAGTATCACAATGTAAAGATCAATACCGCTTTCTTTCAAACACCATCTATGCCGTCTGATTTGAATGTTACAATGTAAAGATCAAATGTGCCAAAGATTGGCACAAAACATGCTCTCTAACATATGTTTTTTCACAGTTGACTATCAAATTTAATCATTGGCTCAACTAACGAATCATCACCAATCAAATAATCAATCGGTATCGCTCGACTAAACAATCGTCATCGATCGGATAAGAAATCGCCATCGATTGGATAAGCAATCGTCATCGATTGGATAAACAATCGCCATCGATCTGATAAAGAATCATCTTCGCTCAAATAGATGAAAAGTATTTTAATATAAAATTATTGGTTTATTTTACATTGTGCGGTGTAGTTGAGTTGGCTGGAGTATTTGTTTTGGATGGGAAAGACCTGGGTTCGATTCTTATTAGCACTTATTTTGGATGTGGAACCAAAATTTCATGCTATTACCAAGATTCGAACTCAAAATCACCTGTTTGAAAAGGACACACTTTACCATTGCTTTACACGCTATGCTTGTGCTCTTTTAATAAGTCTTTTTCTATATAGTGTTTAATAAATGTCGATTTCTTATCAGATCGTTGGCTCAAATCAATGGCGATTGCGTATCCAATCGATGACGATTTCGTATCCAATTGATGGCGATTGCATATCAGAGCGATGACGATTGTTTATTTGATCGGTGGCGATTCATTAGTCGAGCGATAACGATTGATTATTTGATCGGTGATGATTCGTTAGTTGCGCCAATGATTAAATTTGATAGTCAACTATAAAAAAACAGATGTTAGAGAACATGTTTTGGCCAATCTTTGGCACATTTGATCTTTACATTGTAGCCTTCAAATCAGACGGCATAGATGGGTGTTTGAAAGAAAGCGGTATTGATCTTTCCATTGTGATACCGCGGGAGCCATTACTTGCTACACAATTTGACACCCATTGACTGATTTGTATCTGATGGTCCTGGTCATTTTTCATTCCAATCTTTCACATAATGGATCTTGAGATCATAGGTGTGCCATTAAGCGATAAGTTTTTGATTTGGTGTGGTAAGCATCCCAAAAAGTGACCTTATTTCAATTTGATGAGTTCCACACGATGTTAAGATCACTTTTTTAGAATGGATACCATGTGAAATCAAACACTAACGGTAGATGGTAAGAGCAAGATCTCAAGATGCATCATATGAAAGATTGTGATGAAAAATGATCTGCATCGTCGGATTCAAAGCAGTTAACGGAATTCAACATCGGTGAACTTAAAGATTCAGTGGGTGGATTTAAAGGTACTCTATAAAAAAGTACAAATTTTTAAAATTTTAAACTATGTAGAACCATAAAAGGTGGAAGAAGGGGTATTTAAGACTTTTTATGGTAGTTGGAACTGGCTAGGCTTGGAGCTGGTCGGTTTGGGTAAAGGTGAAAATATAGGGTCTCTGACGTAAAAGGTGTATCTGACAGGGTCGATCAAGTAAATTTCCCTATAAATAAAAAACGGTTTGTATAATATAGTATTCTTTTAGTTAGGTTCATGACATACATTATGTATCTTTTCACTATATATCTCACTTCTCTCTTAAGATTTCCCTTAACTTTTTTTCTATTTACTTTCCATTTATTTATTTATTTTATTTTTCTTAAGGCCATTGCACCATATTGGAATCTTTAGAAATGGCAGTGCCGAACATCTATGACACCTTGACACTTGGCACCCGTTGCACATATTTAGGTAACACTGATGAGAGCCATGTGTTTGAGCATCCCTTCATTGATGTTGCTGAGAGAAGGGGGTATTCCAATGGGAGAACTTGATTTCAAATGGGCAGGGCTCTATGTGGTATTTGAGGAAACTGATATGTGGTGATTCTTTAGGAAGCCCTCCAAAGTGGGTATGGGAACTGAATTTTGATAGGAGGAATCCCGGGGACCTGGTGAATCTGCATCCCTGGGGCCCCCATGTTACAGAATTACTCCATGATTCAACTTCCTCGTTAAAAGAATTTTTGGCCAGAAAGCTCGGGAGATGAACGCTATTGTAGCATAGCCGATGAATTCCAAGAAATCTCTATAATATATTTATTTGCAACGCTCATTGTTCTCCTTTTCAATGGGAGAATTTTTTCCTCCCCCTCATTGGTATTTGGCTCATACATTCAATAGACATAACTATGGAATCCAATGTCAAAAACTTGCATGTGGTAAGCAAAGCAAATCATGTTGGTAATTTAGCTGGGAAAGGGAGAGATTGAATAAAGTTAAATGAGGCGAGTTATGTGCTGTATTTATAGAGAATTGAAGCTCATTTTTGTAATTTATAATATGTACCATCAATGATCCGGAGAAGGGAGAGAGAGAGAGAGAGAGAGAGAGAGAGAGATCAAAATCATTGCACGAATTGATGTTTTGGTGGGTCATTAAAGATCCAACAGAATAACAATAAAGAGAGAAGTCGTATAACAAGCTAGCATTAATAGGTATTGAGCAGATTACTAGCAAGTGGGCCACATTTTGAGATTTTGAAACTCTTACTACAAGTCAACAATTGAAGCAAATTAACCATAGAAAGGTCCACAAAAAAAAAAAAAAAAAAAAATTCCTACCTCAACAGGAGTTGCTAACACTAAAAGATACTGGATGGCTTCCACAAAAATACCGGGTTTACATTTCACAAGGCCGACAGCACAAATCGCTTGCTCTTCACCACTGTATTCGGGGCATTGACCATCCCTGAACAAAAAGAAAACATTAGGAATAGATAATTAAAGACCCAACAGGACTTACTGAATATTGCTAACATTGTGTTGGTGGGTCTGCTAAATTCTAATGTAGATTGTCTCAACATCTAGGTAAGACAAGTTGCTATTTCAATTAATTGAAATGTTCCACCTCTTCCAAGAACAGTTTTTATAACAAACGTCAAAGCAATATGAAATAAATATAGATAATGGAACAGCCTCCCAATGCACAACAACAACCTAAACACTCCCCCTTTAGCAAATGAGTAGGTGAGATAAATCGCTGATAATCTTGTGGAAAAATGGCGCCCCATATTTTATAAACTGTTGTTTTAAGAAACCTTGTATGCATGCCGACTTGTCCATAGTTGAATAAAATGATGGGACATAAATACAGGTTTTGAAGAATTTGTGTCAAACAGGGGCCCAAAAAATGAAACATAAAAGAGTGGCATATATATGTATATATAATTCATATTTTTAATTAGACAACAAGTTAAGGCTACATGAAAGCTTTTTCACACTTATTTATACAATAAAAACGTGAAAAATAGAAGAGGAAAGTGTAAGAACTACGAGGCATGCTGGAGCCCTCAAAGTCCAAAAGAAGACAAAAATGACTTTATTGAGGAAGCTTTTCTTTTCTTTTTTTAAGGCTCCAAAAGCATAAACTAAGAAATAATATTCAATCACAAATAAATTGCATCAAATTTCCCCTCGCTAGGAGAGGATTTTATTAATAATGGAGGACTTAACACTTCCGGGTATCGCCTTCGATTGCCCCGGTAATGACACCAATAATGAATTGACTACCTCCGACTAAAAGCTATGAACAGAATATTTACATCTCTGAAAATAATAAAAATCCTAGATTCTAGGTCTTCATCAGAATCATCATCGTCGCCTTTATCCTCAACGTCAGTATTGTAAGAGATGAAAACTCAGCATGCTCTCTCCTCATCTGAAATCCTCCAAATGTGGAAAAAAGGTCGACGAATATGTGAACTTCTTCATCGGAAGCCCAATCCGTCCAATTGATAGGCATGAAGGAGTATAGGAGCAAGAACTCTTGATGCCGAGTAATATAAATTTGAATTCTGAATCCATGATCTTCTTTCGATAACTGATTATCGAAATAGTTAGTATTTTTAAACATTAGAAGACCTGACCATGCTCCGAACCACTGAATTTTGGTTGCACTTTCACGATGGGCCTTGATCTGGACCTATGCCCTTTATAAGTCCATTTTTTAATCGAACTTGGGTTCGAGTAGTTTAGATGATTCATGACCTTATTCCAGAATAAGCCCCATCATTTGGATGGTTTGGGCCTTGGTCCAATATGCTCCTTCAGGTTTTTTTACATGATTTAGGCCTTTGTTGATCACGATGGGCCATTATATTAATTCCGTATTTAGGATCGAACCCGACCCTCCTTCTAAAGGAATTTCCTATCTCGAGGTTGAGGTCTGAATCCTTAATTTAAGGGATCGATGGCTCGAACCGCAAGGGAAACCTCACTAACATGGAGGTTGACTGTGGAGCAATTATTTCACGCGGAGTGATGAGCCTTTTTCCATGATCACATGAAGCAATAGTCCTTTAATGTTGATCACGATCGCATGAAGCAATGATGATCATGACCGCATGGAATGGTGGTCGATCGGTATCGATCACGATCGCATGAAGCAATGATGATCATGATTATGCGGAGCGACAATCATGATCTTATTGAGTGATGATTTATAATCCCGAATATGGACACTTGAATTATTTTTTTATTCGTAATCACAACCCCAAATATACGAGAGCTTAACCTCAAATTTGTAATTGCATATAAGGGTTTAGGTATGGGTGTCATGACCCATATGGCTTAAATGCAACCCGAATATAAGAAGGGATTAGGCATGTGCCTTAAGACCCATATAACCTAATTGCAACCCCAACTTTCAGACTTAGACATGGGCCCCTGAGACCCATACAATCTAACCCCCAATATAAAAAAGAGTCTTACGCATGGACCTAGTAGGCCCACATAACTTAAGTGTGACCCTAATTCTCCGACTTAGACATGGGCCTTAAGACCCTCATAATCCAGTGTCGAACTGCAAAAGTAAAAAAAAAATGTAAAAAGAAAGAGGGAAAGAGAGAGATACCTTAAGAAAAGGTATCTCGCAGAATCTTCAGCAGAACTTCAGGATTGAATTTTCGAACCCTTGAAAATGATATGGGAGTTGCTATTTATAGAGTTACTGTGGTGGTTAGTAGAAGTTACCATTCAACAATCTCAGCATCTCCCAATTAGATCTACGGTGAAAGAGGGGTCGCGTAAGTCTCGAGTGTCACGCAGATCGACAAGCTGAGACGGTTATTTCTGCGTAGGTGATGAAAATTGTCACCCACGCAAACCTCAAACCAACTAGATTTTAGGGACGTGGGTTAGACTTACGCAGCATAAGAAAATTGGGTGATGTCGGCAATTAAGGGTGTTTGTGACGAATTTTGAGAACAAAATTCGTAGGAGGTCAGACTGCAAAAAAGCAGTTTCGTTTTTTAGATGGACCCATGCAAGGATGACCTGTGTGGGTCACATTTGAGAGGGAGAAAATAAGAGAGATAGAGAAAGAGAGAGAGAGAGAGAGAGATATGGAGTGGGACTCATGAAGGTGACCGTGCGTGGGTTTCACTTAGAGAGAGAGAGATTGAGTGAGACCCACGCAGGAGTGACCCTGCGTGGGTCTCACTTAGAGAGAGAAAGAGGAGAGAGAGAGAGAGAGAGAGAGAGTGGATGGGACCCACGCAGGGTCATAGAAAGAATGGAGAAGAAAAGAGAGCTAGTGGATGGGACCCACGCAAGGTCCACTCTGCGTGGATCTAATAGAGAGAAAGAACGAGAAGATGGAGAGAGAAAGGATGGGACCCACGTAGGGTCCCACCCTGCATAGGTCTCATAGAGAAAGAGAGAGACCAAGTGGATGGGATCCACGCAGGGTCCATCCTGCGTGGGTATCATTAAGAAATAAAGGAGAAAGAAAGGAAGAGAAAGAAGAGAAAAAGGAGACCCATGCAGGGGCCTCCTTGCGTGGGTCCCAATGAGGGAAAGTGAAGGAGCAAAAGGAAGAGACCAATGCAGGGGTCTCCTTGCGTGGGTCCCAATGAGGGAAAGAGGAGGAAAAGGAGAAAGAGAATAAGAAGAAAAAAAAAAAAAGGACCCACGCAGGGGTCTCCTTGCATGGGTCCCAATGAGGGAAAGAGAAGGAGACCCACGCAGGGTGGTTCCATGAGGGACATCCTATGGTTATAAAAAACAAGAAAAAATGTGAAGGAGAGAGAGAGAGAGAGAGAGAGAGAGAGAGAGCACATCATATAGGTGAAATCAGGTTACTCAATTTGTTGAACTCTCCAACCACCGGTTCACTACAACTGGGGGAACAAGAAAAAATGTGAAGAAAAAATAATAACTTAAAGTTTTTTAAAAAATGAGCTTTTATTATCTTATTTAAAAAAAGTTAACTTAAAGGTTATAAAAAAAAAAAAAAAAGCATATAAGCAATAACACTTATAACCTAAGCCATCGCCATACATATTTTTTTATAATTGTTTATATTTTTTATAATTTTTAATTATTTTTTTTTATTCTCCATTTTCACCCTTTTTCCAAATTTCTCCCTTGACATTATAGATTAACTAGATTAACATTTTGCATGAAGCAGTTGAGGCCAACAAAAAGATCGTCAAGAAAGTCCAAATTCCAAAACTTTCATATAATCCAAAAAAAAATAAACAAAATAACATTGGAAGCTCGATATTGTTTCATGAATGAGCAAATAACCCAAAGAAAAGACTTGTAAATCAAGAAGACTGAATTGGTCGAATTTGAAAGATAGGGATTTCATTCATGACAATTATGTTAAGAAAGAGTGTTAGATCGGGGGCAAGCTATTGCAATACAAGAAGATCTTGAAAGTTGAAACACATTCACTGCTAATCAATCATTGATCCCATTAGTCACTCTTCTTATGCGGTTAATGGAGAAATCCGAAGCTAAAGATATTCTAAGATTTCTTCAGAGTTGATGCTAACGTCGTGGAAAAATATATCATAGTGAAACTCTCCGAAACAGAGGTTGGACGAAACTTTTGACGAAATTTCGGTGATTTCTCCGAAATCTCCCTCCGAAATCACCGAAAGTTCATTAATTATATATATGTGTGTGTGTGTGTGTGTTGTTGTGTGTTTTGTACTCTCCGAAACTTTTTCGAATTTTTCCCGAAACTTATTCGAAATGACCCCCTACCGAAATATTGCCGAAATCGAAATTTGCCACTATGCAACATATTATTATGTTTTTTTCGCACTTGCAGCAAGCAAATGATTATAGCCGTAATAATAGTGAAGGTGATGGTTATTTGAATTCGCTAGTGGTTCTTTTAGGTGAGCTGGCCAAGTACCCGCCTCAAGAAGTGGAAGACCTGAATTCAAATCCCCCCTTGAGGCCACCCAGGGAATTATATCCCGTGATGACCCGGCATGTGCTATCTTGGGGTGCGCATATGCCCCCAGGATTAAGAGGGTGCTCTAAGAGGCCCAGACCCCCAGGTTATTAATAAAAAATAAATTAAAACAACCCCAATTTAACGGAATTGTGTGACTCACTTGAATGTTCAGTTGGGAAGAGCAATTAACAAGATTTCCGCAAACAACCATACAGTAAATTGTAGAACACATCACTTTCATAATATCCATTCATCAAGTAACTAGGAGTTTAGGCTGCGTTTGGGTTAGCTCTTATAAGAGTAGATGCAAACCCTTTGCCTACTCTCTGCCAGAGCAGATAAAATATGCTCTGACAGAGAGCAAGCAGAGGGCAGTTTTATCACTTAAAACAGCTCCCTGCCAGAGCAAAAGGAGCAAGGAGCTGTGTTACCAAATGTGAAAGCAGTTCCACCGGAGCGAAAATCCGACCTTTGGCCTGAAAGAGCTAACCTAAACGCAGAGTTAGTTTCCTTCTTATCTCTGGGTTTGAAGAATACTTTTGAGAGACGAAAGTTTCGCCACCTCTTTCTGCAATTTAGTAGCAATACTTAAAAATCTCACCACTTATCGTAGCGCCAAAGAAACAATGAATTGTCCACTGATGCCCAAGCTCGGCGTATCTCTGGGAAAATACCGCATAAGGCAGTTCCTTCACCACCTGCTGCATTATATCTTTCAATGAGTATAGAAGGGAGTTCTCGAGTATCAACCACTTCAACCAGAGGAGGCCACTGTATAGTGTATACAAATAAACCATCAATTATTAACATCATCGAGAAACTTCAAACTATGAGAAAGAAAACAAAGAATATCAAGCCTTGCACATATTCACAAAATGTTGTAACCTATTTTCTGAGTAATTAAATTTCAAACAAAAGCATAAACACCCAAATAAATTGCTAATAGCACTAAAAATTGCTACTATTACTCTATCAAAATGCCTCTGCTCATTCGAACTGGTATTTATAAACAGATTGTTGTAACTTTTTAACCTAAAGCTTGCAAACAACTATATAGACAATCACATAATCATTTAATGTATAAATTTTTTTTCATATAAGCTTTTTTAATAGTATTTTATACAAGTGCTGTTTATTTTTTAGCATTTTGCTTCCCTGCTCCTACACCGAATAGACTCTCATTCATATCTCTAAGGTAAATTAGAACATAAAGACCTAGATTCAAAACTAGCCTGAACCTATTTTTTAATCCAAATGAGGCTATATTGAATGGCTTTCATGTAGGTGTTAATTAAGGGTGGCAATAGGATAACCCGGCCGGCCCCATTAGGCCACGCCCGGCTTAAGAGAACTCGGGCTTGACCATAAAGTCCGCAGGCCGGGCTTGGTTCGGCTAGCAATTTTAGCCTTGGATTTGAACAGGTTGGGCACGGACTTAAGCCCCTAAGCTCGCCAGGCTCTCACATATGATAAGATATTGAGTTTCACGTGCAATATTCAAAAAAATAATTAAGAACTATAGATTTTCTAATTTTTTGAACACTATACTTATTAGGAAGTAGATATTAACTTCTTACCAGGCATTTGCAATATACCGATTTTTTTATTTTCTGAATATAGAACTAATTATTTTTTTTGTAAATCTATAGCCAATTTCAAAATTAACGGATCTGGTCAAGCCAGGATTGGGCTTTGAAAGTTTATTGGGGACTGAACTTGGGCTTGGGATCATAAGCTAGACATGTGCTCCGGCCAAGTTCGAACAGGCTTGGTTTCACCCTATCCTGGCCCAAGCTTAGCCCATTCCCGCCCCTACTGATGATCCACTAATAGTGTGTCACTTAGAAGCAGATACATATCCCTGGAGAACGGTTTACCTATTGGAAACACCAAATTTTGGGAGGAACTGAGTCTTTACCTGAGTGATAATGGCCTCAATTGAGAAGAGTTATGAATTCTACCTTTGAAACTTTGATTCGAAAGAAACAAGGGGTTGAAATGATTGAGGACTATAGATCCGTAAGTCTACTTGGTAGTGTCTATAAAATCCTGACGAAGGTATTGGTAAATTGAGCTAGGCCTCGAATGGGAAAGATCATCTCGGCTTCTCAAGGAGTTTTTGTTCCTGGGAGGCACCTAGTTGATGAAAAGGTGGCCGCTCATGAGGTCCTAGATTCGAGGTATAAAGCCAAGGATCCTCGAATTGTTTCAAAGGTGGACATGGAGAAGGGATGTGATAGGTTTCACTAGAGTTTCTTAGACTATATGTTGGGTAAAGTGGGTTTGGGGATAAATGGAGGAAGTGTCAATGTGGTTTTCTATTATGATAAATGGTATGCCAAAGGGATACTTTAAGAGATTCAGAGGGTCCTTTATCATCGTTCTTATTTAACATTGTGGGTGCACACTTAGTGGGATTCTTTAGTCGGAGGCAAGGCTGAGATTTTTAATGGCATTGGTGGGGGAAGTGAATAGATGAGTGCAAACCTTCAGTATGCAGACGACACTATCCTTTTTTGTGGCGCATCTAAGGAAGAAAAGTGGAGAGTTAAAGCTGTCCTCCAATGCTATTAAGCGCACTCGTGGCAGAAAATAATTTGGATAGGGCTTGAATGTTTGGGATTTGTGTCGAGGAGGATGTGTTGGTTGATTTTGCGAGTTACATTGATTGTAGGACTGACTCTCTTCCGTCGTCTTATCTAGGGTTACCGTTATTGGTGCCCCACGACAGGCGCTCTGGGAGCCGGTGCGGAAAGATTTGAAGGAAGACGGGCAACTTGGAAGGCCCATATGCTCTCAGTGAGAGGAAGACTCATACTAATCAAGGCGACGTAGTCAAATCTGCCAGTCTTTTATATGTTGATGTTCAAGTGTACTATGGATGTCATTAATAGGTTAGAGCAGACAGAGAGGAATTTTCTTTGGGAGGAAGGGGAGATTATAAAAAGTCCCCTTTGGAGAATTGAAAGGTTTGAAATTTTCCGAAAAGAGATGGGAGTGTGGGAGTCAGGCGGCTTAATGAAATGAACAAGGCATTACTGGGAAATGGCACTGGCTCATTGGGAAGAAAGATGAAGCGCTATCGGGGAAAATTTGCAGGATAAGTATGGGGTGGATAGAACACGTTGGTCAATTCTTCCGGGCATAACCAGGCATGTATTTTCCTGGTGGAAAGGAGTTTTCACTGTCAAAGATTTGTTCTAGTGGTGATGAGATTAGAGGGAGGAATGGTAGTTGTATTTAGTTTGGGAATAATCTATGGTTGGATGACATGCCATTGAAAAAGGAATTTGCGCTAATTTATAAGATTGTGGTGAACCAAAATTCACATATTTCTAAGATGGTCATGACGGATAGAGGGGTTTAGGTGCGGGATATCAGAAGTCAGAGAGACTTGAATGGAGAGGTGGATAGTCTCAAGAATCTTATGGGTAAGATATACACTAGCAGGCCCAATCAAAGCAGACTTGACGGAAGGGTTCAGCCAAATATTTTTTTAAGTTCCTCATCGGAAAGCCTTTCAAAAAGCATAGCTGAATCTTTTGTGGAAGAGTTGTGCTCCACCTAGATCCTCTTCTTATGTTAGATGGTTGATCTTCAAGGTAACTATGTCATGCGTGGATCATATTGAGAAGATGTTGGTCATTTTTTAATCCATTGTCATTTCTAGCAAGGTTTGGGCTATGGTGTTGGGCCATTTTTGAATGGCTTGGTGCTTCCTGATCTTGTTTGGGCCATGTTGACGAATTGGGAGCAGTCGAAGCATTGCGGTTTGGCCAAGATCTATTGGAACTTCACTCGTGCTCAGTTTGGTTGCAACGAAACGATCAAACTTTTAGGGAGAAGAGTAGATCTGTTGGGATTATAATGTGGCTCGCTAAAAAGAACATCTTGGAATGGGTTCGGGCAAAGAACATGAGGGTCCCACAAGTGAGGATGGAGGTGGTCAGAGACCAGTGGGGCTGCGTGGCTGACAGGCTGAGTGATCTGTAGGATTCTGGGGCTCCTCTTTTGCATGTTCTCCTTCGATGGGCTCGGAGCAGGACTTTAGGTTTGATCACCTACTCATTTTTTTTCTCGTTGGTGGGTGGGTGGGCTGGTTTGTATCTTCTTCTTTTTTTTTTCTAACATATTTCATTTTACCGATAGAAATAATAATAGTAATGTCCTCAAGTGTGTATCATTGAGACTAGGGAATCTATGTCATGCTTACTGATAATTAAGAAAATACACAAATAAATAAATAAGACCTTGCGAGACTGTATTGACACCGATTTTGCTGACATAACACCAAGATTTTCTAAAACTCAGGTGAACCTGACGTCAGCATTTTACCCTATTAGAAAGAAAAAAAAAAAAAAAAGCCGAATGAAAACATCTTGCGCTCTATTACGAATGTGGAACACCTGTAAACCACATGTATTTTAGAAAGATAAAATACATATGAGGAACGGTAACTGCTCAATTTCTGGTGTGTCAGAGGGGACGTTGAGGATGCAAGTCCTTTACAAACAGATAAAACATCAATATCTATAATACCTGCCACAAGTTGTAGCATTCAGATCTCCAATTTATATGCATTTTACAACAAAAACTTGTTCCTTATCAAAGTCATCCGCCAAATCAAAACCCTATTCAACATATGACATTCTACCTAAGCAGATTAAATGGCAATTTAATCGCCACTTTAAAAAAAATGGCATTTTATTCATAAAAAGGTGACAATGTGAGTAAATCCCCATTATCAAAAAAAAAAAAAAACAGGTTTTTTCAAGAAAACACGATTTTTGAATTTTAACCACAATTTCTCAATAAAGCATGATTTTTTCCAATTCATCACTAGTGTTACTAGTAATAATTATTTTTTATTTTAAAAAAACTCGACATTTTTTCCCAATTTTTCCTGACTTCACCCAATTTGCTACTTTTTCAATTTTTTTCCTCACACATTTTCCCAAATTCCGACTTGGTAATTACACCGCAGAGGATTCAATTAATTAAAAAGTCGCAAAAAACACACAAAACAAAAGCATAACCAATACCAAAAAAAAACGAGTCCATTTGATCCAGTGTTAGACACACAAATCCAAATCGACATCAAATTCCAAAATATTAGGAGAAAGTAATGTACCTCTTTGGGATGTGAAGAATACGGGTGACTGGCGTATCTAGAAGCTTCAAGAGCCTCCTCGAGATCGATCTGAGCCGCGACGTCCCTCCCGATACACTCGCTGACGTGGAGACCAGCCGTAGCTACGTCGAGACCCACGATCTCGTCGTCCCACGACATCGATTTCTACAAACCCTAGAACACTAAAAACAAGACCTAAATTTCAATCAAGGTCAATAAAAAGAAAAACGCTTGATCAGATGGAAGAGTGACTGGTGTTTTTAGAGAGAGGGAGAGAGAGAGGGAGAGGGTTTTGTGAGGGCTTATTTGTGTTGGCGGGTTATGGAGTCGGTTTAAAAACGGGACCAAGTCAGGTAGATGACTGTAGTCTCGGGTTATTAGGAGACTTTTTGGCGGCGTTCGTTTCACCGCAATCTACCCATTTTACGCGCAAAGTGGCGTTTTACCAGATATATTACGCGAGGCAAGCGTTCGTTTAACTACTCATTATAGATGATTTCTTTGACTTACGAGGTAGGCCGGCGTAAAAAGCAAATATTGCTTGTAGAATTTTCAACGCCTGTATTTTTTATGCACCTTTCCCAATAAAGAAAAATACTAAAGCTTCTTCCCATGCTAACACTCCCACAAGATCACTTCTCCTTCCTTTATCTTCTTTCACGGGTTGCTTACCAAATCAGAGAGCTACCATGGAGGTCTTCTTCCCTAGGCTGCAATAGCTCCGTATTGTTTCTGGCGCCATTAAAATAAGAAAAATAGACACCAGATTAGCATCTGATCCCTATCTCACATAGATCAATTTAATTATGAACACCTCTCAGTCTTCACAAATCTTTGAAAATCTGACCCGAATTCGTGAATGTCATTAAATCGATAGTAAAGATGGCGTTGAGCATACAATAAAGACAGGAATCGGATTCTTGCAGCACAGAACTGACGGGGACGCCGACATTGTAGACATCGGATATGGACCTTTTCGCGTGTACCGACGTCGGAAGAAGAGGAATGGAAATTAAAACTAGGCAAGAGAAGATATTCTGGAAACCGCAAGGAGAATGCCGCAGCAAGCCCTCGCTCGAGCGGTTATAATCCTCGCTCGAGCGGGACCTCGCTCGAGCGGCCACTTAAGCTCGCTCGAGCGGTTATAATCCTCGCTCGAGCGGGCCCAGTGACGAAAATTTTCTTTTATTTGTTTTTTTTTAGTCTTTTATTATTTTAGAACTCTTTTAGTGCGAGTTTTATTTCGTTTAGGGTTTTCTTAGCCTATATAAAGGCCTTGTAAACACTCTATTAAGGAGATTGATTATGAATGAAAAGAGCTTTTGCTTATGTGCGCTTGAGATGAGCCTCTACGAAGAGTGAATCTTCTTCCCGAGAAGGGTTTGGTGCGAAGCCAAGGGTGTGAAGCCTACAATTCTATCTACCTCTTTTATCTTTGTTTGCGTGATTCTACAACCCTAAATCGACCATCTTCTTGTGAAATCCTAAACCCTAAACTTCTCTAAATCCTTGAATCGATCCGATTCAACAACCGTAGAGCCCAGTAGAGTTATTAAACCTTCCGCACCTGATATTCAGAGAAAATCAGTGATCCATCATTGAATCGTGAGCACCCTAATCTGGAAAGAAACCTAGAGTTCTATCTCTAGGATCGATCTGCGCTGCAACCTAATGGATCTAGCGCCTGGACTGAACCCTGCCTGAATTATACGTGATTCTCCCAAGGAATACTACGAGACCCTGAGGTATTCGTTATATTTTGCAAGTTTCATTGCTTAGTTTAATTCCCATTTAATTTCGGCAAAAGTCAATCATATCATTCACGTAGTTTAGGGTACCGTCCTGCGTCAAGAACACACGGATATGATTTGACAAATCGAAAATGGCAGGGATCCCTCTTGACTATAAATAACCCCCAAATGTATTGAATTGAACCAGTCTTCTCCTTCTCCCACGAACCAGAGGCGAGCAACCAAGTTTGCAACCTTCTAACACAGGTGAGTTTGAGGATCAATTTTTTGGGTTAAATTTCTTTCTATTTTGGGTCATTTACTAGCAGAATTCTAATTTTATAATTTGGATAGTCTAAATTTGCCAACTAACTTAGATCAAAGCCGTTGCTTCTTAGTAGGGTTTTGAATGGTTGGCTTTTGATCTATTCGGTTGTGATTGAGTCTTAGCTTTTTGGGTGTCTAATTTGAAGTGGGTTCGTGAGTTTTTTTGGCCTTATGGGTTTAATTAGGAAGGTACCATTAGCAATTATTGTTAGTAGAATATATGTTGTTGTTTTGGATGACTCTATTTAATGGTTTCAAATAAGAAAACAGGTTATATCAATTGATTTTCCACATCTCCTACTTTATTTTTCGTTGGCGTTTGTCTTAGATTGGATTTTTCTAAGATAACCCAACTTAATGCTACCATTAGCAGTTTTTTTGTTTTATATTTTATATTTTTCATTTTTATGTTGTAAGCTGGGATCGAACTTTCCTAAACATATGTGCCCAGTAGCCAGTGAGATAGAATCTGTTTGGAATGTTATAGCTGCTCACAGTTTTCGTTGTTTCATTAACATGTTTTGTTAGTAAGAACAACACAGTAGGAAAATGATGTTCCACTTTCAGTTATAAAAATAACCTTAAAAAACTACTGACAGTCAAGGTATCAAACTCGGCATCGGTATTGGGTATCGGTCAGATTGTGAACCAATACGAATTGGCCGATATTGGATCGGTATCGCCAAGAGGTAATGTGTAACGAAAATCCTATAACTGGATGACTAGTGTATCTTCCATTGTCTTGTAATCTTGAAGTTCACAATTATCATAATATTGGGAGAGGAATTCCATTGCCGAACCATTGTATTGTGTGCCTGTCTAAGGATGAAAATTTGGATCCGAAACCAAAATTTTGAACCAAACTTTCAATCATTTCGGCCGAAATTTTGATCCTTGCGCCTAACACTTGTGGGTTGCAAGACATATACATGTAAAGAGGTATAACAGGGCTCTTTTGGAAGGAATGAAATAACAGGGCTCCTTCGCATCTAACGGGGCTCCTTTGCTTAGATGAGTCATAAGCCACAGACCCCTTGCTATTTTTGGGCTATTTGGAAGGAATAAAACCAAAGAATCTTCAAAGGCAAGCAAAGCACCATCTCTTTGTTGATCAATTTGGTCTATTGAGACCTTTTGCTTTGGGAGAAGGCAATTCACGATTAGTCCTTGAAGGGGTTGGAGGCTCTCTAGTTTCATCTGTTGTTTTCTCTTCCTTTGATTGGGACTCGCCCCCCCTCCCCCCCCTTCTCTAGTGGGCATTAAGGCCTAGCCTCTTATTTATGTTTTTTTTGTTACTTTTGTCTTATTTCCTTGAGCTCCTCGGTCAAGTTCTGATCAACATGGCTTTACCAAAGAAAAAGCCAAAATATTTCTTACAAGGAAATCCTCTATTAAAAAAATGATTTATGTGGTTCATTGTTACGATTATCATTTTCCTGACATAAATTTATTAACATGCTGTCTAAGATAGCAATTTTAAACATGAAAACCTTCGATCATTAATGCTTTTTATCTATAAGCAGAGTGCTACAAGCCCAACAAATGGAGAAATAAGTATCATCCCATGCTGAGATGTGCCCAGGCCGGGTTGGGCCAAGTTCAAATTCGTCGGGGCGGGATTAGTTATACTCGTGCCGGGCCCAAACGTTGCCCATTACCACTCCTACTCTCTCGTGCATGTTATACTCGTACCGGGTCTTCCCCTTTCAATCTGCTATGATACAAAGCCAGAAGGTATTTTTTCTTAATTTATTAATAAATGTCATGCAATTCTCGAACACCCTTGGTTTTTCTGTTTCGTTCCATGATTCTCTTGCCCATATTTTCATCCTTGATCTCCAAATCTTTCAACAGAGTCAAAATTCCCGTTTGCACCCTTCAAATGATGAATCCATTATCTTACCAACATATTTAATCAGCTTCAATTCTATCTCATCAAAGTTTGATCAATTGCCCAACACTATTATGTTATCTATCTCGTATCTTTTTTATTGAATTGGTGCGAAATCCATTACCTCTACTAATAATTCCTCCATCTCCCCTGATTATTTTCGGATTACCATGATCACATATCAGCTACCATAGGAATTACAGTAATAACAACCATTTTCAGTTGCTCCATGAGGACTTTTGTTGTATGGATATGCAGCACCAGCATTTTCTTTTTTCTAACCAATTGTTACTCTCAACAATACTTTAAGTCACAAATATATCACCAAAGCATGTCAATAACTCAAGAATCCTAATATGGGTTTCTCTTCTGCTAACTCAAAACACCATGATGTATAAATAATCGATAATTATAAAACTAAATCCTGATAAGTGCCTGTACTTTTTATTTCAAATTCTTGTTGATATATTACCCCCATCTTTATGTAAAATTATGGCATTTCCCTCCTGCCTGGATACACTTGTCTTCCATAGTCTAATGCCAGAATTTTGAATGATCATGCATTGCATTATGAATATTAAGAGTCAAATTAGGATTTTATATAGCACTCTTCAAAAATTACTCTGTGATAATGCCAGATGGTCTAGCGATTGAAAAGATGATGAACAATCAGTGACTGACCAAGAGAATAGTTCCAAGTCACCTCACTTCAAAAAAATTTATAGTACAAAATGTTTGTCCCACTAGGAGAGGAAGATAGGTGCGGATATCTCCAGGGGTCAAATATGAACAAACACTGAAAGACTTATCCTATGTCTAATATCAAACTTAGACCAAGCACCGGAAGATAGGTGCACATTACCCTCCTTAGCTTATCATCCAGCACAAAAAAATTCATAGCTTTAGTGTAATGCTTATGCCTACAACAATAATTTACATTGATAAACATACAAACGAATTATTTGAGATCTTTTGATGTTATTATCTTAACAGTCTATTTGGGAGTCTGAAATATTGTCCAAATTTGCCTAAGGTTACTTCTCATGATTACCATAATATTACCTTGGATGCCCCTTAATTTATGACCTTTTTAATTTGGGATTTATTTTTTAATTTGATTTTCATGCCCCATAATTACTTGCCGGCCAAGATAAGATATATGCTACTTTATGAGTGATTTTTCAATTTTTAGACAGCTATCTTACTGGTGCTTGTGGATTTTTAATTTCTTTCTATTTTGGGTTATTTACTAGAAGAGTTCTAATTTTATGATTTGGATAGTCTTAATTTGTCTACTAATTGAAACATTTTTTTATTTTTTTGATTGATCAACATGCAGGTAAAAATCCCCACAATCATTTCTTACTTCAATGTAAGGTTTTGTATTTCTAAGGCTTGCTTTGATTTGTATAATATATATATATATATATATATATATATATATATATTGTATTGTATTGTTTTAACTGATTATGACATGCAACATAACTTATAATAATATAAAAGGAACAAAGATGACACATTCAAGACGCCCAGCAAAGAACTATTGTTGGACATATGAGCTTGAAGGGTTGATGGTTAGTGAGATGGTAACTTAATGTCAATTGGGACGACATATTTCAAATAAGGATGACACATTCCATCCTTTGGCATGAGAAGAAATGGAGAATAAATTAAATACTTTTCCTGAATTCATTAGTACAGGATCAGCGGTTAAAAAAACTCACATGTATAATCGGCTTCGTGTTATAAAAAAGCACTATTCCAATGCTGCGACCCTCATTAGAGAAAGCGGGTTTGGTTGGGACTATGACCTACAAAAGGTGACAGTTGAGCCATGCGTGTGGCTTCCATATGAGCAAGTGATAATTGTAATTCTAATAACCATTTAAATTTTCTAACGATATAAAAGAAACTTATCGTAACTGCGATATCCATTGGCTTCCACACAGGCTCATCATTGGGCAAAAACATATCGTAACAAGGTTCTACAAGACTAGGATAGTCTCCGTATAATATTCTCTGACAGTATCGCCGATAGTAGAGGCTCTTTCCATGGTAATGATGTCGAGTCTGGAGATAAAGATGATGTTACGCAATTGGGTGATCCCACCCCTCCGATGCCTAAAACACCCACTTCCCAATCATTTGGTGTGAGGAGTGAAGAACCACATGACGAATCCATGCCCTACACAGGAGAGAGTAATCCGCGACGGGCTAGGAAGTTACCTCGAAATTTTGATGGTGCTTCTAGCTCGCGTGGGAAGAGAGTTGATCAGGGGGATGCTATTGTCCAGGCCATTGCCGACTATACTGCCGAACTTAGACACCTTAGGAATAGGCCAACTATAAACGAGCGTTGGAGGGCCATTCTTGATGAGTTTAAACAAGATGGCACGATCAGTCATGTACAATACATGAATGCAATATTTTGACTGATGGGATCGCCGCTTGTGGAGACGTTTGTAGCTTTGCATCCCCCTAATAGACTTGAATTCCTCATGGCTCTCTTGTCATGAATCTCTTGTTCTCGATCCTAGCCTTGTCGCTCTTTTTTTTTTTGTCTGTCTTTATTTTTTTCTCTCAAATGTGTTGTGTCGTATTTACTTTTTACTACTATGTGTCTGTTTCCATTCTCTAGTGTTATTAATTGCAAACTTGTGTTCACTGTCATGTATAAATAGCACATACTGTTGTTATGGATTCCATAGACACCAAGTTGGAGATTAAAATTATCATAGTTGGGGGTATGATAATGTTTGATGCTTGCTACTATACGAGTTTATTACGCGGGAATAGGGAGCGTGTACACACGTCCATACTTACTGGTCATGAATTTGTGCAAGAAATAATCTATGGACACGGACGAACCCCTTTTGATCTATTTCGGATGCGGACACTAGTTTTCTTAGAGTTATATTCGGCCTTGAGGGATAGGGGATTACTACGTAACACTAGACAATTGCTCATTGAGAAGCAGGTGGCTATATTTTTACTAACTTTATCTCATAACTCAAAAAATCGACTGACACAAAATAGGTTCCAACACATTGGGAGCACAATTAGCATTTATTTCAACGAAGTTTTAGATGCTCTTTTACAGCTTTATCGTGAGATTATGGTGTTACCAACTGGGGCAACGCAACCAGAGATAGAAAATAATCCACGCTTCTTTCCATATTTTAAGGTAATCAATTTTGTTAGTATAATTTTATTTTTTCATTTTTATCGTAGTCATATAACTAAAATAATAAATATTCTCGTAAAGAATTGCATCGGAGCTATCGACGGTACGTACATCCCCACATGGGTGCTGAAGCGAGACCAACTGCGCTATCACAGCCGTAAAAATTTTTGTGCACAAAATGTCTTAGCTGTCGTTTCTATGAATATGAGATTCCAGTACATGCTAGCAGGTTGGGAGGGGTTTGCCGCAGACTCTTGAGTGCTAGCTAATGGGATCGCACGTCCTCAGAACAAGCTGGCCGTCCCTATTGGAAAGTATTACCTAGCTGACGCAGGGTACGCGAACATGCTTGGCTTTCTTGTCCCATTTCGTCAAACTCGTTATAACCTTGGAGATTTTAGTAGTTTCAATCCTCCTAGATATAGTAAAGAGCTCTTTAATCAGAGTCATTCTAGCCTACGAAATATTGTTGAGCGCACATTCGGAGCATTGAAACAACGCTTTCCAATCCTCAACACACCGACACACTATCTTATTTTGACACAGACGGAGATCGTAATTGTTTGTTATATTTTGCACAATTTTATCCACACCTACCGTAATGAAGACCTAATTTTCGAGGAATGGTGTGCGGTGAGACCATTAGATCCAGACGTTGAAAATGTAATCAGTGAGGCGAAAATCTGTGGAACTCAAACACGTCAGGAAAGTGAGCTAGCCCGACAGTATCGCGAGAGGATCGCTACCCAACTGTGGGATGGACTTCACGGCTGATTTGTATAATGTTCACTTGCTTGTAGACGCTTTTAGCCCTTCTTTTTGTCTCGCTTCTTGCAATATATGGTGTACAACAATAGCTACTGGTTATAAATTGTTGGCACAAGTTTTTATCTGTTTTAAGTAGAACTAATTCATATATATAGTATGTTAAATATTAAAATTTTGCACTACTTATTTTCATTATGTATGTCATAGTTCTAGATGTCTCATTTTTACATTATGTTTGTGGGGCGTGTGCCTGGAATATATCGAACATGGGGAAGAAGCACGCTTACAAGTACATCAGTGTTCGGGTGCCTGTCATGTGCGTGTTGACACCTTGGAGGAAGCCGTTGAGCGATTTAATCATTTTCATGTTGTACGAGGCTCACCAACAATTAATGTAGAAGTTGAAGCAAAAAATCCATGTCGTCCTGCAATATTTTTCGTCATTGTGTTCTTATGCATTATACTGTTTATTTCGAATTATATAATTTGGAATATGTAACTCTTGAAAGAATAACCTAATTTTCTGTATTACCTTAAATGATTAATGAAACTAAGACGAATAGTGATAATCGACGTTGTAACTCTTATGCATTGTACTGCTTTTTTACTTAAATCACATTAGTGGGATTGAATACAGATATGACCGACGACGCTGAATCACACGCATCAAATCTAATAACATCACCCAAACGTGCTACCTCCATAACAATAATCGACGTTGAAACGTACGTAAAATCGGATTCTTTACGTGCTAGAAATGAAGAAGTGATTGACATTTATAATGATGGCGAGGAAGGAAACGAGCCATTTATCGACGAAGGCGGTGAAAGAGGCGAAGAAGAAGAAGAAGAAGAAGTAAAAGAAGAAGAGGAAGAGGACGAGGTTGATGAGGACGACGAAGAATGAATGATGGATTCAAATGATGACAATTCTGACTCTGGGGGATCCGGTTCTATTACTACCCTGTAACCACTTCTTATTTTTCAGGATTTTCATGGTTAATATGCGTTGTCTTTTATTTTACGCTACGTAATTGTCTAGTGTACGTGTGGTTATGCATTGTTATCTATGCGCTGTTCTTTTTTCCTAAGTAATGCAAATTATGATATCTAATATAATTAATGAAGTGTAAAATTAGAGGCTTATTTCATTTTTAATGATATCAACTCTATGCAATCCTTTGAAACTCCCAAAATGATGCACACACACAAACAATGAATTAGTTAAATTTAAACCAGTAGGAAGATTGGGGTTGATCTTAATTAGGCTCACGAAAAAATTCAACCCAATTCGATATTTGCATGGTAGGGGATGAAGCATCAAACCTTCTACGATATAATGGCAACGATCCCTCTTTTACGCGGCCAAAATATTACGTAACATGTTCGCTTCAACGTATAATGAATAGCTGTGATAAAAGTATCTTTTACGAGCAAATATTACTTTCAAAAGAATAATAATTTTACACAAATAAAGTGGACTTTACATGTAACATTTTTTTCAAATATTACATGTAAAGTGAATATTACATGTAAACACTTTACTTTGAAACAAATGTGCCCTTTTACAAATCCTAATTCTTCGGACCTCGAAATACCAACTTTGTTTTACAAGCCTTTTAAAGCATAGTGACAAATTTCGTTTCTGTAATTTTTGGGTGGGGGGTATAATTCGGATTAATTTCGATAATTTTCGGACAAATTTTGGGGATTAAAAATATATTTAATATATATTTTTTAAAATTACTATAATATATACTAAATTACTAACAAAATTTTATTTTTTAAATAATAATAATAATAATAATAATACCAACATTTACCAAAAATTCCAAAATTTTGCCAAAAAATGCCAAAAATTTCATTTGACCCCCTTCTTGGTGAATATCGCGAATTTTCGCCGAATTTGGATGAAATCTGTCACTATGTTCTAAAGCCAATAACTTATATTATGTCAAAATATTGCTAAAATATAAAAGGTTGTATATAAGAATGATCGATATCTTCAATTTAAAAGTTAGGATCTTGAATTTTTGTATCTAACTTTTGTTTTTTACAATATTTTTACATAATAAAATTTATGGGTTTTAAAGGTTTTTTTAAAAAAGACAGAGTCAAACTGCTGCAGAGTTTATCCTGTTGCTGTTTTGAAACCGTTCTCTCCAAAGTAGAAACGTTTACAACTATTTTTCTCTTCCTTCATGAGAGTTCTTCCTCTCCTTCGTGAGAGTTTTTCTTTGTGAGTATTCTCTTTACTAGATTAATCGAGAGGATTATCTCATTCTCCATTGTTCCTTGCTTAATGGACAGTGTTATTGAAGCCAGGAATAGGAAACTAATTCTCAATGAATCACAGGCCAAAGAAATTATTTAAGACCATAGATGCTAATGGTGCTGGATACAAACTGTCTTATCGGAAAAATTATTTCGACAAGAAGGGTGACTCTTGATGCTTTCAAGGATACTATAAAGATCATGTGGAAAGGAATAGAAACGTTAACTGTAACTGAAATAGAAGAGAATATTTTTTTATTCCAATTTTCAACGAAGCATCATGTTGAGCGAATTATCAAACAAAGTCCTTAGAATTTTGATAAGCAACTCATTATGATAATGGAGTTCAAGGCAGACGCAAACGATTGATCAGTTGGAATTCAATAGATCTGCATTTTGGAATCGGGTAATTGGACTCCCTCTGGGGGCAATGACAAGAAGTATAGGAGAGAGGATTGGCAACCACATCAGGACTATTGAAACTGTAAAGGATGGCATTGGGTGGGGTAAGTTCTTGAGAATCCATACTATTATTGAAATCACCAAACCACTACCTCGGGATACTCATCTGAGAGTTAATGGTAAGGATAAATGGGTCAAATTTACCTATGAGAGATTACTATCATTTTGCTATACATGAGACAGAATTGGAGATGTTGACTGATATTGCAAAGCTAAAGATGGACCAAATCTACATGGAGATCAAAATGGGCCTTGGATGCAAGTCCCTCAACGGAATTTTGAGAATATCTTTGAAAGGGTGGATGGCGGTGGTTATAACAATGGAATTTGGTACAACAATGGTGGAGGCAATAACAGAGATAGGGACAATGGTGGTGGAACTTCACACAGTGATAGGAGCCAAGTCAAAAAACGAGTTGAAGAATGAGCAGAAAAATGAGTAGAAGCACAAGTTGAAAAGCGAGTCGACCTTTTCGAATGGCAGTCGCGATGGGGTGACAATTATGCAAGTTGTCGATGTGTCTAGTGGACACGTTAATCGAGGTGGGAGATTGGCAATCAAAGGACCATTGATTTCGGAGGAAAATGAAAAGGCGATGCTTTCTATGAATCCTAACTATCGTGAAGACTCTCTTGATATTGAGTTGCCTCCATTGTCAACCCATGACCCAATTGACTCTCCTCAACGGTTACAAAACTCATCCAATCTCACTATCCCTTATCCATGCAAACATCATCCATTGCATGCCGAAAATTGGGGAAAAGTTCAATGGGAATAATTCACGCAAATGGAAACGGCTAGCACGGGATGGAGCGGTAGTTTTAACGACGATGGTTACGAAAATTGACATTTTAAATGCAGTTGGATCGGCAACACCAAAGGAAGTAGGACCGGTGACGGATACAGCCAGGGATCAAAGATCAGATATCGGCACACAAAGAAAAGGTTCTAATGAGTCTATTTTGAGGTCTCCTAAAGATTTCAAAAAATAAAAGCCATCAGTACAAGAGAATGCAATGGTGGAGACCATTACATCAGCGCAGGCTGCAATGTAGTCCCGTTAGTCGCCATGAACATCACCTGTTGGAACTGTTAGGGTCTCAGGAATTCCCTGACAGTTTGTGCTCTTCTACCAATTGCTGAAAGATGAAAAGCCCGAGGTATTGTTTCTCATGGAAACAAAACTACGAACATGTTTGATGGAAAATTTGAAATGGTAGTTGGGTTTTCAAAATGGCGTATATGTTGATTGTGTTGGAAGATCGGGTGGCTTAGCAATGTTGTGCTCTAATGATGTAGTTCTTGATCTACAATCTTTATCCCGTTCTCATATTGACTTGTTGATCAAATAATGATCAACAAGGTTGGCGAATCACAGATTTTTATGGGGATTCGATTACCACTAAACGACATCAATCATGGTAACTGATTGAGAGGCTTCATAAGTCTTGTAGGTTGTCATGGATTTGTTTGGGTGATTTTAATGAAATTATGTGGCAACATGAAAAAATCGGAGGTGCTCCTCAATGCTCTTTACAATGGACAGTTTCAAACACAACCTCAATATATGCGGTCTTGTTGATTTGGGTTATGTTGGTCCAAAATTTACATGGGCCAACGAGTGTGATGAAGATGATCTGATTCAAGAACATCTTGATCGAGCCTTTGCAAATAACAATTGGATGGAGCAATTTCCAAGATCATATGTTTCACATATTATTTCCACTATGTCCAATCATTATGCTATATGCATTAACACGTGCAGGAAAAATCATTCTATTGATAAGGGACCTTGACCGTTCCGATTTGAAGCAACGTGGCTTCAATCTAAAGATTGTTAGCGGGTCATCGAAGATAGTTGGAGTACATATAATCAGGCAGATCCCATGGGAGAAATATGTTTGAAAATAGGTGGTACAACAACCCATTTACAAAGATGCAATAGCCAGGTATTTTGAAATGTGAGCAGACAAATCAAAATTAGTCAAAAAGAACTTCAACAATTGGTCAAAGGTGGCGCGACTAGAATGGAGATCAAGAATATTAAAAAGGAGCTGAATTATCTCTGGCTAAAAGAAGGTGACAAAAATACTAGTTTCTTCCATTCTCGTGCAACGAACAAGAAGAAGAAGAATACAATCAATCAAATCAAAGATAAAGCTGGCATATGGAGAAGTGAAAAAGAGGACATCTATGAGGTCATCATCAACCACCATGCAAAGTTATTTACAACATCCTCACCGACCGGTACTGATGAGGTGATTGATTGTGTTGATCCCAAGGTCACGATCTCCCAAAATGAAAGTCTGCTCAAGCCATATACTGATAGGGAAATCTATGATGCACTCTTCCAAATGCATCCGTTGAAAGCTCTTAGCCCGGACGGTATGCCTGCATTATTTTTTTCAAAACTTTTGGCATATTGTTGGATCTAGCCTTACCAAATATGCACTTAGTTACCTTAATGACTCTTCTAATTTAGAAGCTATTAACAAGACTAATGTTGTTCTAATCCCGAAAAAATTAACCCACCTCTATGGCTGATTATAGGCCGATTAGTCTGTGCAATATAATTTATAAAGGTATATCCAAAGCCATTGCCAATAGACTAAAAGTCACTCTCCCCTCTATTATTTATGCTAATCAAAGTGCTTTTGTTTCAAGGTGGTTGATCACTGATAACGTTCTGATTTCTTTTGAGGTGACACACTATCTCAAAAACAAGAGTAGGGGAAAATCCGGAAACTGCTCCTTGAAGCTCAATATGAGCAAAGCCTACGGTTGTGTTGAATGGGCTTTTTTGGAAAAATCACTTATGAAGATTGGTTTTACCGATAGATGGGTTCAATCTATTATGGGATGTGTAAAATTTGTTTCATACTCTTTTATTATCAATGGGGCGGTACATGGCCATATCATACCATCGAGAGAGGTATCAGGCGGGGGGACTCATTATCTCCCTATCTATATATATTATGTGCTGATGTACTTTCTTCTCTGCTACAAAAAGTTGTTTCTCGTGATGATATTTTAGGGGTACAGATTTGTAGAGGAGCACCAATCATTTCACATCTTTTCTTTGCGGACGATAATCTTCTTTATTTCAAAGCAAAACAGTTATAATGCCATACTATACTCCAAATTTTAAGGGATTATCAAAAAGCTTCGGGACAATGTGTGAATATGGACAAATCGGCCATTCCTACAACAAGAATGTGGATGTAGCAACAAAAGAGTCATCCAAAGAGAATTCTAGATCCAGAGAATGGAAAGCCATGAAAAGTACTTGGGTTTGCCTATAGTAATTGGCAAAAGTAAGCATGAAATTTTCGAATCCATCAAAGAATGAGTATGACATAAACTTCAAGGGTGGAAAAAAAAACTTCTTTGTAAGGTGGGGAAAGAGGTACTTATTAAAGCCGTGACGCAATTGGTTCCTACATATGCGATGAGCTGTTTCGCTCTCCCTACAAATCTCCCCCATGAAATTTCTATGTTAATGGCAAAATTCTGATGGGGTAGCAACACAAAGAATGACATTCATTAGCTAAGTTGGGACAAATTATGCTCTTCCAAGTCCAAAGGTGGAATTGGATTCCGGAACCTAAAGACTTTTGACACTACAATGTTGGCAAAACAATGTTGGAGATTGGAGATGAATCAAAGATCTTTATCATACAACGTCCTCATGGCAAAATATTTCCCAAATAAGTCATTCATGGAGGCAAGCCAAGGAAAAAATGCAGCCTTTACTTGGCAGAGTTTGGTCGGTGCAAAAGCTGTCTTTGAACAAGGTCTTATATGGCGGGTGAGTAATGCTGTGAGCATTGATGCATGGAATTTAGATGGACCAACTACTTATAAAATTATCATGCGTGGTAGGGAGTCTGAGATAACCAAAGCTATTGACTTGATTAATCACCAAACACATCATTGGAATAGTGGGCTGATTAATTCCCTTTTCCTTCCTAATGATGCTGAGGTGATGCTTAATATTCCTATTTCTATTCAGAGCCGACATGATATTGTTATATTTATTTATTAGTTTAGAATATAATAAATATATTAAATAATTTTAATAAAAATAAAACATCCTTGATTTCTTTCTTAGTTTTGTAAGTTAATTTTTAGGCAATAGATATTCACATTTTTGTATGCAAATAAATAGTCTCACATTGGTAAAAGTAAAAAGTGTCTAGGCTATATATAGAACCTTTCACCTTCTATTATTGTTTAACAATAAAAAGAGAAGAGTGTGCCTAACGGCGAGCCGCCTCATTCGCGCACGCGCGCATGCTTACGTGGCGATTGGCGTTTAGGCGCATTGGCGCTTTAGGCGTGCACGCACTTTGCATCGTCGTAAGGAGATGTTTGACTTTTTGACCAGGTAGATCCAATAGTCAAATTATTCATGGACTGGGTCGGGCCTAATGGGCCACTAATCAGTGGGTCAATTTGATTATATTGGGTCAAACAGATTGGTCAAATGTTGACTGTTGGACCCAACCGTTTCATAATCGATTATAAAGGTGTGCAACCATTCAAATTTGAATTCGAAAAAGTGCAACCTTTCAAATAGCCATTGGATGGAGCGGTTGAAATCTCTAAAAGATCTGAACCGTCCAAAATATGATTATTGGTTCAACAGTCATATGGAAAAGGCACTTGAAATCTATATAAGCAGATCTCTAGACACATTTTCAAACTCTTTGAACTTCATCGGAATCCTTGCATACAACCTGAGAATTTCTTCTTGTTTTCTTCTTTTGGTGGTACTTCATCGATTGTTTCTATGCGATCTCTCATCAAGTAAAGATCGCATCCAAGAGATTGAGCTCGTTGTATCCTGGAAACGTCTCGCTAGAACTCTTTTGCAAACTCGAGAATTTATTCGAGTAAGGAGCGAATAACATTTTAAAGATAGCAATTACGTGTCTCGAGTCCAATTCTTTTGCCCATTTCATCATTTTTGGATTTCTGTTCCTAATTTTATCTAACAATTTTAAAACGCTATTTTGTTTTATACTGACTTCAAATATGAAAGTGATGATTCACGACTTCGTCAAATTGGAGCGATTCGATGGCAACAACTTCGTATTGAAGACTTTTAAAGTTGTTTATGTCCTAACCACTCCAAAACTCGCAGAGCCTGAAGATTCTGATAGAGAATCTCTTGCCAATGTTCATAATCGTCAAAAATGGGAGCAAGATGATTATATCTATAAACGGCACATTCTCAATATGCTAGCAAATTCACTCTTCGATGTGTATTAGAGCATATCGTATGCAATGAAACTTTGGAAGGCACTGAAGACAAAGTACAAAATAGAAGATGTTAGTACAAAAAGTTTCATCGTAAGTCAATATTTAGATTTTAAAATAATTAATAATAAATCGATTCTCGATCAAGTTCATGAGATTCAGTATATTATCGATCAAATTAATCAAGAGGGCATAAAAATAGATCCCATTTTTTACAATCATACAATTATTCATAAATTGTCTTTCTCATGGAAGGACTGCAGAACTACTCTCAAACATAAAAGAAAGAACTTTCGTTTAAAGAGTTGTGCCACCATCTTCGAGTTGAAGATGAACTTTGTATGCGCGACAAGAAAGATGAGCAGTTTTAATTAACTTTAAAGGCTCACATGATGGAGGTTGGTACGTCTAAATCACATGGAAGCAAAAAGACAATTTCAATGCTGATAAGGCTAACAAGAAAAATAAGAGCCAAGGTCATTAGGGCCAGAATAAAAAGGGCAATTGTTATCATTGTGATAAACCCGGTCACTTTAAAAAGGATTGCAAACTTTTGAAAAGGGAGAAAGAATCTCAAATGAATGTGACTGAAGAAAAGTTTGTAGCCATGATTTTCGAAATCAACATGGTTGGAAGCAAAAAAGACTGGTGGATCGATTCTGGTGCTACTAGGCATGTTTATAACTATCGATCTTTCTTTGCCAATTATGTGGAGGACACAAACGGATAAGTGCTCTTCATGGGAAACGCTTTAACTGCAAAGGTCAAGGGTTCAGAAAAAATCAATATCAAATTGACCTCTGATAAGACCCTTACTTTGATCGATATATTGTATGTTTATGAGATTCGTAAGAATCTGATTTCGACTAGTTTACTCAATAAAAATGATTTCAAGTTAGTCTTTGAATTGGATAAAATTGTAATCACTAAGGGTGATGTATTTGTGGGGAAATGATATATCTGTAATGGGATGTTCAAATTGAATGTAATCAATGAAATACCTTCTTTCGTTTATATTGTTGCTTCTCTTTTATTATGGCATGATAGATTAGGGCATGTGAATGTCAATCGTTTAAATTCTATAATCGAATTAGGATTAATTCCAAATACGAGAAAAATATTCATGAAAAATATAGAATTTGTGTTCAAACTAAAATCACTAGAAAACCTTTTAATAAAGTAGAAAGAAAATCTCAGATTTTAGAACTCATTCATACTGATATTTGTGATTTAATTAGTAATTTAACTAGAGGAGGAAAAATATGTTTTATAATATTTATTGATGACTGTTCAAAATATACTTATGTTTATTTGTTAAAACATAAAGATAGAGCTTTAGAAAAATTTAAAGCTTATAAAGAAGAAGTTAAAAATCAGTTAAATTTAAAATTTAAACTTTAAAATCTGATAGAGGAGAATACATTTCAAATGATTTTAGTGAATTTTGTGAAAATGTGGGGGTCATACATCTTACGACTGCACCTTATACTCCTCAACAAAATGGTACAACAAAAAGAAAAAATTAAACATTAATAGAAATGGTAAATGCTATGCTTTTAAACTCCAGTTTAAATTTAAATTTATGAGGTGAAACACTTCTCACTGCTTGTCATTTTTTAAATAGAGTGCTACAAAAAAGTTCTAGTATAACTCCCTATGATTTATGGAAGAAAAGGAAACCAAATCTTAAATACATCAAAGTGTGAGGATGTCGAGCCCTGCTTAGATTACTAGATCTTAAAAGACCAAAATTAGGTAATAGAGTCATTGAATGCGTATTTATTGGATACTCATTAACCAGTAAGCCTACAGATTTTTTATAACTGAATCTAAGGGTGCAATTGATCAAAACAGTATAATTAAATCTAGAGATGCTGAATTTTATGAATATTATTTTTCTTTTATTCCTAGAATTAATGAAAATTCTAATAAATAAAAATTAATTATAAATTCTGAAAATATAAAAAACACGAATCTCAAAAAAAGGAAAAGAGTGAATTTTTTTTTTTCTTTTGGTTCAGATTTTTATATGTTTGTAGTAGAGGGAACGAGATCATAACAAGTAAAGGAAATCATATTTTTTTTTTCATATCGAAAATGATCCATTAATATTTAATGAGGCTATGAAATCACAAGATGCTGCTTTTTGGAAGGAAGTAATAAATAATGAAATAAAATCTATAATGGGTAATAAAACATGGAAACTAATTAATTTTTTGAAGGATCTAAGTCCATAGGTTATAAATAGATTTTCAAATAAAAATTTAAAGCTGATGAAACTATAGATAAGTTTAAGATCCGATTAGTGGTAAAAGGATTTAGACAAAAAGAGGGTATTAACTTTTTTGATACTTATGCGTAAGTAGCCAGAATTTCGACTATTAAGATTTTAATAGCACTTGCTTCTATTTATCATTTACAAATTCATCAAATGAATGTTAAAATCGCATTCTTAAACGGTGAATTAAAAGAAAAAGTTTATATGGAACAACCTGAAAGTTTTGTAATGACCAGACAGGAGCATAAAGTTTGTAAATTAATTAAATTTCTTTATGATTTAAAACAAGCTTCTAAATAATGGTATGAGAAATTTGAAAGTGTTATTATTTCTAATGATTTTAAAATTAATGAATCTGATAAATGTGTTTATAGTAAATTTTTTGTAAATAAGGGAGTTATTATATGTTTATATGTAGATGATATGTTTATATTTAGTACTGATTTAGCTAGTATAATAGATGTTAAATCATTTCTCTTCCAATTTTGATATGAAATATATGGGTAATGCCGATGTTATATTAGGAATCAAAATAATAAGAAATGATAATGAACTTACTTTAACCCAGTCCCATTACATTGAGAAAATTCTTAAAAAATATAATAATTTAGATGGTAAACCTGCATCTACACCATATGATCTTAGCATCAAACTTATTTATAATAAAGGTAGATCTGTAAATCAGTTAGAATATGTTAGAGTAATCGGTAGTTTGATGTATGCAATGCATTGTACTAAACCTGACTTAGCATATGCAGTTGGAAAATTAAGTAGATATACTAGTAATCTATGTCATGATCATTGAAATGCTATATCTCGTGTATTTAGATATTTAAAAGAAGTGTATATTATCGATTACATTATTCTGATTTTCCTAATATTTTTAAAGGATACAGTGATGCAAGTTGGAATTTAGATTCAGATGAATCTAAGTAAACGAGTGAATGGGTATTCACTCTCGGTGGTGCTGCGATCTTATGGGGATCTAAAAAGTACACATGTTTTACTCATTTCATAATGGAATCTGAGTTTATTGCCTTAACGGCATGTGACAAAGAGGCAGAATGACTTAGAAATTTACTCTTGAAAATTCTTTTATGGCCAAAGCCTATGTCACTTATTACAATAAATTGTGATAGTGAGGCTACGAGAGAAAAAGCCTATAATAAAGTTTATAATGGTAAGAATAGACATATTGGTCTACAACACTGTTATGTTAGAGAATTACTCAATGATGGAGTAATTGGGATAGACTCAATTCGAACTAATAGTAATTTGACTGATCTATTTACCAAAGGACTTTCTAGAGAATTGATAAAGAAAACATCTATCGGGATAAGACTTTGATAAGTTTACACTAAGTAAATGTTCAAACCCAAAAGATACCTTTCATGATATGCACATATTTTCGGTACCAGTGTCTTTATTTTATTTAAAAATTATAGGAGATTGTTATGTTTATTTATTAGTTTATAATATAATAAATATATTAAATAATTTTAATAAAAAAAAACTTTCTTTTGATTTCTTTATTAATTTTGTGAGTTAATTTTAGGCAATAAATATTCTCATTTTTGTATACAAATGAATAGTCTCATATTGGTAAAAGTAAAAAGTGTTTAGACTATATGTAGAACATTTCACCTTCTATTATTGTTTAACAATAAGAAAAGAAGAGTGTGCCTAGTCAAGAAGTGTTAGTTGCAGACGCAGCATCTGACATGCATTTATTGACATTTAGGCGCATTGGGGCTTTAGGCGCGCACGCACTTTATATCGTCGCAAGAAGAGGTTTGACTTTTTGACCAGGTAGATTCAACAATCAAATTATTTATGGACCGGGTCGAGCCTAATGGGCTACTAATCAGTGGGTCAATTTAGTTCTATTGGGCCAAACGGATTGGTCAAATATTAACCATTGGATTCAACCGTTTCATAACCGCTTATAAAGGTGTATAATCGTTCGAATTTAAATTCAAAAAAGTGCAACCTTTCAGATAGCTGTTGGATAGAGCGGTTGAGATCTCTAAAAGATCTTAACCGTCCAAAATATGACTGTTGGTCCAACAGTCATATTGAAAAGGCACTTGAAATCTATATAAGCAGATCTCTAGACACATTTTCAAACTCTCAGAACTTCATCGGAATCCTTGCATACAACCCGAGAATTTCTTTTTGCTTTTTTCTTTTGATGGTACTTCATCAGATTGAGTTTTCTGGGGCGATCCTCTACTGTTACAAAGTAATGGATCGCATTCAAGAGATTGAGCTCGTTATATCCTGAAAACATCTCGCTGGAACCCTTTTGCAAACTCGAGAATTTGTTAAAGTAGGGAGCGAATAGCATTTTAAAGACATCAATTACGTGCCTTGAGTCCAATTCTCTTGCCCATTTAATCATTTTCAAATTTATGTTCCTAATTTTATCCAATAAATACTAAGGCATGGGCGCTTACTTCTGATGGTAGATTCGCCGTTAAAAGTGCCTACTACCTTGCAAAAAATCAATTGCCCATGACTGGTTCAAGTAGTACATCTACAAAGAAAATATGACATGCTATCTGGAATTTGAAAATCCCAAATAAGGCTAAACTCTTTATGTGGCAGGCTTGCATGGAAATAATTCCAACGAGACAAAATCTGAAGAAAAAGATCACCCATCTGGAGGACAATTGTGTATTTTGTAGTCAAGAGAATAAATCCACTCTACATATATTACAGGACTGTGTAGTAGCTTCTCAGGTCTGGTTTTTATGCTTTCTTGGTTTTTGAACTTTTTAAAATAAAGCTGACGCCCTTTGTTGAAGGGTTTAGAGAAGTTTTAAGACATGGCGATGACGATATAATTGAGCTTTTTTTCGATAATTTTGTGGTGTCTATGGAGCAACAGAAACAAGAAGATACATGGTGAGAAAAAAGTATGGATCCGTTAAGCTTAGTAACATGTGCGACGTCATACCTACAGGAATATCAAACTGTAAATGTCTCTAATACAATTGGACCGGCTACCATAGCCGCACAGACTGTGAATGTGAATGTCGCTAATATCAAACAGTTGATATCAACAGTTGATATCAAACTGTTGATATTCCTGTTGATATCAAACTGTGAATGTCTCTAATATCAAACTGTTGAAACTCCTGTTGATATCAAATTGTTGACATTAACTTGGTATCAACAATTAATATCCAACTGTTGATATCAAACTATTGAGACATTCACAGTTTGATATCAACAAGAATATCAACTGTTGATATTAAACTATTGATATCAAACTTTGATATTAACTATGAATGTCTCTAATATCAAATTGTTGATATCAAACTGTGAATGCTCGATATGAGGATTGCTCACACTATTTATGTAGATGGAGCGTGGGTTTCAAATGAGCAAAAAAGGGGTATAGGAGTGATCGTTTGAAATTCTAGGGGAGAAGTTATGCATGCTCTTGCGAGGAAAGTAAATAATGTTGACTGAGCTATCCTTGGGGAAGCACTTGCGCTTAAAGATGAAATTCTATTTGCTATGGACATTGGGTTCATATCTAACAATCTCTAAATTTTTAACTAATCTTTCACCAATCGCCTTAGTTGTGGAGGATATCAAAGTTTTTATGAAACTGAGAGAGTTTGCCTATAGTACTATTAAAAGAGGAGAAAACAAAGTTGCAGATCATCTATCCAAATTAGTTTTAAATTGCTATGCTAATATTGTTTGGGTTGAAGAAATTCCTGAATTTTTAAGGAATATTGTAATAGTTGAAAAACTTAAATAAAATTAATAATTTTTTCCCTAAAAAAAAAGACATTTAAAGGTTAAAATTTAGACTAAAATTATAAAAAGTAACGTTCTTTAAGTAGAAAGTTTATTTTTTATTTTTTTAGATTTAAATTTAGAAGTACTTTAATATAAAAAGAATAGCTTAGATAAAATTTGAGAATGACATCTATAATGAACAGATACGTAATGTTGCTTGAGCTAGTTTAGAATTAGAAGCCGATAAAATGGAACATATATAAAACACTACAAATATAAGAAAGTAGAAGGAAAAGACCAATGCATAAAGGGAAGTAATGAGAATGCACATTAGGATTGTGAAGATAGGGAAATAAGAATCACAAAGACCACATTAGATTGGTCTTAGATAGGATGAGGCTCTTAGGATAATGAGTTATTTTAATTAAAATAAAATGGAGGTATTTCCTTATTTTCATCAAATATTTATACTATTATAGTGCAAGAACGGGGACTTGTCTCGGGTGCTACCCATAGGCAGAGGAAATAATTTATTTCAAATGATATAAGTGCCCATAATTACATTCATCGATTACAAATTTACCCGAAATCCAAAATGCTCTCAATTTTTTTAAATTATGGCTTCCTTTTCTATTTTAATGTTTACGGAAATCTCACCCAAAAGATACCGTTCCTCATAAAATCTTTTTCAAATATTAAAGGTACCTTTATTTACAACCTAAGATTCTTCCTTCTCAACTTGAGTTTTATGTGATTAAATGGTTTGACTTCCTTGGCTCAAAAGACAAATAAATCTTGAGTTTTTCTGTTTCAACCTTTGACATAATAAATCTTGAGATCATGACACTACCATCAAACGGTCAGATTTTTATTCATAGTGGTACACAACCCAATAAATTAAACATCATGGCATGAGTCAAATGTGTTTTCAAATCACTTTTTCTGTTGTGTGCTGCATAGAGTAAAAGTCTTAAAGGTTTGCTAGTAGACCCATGATTTCAAGATCTATTATGTCAAAAATTGGGATGAAAAAAGATTTGCATCATTTAACAGCTTAAGCACGTGAAACCCAATTTGAGAAGGACCAAATGGATGGTAGATCCCTGGGAAGACGATCAAGTTGGCCAAATGGATGGTAGATCCAGTTTTTTACCTTTGAATATATCTAATCTATCGTAAATGGATGAGGGAGAGAATTCAATCTTAGAAAATGTTAACTCATAAAAGCCAGTAAAATTGGGAATACGAAAAAATAACTAAATCCTTAATTATAATTAACACATGTAAGGGCATATCTGTCCCACGAAAAGTAAACTTAAACCCTTAAGACTTAAAAATGTCATGTCTCAACTCCGAACCTTCTTTGATAAATATTGAAAGCTGGACTGCTGTAGATAAGATTAATATTCTTGAAGACCTTTCCTGTAAATAATCTATGAGACGATGGGATAACAGGAGACAGTTGAATATAACCGATTCAGAGGCCCCAAAATCCATCTGAGACATTGATTGCATGCCTTCCCTTCGCTTTTTCAACTCCCTCCGAAAACTGTCGGACTTCGCTACCTTCGTCCAATGGAGACCGGTAAACAAAACCAACCTCTCTCTCTCTCTCTCTCTCTCTCTCTCTCGCTCTTTTAAAAAATAATTTAATCATTTCCACTGATTTCCATCGCAGACTGGGAAGCTCCAGCAAACCCTAGCGGCGCCAATCTCCAGGTCGGGGACGACGCTACACTCCGGCGAGTTTTCAACGGCGAAAATAGCTCCGGCAATGGCTGGCGAAGGGAGAGTATTCATTTCCGGCGACCGGCACACAAAGATTCCGGCATCGATCCATTTTTCCACAGAATCTGCTCTGTGTACGACTCTGTGCAGTGACGGAGCTAAGGTTCGGACCGTTGAGCACTTGCTTTCAGCTCTGGAGGCCATGGGGGTTGATAATTGCGAAATCGAGATCTTTGGATCGGATGAGGTAGGGTTCTGAAGCGTCAGATTTTTTTTTAATTTTCCAACTTTTTGCTTAAGTTAGAGTTTGTAAGTTGGTAAGGATGCAGTAGCTGAACTATATAATGATACATACTCTCATTGTGTTCAGCATTATCAAATAATTCAAATTGTTTAATTTTAAATATTAATGGGTTGATAGATGAATAAATCCAGTAGTAATCGTTCTGACAGAGGATTCAATGCATTTATACTGTTGGATTCATGGAAGTGTTTGACTAGATGATGAAGATGAGATTGGTTTAAAAACCTGTGCTGCTACACGTTTGACCATATAATCAGACTAAAATTGATCCCGATATGAAGAACAGTGTTTAAATGATCTTTCACCATTAAAATATGCGTTTAATCTTACACCATTAAAATATACTTCACTGTTATGCCACGTGGCACATATCTGCCCAGAATCACACCTATAAGGCAATGCAAACCGTCCATTCAATGAGCTTCAATATTAGCAGTAAAAAATAAGAACAATGACTGATATTAGAGTGTGCAAATTTGGTCAAAGCATGATAACCATTCACAGGGTCATTACATAGATTATATACAGCTAAGGATTGTATCAAGTTAGTGCAAATGGCGTGTCAAAATAGTGCGACGTGTACATAAGTGAAGATTCATACACTTTCAAATACAAACTAGTATAACATCCAATACAAATTCATCGTTAAAAAGCTAAGTTTCTCTCTGGACATTTATCATCTCGAACGTCTCATCTCGGTGATATTGAAAACCGTGCTGATGAATTTATATTAGATAGACACAAAGTCTACACAGTCTACCGCCTGCTGCTCATAGATCAATTTTAGTCTGATTATATGGTCAAAAGTGTAGCAGCACAGGTTTTACAGAGGACTGAGTGTCTGTGAGAATCCCGTGGTTCATTTGTATAGGCGGATTGAGATTGGCCGGTTGTACCACCGGTGGTTCATGGGTTGTACTTGGGTCAATCTCCGCCTTCCAAATTAGTTGAACATTCAGAGATAGACAGTTTCTTATGGGCGTGAAATCAGGGAAAGCATTCTATTGACCATTTTATCAGGATTAGAACGACTCATGTAGTGCTCGGCCCTGCACCTAATATCAGCTCATCATGCTAAGCTTGGTACTTGATTCTTTAATATATACAAGGTCCATGCACCTAATTATACACCATTTAATTGATGATTGGACCATGTTAAGATATTGGCCAACATGGGACATGATGCTCATGTTCCCAACGTTATCTAAATCTCGGCTAATGGTGTTAAGACTTAGATTTATCTCACATTCTATTCATACATTTCATGACAAATCAATTTCTTGTCCATGCAGTATATATATATATATATATGTATATATATATATATATATATATCTTGAACTTTGCTTGGAACTGAAAACTTGTCAAAGAGCCTTTGGGATCTGATCGTAGAAAGGTGTGAGAATCAATAAGAGGGGTGGGAAAATAATTATCTATCCGAATTACTCTAATTAAGATGGCGCTTAACAATCTTCCCGGGCACGATGTTTTTATTTAAAATATTGGCGAAAGTAGCAGATAGGAAAAGATCTAAAAATACTTCCTATAAGAAGGAAACAAAACCAAAACATCAATCACTTTATGGATTAGAAGAAAGTTAGGAAAATGATGAAGGGTTGGCCATGGAATTGGAAGAATAATGGAGATGAATATGTCTCTGTGGAGCAAATGATTTTGGAGGTTTGGAGAGGAACAACACTCCCTATGGAGAAAACCATTGAGAAAGTATGGGGCAAATCAAATGGGGTGAGACTGTTTAGATAGTGAAAGGGGGGTTTTACCTTGGGTGTTTGGGGGTTATTTGTGAAAATAAAGAAGTCTTAAAGGCTGTAAGGTTTAGGGTCGGGGTAGATGATAGGCTTATATTTGGGGAAGGTGTGTCCCCTTCGTGTGTTTCCTTTCCTAATTTGTATGGATTGGCTCATAAGAAAGAGTGAGTCATTAAGGAGTGTTACAAATGGGTGGGGAATAAGGTTGTATGGGACATAGAGTATAGGAGACATTTAAGGATGCTGAGTTAGGGTCTATTTGGATGCAACTTTGAAATTGAGGTCACTATAAAAATAATGCATTTCGAAGATTACTAATTTCTAATAGAATGCATTCTCTTTTCAACATTTTTGTCTGTCTATTTAAAATCAAATTTTCTTTTATAATAGAATGAGTTACCTATTTTTAGAGGAAATAAGAAAGGCATGTATGATGATTTTTGTGGGAAACTGAAAAGCAGGTTTTCCTGACTTCATTAAGAATGAATTTTACACCCTCTTTTTGTTATAATTTCGAATTTAATGCACCTAGCCAAACACCCCTTTTAATCACAATAATTTATACATAAGTTGTACTTTTGATTATAGGATCTAAAAATAAGTATCCAAACAGGCTCTTGGGCGTGATAGAAGAGTGGCAAGGGGACTCTCGTGGTGTGTTTCCTACTAACTCCTTTTTCAGGTTACTCACTTCGGAAGTTGATCACATTTCGAAAGGGTCTCACTCCTTCTCGGTTCAGGCAGTCTTTTGGACAGATCTCAACAACAAAATACTTGTGCTCAACAATCTTAAAAAACGGAAGTGCCAGTAGCCCGCTAGCAAATGGATTTTTAGTGTGAAATAACGCAGAGGGGTTAGTGGACCACGTTTTCATTCACTGCTCTGTTGCTAGAGAGGTGTGGGCATTCTTCTTCAATCTATTTTGAACCTCTTGGGCATGCTCAGGTTCTCTAAGGCTGTGTTTGGCATAGCTGTCTGCTAGCTCCTTGCCAGAACAGGATCTACCTGCTTTAGCAGGTTCCCTTTCTCTTTGCCAAATCCTTGCTACCTGCTTTAGTAGGTCCCCCTTCTCCTTGCTAACTCCCGGTGGAGCAGGATTTACCTGCTCCAACAGTTCTCCCCTGCTCTCTGCTCACTCCTTGCCAGAGCAGATTTTATTTGCTCTGGCAAAGAGTTAGCAGAGAGCAGGGAGTTAGCCGCTACAGTAGGTAAATCCTGCTTTGCAAGGAGTTAGCAAGGAGAAGGGGGGCCTGCTAAAGCAAGTATATCTGGCTCTAGCAGGGAGCTGACAAAGGGCTATGCCAAATTCAGCCTAAGTGACTTTGGGAGGTTCAATGTGGTGCCATTTGGAACAGTGAGTGTCTGCTCCTTTGGTGATCTCTACCGTTCATAATTGACTGCGTATTTGGAAAGAATGTAACCACCACTTTGTCCTGAAGAGAAACTGATCTCTACTCGTAGGTTGGCAAACTAGATCAAAGCTGGCCTAGTGGGGTGGATCAAATGCAAAAAAGATTTTAGAAGGGTAAATATACAAGATTCTTAATGAATTGAAAATCTGTCATCTGGTTACAAGATAAA
The DNA here is from genome assembly GCA_021018995.1 of Chloranthus sessilifolius. Classification (NCBI taxonomy): domain Eukaryota; kingdom Viridiplantae; phylum Streptophyta; class Magnoliopsida; order Chloranthales; family Chloranthaceae; genus Chloranthus; species Chloranthus sessilifolius. The sequence goes on from CM037584.1 coordinate 192,520,286, forward strand.
AAGTGGAGATCATCAAATGGTGGAAACCTCTTAGGGAGGGGGCATTAAAGATAAACTTTGATGTATTCTCAGTCAGTAATCCAGGGTAAGCAGGGGTGGAGGACTATTTGAGATTACAGAGGGAGGATTCCGAAGGCTTTTACTGGACCCATTAGGGTCAATGATGTGACGAAGGCTGAATGCCTTGGTCTGCTGCAAGGATTACAAATCATCAAGGAACGCTTTAACCTTTAACCAATGGAAATTGAGGGTGATTTAGCCAACACCATTGGCTGGACAACTAATCGGCAATCTTTACCATGGTGTCTACGCAGCATACTATTCCACATTCATCACATAGCGAACCACCACTGTGTAACTTCTCACATTTCAAGAGGAAGCAAACACTGAAGTAGATATGCTCGCTAAAGAGGAGGGAACTAAGACCAGTTTATGCATTGGAATTAACAGCAGGACTTGAGACTTTGCTATGTTTGTATTTTCTTTTTTGTTTGGTTCAATATCTGTGTTGAACTTGCTGTACCTTCCTTTATTCATTTTTATTTAATGGATTTGTTATCTTTGAGGGGAAGAAAAGGTAATTAATTAAATTATTTCTTGACTTATTTCATTATGAAGGAATGGATATAGGTTGATATCTTATTTTTTATTTTTCTGTTTCAAAATTGGGGTTTTTGCATTTACCCCCCGAGATGTCTTATTTGCACTCCACCCTCGTGTTCCACTTATCTACTCTGCGGTCCCTTGCTTTTATGTTTCCTTTATGTATTTCCCCCCTAGAGTGACGGATCAGTCGTTGACTATTACAAAACTAATCTTTGACTGCTCAGAATCAGATGATGGAGATTTTTTTTCACCACAATCTTCCTCCTAGTGAATCTTGAGATCAGAAGCCTGCCATCAGGCGGTCAGATTTTGATTCCACATGATGATCATGGGTGTACATCAAACGTGGTTTTGGGATCACTGTTCGAGATGTGTGCCATGTGAAATCAATGTCTGATCGTTTGATTGTAGGTCCATGATCTCAAGATCAAAGATTGCGGTGAAAGGCAATTTCCATAAACCGAATCCAAGCGGTCAAAGGTTATTTTGTCGGAGAATCCATCACTATAGGGGTTAATAAGTGAAGGAAATATAAAAGCAAGGCCCGCAACGTAAATAGGTATAACATGGAGGCCAGAGTGCAAATAAGACATATCTCAGGGGGGGGGGGGGTAAATGCCAAAAACCCTTCAAAATTTCCCATCTTTAATAAATTTTAAATTTTTTATCCCCATCAAACAGTTTAATGTGATTTTATCAAAATTCAAAACCTCCACTAAATTATCCAAATGAAGCATGGTTATGTTCACCCCTTTCTATGAGAAAATGCATATTTTGTTGATGGGGGAGGATAAAATATGGATGGCACTTGAAAATTATGGAGAAAAGTTGCGCTTTACTAATTGATGTATTGATGTATAGGTTCCTATGTTAGATGGGTCAGCAAGGGAATGGGTGGAGGCAATAGAGCAATCTGGTTTGTGTGTTGCGAAAGATTGTGACGGCAAGAGCATGGATAAATTGGCACCTTTCCTTTGTGAACCAGTGCATATATGGAGGAATGATTCTTTCATTGCTGCCTTCCCGTCATCAAAAGTTCAAATGACTTATGGTATAAATTTTCCGCAGGTAAGGTTATACTTTGTGTTAGTCACATTTTTCTGTCTCGACTAGTCAATACTGAGGTTTTCAAGATTCAACGCGCCTTTGACATTCATAGTAATCTTCGAGGGCTGTCAGCTCACATGCTTGTTGTAAGAAAAGTTCCATGTTCTTTTCATGCTCTAATTATTGCGTTAGCCTTGTTTAGTTCAGGAAAAAGGGGTAATGATAGGAATTGATGTGCTTTGGAATCTATAATGCACTTTTAATGTTCATATTAATCGAAGCATGTTTTTTTGTTGCTGCAGAATATCCAGGTTTTTTTTTTTTTTTTTCCAGATTGATTAGAAGAAAATATTAAAGGAAAAAAAGGCAGCTTCAAAAAACAGAAATTGACCGTCAAAAAAAGCGAAAAAAAAAACAGAAAACAGATACCAGAAATGCTGGGCCAGCACTACAAACCTCCAGACTGGCAGCTTCAAACCCAAAGCACCCATAATATGGCATCTGCTTTTGACTGTATTTCTGCGGTTAAGTGTTCCTGGTATTAGGTACATATCCCTCCAACTGTCAAGGGATTCTATGTTTGAGAAATAGCAGTTATATTGAGAGTAATTAGCACCTACCACCCAAGAGCAAGAAAATGCCTTCCAATGGAAGGGAAGGAATTAGATTGCAAGATCTGAACCCATTCTTTGCCTAGAGTTGATTCCTCTTTGTAAATATCTTACAATTTAAAATCCGGGTTCTCAACTATGCAAATGGTGCCTTTTCTTTTTTGGCATACGTCCAACCATTGGGTTCAAGATTATCAACCACTAGGCAATAGACATAATTTGTAAAAAGGGTTGTGAAGTATATGACAGAATAGGTTGAAGAACTAGACAATTCATGCAAACCATCTTTCACAATCTGAAACAACAAAACACCGTTCATGTGGAAATACAGCTAACCATTTAAAATTGCAAGCAGATCTACACCAATACTGACTTTGGAAAAAATAATGGAAGGTGAACCAACAAAGCCAAAACGAATTTTCTCTCATTTCAGAGGCAGAACTTTCAGCATTTGATTAACCTTTCCAAATTTGACATATGATACTGAAATTGAAGGAAAATATGATGTCTTACTGTAAACAACAAATTTGCGTAGGATATAAATCTAACACAAATCAATCATAACAAATTTCCCCTCGCTAGGAGAGGGTTTTATTAAAATGGCGGACCTTACACCTCCGGGTATCGCAGCCGATTCCCCGTTAATTACATCAAAATTGAATACCTCTGATTAAAAGCTACTAAAAAATAATAACGTAATTACATTTCTGAAATAAACAAAACTAAGATTCTAATTCTAAGTCTTCATTGACATCTTCAATCCGTCATGAGATAGATGGATAGCAGACTATCTTCATCGGAGATTTGAGAAATATGAAATAGGGGACGACGGATGGGAGAACCCCTCCTCCAAAAGCCGGGTCCATTTGATCGAAAAGCACGAGTCATTACTGGAGCAAGAAACTTGTGGACGAGTCTTAAAACGAATTCTTGTTCTCTGGTCTCAAAGATGACTTTGAATACCAAATCCATTTTTCGGGCAACTGATTATCAGAAGAATTATCACTTTCAGTGATAAAGTGTCTAATCATGAGTGAGATATTATCAAATTCTTTAAAATTTGATGATCATAGATGATTTTATAATAATTTTACCATTGGATTTGATCAATATCTTAAGATTTGGTCAATACATAGTAAATCCACCATTGGATCTCGTTACGATCTCACATTATGATCGTTTGACTAAAAGTCAATGAATCCACCATTGGATTTGATCAAAATCACAAGATCTTATCAATATGTAATAAATCCACCGTTGGATCTCATTACGATCTCACATTATGATCGTTTGACTAAAAGTCAATGATTCCACCGTTAGATTTGACCATAATCACAAGATCTGATCAACATGTAATAAATCCACCGTTGGATCTCATTACGATCTCACATTATGATCGTTTGACTAGAAGTCAATGATTCCACCGTTGGATTTGATCATAATCACAAGATCTGGTCAATATACAATAAATCCACCGTTGGATCTCATTACGATCTCACATTATGATCGTTTGACTAAAAGTCAATGATTCCACCGTTGGATTTGACCATAATCACAAGATCTGATCAATATGTAATAAATTCACCGTTGGATCTCATTACGATCTCACATTATGATCGTTTGACTAGAAGTCAATGATTCCACCGTTGGATTTGACCATAATCACAAGATCTGGTCAATATACAATAAATCCACCGTTGGATCTCATTACGATCTCACATTATGATCGTTTGACTAAAAGTCAACGAGTCCACTGTGAAAGAATTTCCGATCTCGAGGTTAAGGTCCAAACCCTCATTTGAGGGAGTGATGATCCGAACCGCGAGGGAAACTCTAATTATCATAGGTGGATATTTTGGGTATTATAGTCCGAAATCATTCTTCGGGTTCGTGATTACAACCCGTATGAGCATTGAATTTGTGGTTGCAATCCGAGTGTACTAGGAGTTATGCCCAGGGTCGTACCCACGTGGCTTAACTATTTCTAAGTACGCAAGATATTGGGTACGAGTCATAACGCGTAATCCCAAATTGTAACCATAAATCCCACTTAGGAGGAGCCGTAGCTCTTACCCTAAGCGTATCTCCTTTAGGTAAGGGCCGTAGCCCTTATCCTAAAAGTCTTCATCCTAACTTACTCTTCCCGTCCACTCTAAAAGAAAATAAAAAAAAAGAAGAAAAGAATAGTCAGAATCTCGGAGATCACCCTAAAGTCTTTTTAGAAGAGTCGGAGATATTTTCGGCAGAGCTTTCGTCTCAGAATTTTCGGATCCCTGGCAATGAGGACGGGTCTGCTATTTATAGATTTGTGGTAGCGGTTATAGAAGTTACGATCTTACGGTTCCGTAAGGTTTTCATGAAATGAACGATTGAGAGAGCTGCGTAAGTTTTCGTTTTCACGCGGATTGAGAAGATTCTTCTCACGTATGTCATTCTTTTCTCATAACCGTCTAGGTGGATAAGTATATTTTCTATTCACCTACGTGGATAAATATTTTTCTATCAACCTAGGGTGGATAAATATTTTTTCTATCCACCTAGGGTGGATGAGTATATTTCTATCCACATAGGGCGGATGAGTATTTTTTTATCCACCTAGGGTGGATGAGTATATTACTATCTACTTAGGTGACTACGTATATTTTCTAGCCACCTAGGTGGATAAGTATATTTCTATCCACCTAGGGTGGATAAGTATTTTTTTTATCCACCTAGGGTAGATGAGTATATTTCTATCCACCTAGGGTGGATGAGTATTTTTTTTATCCACCTAGGGTGGATGAATATATTTCTATCCACCTAGGGTGGATAAGTATTTTTCTAGCCACCTAAGTGACTAGGTATATTTTCTAGCCACCTAGGTGGATGAGTATATTTCTATCCACCTATGGTGGATGAGTATTTTTTTCTATCCACCTAGGGTGGATGAGTATATTTCTATCCACCTAGGTGACTACGTATATTTTCTAGCCACCTAGGTGGATAAGTATATTTCTATCCACCTAGGGTGGATAAGTATTTTTTTCTATCCACCTAGGGTGGATGAGTATATTTCTATCTACCTAGGGTGGATAAGTATTTTTCTAGCCACCTAGGTGACTACGTATATTTTCTAGCCACCTAGGTGGATGAGTATTTTTTCTATCCACCTAGGGTGGATGAGTATATTTCTATCCACCTAGGTGACTACGTATATTTTCTATCCACCTAGGTGGATAAGTATATTTCTATCCACCTAGGGTGGATAAGCCTTTTTTCTATCCACCTAGGGTGGATGAGTATATTTCTTTTTTCTATCCACCTAGGGTGGATGAGTATTTTTCTAGCCACCTAGGTGACTACGTATATTTTCTAGCCACCTAGGTGGATGAGTATATTTCTATCCACCTAGGGTGGATGAGTATTTTTTCTATCCACCTAGGGTGGATGGGTATATTTCTATCCACTTAGGGTGGATGAGTATTTTTCTATCTACCTCGGGTGGATAAGTATTTTTCTAGCCACCTAAGTGACTAAATATATTTTCCTAGCCACCTAGGTGGCTACGTATATTTTTTCTAGTGGCTAAGTATAGCTTAGGAATTTAAATCCTATTTAGATTAGGATTTGTTAAAAAAACTATAAATAGTCTCTTTCCCTAATTCCTTCTATCTGACTTTTAAGGCTAAGTGGAAGAAAAAAAAAGGGTTCTCAATTCCAAAATTTTCGAGTCAACACTTACCCAGTACTCCCAAATAGCCAAAATTTGGGAAAATCAAAGATAATTGATTCTCAATAGCATAATTTACTGGCAGTGAATATCAGAGACAAATATGCGGCTTGACTAGGGAGTTGGAAGCTGTTAGGCACTGATTTCACTCGTGTGCAGATGGTCTTTAAATGACAATACAAAAATAGAAAGTTTTTCCTTTTTTGTTTGAAAAAACAGCATTATGGAGCTAAAATTTTGATAGAATAACACCTTCTTCAAAGACAACTTAATAAGATGGGTTCTAAAACAAAAATCTCAAAATCCTTTCCATAGTACTAGGGTTGTGCTGTGTTTTTTTTAATCTTTTATTTTTTATAATTTTGTAGTTTGTTTAAAATTTTTTCATTACGTAGGCTTATTATATGTCAAAAAGCAGTTAGTTCTCCTCCCAACTATTCTTATCGAGAGGGTTAAACAACCCAAAATCCCGTGGTAAAGGTTTCGGGAGATGGTATAAGTTCATAACTTCAGATTTGCAAAGAAAATCAGATTGTTGCTGCTACTCATCCACATATGTAAGATGATTATTACTGGATAAAACTAAGATAGGAAAAGTGGATAGCATGTGATTTCCTGTTACATGTCGATGTGGCATTACCGAATGGATCAAACGGATTGGCTGGTCTTGGACCGTTGGAAGCAGGCTTTTTCCGATGCTCATATGGCCAATGGAGGTAACTGTGGGCTAAATAGTCAACTGACGGAGGATCGGGCATTTCAGATGGCTCAGATGAAGTCGGCATCATTGATGGCTGAGGTCTCTGCGCAGAGGAATGGTTCAAAAGGACCTCTCTAAGTCTCTTTGCTTCCCGAGGAGGGACTATTTAAGGAGGGTACTCGGTTTACAACATGTGGAGGGTTACTTGATAAAGGGGCAGGAAATTGCAACTCTGGCATGTGCCATCTGAATGGCAAGGAGGCTGCAATAAAGAGGGATGGGGTGGCTTTAATTGCTCCTGACGGTTCGGTAGGTGAAACATCGGGGAGGGTGCAGTATATGGCTGATGGCCATTCTGTAGGTGAGACATGTGGTAGGAATGATTCTGACTCGCCAGTGATTACTGTGGGGTCTGTGGACAAGATGTCAGCTTATGGTGGTCAACGGGGGGTTAGGAGGTCAACATTTGTAAAGGGAAATCTTTTTTCTCACACGTGGCGATCTTCTCGGAAGGACTATGTATCTGGCTGACGCGGCTTCGTGCTCTCGAGTGTGCGACACGGTTGCCTGGAACGATGTTAGGGCTGTTGGGTCAGGTGTGGGTTTGTCGTTTGGGACCAAGGAATGGCCTTCTGGGTTGTGGCTCTTTATTGACCCGCCTATCTTGGCAGAGAATCCTCGCGGGCACTTGACTAAAGTTTTGTCGGTTTCGCAGCTTGAGTCTATTGGGCCTGGGTTGCACCCGTGTTATTCTAATATTTCTGTGGGTTGTGTGTGCAGATGTTGCGGAACTTTGTGCAGGTCCACTGTAAGCAATATTCCCCGGCGCATCGGTCAGCTCCGGAGAAGGGAAGGATTGGTCTCCCTGATTGCATTCATTCTGCCTCGGATTCTATTGAATAGTTCTCATCGGATGACGAGCCTGCAGTGGCTTCCATGGTCGAAAGACAGGGTTCCAAAGGGGAAAGTTTAGCTAAGCTCGGTGAAAGCGTAGGGGAGTCTTTCAATGGTCCACAACACTCCCTGCTCAAAGTGTATCAAGACATTTTGTAAAAAGGCAAGATGCGACCTACAGTCGAGAGGATTAGCGGAGTTAAGGGTAGGGTCAGATCCAGATGGGGCCTTTTTTACTCCCAGAATAAGAAGGGAGCCAGAAGATGTAAGGGTAAAACAGTGCAGGCTCTGGCATGGGTTAAAATATCGGAAAAATGATACGTATCGTCCAGCCCCAAAACCGATACGTATCGGACGATACATTCCAATATATCGTCCGATATTTTCGATTTATGTACGGGAGGCACCGATACGGTACTCTGAATGTACCGTATTGGTGAGGTCCAAAACCGATACATATCGTCCGATACGTATCGGTATCAGACGATATTTTGACCCATGGGCTTTGGGAAGTGGTTCCCCTTATGGGACTCCGCAGGCGTGGTGTTAGTGGGGTGGCGTTGGTTGGCTGGTCTTAATTTGGTTTCTTTATGATGTATCTCAGCTGGAATGCCAGGGGGTTGGGAGATAGGGATAAAAGGTTGCTGGTAAAGTCTTTCATTAGAGGGCAGCGCTTTGAGGTGATTGACTTGCAGGAGACCAAATGGGAATCGGTGAACGACCTGTTGGTTCACTCGGTTGTAGGCGAACCCTCGTGGGAATGGTTGGCGATTGACGCAGTTGGTAGCAGGGGTGGAGTGCTCCTTGCTTGAGATGCCACTGTTTTCAAATTGGTGGACTCGGAGATAGGTAGTTACATGGCTGCGACACTTCTGCATGATAATAGGAATGGTATTTAGTGGGTGGCCATTACCATGTATGGGCCGACGATTAATTGCCTAAGGTATGAGTTCTTCGAATTGAATGCTATGATTAATAGATGGGATTGTCCCGTTTGTGTGGGGGGAGATTTTAACGTCTTGTGTAATGCGGGGGAAAAATGGTCAGGATGTGCCTATTTTGTGCAGATTGGATAGATTTTTATGTGGGATGGATTTTCTCGACCTAATGCCGAACCCATCAGTTCAATTGCGGCACACATCCATTTCGGATCATTAGGCAATTGTGCTTTGCTGTCCTGATAACCCTTCATCGGGAATAGCTCCGGGTCCTTTTCGGTTTGTGAACGCTTGGTTGCTAGATGAGGACTTCAAAACCAGACTGGAAGGGTGGTGGAATCATAGCCATATTGTGGGCACGCTGTCGTATATTTTTACGTCTAAGTTGAAGCAGCCGAAAGCTCACATTAGAGCTTGGAATATGGATAGGTTCGGGATGGGGGGACGGCTGAAGGAAGGTTTTCTGGGGAGATTGCGATGTTTGATCAATTGGAAGAGTGTGGCTCGCTATCGGAGGAGGACAGGGAGGTCAGGTTGGCACTTAAAGCGACCTACAATATGAAAGTGCAAGAAGAGGAACATATTTGGCAGCAAAAAGCTAAGGCTCAGTGGCTGTGAGAGGGAGACGTCAATACTAAGTTCTTTCACGCCGTTGCTAATGGTCGGTGGAACCATAACCGAATCGCGGCTATTGAGATGGACGGGGTCAGGTATACGGATGAGAATGTGGTGCATGCGAAGATAGTGGATTTCCACAAGGATCTGTATGATTTCGAGGGGGGTGGAAGACCGGCTTTGGAGGGTGTGGCTTTCAATTCTATCGATGCGGATAAGGCCGCGTTCTTAGAAAGGAGGTTCACGGAGGAAGAAGTGAAGGAGGCTTTGGAGAAGCTGGGTAGTAACAAGTCTCTCGGCCCGGATGGCTTTACAATAGAATTCTTCAGATCTGCATGGCACATCATAGGTACTGACTTCATGGCGTTTATGGGGGATTTTCATACGTATGACAAGATGGCAAAGAGTAACAATTCCTCGTTCATTGCTCTCATACCTAAGTGTATGGGAGCCAGTGATATTGCGGATTTCAGACCGATCAGTTTAACGGGATGTACTTACAAGATTGTTGCTAAAGTGTTGGCTACTCGTCTCAAGGGAGTGATGAGTTCACTGATTTCTAATGTGCAAGGAGCTTTTATCCCCGGTAGACAACTTTTAGATATTGCTGTTACGGCAGTGGAAACAATTGATTCAAGCGGAAGGATAAGGGTTGGAATTTCAAGATTGACATGGAGAAGGCGTATGATAGGGTGCTGTGGGATTTTCTCGATTACATGTTCAGAATGGACTTCGATGTAGTGTGGAGGTAGTGGATGAAGGGCTGCTACGTGTCGGTTAGGTTCTCGGTGTTGATTAATGGGGTGCCTCACGGGTACTTCAGAAGTAAGAGAGGGCTCCGTCAGGGATGCCCGCTTTCACCAATGTTATTTAACTGCATTGGGAAGGCTCTTCATAGATTATTCTCGAGGTTGGAACATCTTAACCTCATCACGGGTTTCACGCTGGTGGATAATGGTATGTCGATTTCCCACTTGCAATATGCCGATGATACTGTGGTTTTCTGTAACGGAAGTCGGGGTGATACGGAAGTCAAGGCGGTAATCAATATTTTGGTTCTATTTGAAGGTGTCTTTGGCTAGAAGATCAACTTGCACAAGCTCAACCTGGCTGGCATTATCGTCCCCAATGAGGAAACTGAGAGAGTTGTCGAGTTGGTGGGATGTAGGAAGGAAACTTTTCCTATCATTCATCTTGGTATACCTTTGGGAACCGGGAAGTGTAGAGTGAGGAGCTAGGAGGGCCTAGTGCAGAGATTCCAGAAGAGGTTGGCCACATGGAAAAGTAAGATGCTTAGCAACGGGGGGTGGCTTATGCTCATCAAATCTACTCTTGCTTCCTTGCTGGTTTTCATGATGTCGATCTTCAGGGCTCTGGTGAGCACTACGAAGAAGTTAGAGAAGATTACTCGGGATTTTCTATGGAATGACAATGGGGACCGAAAGAAGTTTCATCTCGTGAAGTGGTTGCAGTGCTGTGATCATAAGGACAAAGGGAGTTTAGGCATTCAGAGGCTTAGGATTCTCAACATAGCAATCCTCGCAAAATGGTTGTGGAGGCTTGACGAAGGCAGAGAAAGGGATAAGCTTTGGCGACAACTGGTCACTAGCAAATATGGTGTGTTAGAGGAGCCTTGGCACTACAGTTTTTGGTCCAATATTCAATCGACTTGGTGGAAAGAGGTGAAACTTTGCGCGAGTCTCATTCAAAATGGTACTAGGTATAGTTGAGGTGATGGTCAACGAATCCGGTTTTGGAAGGACATCTGGGTGGGGGATCAACCCCTTGAAGTCAGGTTCCCGTTCCCTATGGTTTATATACTCTCTGACTCGAAGGACGAGGTGGTTAGTTAGTTCTCGCAGTCGGTACAGGACTCTTGGATTTGGAATATTACAACTCGATGCGGCCTTAGAGAATGGGAAGTTGCAGAATTCAGGAACCTCATGTGCCTCCTCAGGGGGTTCCCCCTAATGATAGTCACAGGGACCGAAGACTCTGAAAGCATTCGGCCAAAAGGATCTTTTCGATTAAGTCTTGTTACAATCAGGTTCTGAAACTGGATAGGATCAATAGCGGTGGTCGGTGGTGGACTGGATTTTGGAGAATTAAGATTCCGCCAAAAATTAAATTCTTTGCGTGGATAGTAGTGTGGGGAAGGCTCTTAACTAGGGATCAGCTAGTGAGGAGGAACATTCCGGTGAGAAATAAATGTCTCCTTTGCATGAGAGAAAGAATCAGTGGCGCATATCTATATGCATTGCTCTTTTGCGCGCAGCATTTGGTGTAAGATCTTTGGGTTCTTCAACATTGTGGGTTATGCTGGAAGTGCCTGCTAACATGATGGAAATGTGGAAGGCAGCTGTGGTGGATGAGCATCAGAAGGAGCTGTGGCCCTTGACCGTGTATGCGGTTTTTGGGCAATCTGGATTGAAAGAAATAGTAGTCTTTAGATGAAGGGCTAAGCCGCTTGGGATGGTTGTTCGTGAAATCAGAGACCTGGTTGTGAGTTGGAATGCTATAAAAGATGGCTGATTTTGAGGAAGGGCTTCAGCATTTTCTGCTGCTCTGGGACTGCTGTGCCGGCTAATGTACTCGGAGTACCGGGTTGTGGTGGTGCCTCATGGGGGATAGGCTTCGTCGTGGCTTTGCTCAGGTTCCCGGGGTGAGTTTTTGGGTGTTTTCTGTTTTGGGTAGTGTCTTACTACCCGCCAAGGTATGTATCTTTCTTCTATTTTAATATATTAGCTTTGTTATCGTCTCCAAAAAAAAAAAACTATAAGAAATTTGTTTGCTTCTTTGTTGCAGGCTCCTGCTATCGGTTGCCAATGGTTCTCCTGCTTCCCTATGGATGACAATGTCTACGTGAATGAAATTGCTTCTTCAAGAACTTTTTGCATTTATGAGGAGGTTCATTTCTAACTTCTCCGTCAGCAACATTCGTGATTTTGTCTTTTTTTGTTGTTACTTCGGCATTTGCCATCAGAGTTACTCAATAGATCTCCTTATTCTATTCTATGTATATTTGCACTTGATAATGAATGTGGCTTCTTTTATATGTTTGAATCTTTATTCTTCAAGTTCTTCTGTTCTAGTGGATTTTTTTTTTTTAAAATTTTTTGGTAAATACATAAAGTTTATGGTAGAACACAGCTTTATGGAAGGGACTTGAATGCCAACTATCATGTAGTTTCCATTGGGTGAAGCCGCCACCTCCAATGCTGTAAGTGGGTGTTGCGAATGGCAACTTTCCATCTGTAATGGGATGTCAATGGAAAATTTTGCATTCACCGATTGCTGAGATTTAAGCTCAGAGAGTTATTCTATTCTATAAAAAATTCACAACTCGTGAAAGAAATGATCCATGTGCTATAAGGTTGTTCATGTTTGGGTCAGGGATGAGAAGGAAATATTTCATTGTATAGTGGAAATTCAACCAATTAATTAGATCTTTCTCTACGTTGATAGTGCAATCGAGTGTTTCCTAAATATAATTAGATTGACTTTCAACACCTTGACCAAGGAGAATGAAACATGCAATTATTTCGGGTGCCTATATCAAAATAGCTTCAGCTACTGTGTGTGAGAGATAAGGGCCTGTTGCTACCTGCCTCAGTGCCTCAAAGGAAGTTACAACGCACCACTGTCCGAAAGATTAATCCAAAAGGTTTCAGCTGAGTAATTTGCTTTGCTCAGTCCCTGGGTTTCATCAAAATCACCCAACCTAGAAGTTCTAATCATTATTTATAACCAATAAGATTTTGTATGCACATTGCCAATTCCACTCCATTTAAGTTGATATGCCAACCTATGATCTTAAGAACCTTCATTAGCATTTACCATTTAGAAGAGACTTCAAGGTTTTTTATGGTGCTCATATGGCTAAAAGTTGGCTTTGTATCTCATGTCTCACTTTAATTAATTAATTAATTTTATTTTTTAAGGGTCACTTTCTCTTTTCCTTTTTGTTTATAACAAGTAAAATTTATTAATAACTAAAAGAAAAAGAGTATAGTGAAACTTAAAGAAAACAAATTCAGCTTTTAAAGGAGAGAAATGTTTGCCAAAACGGTAACCACAAAAAAGTAACCAAAGAAGACTACATCGTGCTTCCTTAATTTCCTAGTAGAAACCATGCATTAGCCAGTGCATCCACCTTGAAGTTTTCCTCTTATTGAATACGTGTGATCCTTACCTCGTTGAACTCCCTAACATACTTCTGATCCATCTCTTTGAACTTCGGTATACACTCCCAAGGAGGCAAGGAAATCTTCTTTAACCATATGAAAGTGTTGAGGAGTCTTCCTCAAGAGAAACCAAGTGAAAACTAGAAATCCCTGTTTACAATGCTTTCCTTTTCACATACGAATGGGACACTGCCCCCATGTAGCGATGAAAAATGCCATATAATCGCCACCTCATTATGGAAAATATTCTCTATACCAACATATGTAGGATTTTTGGCTTACTATTGCCATCAAAATTAAGCATTATCCATCAACCCCTGATGCTAACTGCTAACCAAATGTCGAAAGTCCCGCTAATGGTAGTAATCCCAGGAGCAAGCCTCCTTTAATCAGTAAAAAATGTTTTCCTGGGACTGTCCTTGAATATATTCTCTATACCAACATATGTAGGATTTTTGACTTACTATTGCCATCAAAATTAAGCATTATCCATCAACCCCTGATGCTAACTGCTAACCAAATGTTGAAAGTCCCGCTAATGGTAGTAATCCCAGGAGCAAGCCTCCTTTAATCAGTAAAAAATATTTTCCTGGGACTGTCCTTGAAAATTGGGCTTGAACATACTCTTCAGCCACTTCATTCACTTTTGAATAAGCACATGTATGCGAAAGTTTTTTTTTTTTGGGAAACTTTATGTATTTCTTTCCAAATAATTCAAAGATCTGAAATAAAACTTACACCCACAGGCACTTTGCTCAGGTGTTTCCCGCCTAGTTTATGCTGTTCATTCCACATCAGTATAAGAGTTAATCAAATTCAAATTATTAAAGTAAATGCCAAATAACTGAAATAAACAATGCCAACTATTTGTCACATTAAAAAAAGGTGCAAAATCGGAGGCGAATAAATGTGATGTGCACCCTCATTTTGTCTATCACCTCATTACCCACTGACACTTCAAGAATTTCATGCCCCTGGCCAAAGATTTTTTAGGGTTTAAGCAATGTTGTCAAATCGCTTAAGCCATGTTAGCGATTTGACTGCATTTCTCTTAACCCATGACATACTTTTTTTTTTTTTTTTTCAAAAAAACTAAAATAAAATTTAGAACAAGTTAACAACAAATATTCAAGTCTCTAGAAAGGAAAAATAGACATTCTTGTTAAAAAAGAAGTTTTACATACTAATATTCAAAATTATAACTTTAGAATGGAGATTGGAGACCGATAAAAAAAAGAATGGAGATTAGAGAGGAAGTTTAAGCCAAAATAGTAGTGTGAAGAGTAGAGGACCCAACCCACCGGAGACCCAAACCAACCTTTTATAGTATGCCATGGCAATCACTTATGACAAAACTGGGTTTAAGTTGAGTCCAAAGATATTTTGTTTATATATAAACAATTGGTGGTCCAACTTGAAAGATGCATTGTAAAACTTAATAAATATGATTAAGAATTGTGTCAATATGATGCATAAATAGATGAAATTAACAAATTTGATTAGGAGTTGTGTGATGCATAAATAAGATGCAAACTGTTTAATAATTTGCTTTCTTCTTGAGTGAAGATTGGTCTTGTAGGGGACCTTTTAGTATCTAATCATTGCATAGTCATCTTCTTTTTACTCTCCTCTTATTGAAATTTTATTTCATGCATTGTGTGGTTTTTTATTTGCATCATTTCTGATTTGTAGCATTCAATTAGTTGATGTCTTACTGAATCATCATTAATAGTTGTCCTTTTAAGCATGAACTTACTAATATTTGAGGGGACTATTATGGGCACAAATTGCTTGCAGGTTGAAAAATTGCGCAAGGCTGGACTCATTCAAGGGGGATCAGCCAAAAATGCCATCATTTGCAGGTGAGATGATCTGTCTTGCTTACAATGCATGGGCCGTGCACTACTCAGGTCATCTAACTTGGCACACATGGCACACCTAGTTTATCATTTGGGAAGATGCAGGTCAACATGTTTTAGTACTTAGCTCAAAATTCATGCTTGTCAGAGGTTTTTACTCTTTTGATCAAAGTACCTTTTTTATATTTTATTTTTAAGATCATTAATAAGCATAGTTTATTAAAAAGACAACAAAAAGAACAACAAAAACAAGTACAAGAGACTCAGCTTAGCGAGAAACAAACAACCAAAAAAGCCAACGGCCAAACAAAAGAAAGCTTGCTGGGCCAGCGAAGGAGAAAAAGGAAAGCCCCAGCCACCATACTGGATCCAGGAAGAAAACATGCTCAAATGGACACTCAATATCTTTGTTATCCTCCCAAAATTCCCTAATGCTCCGCCTCGAGTCCTGCTCACTGTCCACTTTAGCACTGACTCATTCCATCAAAGAACTTTTGTGCCTCCATGGGGACCATCATTGCCCATGTAACATATGCTGTCTAGCCATCCATGTAACATATGCTGTCTAGCCATCCATCTTCAAACTCCATAGGATGAGAAACAAGTAGTGGGACAGC
This sequence comes from Chloranthus sessilifolius, assembly GCA_021018995.1. Lineage (NCBI taxonomy): Eukaryota > Viridiplantae > Streptophyta > Magnoliopsida > Chloranthales > Chloranthaceae > Chloranthus > Chloranthus sessilifolius. The sequence continues at coordinate 192,536,066 of CM037584.1, forward strand.
TCCTTGGAGATTGGAGAGATAGGGAGACCAAGCTATGGATATAGGCGCAGAGAAGAACTTATCCTTCAGTCCCATTTACAGAAAGCAAAATTCAATTGCGAATTCCTTGCTTAATGATGGGGTTGTGAGACTTTTTTTTGATATCTGAAATTCCCTATGATTTTCCAACTGTCAGTTGTGGTTACTGGTTAGTAGCTTTGTTCTAATTTTTTTGAAAGCGTCATAATCCTTCTTAAGCAGCTTATAGTAATTTTGCACTTTGAATTAATAGTCAGTTATCAATCAAAAACGAAAGAAAAAAAAAATCACATTACAAACAATTATTTTACAGACACCAAAGGTGACGAATTTTCTCCGGGGTTCTTTTAACTGTGCTGCACACTATCTTGTATGAGTGTTGTTGGATACATATTGTTAAATGTATGATGATGGGTCTCCGACCAATTTATTCCTGTTTTGATTATTAAATTTTCATGTATTTTTTTAAATATGCAGTGCCAGTGCAGGTTGGCTGAATCCACCACTGCGTTTCCTTGATGAACCTTGCCGCCATAAAGTCTTAGATCTTGTTGGAGACCTTTCTCTTTTTACACAGAATGGTTATCAGGGGCTGCCAGTTGCACATATAATTGCATATAAGGTGTTTATCTCTTTCCAATTTCCATGTTTGTGCATTAAAGATATTTTAGTACTTCAAAATATTATTTTCTACGGCTTGTTAATAGAACATATGAGACAATGTCAAATAGGAGAAGCAAGAAAAAGGCCAAGTTTGTCAATCACTGGCACGAGGTTGTAAATCTTAACAAATTAAAGCTATCTCACATATCATGAGAATCTTTCAGTGCCACAGTAAAATTTACCAATTTTGGAGTCAATAGATTGTGAGCATTGTTACTGCTACACCCATTTTTGTTACTGTCCCACACTTAAACAAAGGAAAAATCATTGACTGCTCCGAATCAGACGATTGAGATTGTGTTTTGTCCCAGTTTTCCACACAATAGATCTTGAGATCATGGGCCTACTGTGAGATGGTCACATGCTGATTCCATGTGGCACACATCCCAAAAAGTCAACATGAATCATTTTTTACGATAGGCTCTGATCGTCTGATGGTAGGCCCAAGTTATGAAGATCTATTGTGTGGAAAATTGAGACCAAACACGATCTCCATTGTCTGATTCAAAGCATTCAAGGATTTTTCCTTTGTTTAAGTGGTGTGGCTGTAACAAAAATGTGTATGGCAGTAACACTGCTCTAAATTATGTGTAGGAATATTTAATCTGGCATTGCTGACTTTTGGCTCCATTAACATACCCAAGGTTTATCATCTTACCCAAAAACAACCACATATACCTCACAGGTTAGATGACTATCTACATTGAACTTAACTGCAGACCTAAAGAACTGATGGAGCTGTGATATCCTGTAGGCTGTGAATAACATAATGTGCCTTTTTATATTAAGAGTAAACAACCCTTGCTAACCCAAATAATGGGTAGGGGAATGCTTCATAGTGCATAGAACTAGTGATTTCTTGTAGGGTACCTTCATTTACAGCCCAAGATTCTTCCCTCAGCCCGCATTTTTCGCCCCCATCTTCCACACAATGGATCTGAAAGATCATGGGCCTACCATCAAACAGTAAGATTTCGATTCCACATGGCCCACGTCCCAAAAAATGAATATGATCATGGGCGTTCATCAAACATGTTTCTTGGGATGTGTTGCATGTGGGATCAAAATCTGATTGTTTGATGGTAGGCTCATGATTTGCACATCCCTTGTGTGAAAGATTGGGGGGAAAATTGATCTCCATCATCTGATTGAAAACAGTCAACGTTTTAAGCACGTGAAATGTGGGCTGAGATGGAAGAATCTTGGGTAGTAAATGAAGGTTATTTTTCATGTAAAGCTGGGAATTATATATGCAACTGGAAAGCAACGAGGCAGTTACAGACATCTGCAACCTTTCTCAATCATGTGGTAGGGAAGGAAACATAGTTCCAGAGTTAGGGTCATCTGCTCTTAAATCATGTGGTCAATTTCATTGTCTCATCTCCAGAAATTATTCCTCTCAACTCCAAAAATACATGGCCTATGATTTACAGGCACCAGGAGAAAACTCCCTAGCTACAACTTTTTATTCTACCATCATGCGTTAAAGACCGACTCCATCACTGGATTAATCTCATCTTAAAAATAATTTGTTTTTGAAAGGATATCACATGTCACTTTTGACGGCGAGAGATCGATTTTGTCATAAGAACAGCAGACAACCTCTTCTTCAAGCCCATTCACAGTTCTGTCTTATGTCTATATGTGCTTTCTGCTGTAAAGCAGATTGTATACAATATCCTTATGCTGTGGATCCTATTTTTCAGAAATATCTTACTCATTTGTACTTTCTATTTGTTGTGGTTATTTTATGGATTGCTTCTGATTTTTTCATGTGCCGCTGTTCAGGAAATCTGTCATTTTCACCTATTTTGTTGCTTTTAACCGTCACTACTATTTTTCTCCATATCTCATCTATTTATTAACTTCACAAACATGATGCCTCTACTTTTTTAGCGCTATTTACGCACTTATTTTTCAATTCCAAAACATCTTTTAAATCTGAGCAAAATATTTGCTACCATTAGTGACGAGTATTTGTAAATTTCAAGTCGCTCGCTGGGATTTCCTAAGTGGCAAATGAGTTTTTTTGGGAAGAATCTCTCCTTTTTCCAAACTAGTAGAAATTACCCATATCGTTGGCTGATGCATAAGATGTCTGTTCATATTTGACCCATGTTTGTAATTGCCAGTTATTACTTGATAAGTAATAGGAAAGGAAACTGTCAGTGTAATATATTAAGAGTGGCTGCATAATGCTCAAAGCTATCATATATTGCGGGTTTCATCTGATCAATGGGTCAGAATCCTGCTTCACACACTGACCAATTTGCATCATCCGCTCAGTGACCACCTTCTGGATGAGCTATGGCCTGAAGATTACACAAAGTGGATATTCTTAACCTCCCATTGATTGTTTACTTTTTGATCCTCAATAAAGATATAGATAAAAGATCCTATTGATCAGGGGCCTTTTCGGATTGTTCAATCAGTGTGATTTTTGGGTATGGTCCATCCAGGAGGTGGCCCATCAACTGGATAGTCTTGATGTAAAGGCACACCGCACACCAATGCATCCTCTTAGAATGAGATATAAGTCGGATCGCTCAGGTTCTATTTTTGCTGATTTCCTTATTCTTGATGCATGTACTATTTGATTGCTGTTTTTCATTTGCTTCTTAACCCTAGACCACTTCAGCCTCTTTATTGAGAGGGGGCTGAGGTGGTTTCTCTTTTGTGCATTTTTTCTTAGTACTGGGCAACCGACCCAGTCATGGATGTTGTGAGTGGGTCATCGATTCTGTACATGTGTCACCATTTTTGGTGCTATGTAGTTGACGGAAATAGAGATCAGTTTCAGCCCTAAGATTGCACGAAGAAATTCTCAACCATGCGATTAAGAGGTTACAAGCTCTAGTAAATGAATGGCCAAAAAAAATTCGGTCATACTGATGGTAGCTGTGCATCTTTTTTGGACTTCTACACTCTTTAAGCACATGGTGCGGAGAATTTTTTTGAATCTGATCCTTGTTTTTTTTTTTTGTTTTTTTGATAACTTGGGTATCCAGGCCTCTTAGAGCACCCGCCTATTCCCAAGGGGCATATGCACACTCCAAACTAGCACAGACCAGGTCAGCACGGGATATAAATCCGTAGGGTGGCCTCAAGGTGGGGAGGACGAACTCAGATCTCCTACTTTTGGAAGCAGGTACATGACCAGTTTGCCTAACCATAGTAACAAATTTCGTTTTCGGCAATATCTCAGGCGGGGGCCATTTCGGTTTATTTTAGAAAAATTTCAGGAAAAATTCGAAAAAGTTTCGGGAAATTTTTTGAGAGTACGGATCTTATTTATTATTTTCATGATATGATTTTATTAAAAGTCTTATTTATTATTTTAAAATGGTTGAGAGTAAAAAAAATCTTTAATTTCCATGAAATTTTGTTAATTTCGCTGAAATTAATGATATTTCAGTGATTTCAGAGAAATCACCGAAATTTCACTGAAAGTTTCGTCCAACCCCTATTTTGGTGAATTTCGGAGAAATTTGATACTATGCGACCTAACCCCTTTGAGGTTGAATCTGATCCCTGTTATGAGGCTGTGACAACTTGGCACCCAAATGGAGTGACAACTGACTTGTACAAAATCTATGACATGCTTAGCAATCTTCGTGTCAGCGTCAGCCGCCCTATACTTGCTCAATTTCAATTTTGCTTTTAAAAAAACAGTGAGACAGTATGTCTATTAATCCTCACTGCATTTTATCCCTAGTTAGTATGAGGAATCTGAATGCCATTACTGACTAAATTTGATTGATTTGTAGGGTGGCCATTCACTTCATGCGGATTTCACACGACACCTATCGGGTTTTCGTTGAAGGGTTTCCAGATGATTATATTTGCAGGGAGCAGATTTCTAATCGAGAGCATAGTGACAAATTTCGTTTTCTGTAATTTTTCGGTGGGCAGTCCTTTTGGTACATTTTGGATTAATTTCGAGGATTACAAATATATAAAAAATATATTTAAGCAATTGTTTCAAGTGGCCAAGCACTGAAGCCCAGTTCAAACATAGAACTATAGAAAACAGCACAAGCATAAAGATAAATTGACAAACTGAAGGGTTATTTAGTCCCACATCGGTGATGCCGGAAAAAGTAACACACTAGCCACCTATATAAGCTGCCATCACTTTAGCAATCCATGCAGTAACAAAGGGAACTATTCTTGCGCCTTTCATTACTAAATTACTAAGGTAACTGAAAAAAAAAAAGAAATATACTGAAATTTTGCCGAAAATTCTGAAAAGTACTGAAAGTTTTGTTTAGTCCCATTTCGGCTAATTTTGCCGCATTTAGTTGAAATTTGTCACTATGATCAAGAGTTGTACTTTTAAAGCATATCTTTGTATTTTAATAATTAATTATAAGTGCTCTTACTGAAAAAATTGTGGATTATATTCACAAGTATATTATTCCAATTCTAATCTGCTTTTTGTCATTGTTGGTTTGATATGTATAGAATGCATTTTTGTTGCAACAGATCTGATAGAGAGCGAGTCATCGTTCCTCATTGTATTTTACAATCCAATGATCCAATTTCTTGACTAAATCACCACATGGCTGGAATGATGAAGTCCCTACTAGCTACTGATTCCTGTCAAAAGCCGACTTTCACAGATTTGAGTAACAAGTGGAATTTTGCTAGTTATGGTTTTGACTGGACTTGTATAAGGCAGTCTGAACCAATAATTCTATGAGCTGGGTGCCTATATTTCCGTCTATCGGATTAGTGAGGCTGTGAGGGCACCTACGTGTGAAAACCATTGACTGTTTGAATCAGACAATGGAGTTTTCAGACATAGGCGATCTTAGTAATCCGATAGGTGCAAAGAGAGACACCCTTATGAGCTGGTCATAGGTGCACAGGTGGTGCACGACTCATCCAGTTTGAAGTTAGTTCAAAATTAAATCTTCTTCCAATCAAAGCACTTTCCGTGCCTCTATCAATGCTGGTAAGTTGTCCATTTGAAGGCTACAGTAGAACATGTTCAAATCCACAAATTTTTGGGCTGAATTCACTCTAATCCACATGTACTAAATTGATGAACAAGTACACCATGTATAAAGTTATACTTGGCTAAATACCAACTTGTATCTGTACACATAAGCATATTTACTTGTCTAAAGATGAAAATGCAATAAAAACCGAAGCACGAGAGTGAAACTCATACCATCAATCAACCGTGGAAAGTGGAACTCACCGCATCAATCAGACACTGACATAAGCTGATATTTTTGTGGATCATACATCCTATGTTATCTAACAGTCGAAACAATGAAGGTGAGGCTGAAAATTATATGGCATGCTGTAAAACTATGGAGCCAAATTTTCTACATACTGGCAGAACTTACAACACTCTAAACACGTAACAACCGCGAACCTGGTCCTGGTCCTCCAGGCTACAACTTGCTCATGGCAAAAAATCAACACAACATCCATGAATAAATACAACACTATATATCCTTTTCTTGATCGCCATTTTCATCGTACATAAATAAATACAGAGGGAGAACAATTAAAGGGTGGTGGACTGGTTTTTTTTCTCATCAGACCTGGGTGTCGCCCTTGAGGATATTGTACTTGCAGAGTGGGCATGTTGCGTTGATCCGAAGCCATTTCACAATGCATGTAGAATGGAAATGGTGATTGCACGGAAGGGAATGGAGTTCAGCCCCTTCATCATATGCCGTAAGACAGATACAACATTCCTGCGACAACAAAATGGCAGTTAGGAGCTGGTAAAGAAACTGAAAATTCAAAGGGATAATGGTTCCTGACCAACATTTAACACCAACATGGTGTTTAAATGATCTTACATCATTAAAATTATACTTTTCATCTCACACCATTGAAGTGTGATTTATCATATGCCACGTGGCGCTCATATGTGACCAATCTAAGTTGCCCAAGTAGAAATCCATCATTAGAACATACCTCAGCCCCCAAAAAATGCCTACAAAATGTATGTGAACCATCCCATTGATGAATTTTAATATCAGCTATTAAAACTAAAAACAATGGTTGATATTATAATCAATAGATCGGATGATTCAAATCTCCCTAAAATACATTTTTCGGTCTGTTGCACTTCAATCTATGATCTATCACTTTGACGGTACAGCTCACCCACATCTTAAACAACTGATGGTGTAAGATCATTTAAACACCGGTTTGGTGTTTACATGATGGTTAGTAGAGTCAGGTCCAAATTCAAAATGTCCATCTACAGATAAATAAAATAGGAGGCGATAACCCAAGATAAGAACCTTTGTCTTCTAACCGTGGTTGGGTAGAAAGATTAGGTTTTCGAATAACCATAACAATACAAGATGAGAGATTCTCAAAATCTACAGATTAAACTAAACGCAAACCTTTAAACACTACATCACGGGTAACAATTATTTATCCCATTCCTTGATACACCCATCTTTGCCATCTTAGCAAGTCAGTAGAGCATATGACACATAACCATATGATGGTGGGATTGAATCCCAGGGCTAACTTCATTTTACTGTTCTATTGTTTGCCCCCCCCTTTGAAAATGCGAAAAGACGATATTTAACTCTCTTGATTATTTCAATAGCTGCTCAATCACAAGCGGAAAAGAGTTACCTCTTTCAATACCCACCTTATGACATTTAATGAGCACCTTCCACTGTTGAGGAATACAAATGAAGAAGAAATATTCTAGTTTCCGGAAAGCCCTCGCTTCTGTCCTGTTCGGACTGAGATACAACTGAACCCCAATTAGCAATCTCACATCTACCTTCATCTCTAAAACCATCACCACCTCATCATTTCTTATAAGGTATGGCTATATTCTCTAAAACCATCCCCAAAAGTGGATCATGGGCAAAGGTGTTGACGTTCACTTTTACGGATGTGTGCCATGCGGAATCAACATCTGACCATCTGATAGGCACGCCATGATCTTAAGATCTATCGTGAGGAAGATTGGAACAAAAAACAATCTCCATCGTCTGAATCAAATCTGTCAATGGTTTTCGTGTGAAAAAACTGTGATACTTTTTAAGAGGAGAATAGGCGTACCCTTTCTTAGAAAAGGATACACCTCAAAACTCTTTAAATAACAATAAACCTTCAATAAAATAATGGATTTTTAGTGGACCGTTTCACTTTCTTCAAGCTGATTTAGAGGGCCCAAAAAGTGCCTTCATCACATGATATGCAGAACATAAAATAAGGGCTCGAGAGTGGGTTCAAGCCACATAAAGATAAAAACCCAAGGGGTTTTGGGCTTGCGGCTCGAGTTTGATCAGTCTGAAAAGTTTGACCAGTTTAATATTATTTTGTCTATCTATTTTAGAAAGTTAGGAGTCTTATGATATTTCAATTCTGAACTTTATTGTTGAATCTCTTCTCCAACCACGCTAAATCATTGACTTGCCATAACGTTTCACGAGAACTACCTCCCTGCCCATCCTGAGTCACACACACCATACTCGGTCGCAAGCTTTCTAACCCCAAAAAATCTATCCTGAGTCACACCAAAGGGTTGAGGACGCTAAACCCTAAAGTCCTAAAACCCTAAACCCTTAGAAACTAAAGTCGTCTACTTTGAAGATTATGGGTTGGTGTGAAGCCTACCATGATGTTAATGGATCATAAGTTTGAATGGGTCATCCAACATATAAAAAACATATTAAAACATAACATAAAATTTAATAAAGTTGCTCACTAGCATATTAAATAAAAAGGCACATACCGCCATTATATATATTAATGAAATTCAAAACAAATCATCAATCTTATCCTTGGTATCAAATGCCGGGTTGGTCAGCCAAAACCGACCTGGATCTGGACTGGCATATCAGATCAACTGATTCCAAAGAACTTTTATTGCAAAACTAAAATAAAAATTACTAAGAAAATGAAAAAAATAAGATTTACATGATAACCACTAAATTTAGATGATACTTGACTTCTTTGACACAAACGATGGATATAGTGTTTTATCCCAATCTTTGATGCCAAAGATCTTTAGATCATGGTCTGCCATTTTATGATACATAAATTCTTTGATGACGATTTTTCACAAAATATTTATGTACGTTGTCTGTCCCTTCTACATACATGTTAACCTAACACCTGTACTGTAGCCTAACACTTTTTTTTTCCCGCTAAGTGAGCAAATATATTAAGAAAGAATTGAAAAGAGGTGCCATTGTCCATATGCTCATTGAGCCACTCATTCCTACATTGGCCTTCTCTCCTTTTCTACATATATGCCAAGTGGCATACATATTTGATTAGGCCAAGAAGTTCACCTGGCAGCCCCATGAGTAGCTCATGTCTCAACCAAAAATGGACAACCATGATTTGATGTTATATACTCTTAATTCTAAATTTAGTTCTGAATTTCTTTTTATCAATTGATCTACACAACCATGTTGGAACTCCACATGGCATCAAAACAGTTTTTACACTAGAAAGTTTTACTAAATATATAAATATTTACATTAGTAGCCACATGATCTTCGAGTACTTATCTTTCGTACTCCATGGGAGTATGAACTTTTCTGATCAATATTATATATAAGAAAAGGGTTTTGTCCTCCATTGGAGGACACTGAGTGTCCTCCAAAACTAAGAACAACGCCACGTGTTCCAGTGCTAGTGGGTTTCAAATCACAATTGAAACATATAACAGATTCATTCATCAATGAAGCTTCTACACCTCTGTAATGTAAACAATGACACGGGTTGGAGTCAGAAACAGATAAGAGGGGCCCAAGGCAGTCACTCTATATATATATAACGTACAGAAGACTTGGATATGTGACATGGGGAAGAGGTGTCAGATTTGGCAGTTTTTTAAATATATGAAGCAATCACATGGTACTAAAGCAATGGAAATCCACTTTCAACTATTTTTCCCTTTCTAATAGCTATAATCCACTCTAAAATTTTACGAGAATGGGAACAAAATTTAAGACATTGTAAACATTTACCGCATCCTCGGGTAATAGAACACGTTCAACTGCTGAAGCTCCACCATTAGTAGATATCGGAATCATGGATCCTGCAGCAATCTTTTCGCCATCGCTACAGTCTTGGTAAAAGCTAAATCTTGGGAGGATGCTGATATCTGCATCTGATGCACCTTCCTGTTCATTGATTCCACAAAATGATGGAATTGACTAGCCGTTACGAAGCATATCAGCTGTTAGAAGGAATTTCTAAATCATACAGGAAGTATTACTAATTATTCGCACCTGGCCTGCCACAGCATAAAGAATTGCTATAATGCATGGCAAGCAGCAGCAGAGTGCAATCCCTATCACACACGCTAGAACAACACAAAAGATGGCAAAGAATATATCAAATGCCAGAAACACTACAGCCAACCTGCACAAAAAGACAGATACTGTTAGCAAAAAGTTGCATTTGCATAAAGGGCCAATCTGGCAATATGTGGTTATGTGGGAGATCAAGGACATTTTGATCGGCAGGAGGAGTCTTTTTGGCAGCTCTAGGAACAAGCAGATTTATGTTATCATTTAAGGGAAGGCGCATATATAATTTAGTCATTTAATTGGAAAGTAAGGATATTCGCGTAATAACAAAATGAGTAGCTTTATTATCACCCACGGAATCTTGGTGGGAACCTATGCGAAAAATTGCTGTGAATCAGACCATCGAGATTGTTTATCGCCCCAATGTTCCACACAAGGGATCTTTAGACCATGAGTGTACTATAAGATGGTCAGTTTTGAGACCACGTGGCACAAACATTAAAAAAGTGACCCTAAAATCACATGGCACACATCAGGCCAAACATGATCTTGGGGTCATTTTTTGGGGATCTGTTCCATGTGGATTCAAAAACTGACTGTCCGATGGTACGCTTATGGCCCCAAGATCTCGTGTGGAAGATTAGGGAGGAAAACGATCACCATCGTCTGATGCAAAGCAATCAATGGTTTTTGGCATAGGTGCCCACCAAGATTCCATGGGTGTTAATAAAGCTACCCTAATAGGGTTGGGTGGGTGGTGGTGGTGGGGGGTGTTAGGCCTGCAATTTGAGTAGATCAAAAGTATTTTGATTATATATCTGAAGCATTAAAGGCATTCTATCCTTCCACAGAAAGAAAAGAAGTTTTAGTCCATTTTTTTGAAAACTAGATACTTAGCCACTCTCAAACAAATTAGCAGCATTTTAGGCTGATACAAGGAGAACTTTATCATAAGTGGAAATTTGAGAAAAAAATATGTCATATTCTACAAGTCTTCCAGTCATTTGTAGAAAAGCAGCCACTGAATCCTTCCAGGAGAAGGATTGAAGGGCCAGTAGAATGTGGAGATCAACCAAAATTTATATCCGATAAGTATTGTGAAACTTTCGGTAGAAGTAATTACACGCATTCATATTAATCATTATATTATTTTTAGAAAAGAAATTGTTGATACATTTACCAGTAGAGCTGAGGAGCATTCTGCAGGAGACTTTCGCCACCGGAGACCACCCAGTAGAAGCCAACTATCCACCAGACAAAGGACGCCATAGTATTGATAGATTCACATCGCTTGGCCACACTGACCACCCAATTATCTTCATTTCATCAGAATTTGGGTAACTTGAGTATAAATTTAAAGACGAGAAAATAGATGAGATAAGGCTCTGATGTTGATGATCAATATATATAAGACGAGAAAATAGATGAGATAAGGCTATGATGATGATGATCAATATATATAAATTTAAAGTAAGCATCCGTTTGCCTAAAATTATCATCTTAATCACCCTAATGATCAATACCTTATCTCAATCTATTTGGGTCAGCTTTATGGTACCTATTTCTATCAAGTGCTAAACTATATTGCTCGACAATCCTTCACGTTTTTTTTTAAACTATATCTTTCTAAGTCTTTATTGTTCTTCTTGCCTGCCAAAAATGAACATAAGAAATGACAAGTGTTGAATTTATGCATTTGTGAGGAGGAACTCGGTACACCAACCAAGGTTGTCAACTTAGGAATCGGATTGTAAATCGTTTTCCTCATAAAATGAATCGAATTGTAAATTGCCTCGTAAATTGTAAGATTTAATCAAGTTTTTGAAATATGTAAAAAATATTTAAAAGAAATCAGAAAATTAGGAAAATGCAATACATATAAAAATTTCAACCATCTCTAATACATTTGAATCCCAAAAGGCAAAAAAACGTTTTCATTTCATCATTATCGTTGTTCATTCATGTAAGTTCTCTTGAAATTTTGTATGTATATGACATCTATGTATACAAAATATGTATGTATGAGTGTATGAGACACTATGACCATATGAGACTATAAATATGTCAAAAAACAAAAAAAAAATCAATAGAGAACATCAATAAAGAACAATCACTCCAATGACTTTAAATATATAAGATGTAATATAAGTTCACTTAAGAAAGTCTTAAAACTCAGCTGTTGATGGCAGATTTTGTTAAAGATGCCAATTCTTAGTAAAAAAATATTCTTTTGCTCCAAGACAATGCAAAACAAAAAAAAGGTATTTGATTTTGTTCAACGACCATGGAGATACTTAAAATATTGTGTTTGCCCTAAGAAAACTTGCAAAAACTCTAAAGAAGCTTTTTACAACCTAAAAAGATGTTTAATAAACATAAAATAAGATGAAATAGGGTTCATAGAGCTTTAGGGGTTTTTTAGTAAAAAAGAAAACAAATAAAAGTCGATTTTACGTGACATTGCGCAAGCTATCACATGACAGACTCAAATCATACGATTCGATTTGAGTCTACGATTCAAGCGAGTTTTACGATTTAAAAACGATTTGACCAATTACACGCAGATTACGATTTAAACCTACGACTCAAATCGTAAATCGTTTTGCAAAATATTGAAAACAAGGAAAAAGCCCAATGAGTGGTAGACGAACAAGGTATCCTTTTTTATAGGAACAAGAAGACATCCATAACTATGCCAACTATTGAGACATTAAACTTATGAGTTAGATTGTGAAACTGTAGGAGAGAATAGAGGAACGATGGCTAGGGAAAGAATCATATGTATCAGAGAATCAGTTTGAATTCCTGCTGGAAAAATCAACAACTGAAGTCATTCTTATTAAGGCACTTTATGAAGAAGTTTAGGGAGAGAAACATGTAGTTTATATTGGTTCAGAAAAAGGCTTATAACAAAGTACTGAGAAAGATAATATAGTGGATGCTAAGGAAGAAATGCATCCTGAACTTATATATTGAGATCATCCAAAGACAGGTATGAAGGAGTAGTAACTAGTGTAAAAATATACGTACAAGGAGATGCATGAATTCAATGTTAGAGTTGTACTGCATCAATGGTCTACCTTGAGCCCTTATTTGGTTCCCTTGATCATAGATAGTTTAAGAATAGATATATGATATGAAATTCCACGGTGCATGTTATTTGCGGATGGTGTGATATTAATTGCCCAAACAAGGAAACAAGTAAATGATAAGATTGAATTATGGAGGACCTTAAAGTTAAGAGGCTTGAAAATTAACATAACAAAGATAGGATATATGAAGTGCAACTTAAGTGAATATGATCGCCTAGAGGGCAATTTAGTTAAAATAGTAAATCATGTAGTGCCGCTTTGTCATAGATTTCGATATCTAGGTTCCATTTTACAATCAGATGGTGTATTTAATAAGGACATCTCAAATATGGTCAATGCAACTTGAACAAAATGGAGACAAGCGAGCAAGGTATTGTGCAATCAAATTGTTTTGCTTCACTTAAAGGAACATTTTTATAAGACAATGTTAAGACCTTCGGCTATTATATTATCTTGTGCAGATTATTAGGCTACAAAAAAGCGACAAGAAATAGAATTTTTGGGGTTGGGATGCATACATTGAGATGGATGAGTGGAATAACAAGAAAGGTTGAACCTATGAACACGTATATAAGAGGAAATTTGAGGGTGTCACCTATAAAGGAGCAAATTAGGAATGTCATTTGAGATGGTTTGAACGTGTCCATTAGTGGTCTGAATGAGAACCTGTACTAAGGATAAGGAGGATAGGATGATGATCCAATTTGAATTGTTCTCCATCATGATCTAAATATTTGTCCCTACTTTGCATTCATATCATGATCTAAAATACCATTGGTACCCGGTGGTACCGCCACATACATTCTAGTACTCGGGTTACGAACCCTACTGATCGGGTATAAACCTTTTACAGGTTTGTAAGGTACTAGCTCCGGCTATCAATACCAAGATTTAAAACCTTGATCCAAACACAATTTTGTCAACATTCAAACAAAGTTTAAAAAAAAACAATCAAATCTACAATATCCATTAATGATCACCATACTGAATTTTAGTGACAAATAATACACTCTAACCATTTTATGCTCTCCGTGGATCAGGATGCGATCATCTCCCACTTTCGGCAGTTGGAGCAGGGCTCTTAGATTTGGAGGATTCCTACCCGCCGTGAACTCAGACAATGGGAAGTTGAAGAGTTCTCTTCCCTGATGAGCCTTCTTAAGGGGTTGTCCCCGAACGATAGCAAAAGTGATTGTAGGCTATGGAAGCATTCGGCTAAAGGGACCTTTTCCGCCAAATCACTGTATAATCAGATTTTGAAGGCTGAGAGGAGGGGTGCTAGAGATAGGTGGTGGGGCGGTTTTTGGAGAATCAAGATTCCTTTGAAAATTAAATTCTTCTCGTGGACTGTGGTGCGGGGGAGAATCCTAACTAGGGACCAGCTGGTTAAAAGGAACATCCCGATCAGAAATAGATGCCTTCTTTGCATGAGAGAGCGAATTGGTGTCGCATATCCTTCTCCATTGTCCTTCGCGAGTACCATCTGGTCTAAGATTTTGGGGCTCTTCAAAGTTCACTGGGTCATGCCGGAGGGACCATTCCAATTAATGGAAATGTGGAAGGGCGCCGAGGTGGAAGGGCTTAGAAAGGAGCTGTGGCCGGCGACGATCTACGCTGCTTTCTGGGCTATTTGGTCTGAGAGGAATGGAAGAGTTTTTAAGAGAATGGCTATGCCAACGGGGAGGGTTCTCTGTCACATCCGGGACTTGGTGGTCTGCTGGAATGCCGTTCAGAAGTCTGAATTTTAGGATGGGATGCAACACTTCCTAATGCTATGGGATGGATGATCTGGTTTGTTGTTTTCGGGGTCATCCTTTCGGTGGTGCCGTGCGGGGGTTTCGCGTTGCGGCCTGGCTCGGGGTCCCAGGTGAGTTTTTTGGGGGGGCCTTCTTTTTGGGTAGTGTCTTGCTACCCGCAAAGGTATGTTCGCTTCATATTTCTAATATATTAGTTTTGTTATCACTTCAAAAAAAAAAAATACACTCTAACCTTCAAATAAATTCTACAACACACATTAAGCCAACACACACACACACACACACACACACATATATATATATATATATATATATATATATATATATATATATATATATATATATATTCAAAGTGATCGCAGGTAAGACCTTTGTTACTTAATTCACTCATTCACCTAGCAAATTGCAAATTAGGTACAACCAAGGAGTTCGCAGTTCAATTTGGTCTGGGCGTGACAACCCAATTGACTGATTAATGCTAATTATTTTGTATGAAAACAACATTTGAAAAGCATAAAGAGGGGATTTAACCTAAGACTTTACAATATTTAGGATTATAGCTAATCAAGCGATCATTTGTCTTTCTCTTATTAAAGACTGTGAATTTATATTATAAATATATTAAATACTTTAAAAACTCATCCTGACTCTAGCGAATTGGCTTTGCTTGATAGTAGCAAATTGCGAACCCAAATTCGAATCAAGCGAACTAAGTAACTTTGATTAAAACCCCACTCACCTCGATCGATCCCCAAACCTCCTGTACCCAGCCACGTCATCGTCCTCGCTGTCGACCACATCGGAATCTGACACTGTCCCGCCGGAGTCGGCGCTTCTCCGACGCCGCCGACTTCTGCGGCGGTACTCTAACCAAACCAAAACGACGTGAACGATGCACTGGATCGCGTACCCGGAGATCCAAACCCTAATGGGGGTGTCGGGGGTTTCTTTGTAGGTGGTGATCAAAACGATGGCAGAGACGATGGCAAAAGCGATATTCCAGATGATGTCGAGGGCAACGACGGGTTTTGAGTAGCCCCAGTCGGCTCGGCGCTCGTCCAGCTGGTGAGCCGCCGTTTCGCGGACAAGCATCGATCTGCCGCCGCTGCTGCCGCCCCCGCGCCGTGTTCGGCCCATGAGGAGGGAGAGGGTGGTGGACCGGGCCGCGTCGGCCGGTCTGGTGGACCGGAGGAACGGCTCGCTGGTGATGCTCTCCATTTTTTTATTGTTTTTATTTATTTATTTATTTTTTCAGTGACAAGTGAGGAGGACGGAGCTGTGGAGAGGAGCTGAGAAGGTGGCCATTTTTTTTTTTTTAAATTTGTTTTTATAGCGTTTTCCGTTACGTACTTTTTGTGGATAATGGCTCCCGACATTTAAACAAGAAATGGTGTTTAAAGGATCTAATACCGCTAAATTAGAATCGGTTATCTGATACCATTAAAATTTGGCTTCCTAATATATCATGTGACACTGATTTATGATCAATTTAAATGGTTCAAGCAGTAATCCATCATTGAAAAATGTTATAGCCAAGAAATCAAGTCCATAAGTGACTTAAATTATCCGATTGAAAAGTTTGAATACCAGTCATTAAAACTATACATAACGGTTAATATTAGAGTGCATAGATTTGATGGTTGAAATTTCTCAACAAATTTGATTTTTGGGCCCACTACCTTTGAAGTTGTGATCTATCACGTTGACTCTGGATTACCTGCAAGATGAGAGCTCATCAGCGGAATAAGATCATTTTTACGGACAAATATTTAATGGACCGAATCTCTCTCTTCCGACCGTCAGATGATAGAAACTGATTTTGATTCCAAGTTTCCAGAATATTAATCTTCACACTATGGGCGTTCTATCAGGCCGTCAGTTGTATTCCACGTGGCAAATATGTCCAAAATAACTAAACAATTATGTGGGATAGGAAATACGGAACAACTAGGAATAAAATAGAGAGATCTCAGTTGTCCGCTTCACTATGGTCAACGGATTTGATTGGAAGGTGGCCCTACATAATCTGAAATATTAACAAAGCCACCGATATTATTTTGGAGTTGGAAGGGAGCGACTAAGTCCGCACGAGATTTGATGATTTCTTGATAAGGAGATTTGATGTTGAACATAGTCCAACAAGGAAATACTTTGGAAATCTTTTGAATACCATCTCAGCCCTCTAATTTGAGGGCCATCATTTAAAGAAGGGTAACTCTATTTGCGCTCATGTGTTTTTTGAAAACGCACACATTATCGGAAACCCTTTTAAATTCATTAATTGTGTTGGATTAAATGATGGAAATCGTTTTTTCACCCTAATCTTTTACAAAATGAATCTTGAGATCATGATACACTTACCAGAAAGCCAGTTTGTGAGTCCACATGTCAGAGATCCCCAAAAGGGCCTTTGCATTATATGACCAACATCATGGTCAGATGTGATTTTAGGACCTTTTTTCGGATATGTGACACATTGAATAAAAAATAGACCGTCTGATAGGCGTAATATGATCTCAAGATCCATTATGAGTAATATCGGGGTGAAACAAGATCTTTATCATTTGATTCGAAACGGTCAATGGTTTGAATGGGTTCTCGACATGAGCACTTACACATATTGAGCGAGTGTGACTAGAGGAACCCTTTAAAGAATTTTTGACATGAAACACCATCTCTACCATAAAATTTAACAGAGTCAATCATTAATCAATAATAGGCTTTGACCATATTGAATCACATTATAAAAGTCATACTTGGGCAAATCTTTGGCATTTAAAATCTTTATATTATGACATTTAAACCAAATGACTTGGATAACATTTCATGTGACACGATCCCAAAATATATCAAATCTATTTTTCATACTATGGACAATGGTACAAATTTCAAGTGGTCACAAATTTAAGTGAATTTTTACCGTTTAAGGTATTAGATGCCAGCAATCCTAGCCATCAAGTTCTAATTGTCAAGGTCATAGGCTCATAGCTCATACAATGAGCAACATAGTGTATCATAAAATTATACTGATGATTTATTAACTTACATCAATTGTTGTCCTTCACCCTTTAGTGGCCATAATTAAGGTTCGGGAAGATTAAAATTCACCCTCTAAAACTGATTGACTGCTTTGAATTATATGATAGAAATTATTTATCATTCCGATCTTTTATGGATGGATCTTGCGCTGATGGGCATACCGTTAGGCAGTCAAAATTTTTTTATATTTCAAAGTGATAGACATATCAAAAAAGTTCTCGACGAATTTAAAGTTAACCCAAGCCCAACCTAGGGCAAACTTTCAATTATAAATGGAGAGAATTTCATAAAACCTTAAGAACTTTCATCGCAATGTCTCGAGGGCACTTGAACTTTAAGAAATCCAACTTAGACTCCCAAAGAATACAAATGCCCAAATTTTAGCCTTTACATTCAACATCCGTCTCTATTTTGATGAAAATCATTAAGTGCGAAAACTAGTTGACACGTCTACAAACTTGACTGTTGTTTCACACTTACTCAATGATTTCCATAGAAAAGAAGATGGACGTTGACGGTAGGGACCAAAATTTAGCATTTGTATTCTTTGGGAGTCTAGCTTGGATTTCCTAAAGTTCAAGTGCCCATGGGACACTGCGATGACAGTTCATGTGGTTTTATGAAATTTTCCCTTATAAATGAGCCGAATGAATTAATTATGAGAAGAGAGATAAGGAGGCTACATTAATCCTTTCAAAATCTTGAAATTTTTTTTATTAGGAAGATAATATCTTCAAGATTTTATCTTATTGGGAATATGATTTCTTATTGAAATTTGAGATTATAATTATGAGAGAGAAACCCATGATCCCTTCTACTTTGAAGGGATGGCTAGAGAGCCCAGTGGCCTTAAAGTGCTAGCCCAAGCTCCGCTGGGCATTATGATCAAGCCTAGCCTGCTTTAAAATCGGGCTGGGCCTAACGGACCAGGTGGGCTGCCTATCCCATTGCCACCCCTACTCTTCAGGTAATCTACATGACTTAGGAGGCCATCATCCATAGGAAGACTATTTGAAAGCCTATAACTCAATTGATCAATCAGAGAAATTTCTACCATCTGATCTATCTCCCCGTATATGGACGGTCCATTGAGTTACTGAAAACCGTGCAGAGTGCAATCCAATAATCAATTGGGTAGCTTTAAACGCACCTACCAAATCCTGCTGAGCACCTACACTAAAATGCATTGATTGCTTGATATTAGACGATGGAGATCATTTTTCGCTCCAATCCTCAACATAAGGGATCTTGATGCACTTATCAGACAGTCAATTTTCGATTCCACATGACACAGATCCCCAAAACGTAGCACTAAAGTAACATTTGAGCATAGTATATGCCATGTGATTTTATGACCACTTTTTTGGGATTTGTCCCATGTAGAGTAAAAAACTGACTGGTGCACCATGATCTCACGATCCCTTGTGTGGAAGATTGGAGCAAAATCGTTCTCCATCATCTGATTTAAGGCCATCAACGCTAATAGCATAGGTGCCCAACAAGATTTGGTGGGTGTGTTTAAAGCTACCCATAATCAATTCGCCACCAATTCTTAGGCCTCGTTCAGGTGTTTTCTGGCTTTTCTCATAAAAGCTCTGAATCCTGACAACTTAGATTCCTGTTGATTCTTAGCAAATTTTGATTTCTGTCTTTTCCCATATGTGTTCTTAAGTTGTTATGATTCCTGATTTTTCTCAGAAAAGCTAATTTCTCATTCGTTCTTAAGTTATTTTCTGAAAAGCTTAGAATCGGATGAATCTGTGGTTGTGTTACTGTCGTACGAATGCTAATCATCAAACTACTTGTCGTACTCGCACTTGGCTAAAAAATTTCGGGCGACCAATCCATGCGAGGTTAGACTTATATGACGGATTTATTTTTTAATATAATTTCTCGATATATACTTATAACACCAAAAATGTTATATATATATATATAAACTCATGAAAGTGTCTTGACTGATATCGTTAATGTCAAATTATGAGGTTCATTAGCCCAATAGATTTAAAATCGGCTTAATCGAAAAGTCAAAATACAAATATACAAAGTAATTAAGAACCTAGGAAGAGCAATATATAACTCCGAAGATGACTATGAGGTAGCGTCGTCGCCATCCTCATCCTAGGAAGAGTATGAGGCAGTCATCGTATTTCTGGGAGAACTGGTAGGATCGTCCAAACTATAGTCGCGAACATGTTGTAATAGAGGCTCCCAATCGGGGTCCAGCTCATCCTTCGACTCAATCATGCGGTTGAGAGTATCGACTTCTGAGTCCGAACTAAGAAGCACTGAGTTAGTTGCGATCCCCAGTGGTCCAATTACCTGCAATACTTGCCGCACTGGTGTTGCACAATAGTATCACCACAAGTTTCTGGTGCCAAACTTGAGGACGAATCTCATAAGGCAGAAGTGCAAATGGAGGGCGTTGGGGGAGTCGGTGCAGTTGTGGCCCCTGATCTGGAGAATCTACGTCTATTACTTCAATCATTCACCTAGCAATTCACTCCCATAGTTGTGTATGATGATAGTGCCTATAACAGCATTCTACACTACCTGCTTGTACACTACGTGCTTGTATGCATGAGTCTGCAACAATAGTTGCTAATAGTATTATGTGTTCAAGATAATATTGTCTACACTGTTGTGTAAGATTATGTTTTAGTTCACTAATTTGCTCAATTTGAATACGGGTTCAAAATTCGCAATTTGCTATTGTCACGTGAACCTAATTTGCCGAAAAGGAGGTCAAACGAAAATTTCGACAAAATTTTGGTATTTTCGGTAATTTCGATATTTTTTGACGAAATTTTGGTAAATTTTAATATTTTTTTAAAATATATTTAATAATAATGATTATTATTATTTTTTTTAAATATGTTAGAAATTTAGTATATATTTTAGTAATTTAGAAAAAAAAATGTTAAATATATTTTTAATCCCCGAAACTTTCCCGAATATTTTTCGAAAGGTACCGAAATTAATCCGAAATGTGCTGGAAGGACCCCCACAGAAATACTACCAAAAACTAAATTTGTCACTACGGATAGAAGACATGGTGTTAATACCAAACCACAATATATTCAGCCACCTCATTTAAAAAAAGGAAAAATCTGTTGACTACTTCAAATTAGACGATACAAATTGCTCTGTCTCAATCCTCCACATGATAGATCTGGAAATTATAGGCCTACCATCCAACAGTCAAATGTTGATTCCACGTGACGAACATTTCAAAAAGTTAACGTAATCCCATACCATCAAACATTGTTTACATACAATTTTTGGGATGTGTGCCAACTGAAAATCATCTTCTGACCGTTTGATAGTAGGCCCAAGATCTCAAGGTATGTTATGTGAAAGGTTCAGATAAAAAGTGATCGCCAACATTTGATTTGAAGTAGTCAACGGCTTTCCCTTTATTTAAGTGAGGTGGCTATAACAAACCGTAGTGTAACCCTTTAGTAAGGAGAGCACAAAATGAGTCCGTAGTAGAATCCGTGTGCGTTTGAAGGGCTTAAATGCCTTTTACAACCGTTGGGAAGATAACTTGAAGGCTTTGTTCCTTTCTTACGGGGAGTATACACTAAAATGGCCAGAATTGGGCCATTAATGAGAGATTTGCTCGGAAGTTCAGACATCACTTTCACTCAGAAAGTCGTCCGAAATTTGTGGGGCCCACCAATACTCCCGAACAAGGGAAACGCTCGGAAATGGTCAGAAATGCATACTTTATGAGTCAAAAGTCAGATTCCTCTACTTTCTGCACTCCTGAACGAGCCCTTATAGTCGATGCAGATTTATGTCAAAAGCTAATATTCATTTGTCGGATGCCGAATTGGGTCGGCTCCGGGCTCAAATAAAGAGCTCAAGCACCAATGCACTAGGGCTGAGCCCGATCCAATTTTATATCTGGTCCGGGTTTGGGTCTTATTTATAAAATAATCGGGCCGCTCAAAGCATGGCCCCAATCTGATCCGTCCTGGCAAAGCCCAATTATTTTAAGAGATAGGCCAGGCTGGCCCAAATCCAGCCCAGCCCAGCCCAGCTTGGGCTAAAATAAAACCAGTTCTAAAAACCAAGCCGAGCCAGCTTGAATTTCTACCAGGTTGAGTTCGATTCTAATTTTTACAGTAAAAACTATTGAAAAGGAAAGGTCAATGATATCTAGCTATTCATTGACAAATATATTGTATTAGTTGTGTATTTATTTAGTTGCTTTTTATACTTAAACTACTTAGAATAAATTAGCATGATTGTAGGAAATCTCTTGTATATGCCTTTTGTACTTAGACTACCTAAAATAGATTAGTATGATTGTAGGAAATCTCTTGTATATGTCTTTTATATTTAGACTACCTAGAATAGATTAGCATGATTGTTGAAATTTTTTTGTATAAAGCTATGTCTCCTGATTCAATAAAATGATTCAAAGGCAAATATTATTTTTCTTAGTTTACATGGTATCAGAGCAGGGAACGAAACCCTAGCTCTCTGCCCTCCCATTTTTTTTTTTTTTTGCCCTTCCTTTTTTCGTTGTTTCTCATTATTATGATGGAACATCAATCTTCGAATGGAGGCAAGCTTGATATTGCCAATCCATATTTTCTTCATCATTCTGATCATCTAGGTATGGTGCTTGTTTCTAAGCTCCTCAATGGGGATAATTATTCGCCATAGTGTAGAGCCATGACGATTTCTTTAAATGCCAAATCCAAGTTAGGTTTCATAGATGGGAGCACCACAATGTCGTCTGCCACAGCCAAATCAGACGACTATGCTTCGTGGAAAAAATACAACGATATGATAATTTCTTGGATTCTCAATTCACTCACACAGGACCTTGCAGACAATGTCATTTTTTTGACCACCGCCTAGGAGGTATGGGAAGACCTTCGGGACTGTTTTTCTCAAAGCAATGCCCCTTGTATTTTTCAGATTGAGAGAGACATTGCTTGTCTTACTTAAGATCAGATGAATGTTGCAGCTTATTATACAAAGCTAAAAAAATTATGGGATGAACTAGGATCCTATAATGACACCGTTTGCACTTGTGGGACGGACCATAAGAGACGCAGATTGATGCAATTTATCATGGCGCTGAATGAGTCCTATAGTGCAATCCGAGGGTAAATTCTGTTAATGAATCCGCCGCCTGAAGTTGCCAAGGCTTACTCTTCCATTGTACAAGAGGAGAAAAAATGAAACTTGGGGCTGCATATGAGACGACGAAGAACTCAGCCATGGTTATTCAAAGGGCTGAACCAGTAACTCTGGCTGTTCGGCATGGACAAGGTTCTTCTTCTTGTTCCAACCCAACTAATCGAAAACCTTTGCATTGCTTTTCTTGTGACCATGACCATCATGTACGAGAAGCATGCTGGAAGTTGAACAGGTACCCACCATAACACCCTAAACATGCACCAAACAGATCTAATCAAGGAAACACTAATTTCAAGCGCAACAATAGCCATTAATCTTCAGTCAACAATGTTAAGAAAAGTCGAATAATGCAGGAAGTGCCATATGTGACAAATGGGCTCTCTGACTTGCAAATCCAGCAGATCTTATCTATCATGCAGGGTAAAGGGATAACACAATCCACCAATCCTAAAGCCAATGCTGCTTCCTTGGGTTTGTTACAAACATTGTTGCGCCTCCATCAATTAATTATCAACAGTGGTGCAACAGACCACATTATTTCATCTCCAACTTTACTTGTCAACAACAATAACAACACCTTTTTGCCACCAGTTGCTATGCTAAGTAGAGAAAAGGCTCCGATTACATTCATTGAGAATTTACCTTTGAATTCCGTTGTTACTTTAAAAAAGTGCTTGGTATGTCATCTTTTAAGGTGGATTTAATGTCTGTGAGTCGAGTTACCAGAGATCTCAATTGTTCAGTAACCTTTTTCCCTCGTTGGTGTATTTTACAGGACTTGATGACGATTGGTTTGGGTGAACAACGAGACGGACTTTATTACTTGGTTGCGTTAGCATCAAAGAAGTCAAAACCTCAAACTTCATCTGCAGTAGCCACTTCTTGCCGTTCACCTAGTTCTCAGGTCAGCTCCTCCACCGCTTTGTGGCATCGTCGTTTGGGGCATTTGTCTTCCTCTATATTAGATTTTATGACAAAGCATTTGTTAAATTTCCCTTTCCAGTCTAATAATGCTTGTGATGTTTGTGCACTTGCAAAATAAAATCAACTTTCATTTTCTGTTAGTTCAATTTCGTCTGTTAGACCTTTTGAATTAATTCATTGTGATATTTGGGGCCTTTATAAAATTGCCTCTCTTTTCGATGCGAAATATTTTTTTATTATTGTGGATGATTATTCTAGATTCACATGGGTATTTTTTATACATCATAAAAGTGAAATACAATGTTTACTTGTCAATTTTTTCTCATTTGTTCAAACACAATTCCATGCTTCTACTGCCAACATTCGGGTTGATAATGGTGAAATTTTTTTCTCTATGCGAGGATTTTTTAAACAAAATGGGACCACTTATCAACATTCTTGTGTTTATACCTCTCAACAAAATGGGGTTGTAGAGCGCAAGCACCGCCATATTCTTGAGTCCGCTAGAGTTTTTCATTTTCAAGCCCACCTTCCTTTACATTTTTGGGCAGAGTGTGTTTCTACTGCTATTCATATAATTAATCGTTTGGCCACACCACTCCTTTCTCGCCAAACTCCTTTTGAATGACTTTATGGAAAGCTTCCTTTTTATTCTTATATCTGAGTTTTTTGGGTGTCTTGTCTATGCTACTGATGTGCACGTCCCTCATAAATTCGCTCATCGCGCCAAATGATGTATTTTTCTTAGCTATCCAGTTGGTAAGAAAGCTTACAAGCTCTATGACCTTGCTACCCACCAAATGTTCATTAGCCGTGATGCTGTTTTTCATGAAACTATTTTTCCTTATGCGGTCATTCCATCCACTTCCTCAAATTCAGTCACCATGATTCCTCTTTCCGTATCCAATCCTTTCCCACCAGTCAAACAACCCTCAACACTGAAACCAATTTCTCTTGTCCAACAACCCTCACCACCGAATCCAATTTCTACTCAGCCATCACCTATTGGTCCTCCTCCCGAACCCATTTTACGCTGTTCTCACATATCTCATCACCTTCCCACGGCTTTACGTGATTATATCTGCAACCAAGTAACGTCTCCCAACCATTTGCCGCTTTTATCATTAGGTTCACAAAAAGGTACGCGATATCTCCTTTACAATTTTGTCTTTTATCATTGTTACTCACTACAACATCGCTCTTATACTACTGCTGTCAGTCAAGATATTGAGCCTATATCTTATACCGAAGCAGCTTCTCATTCTCATTGACAAAAAGCAATGCAATCTGAATTGACCGTTTGAGAAGCCAACCATACTTGGTCCCTTATTTCTCTTCCTCCTATAAAGAAGCCTATTAGTTGTTGTTGGATTTATAAAATCAAACGCCACTCGAATGGTACTATTGAGCGTTTCAAAGATCGCTTGGTTGTAAAAGGCTATACACAACTGGAAGGTATCGATTACCATTACACTTTTTCTCCCACTACTAAAATGATCACTATTCGTTGTTTATTAGCTTTAGCAGCTGCTCAGAATTGGTCTCTTCACCAACTTGATATCAATAATGCTTTTCTCTATGGTGATCTCCATGAAGAAATTTATGTCTCCACCTTCTAGTCTTCAATGACAGGGGAAGAATCTAGTGTATCGTCTTTACAAGTCGTTATATGGCTTAAAGCAAGTTTTCCAACAATGGTTTGTCAAGTTCTTTATAGCTATCCAAGCTGCTAATTTGTTCAATCCAAAGCCAATTACTCGTTATTCACATGTCGGAAAGGCAAAACTTTTACAGCTTTGTTGATATATGTTGATGATATTCTTATTACGAGTACTGATGTCAACGCCATATTAGCACTAAACAATTTCTATATAGTCATTTTCGAATTAAAGATTTGGGTGATTTGAAGTATTTTCTGAGCATTAAAATTTCTCGGTCGAAGAAAGATATTTTCATCTCGCAAAGAAAATATACCTTAAAAATTTTAAAAGATGGTGGTTCTTTGGGTGCTAAACCTGTGAACTTTCCCATAGAATAAAACATAAAACTTTCAGATTTAGGTAAATTACTTAAAGATCCGTTTTAGTATAGGAAGCTTGTTGGATGTTTGATTTATTTGACTATTACCTGACCGGATATCACCTATTCGATTCATGCGTTAAGCAGATTCATGCATGCACCACGCAGACCACA
The DNA here is from genome assembly GCA_021018995.1 of Chloranthus sessilifolius. Lineage (NCBI taxonomy): Eukaryota > Viridiplantae > Streptophyta > Magnoliopsida > Chloranthales > Chloranthaceae > Chloranthus > Chloranthus sessilifolius. The sequence continues at coordinate 192,562,175 of CM037584.1, forward strand.
CATAGAAGCTGCCTTGGGTGTATTTGCGTAATTTGAAAAACTGTCTAAGACAGTTTATTTTTCCCTTCTCAGAATGATTTATCTTTGCGAGTTTTTTCGGATTCGAATTGGGCTGATTGTCCAATATCTCGTAGATCCACTACGAGCTATTGTGTTTTTCTGGGATCTTCTCTTATTTCTTGACGGACAAAAAGGCAGAAAACCATCTCTTTCCACGACAGAAGCTGAATATAGAGCCATGACAGTTACATACTGTGAATTATCCTGGCTACGCTCATTATTGAAAGATTTGATAATATTACATCCGAAGTCAACATTATTATATTGTGATAATAAAGCCACCTTACATATAACTGCTAATCCCGTTTTCCATAAAAGAATCAGACATATAGAGATAGATTGTCATTTTATTCGTGACAAAATACAAAACGGTTCTGTTGTAACCAAACATATTGCCTCAACAAATCAACTTACAGATGCGTTCACCAAACCATTGGAAAATGAAGCTTTCTCAACTATGATACGCAAGTTGGGAGTTGTTGACATTCACTCTCCAACTTGAGGGGGAGTGTTGAGAAGGAAAGGTCAATGATATCTAGTTATTCATTTACAAATATATTGTATTAGTTGTATATTTGTTTAGTTGTTTTTTATTCTTAGACTACAGATTAGCATAATTGTAGGAAATCTCTTGTATAAACTTTTTATACTTAGACTACCTAGAATAGATTAGTATGATTGTAAGAAATCTTTTGTATATGCCTTTTTATATTTAAACTGCCTAGAATAGATTAGCATGATTGTGAGAATTTTTTTATATAAAACTGTCTCCTGATTGAATAAAATGATTCAAAGACAAATATCATTTTCCTTATTTTACAAAAACTAATTGGGCCGACCAAAGGCCTGGCTTGAACCCTGCCTAACCTGCTAACAGCACCTAATAAAAACTTAAAAAAAAAATCAATTAAATTTCAAAAGAATGCTACAAATCTAATTTCGAAACAATACTAACAATCAAGTTGCCCCCTGAAAAAATAATGATCTGATGGTTCAGATTATAGTCGTGGTAGCAATCGAGCTGCACAGAATTCACTCGATAATCTTAATCTTTCATATCGACGGTTTAGATTTATCCGATCACCTGCAAAGAGATCAGTAGGTGGTGCCCCAAAAATGCAATGGAACAATGCACATTTTAAAATTGAATGTGAACCCATTACCCACTTTAAATTAAAACCTTTCATTTCGTCCCACAGGCAAAGCCACTGATCAATCATTTTGACTAATTTATATTATGCGGCGGCATACTGAGTAACCTCAGTCCGTCTACATGGTCAATGATATACTCCACGGATTTTCTGCAAAGCTGTTAGAAGATTGTATGGTCCCACTGGTGGCGCAATAACGAATCGCATTACGTCTGCATGGTCAACAATGCACCTACACGGATTTCACAGAAGTTAGTAACCGGCATGCGCCAAGGTTTAATTTGTGTACGCAGAACAATATTCGCATGGTCCAACTTTAATGCTCACCAACTTTCTGCCTGAGTACCTGCTAAAAGTTAGTCAGATTAGAGTTGGTATTAGGTGCTCGAAGTCAATCTTCCTCTAAGACGAGCGTTACATAGACAAGTGGCACAACTGTCAAGTGTCAAAGTGCCAACTTTTAAATATTCCAAAAAGGCGGCCTTAAAAAAATAATAATTAAATAAATAAAATATATATAAAAAAAATTGAAGGAAAATCTTAAAGTCAATTGAGATATATAATGAAAAGATACATAATATCGCCGTGAACCTCAATAAATGTATACTACATTATAAAAATCATTTTAATGACCCAAACATTTTATTTAATAGTTACTAAACTTTATACAATTTAAAAAAAAAAATGAAGTTCATTTTATCAATGTCAAAACTTTGAACATTCTGACGGAATAGGACCACAAAACCTGACCCCAAACAAATGGGAACATGCTAAGAACAGGATGAAATCAATTAATCTTAAAATGATTATGAGCAACACGTGATAAAGATACCAGACAATGGAGCACAAATGTTTCCATCAAAATCCTTGGGCCGAGCGGTAATAGATTGATTTATACCAAGTAAACTCTTGCCCATTTTAAAATATGTCTAGGAGAAGGGGAACGATTGACGCCGTACATAGAGGACCCCCTGAGAGAAGGCCTACGCTGTGACACTTAGTAATGCTCTTCATTTATTTAATAGAATATAGAGGAACTATAACAAAAATTAAATATGCCAAAACACCAAATAACGATAAATATGTCAATAATATACTTATTAAATATCAACCTTCTTGTAAATTGGAGATTGAAAGAACCAGCAACTAGTAACTTGTAAAACACAAGTAACAAATTAAACAAACAAAAGAAATAAGTACATCATTTTTTTATAAATATAATAGTCCTAGTCTTTTGGATTTTAAAGGCATGCAGTGATGGATAATAATCAAATCTAAAGTTATCTGATACAATTGTTAATTTTTAGAAAATTTTAAGACAATGATTCAATCATTTTTTTTTTTTTTTTTTTTCTGATCGATTCATAAAAAATTCGGAAATATGAAGTTCTTTAAGAGTTTAGGCCTTTGCTCAAATGGAGACGCCCTAGAGTAAGTGGTTTGAGGTAAGGGGTTTAAATCGCTACCCATAATATTGTTACGACTTGTTTCACAAGGGGTATGACTTTAAAAAAAAAAAAAAAAATTATAAAACAAAGAACAAATAATCCATTTGTAAAGCTTTGTTGTAGTATTTGTCATCTCACTTATGTGATATAGGCTTACCCAAGTGCCTTCCAAGAAATCTGACATGTCTTCTTATGGTTCTCAAGGCAGACTAAGCGTAAGCAGGCTATGTTAGGCAGTCGCACTCCCTAAGCAGAGCTAGGCACAACTTTTGACAACAAAGGTTCCATATTTGATGGGAGTATGGCACCCATCCAACAATATTCCCCCATTCTTTATTTTGTACCTTCCTTCTTGTTTGCTCTTTGCTTCTTTTTCCTTTTTTTTTTTCACCCTCGACTGAGCATTTTGTAATGTCGCTTTTGATATGTTGTATTTCATTTTAATTTATAGCATTACATGATAAAAAATATCATCTGAAAATGGAAAAATAACGGACCATTCAAATGTCCCGTCTTTGTAAACTCACCAACTCACAAATGCATGTTGGAACCTTCTGCAACCAAACTTAATCCCAGACCTTTCATGGTGGAAATAACCCTCCGCGCCAACTTCTCATCAACCAATGACCAACTGCAACAAAAAAATATTGCCAATTTGCTTTCCTCAGCTTCCTTAAGTCTGTAAGGGCAATTGTCCTTTGAACATATACCAACTCTGAATGAATTTATCCGCAAATGATCAGAAGATACTAAAACGTCTTCTCCATCTACTTCATTTCTCAGTTTTAGGAATAGTCGTTGAAGCCAAAACCACCCTCCAGAATTGTCCACACTTGTCAAAGAAGTATCCGCATTTTCAGTCACCAAAGTTGGCAAAAAATTTGGCTCTTGGAAAGAGGAAACCCTAATAGATTCTGACACCCCACGGCTTGATTCATCTGATTTTATTGAATTACTTGTAAATTCTGATGACCCATTATGTGTTTCACACAAACTGATCTGCTCCAAGCTGCTCGTGTGCACAGGGCAACAGTAAGCAAACTCAACTTTGTGTTCTTCCACGTCCAACACCTTCAGAAGCTCGTCTTGGTGAACAACCTTAGCTTTTTTGGTTTTCTCCATAACTAGGACCCCTTCGGAAACCCTTTGATCTATTCTCCGCAACAGTGGTGAGGATTCACTATCTTTTGAACCCAAATGGGAATTACCATCAAAATTTTTATTCACGCACTTCCTCATGAATGCCTTTGTCATATCTACTTTGATGGTTTGGGTTGAAGGGATGCATACAGTCTCGAGATTTGCAGGGTCGTAACACGGAATTCCCAATTCAGATTGAATTTTGCTCTTTAGCGAGGCCATCTTAGGTTTCTCCCCGTGTACAAGTATCACGTTCAGTGGCGATAGGAATTTGACTAGATCCATGATTCCTTTGGCATCCGTATGAGGACTAAAAGAGAGCTGATGAATCTGGTCAAGACAATACAACTTGTTGATAATGTTTATATAAAATATACTGACTGACCTGTTAAAATGCAAGTAGATGAACAGATTTCAGTCGCAAGAAACTAATAACAAGTTTCATTTGCTAAAAAAAGAAGGTTTTTTAGTATTTAACCCCTTGAGATATGTCTTATTTACACACCGCCCCCAGTGTTTCACCTATTTACACTGCATCCCTTGCTTTTGTGTTTCTTTTACTTACTATCCCGTTACAGTGACGGACTCTCCGACAAAATAACCTTTGACTGTCTTGAATCAGACAATGGAGATTTTTTTTTGCCCCGATCTGGATCTTGAGCCTACAATCAGACGGTCAGATTTTGATTCACATGACATCTCGAAAAATGATCCAAGAACCACTTGTGCTGTACACCCATGATCATGTTTGCTTTTTGGGTTGTCTGCCATATGAAATAAAAGTCTCACCTCACCGCTTGATGGTAGGCTCCTGATCACAAGATTCATTGGGTGGAAGATTGTGTTGAAAAAATGAGCTCTATCGTCTGATTCAAAGCATTCAAAGTTTGATTCTGTAACGGTCAACGGCTGATTAGTCGCTTAGGGGGTAGTAAGTAAAGGAAACACAAAAGCAAGGGTCGCAGTGTAAATAGGTAAAACATGGGGGGCGAAATGTAAATAAGACATCTGAGGGGGGCGGGGGGTAAATGCGAAAAACCCAAAAATAAAACATGAGACACGTATCTCTTTACAACTATTCATAAAAAAGAACGAAAAGTCTCTTTATTACCAAAAAAGCTAGTAAATTTTTTCTTTCCCAACTTCACAACACCCTTTTGTGTTATCATGGTTAATACTGACATGTTGATCCACCAATTAGTGCCAACTAGTTGCATAATGCGTTCTTTAGCGAATTCAGTACACAATGAGTTCAATTCATTACTAGTTTACGAGCACCCTGAGAAAGAGTTCAACGTTACGGTGCGGGGTCAGAGCTGCTGGACTGGGGTGTACAGTCATTCCATTATCCTTCAAATAAATAAAAGCATTGTCCACTGCCAATCTAACATTGATCAAGGGTCTAAAAACTAAACGGTGACAAATTTCATCAATTCAGCGTTCATTTAACATCGTTAGATTGACAGTGAACACTCTTTATTTTAGGTTTTCTAAAAAACATTACAGAGGGGTGATCCCTAGGGGGAGGTGTGCCACGTGGGCACTAAGTGCCACATGGCACCCGAACCTAGACACTAACCAAGCGTTCAAATGCTGGGTTAGCACCCAGAGACCTTTTTTTGTATTTTTATTTCTCATAAGGTCTCACATTTTTTAAGCAAAAAATTTGAAAACTTGATAGATATGATAAAAAACTTGTTTGAGTTTCTAGTTGACCAGCACTCAGAACCTTGAATGAATTGCATTGAGTTTATGAAACAAAGAGCAATTATTCCATTATCCAGGTTGAAACATCTATGTACTCCATTTATCCTCGGTTTTCCATCACTACATGAATATTTATGGCTCCTTGACGACGACTTGAAACAGGCCCCTTTTGGAAATTGTACCTTAAAGCAGGTTCCTTTTTGGCATTTAAATCAAGACAAACTGAGTAGCTGTAACAGCGCCTGAAGTTAGGATTGGATTGAAATCTAAATATGAATATTAGAATAAAAAAGTTATTCACATTGTGGCTGTTAAAATTGGTTCATGTAGGACAATGGATTTATCTTAAGCTGTAGAAAAGTTTGGATTTTCACGATGGAACAGTCTGCTCACTAAGTTTCTGTTAATTAAAAAAAAACAGTGTTTCAGAAATTCTAAGAACTGGCGTGCTCATTAAACCTATAGAGAGAAAAATATGAATTTTAAATAAAAAAAGTTTAGTTTTCCTTAAAAACAGAATGGTGGACATTTTTAAAAAGGGAGCCATTACTTGCACCCGGCACCAAATTTAAAGAAAGACTTGGTATTTTAGGGACGTGTGACATGTGAAAACGCAATGTAGGCCGTCTGATTTGAAAACACTGTTATTAAAAACAACAGTGTTTTACTCCAACCAATGGCTTTCCAACTTCTTCCCGTTGGAATCCCCACTCAGAATCAAAGTGCTAATTGCGACAGAAGAATGGCGAAGTTACAGAGAGCTTAAAGCTGATCAGAAACAAGTGGAGAAATATAAGCACAAAGCTGACCCCAAATAGATGGGATAGGGTTGTAATGATGGTGATGATGCCGAAGAAGTTGCAGAGTGTTGTGAAAATTGTACTGTATCTTATAATAATAAGAAGGCTAACTTGAAGCGAATTGTAAAGTTTGACTGTAAATCATAAGATCTCTTGAAAAATTTATATAAAAAATAAAGAAATACATATAAAACAATCCAGAGAATTTTGGAAACTCAACTAAAAATCCAATTCCCGCATCAAATTTTTTTCAAGTTATAATGTTTTATAGTTTTCGTACTGGAATAGCAATCTATATAGAGCATTCTAACACCAGTTAGAATACGTTTGCCTTCGTATGCCTATAATACTTGCAGTTCCTTTTAATCCATAATATAACAGTAACTTTAAACTATCAACTTTTTTTTGCTGTTTCCTATTTTTTTATTAAATAACTTTAGACAAAATATCTATCTATCTATCTATCTATATATATATATATATATATATATATATATATATATATAGGCACACACACTACTTGAACCATAACATTAGCAAATCTTAAGATTTTAACAATAATGGCCAAATGTATGTGCAAAATGTAAAAGGGTAGAGGATAGAAGAACCTGGCAGCGGACATCAATATGGGTGTCTTTATCCAAATCAATTCTGGTAGGTTTACCAGACATCAATTTATGTCCTATGGTTCCAGCCACACAGTACCTGGGAAAAAATAAGAAAGCAGGAAAAATAAGAAACAAAGGATCAAAAAAAAAATAAATAAATGGTTCGTAAAATGTTGGCAGACATAAGAAAAGTTTAAAAAACTATTTCCAAAAGCATATTATAATACAATTATTGGCAATTTATACATCTATTTTAGCAAAAAATACATTTTGGATGTACTTAAATCAACCAAATAAAGTCATGGCCTGGGTGATTGGGGCAAGAAAATATAGCTGGAACAAACAATGAGCTAAACGATTGAAAGAGGAATATATATATATATATATATATATATATATAGAGAGAGAGAGAGAGAGAGAGAGAGAGAGAGAATTGGGGAAATGCAACCCGGTGTAGCCCTCAGGGGCTAAACCCAGATGCCAAATCACATGCCAGGTGGCATGATCAACCCAAAATAACACCCATTTTGGGTTGAGCAGCCATGGGACATGTGATTTACAAAAAAAAAAATATTTTTTGATTTTTTTACCCTCAGTTTGATGGGTCAAAATGTAACGCCCAACCAACTAGGTGCATTGATTTTAGGCATCTTTGACCACATTTTTAATGGTGAATAAGAATTGGATAGAGCCCAAATTTTTTGGGTTATACCTGATTGTTAGTATCCAAGTTGCCGTCACACCGATCCTCTTGATTGGTGCCACATGGTCTGGGGGTATCCCTAAAAGCTACACCCGGGTGTATAGTCCCAGCTCTCATACATATATATATATATATATATATATATATATATATATATATATATATATATATATATATATATATATATATGAGTAATGATCCTCTCACTCGAGTCATGAAATATACTTCTATGACTCTAGCAACTATTGGTTGCTTGTGTCATATGATCATTTTCCTAAATATATATTATAGATATTTGATCGGTTAAAACAGGAATATATTAGCTTTCCATTTCAGGAAAATCTCGAAATAAAAATTGATGAATATATGAAAAATAAGAACGTACCCAGGAAGTGTAACAAGATTCATTTCAGATGGAGCCCACTGCTTGAAAACCTCAAGGGAAAACCCGCCACTGATCATCCCAGGTGTGGCAAAAAGGACACACGGTCCAGGGGCATTTATTAGAGAACGATCAAAACTGGAAACTGCAACATTGCAACCCATAAAAGGTAAAAAAAACCAGAAACTAAGCCACTCTAAGTTCATTTACACAAAAGCTTCAAAAAATTTCTGCAATACAATGAGAATAACAATTATATGTTCAGTATTTATCAAGGTAGTTAAGGCAGCGGTGAGGTCATGGAGAAGAGGCTTGATATGCCATGACGAGGCCATAACGACGCCATGGCGAGGCTATTTTTTAATTTTTAGTTATTATTCATTAATTATTAGTATTCTTTTTTTTTATACTTTTTATAAATGAAGAAAAAAATTCAACTACTTAGGCATCATTCTTTGATTCTCATATGGAAGATTTCATGTTCTAGGCATAAACAAATATCAATAAATACAGATAGAATAATAATTATCAACTATGGAATGTCAACAAATTTGCAATATAGGCAAGTATAAATAAATATGAAATATCAACAAATATAGAATATTAAAAATATGAAATATCAAGTACACATAACATAGGTTCCCAAATATCAAGTATTTTTTTTTAAATTATGAGCAAGGGCCAACTTCTCGTGTGCAAGTAATGGCTCCAAAAAAAAACATAGATAAGAAAAGAAAAAACTAGAGATAAGAAAAAAAAATCTACTTGGTGTTGTCGACGCTAGTGTTGGTAGCTTCCATGAAGAGAGAGAGAGAGAGAGGAAGAGTCAAGCGTTTTGTAACTTATGACAATGATATAAGTATTATAAGTTATAATAATATTATATTTATAACTTATCTATTTTATACATGTTAACTTATAATCCAAAAGAATAAATGGCGTGCGCATCGATGCCATAACGCTATTCCGCCATAGTAACACTATGGCGTTGCTATTTAGCTATCCTCGATATTTGGTTGTATATGACATTTTTCATTGTCATTCGCCATGGCGAAGCTATAACGTTGCCTTGACAACCATGGTATTTATATTTGCTCCCGATGTCAACAATTAGAAAAAAATGCTTTGGCTTGTTATTGCACAAGTTTTGATTAAAATACACTTTTCTTGCCCTTTTAAATTAGTCATATTTTGTAGAACTAAAATGGCGTTGTCTGTAACTAATTCACTTTTGGGTGAGTATTTTTACCTATTGAATTTCTCTACAAATTGAAATGCAGACCTAGCATAATTATACATAATATGAGTGTGAACTGTGACTATTTTCATTAATTACTGATCTTCTAGTCAAAGTTTTAACAATCTTTAAGAAATATAATGGAAAGGGGCTTGTGTGTAGTCTCACTTAGACGCTAACCTAAACAACCTCGGAAAAAATTAAACTTTTCTGTATTCATAAACACAAATCTACTTTTTGCATGGTGCACAAGTCCCATTCCCTCTTGATGCAGGACGGAAAGGCGCTAACCCTAAAGTAGCGTAAATCCCGCACAATAGGATTAGAGTTTTGATCTCCGAGATAAAATAAAAATAGATAAATAAAAAGATATAGAAAATCACTAGAATTTTGCCAGCAAAAATATTGGCCTCACACCAAACCCTAAACTCGGGGAAGATGAAAATTCGCAACGAACTCTCAAAGACAGCACAAAGCAATCAAATTTTCATTAATTCATCATAAATTCATTCTCAAAAGAGATTACAATGTGTTTATAAAGCAAAGAAACTCTAAGAATACTATTAAAAATAAAACTCCTAAAATAACCAGTACAATTTTCTAATCTAACGGTCACAATTAATACCACCACTAATCCCATTTTTTATTACGCGACCAATTTTAAAGGGTCAAACGATGTCCGATTGATGTGAAATTGGTCTTGTTTGAAAACTTATCGAAGTAGCTTTCCAAAAAAAAATCACACAATTCCGACATATATTGATAGACTTATGACTACTTTTCCGATGAAAGTAACGAAATTAACAATTACATATCACATACATGTACGAAATTAACAATTACATATCAAACGCGTTAGATTCATCGACTGAGCTTTCACTTCCTCCCATACTTTTTTCAATCTTAATAATTTTCTAACGCAAATCAAGTCTCTTCCGCCGATACACGAACAATCCCGTGCGAGCCATCTGATCATTCAACTCGCAAAAAGTCTCAATAAACCGATCTTTACACATGGTGGGACTCCACGTGCCAAGTGTTGAAATTCGCTTTGAAATCAAATTGATGCAAGACAGAAACATGTTAATCCTATCATGCGGGATTTACGCTACTTTAGGGTTAGCGTCTTTCGGTCCTGCATCTCCTCTATTTGTAGTAACAGGCCAATCTTTAAACTCTCTCCAAACTACCGTACTTATCTATACTAGCCTCAACCATGAGCCCATGACTCTTGTCTATACAACTAGTGCCACTTAACCAATAAGGCCCTTTTTGCCAAATAAAATCCAATTAAACAATCTCTCATTGACGTTTTTCAAATTTTCACAAAAGCTCAAGGCGAAGATGGAGTGGGAGAATTTTGTACAACATTTCGACAAAAAGCTCGTTACTTTTTTGTTTTCACAAGTCAATAGCCCACTGATTTTTGGGTCAACTTAACTTAAGAGATTGATTAGCCATTTTTACAATGATACTTTGGAAAGGACTAAAGGTGGTTGGGGACTTGGAAGTTTCTTGGTTTCTTTATAGGCCTTATTGATTTCTGAATCGTCCCAAGGTATGGGAAAGAGAAGTGGTCTCCTATGTATGGCAAACCAAATGCATATCTTTTTGGTAGTTCCAAAGAAAGGTATTTTTCCCTATAAAAGGAGAGGAGATGAGCCAAGATACACATCTGAATACACAACATTGGTGACCCTCTGTGTGTGTGTGTGTGAGAGAGAGAGAGAGAGAGAGAGAGAGAGAGAGAGAGAGAGAGGGATGGAGGGACGCAGGGAGAGAGAGAGAGTACCATTTCGTCTATGAAAAAAAAGAGAAGAGATGAGCTAAGATACAAATCTGCATGTACCATTTCCTCAAGCAATGACTCATATCTGCTTGAGAAGGATACGCTGTAATCAACTAACTCTCTATCTCTCTCGCTCCCCCTCCATGATTTTTCCTTCTCGTTGAAGGGTTTTCCATGTAAATTCTGGCACTGTATTTCCTATCTTTTCTTAATTGTGGTTTGTATGTTCATTCCAATTCACACGTAGAAGGGACTAGCTTGTTTCCCAACAGTAATTGAATTTTGCACAAATTTCTCTTCAACTTGATCCTGTTGACTAGGCTTCTCAGTTTACCTTCTCCATGTATCGTGTTTTTGAACATACTTTGCTAAACCCAATGTACTGTGATTCCATATGGCAGGAGGAGGCTCATTTTATCACTCAACATTGACTGGAGTGTGAAGCACTAAAGCTCTGCTGTTTGAATTCCAAAGAAAAAGGTAAATCACTGCCACTTCTTTTGCGAAGTAAATTTTTTCTGTTTTCCCATTTGCTGCCAGATGATTAAAGTAAACTATTTCCATAACTTGATAGTTTCTCCAACTTATTTCCTTGTCCCACCAATGTAATTTGGAAAAGAATTGTCTATCATAAATATTGTGCGACTTCCAATGCATTTTTATGGGTTTCCACATGTGCCAATGCAATTTAGCAGGTTTCAACCTAAGTTGCAGAATATCACAGTTTCACCATGGAAGATGCTGCTTCTGTTCCCTCTTCCTAACCCACCTTTCCCTGGCGCCAACAACATATACCATGATTCACCAAGATAGCCTTAGACTCAGTCAATTTTATAATAGTTTTACCTTTTCATCTCTGAGCGTAGATCTCTCTATCAACACAAGCACTAATATTATATCCAATATAAACAAAAATTCTAAATTGATTAATATTATTTTATATGGATTCTTTCTAGGCACTCCTGAATGTTGAATATTTTAAGTATGTAGCTTCCCCTCTTCCGAATGCAAATCTGCTCCTGCCCTTGCTAGTGCTACATGCATCTTAGTTTCAATTAGCTGACGATGAAGCATTTTAATTAACTGGGTAGCACTGTCCTATAGAATCGTGGTTTCAAATTCTTCCCACAAAGAAATGTCTCAGAGGAGCTGTAAGAAATCCCAGGTTTTGGGTACAATCTAATGAATCAAGTAGAAGCATCAGTATCAGCATCAGCAGTGTACCAGGAAAAACGATGAATCAGCTAATTTTCACATGAATCTCGTCAGATGTGATCTCTCATCCAAAACAATATTTCTCATCTGAGTTTCATCCATGGAAAAGGTATATTGGATGGCCGAGATGTAGAAATGTGAAGATGAGTATTCGTAAGTGCAAAACAGTGAAATACTAAAAATAGAGACTGATAGTTTACGAAAGCATTATACTTGTCCCTAATCAACTAGCCAGATATAATATAAAAAGTACCATGTTTGAAGTCAAATGCATTGCGTGTTGCATATGTATCTTTGACCTTTTGACTAGTCCACCCAATAAGCATCTTGTAATACATATTAGCTTGAATAGTCAAACCTGAAACATGCAATGGTTAAAACAATCAGATCATTTGAATAGTGAAACCTGAAACATGAATACTCCAACCTAAATCTAAGAATGGTATGACAAAGCAACAAATAAAAAACTTCTCATGAAATTAACACATAATCAAGAATTTACTATAAATTATGAAATAAGCTTACTGGAACAAATAATGCACTATAGACGAGGTCATATATTGAAGTGTACTATGTTCTTTGAAAAATAGAAAATCTCATATAAAATGTTGCATAGTGGAATTCATTTAACCATTCATTGTACTGACCGAAATGATGTATCCACTCCATCTAAAATAAAAAATTTCAAGATATGAGGAGCAATTAATATTGCTTATCACTTGCACTGTGAATACCATATCCCACTTATTTGACTTGGGAATCAGGATTCATGGCTAGGAGTTATCTACAAAGCGGGTATGAAGCACAGTTTGTTATTGCTGTGCTGTGCAATATGCAAAACCACTAAGGTTGTTGAAGGCATTAAGCTGGACCCAGGCGGCGGACCATAGGCAGTAAGGCCTAATAATGATGTAACTTTTTTTTACTTATTATTATATTATGAAGAGGATATCTGATAAATGATAAATATGTGAAAAATAACAAATAATAATTAAAATCTAATTATATGCTCATAAATTTAGGTTGAAAAGTAGAATGACAAATAACAACTAGCAAGCAACAATTAATAAATTAAACAAAGAAAAAATAAAATAATAAGTGCATTCTTTATTTTAAAAACATAATACTTTTTCAGTCTTCGAATTTTAAGGACATCTGTGGACCAATAATAATCAAATCTAACATTAATTTGATAAAAATTAAAAAAAAAATTAATTTTTTTTCAAGATAATAATCCCGCATAATGCTAGTTTACACTAAATGCAACAATAAAACATTAAAAAAAATGTAACAGTAAAAGATATCAAAATAAAATTCTAAAAACGAAAAAGAGGAACATGCATATATATCAATAATGCCAGACATATCCATAATTGCTTGTATTTGAAGAAGCTACACAAGAAGCAAGGAAAACCTTCGTTTTTTTCTTTTCTAAAGGAGTTTCAAGAAAACAGAGGAATACATTAACAACACTCACAATTCTAGTCCTAATGCTTGAATCTCAAAGGAAAAAACGAAGTGAAAGTTAGGCCCAAAAATGAGAATATACTCCATATTGTAAAATGGTCCAAAATGCACAAATTATGCTTTTGATGTGTCAGAGGGATACTGGTGTACATATATATATATATATATATATATATATATATATATATATATATATATATATATATGGAAAAGGCCTCCGTCCCCCATGGGAGAACCGTCACCATCCTCCAACCTACCACGTGGAGCTCCACGTGGCACCCAAAACACTTTTTGGGTGCCACGTGGACCTTGGGTGCATTGCTTAGATCATTTTTGAAAAAAAATAAATTAAAAACTCATCTCCACCGTGTATATTTTGAATCGTGAAATGTAGACCAATGAAAATCGTCAAACTTTGACTTCTGGGTTTAAATTTTATTTTTCGAATTTTTTTTTTAAATATTGATCTAAACTGTCCACCTGTGCTCCACGTGGCACCAAAAAAGTGTTTTGGGTGCCACGTGGAGCTCCACGTGGATCTTGGAGGACGGTCACCGTCCTCTATTGGAGGACCTAACTGGCTCCCTATATATATATATATATATATATATATAATTTTACATTAAAAAAGAAATTAAGTTTGGAAGAATAAACCATCCTATAATTCCTTCTCCCACCTGAAAAATTAAAACATAAAAAGAAAATGAACAAATTGCATTTCGGTTCCATGCTACTCTAAGTCTCTAAGCCAAATTTTGCCAGTAGCGTGTCAAAAACTTGCAACTTTCAACATCTGAGATCAGAATACATGTTCAAATAGGATGGTGTAATGGGAGAGAGATAAATCCAGAGATACACATATTTTTGTACGGTACGTACAAGAAGCAAGTACATGTTGTAGCATATGTTATTTTAATCCTCGCCCATACCATTTATTTGTAACTAGTGGGACGCACATGCAATGCACATGCAGAGGGAGTTGTCAGAGAGAAGTGGAGGGGAGTTTTAGGAGAGACTTTTTGGGTGTCAAGATTCTTCGCTTTCAACTCGAGTTTCACATGCTTAAATCGTTGACTGCTTTGCATCTAGAGATCATTTTTTTACCCAATTCTTCGAGACAACAGGTGTTGAGATCACGTTCCAACCATCAAACGGTTAGATTTTGACTTCAAGAAACGCATCCCAAAATATGATCTGAGAACCATGTCTAATGTATGGCGATGATCATGTTTATTTTTGGGATGTTTTCCACTTGGAATCAAATTCTGACCATCTAATGGGACGAAAAACATCTCCACTGTCTGATTCAAGGAATCAACGGTTTAAAGCATGCAAAATTCATATTGAAAAGGAAAAACCTTGGTTGTAAATAAAGATATCCTAAAAATGACAGACACAAACTTAACACACAAAAATTTAATATTAATAGTATCTATATTAAGAATTTTTTAATCAATAAAGCAATAATATATCAAGTGGAGGATGAAAAGGTACATACCTGTGCTGCAACAAGTAACTAAAGCACAAAGAAGCACATAGGCTCACAAACATATGTAAACAACAAATTTGCGTAGAATATAAATCCAACATAAATCAATCATAACAAATTTCCCCCTCACTAGAAGAGGGTTTTAATGAAAATGGCAAATTTTATACTTTTGGGTATCCCAATCGATTCCCCGTTAATTACATCAAAATTGAATACCTCTAATTAAAAGCTACTAGAGAAAAGTTATTATATCTTTGAAATAAAAAAACTAAATTCTAAGTTTAGGTTTTCATCGACATCTTCAATCCGTCAAGAGATAGATGCATAGTAAATATGAAATATGGGACGACGAATGGGAAAACCCCTCCTCCAAAAGCCAGTTCCATCTGATTGACAAACACGAGTCATTACTGGAGCAAGAACCTCGTGGACGAACCTTACAATGAATGCTTGTTTTCTGGTCTCAAAGATGAATTTGAATACCAAATCCATTCTCCTTGTAACTGGTTATCAGAGGAGTTATCACTTTTAGTGATAGAGTATCTAATCATAAGTTATATATCGTCAAATTCCTTAGAATTTGGCGATCATAGATTTTTTTTTGTAATGATTTTTACTGTTGGACTTGACCAATGTCCTATGATTTAGTTAATATATGGTATATTTACCATTGGATCTCGTATTATGATCGCTTGATCAAAACTCAAAGAGTCCACCGTTAGATTTGACCAAAATCATAAGATTTAGTCAATATGAGATAAATCTACCGTTGGATCTCGTGTTATGATCGTTTGACCAAAAGTCAACGAGTCGATTGGGAAGAACTTCCTGATTCAAAAAATTTTGAGTCAACAAGTGACTCCTCGATTTTTATTGACTTTTTTTTAACGAAAAATATAAAAAAGTTGATAAAAATCGATCTAATATTATATTTCCTACGGGAATTTCACTAATGAATAGTGATCGTATTCTCCAGGGAGATTCGATCTTCGAAATTTGAATTTTGGGGTCTATTGGATTACTCGATTTCAATTTGAGAGATTTCAGGGGACGGGCTTTGGAATTTGAGATTAATCAAATTATTCTTCCTAAGGGAAGACTGTATACTGATTTATCGTTATAGGATTTGCAATTCTTACGAGAACGCTCTCCGATTATCAAGATGAATCTTCTAAATCTTTCAGATAGTCCGATTGAAATTTATGAACCTCATCAAATTTACGAAAAAGTTCCGACTCAAAATTGGCTTAAAAAAAGATATATATTTAAAATAAAAATAAAAATTATTGAGTTGATCTTCTATTGACCATCGATCTTAATATTAATCGGGTGGTCAAAATTAAATCCAAAAGATCTACTTTGGCTACTCGAGCAAATTTGACTGATTTTTTTGGATGTTTACAAAGATCAAAATGACATTAAAAATATTTTCTAAAAATCAACAAAAATTATGAAGTTGATTTTCTATTGACCATTGATCTTGATATAGATCAGGTGGTCAAAATTAAATCCAAAAGATCTACTTTGGCTACAGGGGAGATCTAATCGATTTTCGGGACATTTATAGGGATTGAAACGGCCTTAAAAATATTTTCTAAAAATCAACAAAAATTATGAAGTTGATTTTCTATTGACCATCGATCTTGATATAATAGATCAGGTGGTCAAAATTATATCCGAAAGTCTACTTTGGCTACCGGAGTAGATCTGACTGATTTTTGGGACGTTTACAGAGATCGAAATGGCCTTAAAAATATTTTCTAAAAATAAAAAAAATTATGAAGTTGATTTTCTATTGACCATCGATCTTGATATAGATCGGGTGGTCAAAATTAAATCCGAAAGATCTACTTTGGCAACACGGGCAGATCTGACTGATTTTTTGGGACGTTTACAGAGATCGAAACGGCCTTAAAAAATATTTTCTAAAAATCAACAAAAATTATGAAGTTGATTTTCTATTGACCATCGATCTTGATATAGATCGGGTGGTCAAAATTAAATCCGCCAGATCTACTTTGGCTACCCGGGAAGATCTAACTGATTTTCGAAACGTTTACAAAGATCGAAACGACCTTAAAAATATTTTATAAAAATTAACAAAATTATGAAGTTGATTTTCTATTGACCATCGATCTTGATATAGATCGGGTGGTTAAAACTAAATATGAAAGATGTACTTTGGCTACCCGGGCAGATCTGACTGATTTTTGGGACGTTTACAGAGATCGAAACAGTCTTAAAAATATTTTATAAAAGTCAACAAAAATTATGAAGTTGATTTTCATTGACCATCGATCTTGATATAGATCGGGTGGTCAAAATTAAATCTGAAAGATCTACTTTGGCTACTCGGACAAGTCTGACTGATTTTTGGGATGTTTACAAAAATCGAAACGACCTTAAAAATATTTTCTAAAAATCAACAAAAATTATGAAGTTGATTTCTATTAACCATCGTTCTTGTATAGATCGGGTGGTAAAAATTAAATCCGAAAGATCTACTTTGGCTACCCGAGCAAATCTGACTAATTTTTGGGATGTTAACAGAGATCGAAACGGCCTTAAAAATATTTTCTAAAAATCAACAAAAATTATGAAGTTGATTATCTATTGACCATCGATCTTGATATAGATCGAGTGGTTAAAATTAAATCTGAAAGATCTACTTTGGCTACCCGGGCATATCTGATTGATTTTTGGGACGTTTACAGAGATCGAAACGACCATAAAAAATATTTTCTAAAATTCAACAAAAATTATGAAGTTGATTTCTATTGACCATCGATCTTGACGTCAATCAGATTGTATAAAATAGCACAATTCAAATATATTTTGAAACATAATCTAATCTTTTTTTTTTTTTAATTTAATACAGATTCTCCTCTCATATATTAATCATGACAAATGAGAATTCTTCTGATTATAAAGTTGGTCAAATAAGAAGATCGGGTGATATCGGGGATGATTTTTTCAGGGTATTCTCGCGGAGGCATCCTTGTTTTAGTCCTGTTGTGGCTCATGGAGGATATCATGCATCACCAACCGACGAGTGGTGGACAAGTCTAGGCAAATAGTTGGACTTTGGGAATTTGCGGTTTTATCTTTCTAAACCCCAGAAAGAGGATGTTATCAATCTAATGTTTCTGAAACTAGGCCGTGTTCTTGTACCGGGTGAAGAATTTCATAGCCCACAATCCTTTCCTACCTTTGCTTAAAGGTTCATAGATAGAGAGTCAGGCGTCAGATGGGGTGATACTTTTCGTTTGAGAGGAGAGGCATCGACCAACTTAAGTTTCCATCTATGGGTCGTACAAATGTTATCAGAGTTTCATGGCGAATTTAAAAGATGCAATTTGTTGATAGGAGTTGCGTGCACGCGGGGGAGAAATGACAACAACAATAACATAATGCGCGCTCTAGTCGAAGCTTTCTGCCCGCTCACCAACTCTTGGATCTTTCCTTAAGGGGGGAGAAGCTGGTATAACACTGGAGGAATTATTCCATATTAGTGGTTTACCGGTTATAGGCTTTATGTATGATGAGTGCATTCCCGAGAACGATCTTCTATATGAAGTACAAGAAGACGGAGAGAAGTCTTTCTATAAGCCTGAGACACATAGCTTGTTTGATGCTTTTGATCAAATTAAAAAGGATGATCCTAATGTGAGAGACAATACTATAAACCTAGTGTGACAATCCAAGGAATTCGGGAGTTCATTTCCTCTTTCATTATTTCTTTGGATGGGTGGGAGCCCATCCTGTGATTCCTTCATCGAGTATTTTGAGCGGTAATCGGCCCCTCAGCTCAGAGGGGCTCGAGATCTAGTGCAAAATCCCGTAATGTTCAAGTTCCGACCATTTATCGCATATATGACCAACTGGAGGCAGATCAATCAAATCCTCCATTTTGAGTTTATGCAATTACCACTATTTTGAAACTAATTGTTTCGAGTTATCTGCTCAATTGCTCGCGAAAAGATTATTTCACTTTTTGATGCGCCGCATTACTGCTATGATTTAGTGATGGCGCATATAACTATAACCGCACGATTTGCATATATGCTGACTTTTGCGGCACGACAATTTTTCCATTCCATTTAGCCAATTTTGAACATTCGGTAGTCCTCTTTTTGAAATGCTTGATCAGAAGTCCTTCACCTATCATAAAGCTTTCGGCCTGGCGCTCCGAGTCCTTGTGTAAATATTATGTTCCGCTCCTACCCAATCAGAATCAAGGGTATATGGCTGAAGGTCCATCCCTCTTCTTTAAATGCTTTTCTTGCGAGTTAGGAAGTATTCCCGCAACCTCACACTTTTTTGTGTATTTTAAAAAAAAGGAACTCTATTGGTGTTAACAAATGATATTTTATACTAGGAAATCTCTCAATGCTTGATGGTAAAGTTCATACACGGATGCATGACAATGGATGTTTCACTGATCATCTCTAAACTCCAAGAATTTGAGCATCGATAATTGTCCCTTCAAGATATCTGATGATCCGTCGAGTCATTCTCTCAAGGATGCACTTTAAGAATTTTTTGATCGTTTATGAGTCATCAACCAACAATCATGGGAGATTTATCTCAGCTCTCACATCGCATCAATCTTTGAGTCTCTAATAAGGTCATTGAGAAAGAAGGACGCATCTCTCTAACTTTCAGTCATTCTTTCAGATTTGAGATATTTGAACCATCTGAGAACATTTAGAAATAATTTTGCATGTTTATTTTAATAATATTTTTGTTTGGTTTATTATACATTATTTCATTCTTTGAATAATTGATGCAAGTCTATATATATATATATATATATATATATATATATATATATATATGTATATATATATAAACTCAAATTTTGAAGAAGTTAACTTTTATTACTTCATTCCTTACACAGTTTATCCTCATGCGAGTAGGAGGTAACAAATAAACATACCTGCGTTGTTTATATTAACAATGAACCTAAGTAGTTTATCCTCATGTGAGTAGGAGGTAACATATAAGCATACCTACGTTGTTTACATTAACAATGCACCTAAGTACAAGCCTTACGAAGTTTATCCTCATGCTAGGAGGTAACTTATAAGCATACTTATGTTGTTTATATTAACAATGCATCTAAGTACAAACCTTACGCAGTTTATCCTTGTTTATATTAACAATACACCTAAGTACAAGCCTTCAGCAGTTTATCCTCATGCGAGTAGGAGGTAACTTATAAATATACCTACGTTGTTTATATTAACAATGCACCTAAGTACAAGCCATATGCAGTTTATCCTCATGTGAGTAAGAGGATTCTGCGTAAGGAATGAAGCAATAAAAGTTGACTTCTTCAAAATTTGAGTTTATATATATATATATATATATATATATATATATATATATATATATATATATATATATATATATAAACTTGTATCAATTATTCAATGAATGAAATAATGTATAATAAATATGAAATCCAACCAACCAAAAGAATTTGTAAAATAAACATGGATCTTATTTCTCAAATGTTCCTAACAAATCTATCGCGACATCCTTATTGGCCGTGAACCGACATAAAACTGAGAGTTGTTCCTCTTTCTCAGCTCCTATTCCTTCTAGTCTAGCCAGCAAACGAGTCTTCTTTTCCTCAAGATCCTCTAAGGATTGTCGATCCTTGTCCAATTCAGAGCTGGTCACCAATGCTCTTCTGGAAACGACAATATCCTTTTCAAGCTCCTCAAGCCTCAAAACGTTTGCCTTCTCGATTCGAACCTTCACAGTTTCCTCAAGTTATGAGATATCAAACAATTTACTTGACATTGCAGAATTGATTGTGTTACGATCTTCCTCAATTTTTTGCAGCCCCTCCATAATATCATTCTTGATAACGTCTTTAGAAGCCCATAATTCGCCCTTCTTTATTTTTCGAGACAAATCCAAAATATATTTAACTTCGGACCTAAATGGCAGGCCATCACTGCCAATTCCGGAAATCTCATCACATGCCGCATATACATCTTGCTCCATTTTTGCAAAATCATTTTCACTCTCCACATAAGGGAGGACTCCCTTTAAGAGTTCAACAATATCCTTCTGACGACTCCTTACTCGATTCCTTTTAAAGGCCGATAGGACAGGCTTATGTGTTGATAATGGTATATTGATCGAATCTCTAATATCTACAAAAGAGAAAATTTATTATTAAAAAAAAAGAAGAGATAGTAGATGCGTGTTAATTGTAAACATGAACCTAATAGGATGAAACTCACTTTCTAAAGAAACTCTGCCAAATGAGGCGATGGTAGTTGACACGGGTGGATTCGGAGGATTGAAGGGAGTGACATCAATATTCATTGTTACTAAAGAAGGTTTTGGTCGAAATACTTGATTTCCTCTTGAAAGTCGTTTGTTAGGTGACTCCGCTATAGTGGATATAGGAGAACCGGTCGAGACTTGTGAATTAAGTCTTGGAGGCAGGATGAAATTCATCTTCTCCCGCGGACTCACTTTGATGGTTGATGGGATCTTTAGTTGTGACTCATCAAAGGTAATCATCAAAGGTGTTTCTAAAGTTTGTGTATCTTCTTCAGAAGAGGAATACTCCTCAGAAGAACGCGAATAGCTAGCATCTGACCCATCATCATTATTATTCTCTTCCTTGAATACTTTCCATAGTCTTACTACCCGAAGGGGGACAATTATCCATATCACTCTGTGGTCTTACTAACTCCGTAGTCTCGCTGGTCCCAGTGATGGGAGGAGTCGTCCCAAACTCAAATTTTTGATCGTTTAAGTATTTTCCAGCCTCAATATTCACAGGAAACGAATCCTTAGCCATATCTTCAGTTTTGAATAACACATCCATTAACTCTTATTGGTCATGCACATCCGCAGCGGTAACTTCTTCGATACACCCATCAGGCGTTGGGAGATTTCATTATATAAAATATCATTTGTTAACACCAACAGTTCCTTTTTTTAAAAATACACAAATATATATATATATATATAAAATAAACTTACCCACGTCAGAGAAGTGTGAGGTTGTGGGAATATTTCCTAACTCTACAAGAAACGCATTCGGAGAAGAGGAAACAATTGGACCTTCAACCATATACCCTTGACTCTGATTGGGTGGGAGCGGAACATAATATTTACTTGAAGGGCTCACAAGGCCCCTTGAGCTTTCGAAGTGGCGTAAGGTGATAAACTATCCTCACCTCTCCTATTGTTAGACACCACCGATTTTGCCTTCTTGTTGTTATCTCTTCTTTTTTGAGATAGAACAAGTTTCCCTGATGCATTAGAAGAGGACTTTTCTGCCTCAACAAGTTTATTTTCGAAAATCGTGTACGGTTTGGTAAAACTAACGAACGATGAACAATTGATGACATCAGTATTCTCAGAACTTCTCGCAAAAGACGTCTTCATAGGCCATGCTTCTCGAAGAATATCAGCAAAAAATTCGAGAGGAATATGCATAAATGTATTGAATTTCCCAATGTCACTATCTTGTCTCTTAGAAGCTAGCTTTAATAGTTTCTTGGAAAAATAGGCATTGGTATTCTCATGCCACCAATAGCACCACATTAAGGAAGTGCGACTAAAAATATGACCGGGACGAGTTGTGAAACAAGATATAGTTTTTCGCGCACTATGCGTATTAAACGCCATGACTAAATCCGCAACGATTACATTCCTGCACGCATCCAAGGAAAGAGGAATCGTGGGAATAATCTGATCATAGCCAAATTGTCGAGCACATTGGGCTGGATAATATGGCTCATGCAATTTATAGTTGCCAAAACGCAATGGCAATAAACTTTTCCGCAAACTCAAAATAGTGGAGGATTTCGGTTGGAAACACATAGGTATCTCTGTCTAGATTAGCTTGATCCTGCCACAAAAGTTGGTCATTGCTTGGTAAGAAATGTCTGAATGGTCGGAACTTAAATATTACAAGATTCCGCACTAGATCTCGAGCCCCTCTCAAGCTATGAGGACCGGCTGGCCGCTCCAAAATACTCAGTAAAAAGGGAATCCCTGGCTTGAGCTCAAAATTTCTCAAATTATAAGTGGAAGGAAAATGGGCTCCCACCCAGCCAAAGAAATAATGAAAGGGGAAATGAGCTCCCGAATTCTTTAGATTGTCACACTTCTTTAACTGACCAAAGCCATGAAATATGTTAGTGAGGACGGTCGGACCGACGACATAGGTAGCTCCATTTGCCATTTCCCTTGCTATTATGAAGGTTCTAGTGCAAACACTTTCCTTCTGGTTCGAAAGTGCGAACCTGCTTAAGAACAATGCTAACAAAGCTAAGAAATAGGTCCCACGACTCATTTTTAGTGAAGACCTTTCAATTCGGGCTACTTGAAGGATATTCCTTTTAGAAGCAAAATGGTGGATAATGTTGCCGCTCAGATTATAAAAATATAGGAAATAAGAAGTCAATTGTCCATGGTTTACATTATTGTCTATCACATTAGGATCATCCTTTATAATTTGATCAAAAGCTTCAAACAAGCTATGTGTCTCAGGCTTATAGAAAGACATCTCTCCGTCTTCCTGTACTCTGAATAGAAGATCATTCTTAGGAATGCACTCATCATACAAAAAGCCTGTAATCGGCAAACCACTAATATGGAATAATTCCTCTAGTGTTATACCAGCTTCCCCCCGAAGGAAAGATCCAAGAGTTGGAGAGCGGGCAGAAGGCTTCAATTAGAGCGCGCATTATATTATTGTTGTTGTCATATCGCCCCCGCGCGCACGCAACTGTTGTCAGCAAATTGCATCTTTTAAATTCGCCGTGAAATTCTGATAACATTTGTACGACCCATAGATGGAAACTTAAGTTGGTAGACGTCGCTCCTGTCAAATGAAAAGTATCACTTCATCTGACGCCTGGTTCTCTACCTATGAACCTCTGAGCAAAAGTAGGGAAGGATTGTAGGTTATGGAATTCTTCGGTACAACACGGCCTGGTTTCAGAAACATTAGATAGATAGCATTCTCTTTCAGGGGTTTAGAAAGATAAAACCCCAAAGTCCAACTATTTGCCTAGACTTGTCCACCATTCGTTGGTTGGTGATGCATGATGTCCTCCATGAGCCACAATAGGACTAAAACAAGGAGGATGCCTCCGAAAGAATACCCTGAAAAAATCCGAAAGGAGGATGCCTCCCAAAAATCAGTCAGATCTACCCGAGCCAAAGTAGATCTCCCATATTTAATTTTAACCACCCGATCTATATCAAAATCGATGGTCAATAGAAAATCAACTTCATAATTTTTGTTGAATTTTAGAAAATATTTTTAAGGTCGTTTCGATCTCTGTAAACGTCTCAAAAATTAGTTAGATCTACACGAGTAGCAAAAGTAGATCTTTCAGATTTAATTTTAACCACTCGATCTATATCAAGATCGATGGTCAATAGAAAATCAACTTCATAATTTTCGTTGATTTTTAGAAAATATTTTTAAGGCTGTTTCGATCTCTCCCAAAAATCAGTAAGATCTGCCCTGATAGACAAAGTAGATCTTTCGGATTTAATTTTGACCACCCGATCTATATCAAGATAGATGGTCAATAAAAAATCAACTTAGATCTGCCCGGGTAGCCAAAGTAGATCTTGCAGATTTAATTTTGACCACTTGATCTATATCAAGATCGATGGTCAATAGAAAATCAGCTTCATAATTTTATTGATTTTTAGAAAATATTTTTAAAATCGTTTCAATCTCTGTATACGTCCCAAAAAATTAGTCAGATCTGCCCAAGTAGCCAAAGTAGATCTTTCGGATTTAATTTTGACCACCCGATAATGCAGATCGATGGTCGATAGAAAATCAGCTTCATAATTTTTGTTGATTTTTAGAAAATATTTTTAAGGCCATTTCGATCTCTGATCTCTGTAAACGTCTAAAAAATCAGTCAAATCTGCTCGAGTAGCCAAAGTAGATCTTTCGGATTTAATTTTGACCACCCGATCTATATCAAGATCAATGGTCAATAGAAAATCAATTTCATAATTTTTTTTTATTTTTAGAAAATATTTTTAAGGTTGTTTCGTATATCTGAAAACGTCCCGAAAATCAGTCAGATCTGCCCGAGTAGCCAAAGTTAGATCTTTCGGATTTAATTTAAACCACCCCATCTATATCAAGATTGATGGTCAATTAACTTCATAATTTTTATTGATTTTTAGAAAATATTTTTAAAGTTGTTTTGATTTCTATAAACGTCCCAAAAAATCAGTCAGATCTCTGTCTGGGTAACCAAAGTAGATATTTCGAATTTAATTTTGACCACCCGATCAATATTAAGATTGATGGTCGATAGAAAATCAACTCAATAATTTTTATTTTTTTAAAATATATATCTATTTTTTTAAGCTAATTTCGAGTCGGAACTTTTCCGTAAATTTGTTGAGGTTTATAAATTTCAATCGAACAGTCTGAAAGATTAAGAAGATTCATCTTGATGGTCGGACAGCGTTCTCGAAAGAATCGCAAATCCTATAACTATAAATCAGTATACAATTTTCCCATAGGAAGTACAGTCTGATTAATCTCAAAATCCAAAGCTTGTCCCCTGAAATCTCTCAGATTGAAACCGGGTCATCCGATGGACCCCAAAAATTCAAATTTCATGATCGAATCTCCGTGGAAAATATGATCACTATTTAGTAGTGAAATTCCCGTTGGAAATATAATATTAGATGGATTTTTATCAACTTTTTTCGTTAAAAAAAAAAGTCAATAAAAATCGAGGCACCTATTGACTCAGAATATTTGGAATCAGAAAGTTCTTCTACTTAGTCTCAAAAATCGGATAGAATAAATTAAGGAGGCTCTACTTATAGTTTTTTTTTAACAAACCTACTCTAACTAGGACTTAAAGTCCTAGGTTATGTCAAAGAGTATGACCCGTGCATGGACCTACTTGCGTAAGCCCTCTTCGCACTCCCTCTAACATGGTCCACGCATACCATCCTCTTTCCCTCTTCATTTTTTTAAAATATGGCCCAGGCAGGCATGCCTGCCTAGGTAGTTATGCTTGTTTAAGTAGTTATGAATAATTAATTGCGTAGGCCAGATATATGGAGAATGATCTTTTCTCAATTCGCGTGAAAGCTAAAATCAAACAGCCTAGGTAGTTACATCTGCCTAGGGAGTTATGCTTGCCTAGGTAATTATGCATAATTACCTGCGTAGGCAAGATATTTGGAGAATGATCTTTTCTCAATCCGTGAGAAAGCTAAGACCCACGCAACCTAGGTAGTTATGCCTGCCTAGGTAGTTAGGCTTGCCTAGATAGTTGTGTCTGCCTAGGTAGTTATGAATAATTATTTGCGTAGGCCAAATATCTGGAGAATGAATCTTTTCTCAATCTGCGTGAAAGCCAAGACCCGCGCAGCCTAGTTATGTCTGCCAAGGTAGTTACGCCTACCTAAGTAGTTAAGCCTGCCTAGGTAGTTATGTCTGCCTAGGTAGTTTTGAATAATCACTTGTGTAGGCCAAATATCTGGAGAATGATTTTTTCTCAATCCGCGTGAAAGCTAAGACCCACGCAACTCTCACAGCCCTTGCGAAAACAGTAGGATTATTATTTCCTGTAACCGCTACCATAAATCTATAAATAGCAGATCTTTTCTCATTATAGGGATCAAAAAATTCTTAGGTGAGAGCCCTGCAGAAAACGTTTCCAACTTTAATTTTCTTGCAAAAGACTTTAAAGTATCTCCGGGATTCTTTCCGTTTTTTTTTTAAAGTTTACGAGAGGAATAAGTCTGGGTTGATACACTTAGGATAAGAGCTACAGCCCTTACCTAAAGGTGAGACACTTAGGATAAGAGCTACGGCCCTTACTCGTAAACTTTAAACATACCTACATTG
This sequence comes from Chloranthus sessilifolius, assembly GCA_021018995.1. Classification (NCBI taxonomy): domain Eukaryota; kingdom Viridiplantae; phylum Streptophyta; class Magnoliopsida; order Chloranthales; family Chloranthaceae; genus Chloranthus; species Chloranthus sessilifolius. The sequence goes on from CM037584.1 coordinate 192,589,264, forward strand.
TTTATATTAACAATGCACCTAAGTACAAGTCTTACGTTATTTATCCTCCTACTCGCATGAGGATAAATTGCATAAAAAATGAAGCAATAAAAGTTGACTTCTTCAAAATTTGAATATATATATATATATATATATATATATATATATATATATACTTGCATCAATTATTCAAAGAACGAAATAATGAATAATAAATATGAAATTCAACCAACCATGCGAGCAGGAGGTAACCTATAAACATACCTACGTTGTTTATATTAAAAATGCACCTAAGTACAAGCGTTACGCAGTTTATCCTCATGCAAGTAGGAGGTAACCTATATACATTCTATGGATAGTATTGCTTCAGAAAGAGGCCATTAATAGGAGGGGATTCATTTCCTTCTGCATCAACCAATATATAAGCGTCATTTGAATAGACAACTTTTATTACAAAAGGTCCCTCCCATTTAGGCTCAAACTTCTATGGAATTTTCTGGGTAACAATCATAGGGCGACGAACAGTAAGGACCAGATCCCCTTTCTTAAAGGATCAACGCTTCACCTTCTTTTTGAATGAATTTGACATGCAAGCACAATATGCCTCCAGGCTTTGCTGGGCTTTGAGCCTACGCTCACCTAAGGCTTCCAATTCTGAGAACTTGAGTGTGGCATTTTGTTCCTTGGTGAGATTGAGACTTTATGCTACTCTTAAAGAGGGAATCTGGACCTCCAAGGGTAATAAAGTTTCACCTCCAAATACTAATGCATATGGAGTAGCCTGTGTAGGAGTACGATAAGTCGTTCTGTAAGCCCATAAGGCTTCCTGCAACATTTCATGCTAGTCACGTTTGTTTTTAGCAACTGTCTTTTTCAACAACTTGACCAACGTTTTGTTAAAAGCTTTCGCTAAGCCATTTGCAAATGGGTTGTATATCGTAGAGCAACATTGTTTTATTTGGTACTTAGCGCAAAACTTGCTTATCACTTTATTCTTGAAGTGTGTGCCATTATCATTAATGATACGAGAAGGAATCCCGTACCGGTAAATGATATGTGTACGTATGAAATCCGCAACTGTGATAGCTTTAACCTCTCTGAGCGCCACTGCTTCTGCCCATTTAGAAAAATAACCGATTGCAACTAGTATGAACTTAAGTCCAAAAGATGACGGGGGGTGGATTGGACCTATGATGTCCATACCCCATTCTTCAAAGGGCCATGACATGACTGTAGGGTGTAAGGGTTCTGGTGGACGGTGAATGAAATCAACATGGATCTAGCAAGCCCGACATCTTTTGGCGAAATCTATACAATCATTCACCATGGTCGGCCAATAATAGCCTAAGTGTTTCAATCGAGTATGTAGCTTAGGGCCTGATTGATGTGCCCCACAAATGCCGGCATGTACTTATTGCATGGCTTGTTGAGCTTCTTCAGTTGAAAGACATCTTAATAGGATATTATAAAAAAATTGTGTAGAATATAAATCTAACACAAATTTGCGTAGAATATAAATCTAACACAAATCAATCATAACAAATTTTCCCTTACTAGGAGAGGGTTTTATTGAAAATGACGGACTTTACACTTCAGGGTATCGCAATCGATTCCCCGTTAATTACATCAAAATTGAATACCTCTTATTAAAAGCTACTAAAGAAAAATAAAGTAATTACATCTCTAAAATAAATAAATTAAATTTCAAGTCTAGGTTTTCATTGACATCTTCAATTTGTCACAAGATAGATGCAAAGTATATTGTCTTCATCGGAGATTTGAGAAATATGAAATAGGGACGACGGATGTGAGAACCCCTCCTCCAAAAGCTAGTTCCATCTGATCGACAGACACGGGTCATTACTAGAGCAAGAACCTCGTGGACGAGCATTAAAACAAATTCTTGTTTCCTAGTCTCAAAGATGAATTCGAATACCAAATCCATTCTCCCGGTAACTGGTTATTAGAGGAGTTATTATTCTCAGTGATAGAGTATCTAACCATGAGTTAGATATTGCCAAATTCCTTAGAATTTGGCGATCATAGATTATTTTTTTGTAACGATTTTTACGTTGGACTTAACCAATGTCCTAAGATTTAGTCAATATATGGTAAATTTACCATTAGATCTCGTACGATCTTGTATTATGATCGTTTGACCAAAAATCAAAGAGTCCACCGTTAGATTTGACCAAGATCACAAGATCTGGTCAATATGTGATAAATCTATCGTTGGATCTGGTTACGAACTCGTGTTATGGTCATTTGACCAAAAATCAACGAGTCTACCGTTGGATTTGACCAAAATCACAAGATCTAGTCAATATATAATAAATCCACCGTTGGATCTCGTTACGATCTCGTATTATGATTGTTTGACCAAAAGCCAATGAGTCCACCGTTAGATTTGACCAAAATCTCAAGATCTAGTCAATACGTAATAAATCCACCGTTGGATCTCGTATTATGATCGTTTGACCAAAAGTCAAATGATCCACCGTAAAAGAATTTCCGACCCCGAGGTTGAGATCCAAACCCTACATTTGAGGGAGTGATGACCTGAACCGTGGAGGAAACTCTAATTTCGAGACGTGATTCAAATCCGGTAGAGATGATGGTTATGAGTCATTGTAGATGAATATTTCGGGTGTCGGAGTCTAGAATCATTCTTTGGATTCGTGATTGCAACCCGTACGAGTAACGAATTTGTAGTTGCAATCCGAGGATACTGAGAGTTATGCGAGGGGTTCTACCCACATAACTTAACCATCTCTAAGTACACAAGAAATTGGATACGTGCCGTAACGCGTAATCCCAAAATTGCAACCTTAAATCATACTTAGGTAAGAGTCGTAACTCTTATTCTAAGTGTATCACCTTTAGGTAACGGTCGTAGCACTTATCTTAGTGTATCAACCCAGATTTATTCCTCTCGTAAACTTTAAAAAATAAAAAAAGAATCCCGGAGATACATTAAAGTCTTTTGCAATAAAATTAAAGTCGGAGACGTTTTCGGCAGGGCTCTCGCCTAAGAATTTTCGGATCCCTATAATGAGAATGAATCTGCTATTTATAAACTTATGGTAGCGGTCACAGGAAGTTATAATCTTACGGTTTCTCCAAGGGTTTCACGAAATCAAGAGTTGGGAGGGCTGCGTGGGTCTTAGCTTTCACGCGGATTGAGAAAAGATCATTCTCTAGATATTTAGCCTACGCAAGTGATTATTCATAACTACCTAAGCAGGCGTTCTAGGCAAGCATAATTACCTAGGTAGGCGTAACTACCTAGGCTGCGTGGGTCTTGGCTTTCACACGGAATGAGAAAAGATTCATTCTCCAGATATCTGGCCTATACAACTAATTATTCATAACTACCTAGGTATGCTTAACTATCTAGGCAGACATAACTACCTAGGCAAACTTAACTACCTAGGCAGGCATAACTACCTAGGCATGTATAACTACCTAGGCAAGCGTAACTACCTAGACAAACATAACTACCTAGGCTGCGTGGGTCTTAGTTTTCTCGTGGATTGAGAAAAGACCATTTTTCATATATCTGGCTTATGCAAATAATTATTCATAACTACCTAGGCAGCCAAAACTACTTAGGCTGGGTGAGTCTTAGCTTTCACGCGGATTGAAAAAAGATCATTCTCGATATATCTGGCCTACGCAAGTAATTATTCATAACTACCTAGGCAGACATAACTACCTAGGCCTACCTAGGCAAATATGGCCTACAGGGCCATATTAGAGGGAGTGCGAAGAGGGCCTACACAAGTAGGTCCATGCATGGGTCATACTCTTTGACATAACTTAGGACTTTTAAGTCCTAGTTAGGATAGGTTTGTTAAAAAAATTTATAAATAGCCTCATTTCTTAATTTCTTACATTAATTTATTCTATCCAATTCTGAGACTAAGTAGACAAAGAACTTCCTGATTCCAAAAATTCTGACTCAACAACATAAAAAATAAATAAATAAACCCAAAAGGCCTAAGATTTCACAAGGGGCTAGGGGACCACACTCAAGCCAGGCAAGTTAAAGTAGGTTTGGTAGATCCTTCCACCCCTCGCTCAGCTCCCCGCAATTCTCTCCGAACCATCCTTATCCAGGATGACCAAACTTATAGACCCAGAGCCTGGCACTCCTCAAAATCATCGTCATGAGCCTCCTTACCTTACAAAAAATTATATCATTCCTCTCAACCCACAATGTCCAAAAACAAGCTGACTGAGTGGTCTTCGAGAAAACCTTTATCAATCCCAAAAGACCACCTCAGTCCCCCAAAGCAGATCAAGTCCCTATATACGAGTTAAGGGATACCCAAATATCAGTGAATATGTTCAAAACCAGCCTTCAAGTCTCCCTCGCAACGTCGCAGCGAATAAATAGGTAGTTAGCCTTCTCCTCCACTTGGAGACACATGACACACCTATTTCTCATTCTCTTCCCTCTCCTAATCAATTGGATAACTCTAAGATACCAAGCTAAACTGAAAAACTTCACCCTTGGGAGGTACAAGCTTTCCAAACATCACCCAACTATGAGCCATCAGAAGATACCTCACTAAGAAACTATGAAGGACTTAAACCTAAAACCTTCCCTTTGGCTCCAAGTTCAAAATTCTACCATCTTCCCCACTTCGATTTGGCTGGCATTTTCCAACAAGGTCAGGAATCTCCGCCAAACCCAAATGGACCATCTCATTAGCCGAATTATTTTTAACCTGGTCTCCATACATGTTTCCCTCAATCGTGTGGCACATGCTACACACGTTATTCTCAAACAAGTAGATTATAAGTGTTACAAAATTTCCCAGCAAGGGAAATATCCACCCCCCACCCACCCAACCCCCGGGCCCCAATCGTACCTGATGGACAAGTTAAACTCCCTTCTCTCCCAACACACCCCTCTCCACCTAGCCGACCCCCTTCTACTACAAATACCCCAACCATTTATAGTACTTACATACTTGTTCATAAATTATCCCTCTGAACTCCAACCCTCCCGAGCCATTTACCAAGGAGGGCCTTTTTGCCGAAGATAGCTTGATTCACCAAGCTGACCCCCCTTCCTCTAATACGAATACCCCAACCAACTTCCATACTAGCTCATAAACACCTGGACCCAAAGATTCTCTCTCAACTCCAACCCTCCAAAGCAATTTACCAAGGAGGGCTTTATTCATCTCATAGAGGCGCCGAATAACAAGGCATCCTTCCTTCCTAGAAAAGTGGCAAACTTCCCAATTCACTAAGTGGTCCCCCACCCCAACACCTCCCCAAAAGAAGTTCCATTTGATCCGAGCTCTAACCACTCAAAGCTGATGTAGGACCAGTGTTACGTAGACACGTGCAACGGGTTGTCAAGGAGTCATAGATTCTTGGCACACCAATTTCTAAAGATTCCAATACCGGCATGGTCTTAAGAAAATAAAATACAATAAGTATAAAGAAAAGAAAAAAAATTGAACAGAAATCTTAGAAGGCCAATTGAGATATGTAATGGAAAGATACCTAATGTATATTATGAACCTAACTAACAGTATACTATATTATACAAATTGTTTTCAAGGATCCAAGCTTTTTAGTTTTTAAGTTACTAAATTCTACACAATTGTTTTTTGTAAAATGACCGTTCATTTATCATGTCAAACGAGGAACATTTTTGATGCAGCACAGGTTTAGAGATTTACTTGGTGGCAAAAAGTAAACAATAGGGGGCTGGAAATTGAAGGTTAAATGGGATGTAAAGTTTCACGTGATCACTTAAGGTCGCATGACTGGAACATAGTTACCGAGAATGCATTCTCTCAGTAATCTAAATTTTAAAGAGAAATTTGAAAATTTAAAAGGCAAGTTTTCTTTCCATTTAAAGAGTCCTAGGAGAATTTGAGTCTAGATTTAGGAAGTTTATTTCTTTACTTAATTAGAATAGAGTCGAGATAAAATGCGAAGTTTTTTATCTTTAGCATTTAAAATCTAAGTTGTAATAGGAAACCTAACTAGAGTAGAAGTCTTCCGTTTTTTTCTATATATTGTAAAGCAGATTGCTGAGAGAGCAGATAATTGAAATAAGAATTTATTTTCCTGCGTGTGAGTTAAATTTATTGTGGGGTTTTTACCTATTTTGGCTGCATTGACTCCTTAATCACGCCTGCTAATTCGAGGCTTTTAAGCCTTCTCCAAGTGCTGTTGTGTGTCTTCATAGACCAAGTTGCTGCCTATCTTAAAGTCTTTTCAGACTTCTTGTTTACTGCTGCAGAATTCTAATCATATAAACTATTATGGAGGGTATTAATGTTGTTGTTTTCTATTGAATCTCTGAGATCTATAACTGTTGTGGTTCAGAATTAATGCATACAGCTGATCCTGCTGGTAAATTTTAAATCAAATACTGTTGAACCAGGGCTGTTTTGACACGTGGAACAGATTTTATAGGTAGGTTTTCATCTACTAATCCCTTGTTTAAGGTATTGAGGGTTGCAATCCTCATTAATTTTTATCACATTATGTGGTATTTTCATATATGTTTAGAAAGTATTCTGCTGTGTTGAGGAGTGTCCAAGTGCCACCAAGTATCAGCATGCAAAAAATTCCAAAAGTAGGAGTGCCTAAGTAACACTGCATAGGACAACTGAACATGGACAAAAAGTAAATCGCGAGAGTTCGTAGTGTTTATTTAATGAGAAATGATCTACCCATGATGGAGAGAAGGTTTCCTTTCCAAACAGCCAACCTTTTCTCTAACCTTTGAACAATTGTATTCCACAAAGCCACACATAGTTTCCCAATACACAGCGGAAGACCAAGTATTAGATCCGTTCTTCTTATAGTATACAGAGTAAGGCTGTCAATGGATCGGGTCAGGCCAAAACTTCGGTTGATCGATGGGTCAAGGATAATATGCCCGACATGACCCAATGGGTCAAGTGTACATGTCAGTGTGACTCAACCTGACTCAGTTCAAAATCCCCCACACGCTTATTATTGTATACAAAATATTGGGCCGACCTGACCTGACCTGACCTTACCTTTGACCCGTAAGGTAGGGTATGTGCCCGACCCAGTTAAAAACTATGTTGGAGGGTCGAGTAACAGGCCGACCCGGCCCACTGACAGACCTAATTCATAGTTTCAATAGCCAAAAAAGAGTACAAAAGTAGCTTAGCAAGAGTGCAAGACACTATTGCATGTGATAAAACTACATGCTAAAAAAATGAAAATTATTGGTAGAAAAAAGATAAATTTTATAACATATCAATAAATATATACTCTAATTAGATTTAACGTATCAAAGAAAATTTCATAGAATATTTTGTTTGCTCTTTATAGAGAAAAACGAACACACATGAAACTTACCAGCAGAGAAGTAAATAGGAATCTTTAAATTCATGCGTTCCCAGTAGTCATCCAAAAGTATACAGAGCTCCTAGTTTGCAATGGACAAGATTGCCAAAAATAAATCAGTCATTTCTCAGATAATTAAAAACAACTACGTTTATATTACAAAAAACTGAAACAGGGCCTATAATTGAGCCATTTTAGAACAAATATACTAACAAAAAATAAATCACCAAAAAAGTAAAAAAGAACTAACACATTTACAAATATAAACTTATACAAAATGATGTCAGTACTAACGAAACAAGACATTGTGTGAATGTGTAACATTTGTGCATACAACGCATCTGTAAATTTAAAACGAACGATGTTTTGCTTCTACAAACATTATCATAATGTTGTATATAATAAAAACCAAAAATCAGTGTCAAGGTAAAACGGTACATCCATGATAACAAGTAAATCATAACCAAATGTTCACATTCATGAATTACTAGATCATACAAAAACTTGGAATATAGAAAAGTTGCAACAAAGTAAAAAACGTGATACTATGGTTTTTCAATTAAAAAAAAAAAACAAAGTCCTGAATGACGTTTACGTGCTCGTGTTGGAAAGCCGAAAGAGCCAATAAGAATACACAAAAGAAGAAAAAAAAGAAGCTCACATACTTGAACGAAGTTTCTGACTTGAAAAGGTCAATTTGATAGTTAATATAGGTCGGGAGTAATGAAAAACCTTTTTAAGTCCATCGCAAATGAAGGCAAAAGAAACAACAAAAAAGAAAAATCTTTTCAGTTTAAACGAGTCCAAAAAAATCCATGCATCTAAGTCAGAAACATGCCTGTCTAGCCCAATACAATGATATGCTCTGATATGGGCTGACACAAAGTGTTTTTTGAGGGCAGCTGCAACACACATGCAATATATATAGTGTGTCAGTGTGTGGGTGTTTGAGAGAGAGAGAGAGAGAGAGGGAGGGTAGCCTTGTACAGTTAGCAATGTCCATAAATACCCTTAACAAGATTGCAAAATCCACCTCAAAATATAGTTACATTGAGGGTATTCAGATTATGGTGGCAAAACAGTTTTTTGTGGAAAGGGGGGGGGTGTGTCCAGCAGTCAACAATGACAGGCTGTCATTGTCGCATCCTGTCACTTGCTGGATGATATCCCTACTTAGTGGGAAAGTTCCTTTAAATTTAGGAGGGCATTTTGGTCTTATTTATTAAGCTCACCAACTCCCAAGACACAATACACACATTTCAGGAGAAATCTTAATCCATGATTGCAGGCAAGCGCATTGACTTGGACAACACGCAAACTAAGGATAAGAATTCTACGATACACTTGCAGCAAGTGACATAGTGCAAGTCTAGGTATGGGAATACATAGCTCTGGAAATATATGGAAAAAGGGGAAATTTCAGGAAAAAAAAGGGGAAATTTCAAAAATAATAAAATAATAAAAAATTAAAAAAAAATATATTCTTTGACCAAACACGGGATTTAAACAGGCAAAGATTTGGGGACAACATTTTTTTTTTCGAAAAAAAAATGGGTTTAAAACGCGTATTTTAGGAAAAAAACGAATTTTTCCGGGAAAACATTTTTTTTTTCTCCTTTTTTCGTTTTTAATGGTCACTGTTTTAAGAATCCTGAGCAGCTATGAATAATCATGAACTTGAGCACTGGTTATCAATCGAATCATGAGCTCTTTCTGTAGGTCTCTATCTTAATTAAATACTTAGTTAAGCTATCATCAAGGACCTAAAATTAATCTTTTAAAAATATAACAAAGAATCAGATTGAGGTGATTGTAACCACAAAAATAAGGAGAATGCATTCTCTTCAAGAATATGACCACAAAAATAAAATGCATTTGTATGGTTTAGTACATCAAACATTAATTCCGCACACAAAATGTCGGAATAGATAATATGCAAACACACAAAATACATATATATATATATATATATATATATATATATATATATATATATATATATATATATATATTGAGAGTGCTAACCACCTCTTCATTGTGAGGTTAGCATCGCCGTAGGACAATAATACCCTCATTAAAGGGCATTTTTCGTAAAATTATAAGGGGCATTCTAGTAAATTTGAACTAAATAATAAATGAGGTGCATGCAGTTGTAATAAATGAGGGGTCTTCATTTATTGAAAAAACCTCATTTATTGCCTAATTTAATACACTTCACGTCAATCATGTAATAAACTCAAAAGTAAGACATTAAAAAAGTATTCAACCTAAAACGACTGGGACTAGAGGACAACAGTAATCTTAATTTGGCATCTTTCATACATAAGAGCATTGAAATATGGGGCATATGAAAGCATCTATTTTCTATACTCATTAGTACAGATCATGTGCCCAAATTGATGCATTAATAAAACATTCCAACTTGCAGTCAAAACTAGAAGATTATGGTCATAGATTCAAACACCACAAGGAGCGCAGATAACTGAAATTGAGTAAGAGTAAATAAGAATGATCTGTGAAAGTGAATACCTGTGCTCTTCCCAAAGCAAATGTTGGAATTAGCACCTTCCCTCCCCCAGCAACACATTTATGAACCTAAGAACAATCAAATACCAGCAATTATTTATGCTTGAACAAAATCAACATCTGTGAGGGGTTGGGTCAAGGTTGATATTATTGCAACCCCGAGGTCATAGATACAAACCCAGCTTACCCATCATATATATATATATATATATATATATATATATATATATATATATATATATATATATATATATATATATATATATATATATGATAACCAGCTGACAAAGATAGAATGATCATATTAACATAGTAAACAAATAAATGCCATCTAACAAATTCTTCTAAGAGAATAAATAGTACACACACAACACAACACAAGTGCACAATGCACACTATTTTGTAGATCTTATAAGTTATGATTGGAATCCTGCTATATGAATTGAATCCCACTTCTTACAATTCAAGTCTTACACATGAATTATTTTCATGGAAAACTATGATTTTCTACAAAATCCTACAATTCACAATGAAGAATCCCAAAATTCAAATCAGATGATACAAGCGTGAAATAATAAGTGAGAGTTTCCGGCAGATAAAATCTAACTTTTTTATTTTTCCTTCTTGATTTTTGAAGCCATATGGAGGCCTATAATCATAAAATTTCCCTCTCTCTCATTTAGACCTTCTCAAACATTACAGTGTTGTCATTGCAGTTTACACTTTCAACACTTTAACCTTTTAAAATCAAAGATTTAAATTATGTATTGTCTCCCTCCTAATTTTAAATTCGAAATTAACCACTCTTGCATTGTTTTAAGAGACCAAACTTTAACGAGTTTGTGTTAGGTTTCTGACCTGAGCACAGCAGTGCTCGGGTAAATCACCATCTGCCCAAATGGTCAATCCTTGGGAAGAGCACAACTATTTATGAGTATAAAAATCAGTGAGAGCACACTTTTAACCATTCCGTGATTAGGCGGTCAAAATATCAGTGCACTTCCAAAGGTTAGTGGACAAAGATTGACCAGAGCGTCACCTATGGTGGTCAGTTCAGGTACTTTATACCAACTCATTTTAATCCCAGATTGCTGAGGGACACAACCTTTCTTGGAAATATACATAACGCTTCAAATTCCTTATGGGCCTGTTTGGTTCATGGAAGAGGGAGGGATAGGATATTAAACTTTTGGAAGATGGGTCATATCCCATGTTTGGGGACAATTTTGGGTAACATGAAGATAGACTTTTTAAGTAAATCTTCCACCGTTTTAGAAGATTAGCATTCCACCTATTGGGGTGGATATGGGAACTTCCATCCATAATCCCCATATACTTGTAACTTCTATATAAAATATACCTTTTTCTTTTATCTTTTTCTAGAAGTCCGAATAAAACCACAAAGGGTAGTGATTTATGCAATCAAATATTCTTTTGGTGCAACCGATGGTTTTACAGCTCACACCATTGACTGTCTTGAATAAGATACTAGAAGTAGTTTTTCGTCCTAATCTCGCACACATTAGATCTTTAGATCATGACCCACATATCATATGGTTAGATGTTGATTCCACGTGGCACACATCTGTGAATATCGTGCACCATGGTACGCCATGATCACGGTCACTTTTGGGTGGTGGCCACATGTAATCAACATCTGACCGTCTGATATGTGGGATTGCCTTGAATCAGATACTAGAGGTAGTTTTTCGTCCTAATTTCGCACACATTAGATCTTGAGATCATGGCCCACATAACAGATGGTCAGATGTTGATTCCACGTGGCACACATCCGTGATCATAGTGCACCATGGTATGCCATGTTGGTCTCACTTTGAGAAGGTGCACCACATGTAATAAAAATTTGACCGTCTGATATGTGGGACATGATCTTTAGATCTAATGTCTGAATATTGGGATGAAAACGTATCAGCCGATTCAAAAGCAGTCAACGATTTGAGTGGTGGAAACCACAAATTCATAGCTTTCTTTTTTTTTTCAAACGTAAAAAGTGAAGCTACAAATCAAGCAACACATCAAGCAAGCCATTGCCATCACATCCCCCACCATCAGCAAGCTTATGATATGTCTGCATACGTATTTTGGTTCGGTAAGCAGTCTTTCGCCTTTGATCTGTCAGTGTCGGTCTTTGTAAAACGTGCGATTTGGAATAGGCTGTTGTTAGTTAACATTCTAATTCCAATGAATGATTGGTCATAGGTGTGCCAAATGCAGGAAATTAATCTTCTAGTGAGCCAAACAAGTTCACTATCTTCCTGGAACCATCTTATGGGAGATCATCTTCCAGAAAAACCATCTTCCAGAAGATGCTTATCTTCTGGATATTCATCTCCCGTGAACCAAACAGGCCATACATGTCTATGGCATAACATTGCATACGGATTCCTGTAGCAAAGTGCCTAGCACCAAGCCATAAGCCAATAGACCTTGGCCCACATGCCTTGTGTTATGAGTGTAAGTGTACGCGCAGAAGGATCCTTGAGGTGCATTGGAACTTTGTAAGCTTGCATCTTAACAAGCCATTTAAGTCGGCATTCACTCTTTAGATTTTGGCCGAAATGTTTTGGTTTCGGTCCTACCGAAACCGAAATCCTAATTTTTGGGTTTAGAATGTACCGAGGGAAGATTTCGGCCGAAATTTCGGTTCAAAATTTCGGTTTCGGTCATGACCCGAACCGAAATGAAATTCGATATTTTGATCCTTGCTATAGACCTTATAAGGTAGATCCAACGGCCGATGACACAATTTCTAGGTTGTAGGAGCTATGCAGTTGCATTCCATAGTGGATAACACCTGACAAAAAGCAGCAAGATTGGGCTTGTAGACTACCTCTACAAATTGTAGTAACAGTTTGAAACATGAGAAGACTTCTGTAATAAACGCCATTATGGATACACAAATAGATAAATATGGGCACAATGTTGAACAGGTTCATTTATGTCATCATCATCATCATCATCATCATTAGAGCCTTATCCCATCTATTTGGGGTCGGCTTTGCGAGTCCTATTTCTCCACTCGTTTCTAATTAGAGCTAGGCTCTCTGTAACTTCGCAGACCTTTATATCCCATCTCTCGACTTCCATCCAAGTTTTCACTGGTCTTCCTCTTCTCCCACGTCCTTGTGTTTGTATAGTGTCAATTCTTCGTAGAGAGTGTGCTTCTGATCTCTGATAAACATGCCTAAACCACCTCAAGTGACAATAATTTTCCCTTTATAGGTGATACTCTCAAATTTTCTCTTATGTATTCATTTCACATTTTATCCTTTCTTGTTACTCCACACATCCATCTCCAACATACACAGCTCGGCAACATGTACTCTATCTTCTAGTTGCCTTTTTGTAGCCCAACATTCTACGGCATATCCTATGGCAGGTCTAACTATCGTCTTATAGAAATGCCCCTTCAATCTAAGTGGAACTCTTGGGTTGTACAATACTCCGCTAGCTTGCCTCCATTTCATCCAACATGCATTAATCCTATTTGAGGCGTCCTCTTCAAATCGACAATCTGATTGTAAAGTAGAGCCTAAGCTAGCGAAATCTATGGTAATGTGGCACTAAATGATTTTTTATTTTGAGAAAATCCTCCTCTAGACTGTCTTGTTCACTCCAACATGGAACTCACTCATCTCTCCACACCTCGTTCTCACACTAGTTATTGCCTTCTCATACATGTCTTGGATAATCTCAATATATAAATTTGGGATGTAATTTTTCTTCAGCATCCAATATATTATCTGTTTTGGCACTATATCATAAGCCTTCTCTAAACCAGTACAGGCTATATATAGGTTTTTCCTTCTCTCTAAACATCTCCATAAGTTGCCTCAATAAGAAAACAACTTTCGTTGTTAATCTTCCCGGCATAAATCCAAACTAGTTCTCTGATACATTTGATTCTTGTCGTAGTCGTTGTTCATCTATTGTCTCCTAAAGTTTCATAGTCTGGCTCATTAATTTAATGCCTCAATAATTGGGACAACTTGGATGTCCCCTTTATTCTTATAGAAAGAGACCACAATGCTTTTCCTCCATTCCTCAGGCATTTTCTTCGTTTTACATATTTTATTGAATAATTTGGTCAAAAAGTTCAGTCCATTCCCTTCTAACATAATCCATACTTCTATAGGTATCTAATCATGGTCCTAATGCCTTTCAATTTCTCGGCCAATAATTCTTTTGCTTCGAATTTTTTTTTGTCCCAATAAATTTACCCGAGTTTCATTCCTTTACACTTAGTTTATTTTTTATTTTTCTCCTCTCCTCTCTCCCTCCATGGCTTGACGAAATTTCGTCGGATATTGTCGGATCTTGACGAATTCTCATCGTATCGTACCATAACTTACTGAATCTTGTCGGATTTAGCCAAAAGTTGCCGGATTTTGATGGATTCTCTCCCAAAGTTACCGTAACTTGTCAAATATCGTCAGGTTTTGCCGAATCTAGTCATATCTCGCCGAATCTTCCCAGATTTAGTCAAATCTTGTCGGATTTAGTCTCAATAGTTAAAATACGTCTTCTAATAATGTGAAAGAGTTAAAAAAATAAAGTTCGGCAAAGCTCGGAGCAAATTTATGAGAATTACATAAATTTACCGAAAATTTGACCGAAACTGAGATTTTGATCCATGCTCGTCACATTTTACACTCCTATAAGAAGGAATTTGAAGTATAATGTTCACTTAACATAGTTTAAATTCATGCGAGTAGGGGTGTATGTATAGAATTTTGCATAACGATGTTTATACTTGTGCGAGTAGGAGTGTAATACAAAAAATTTGTCTGATGCAGTTTATACTCATGCGAGTAGGAGCACAATATATAGCATTTGTCTAATGCAGTTTATACTCATGCAAATACGAGTATAATACATGGGATTTATCTAACGCAGTTATACTCTTGCTAGCACTTTATACTCATGCAAGTAGGAGTAGAACATATTTAATTTACCGAACGCAGATTATACTTGTGCGAGTAGGAGTATAATATATGAGTTTTATCTAACGCAGTTTATACTCTTGCAAGTAGGAGTATTAATATACTCAATTCGCCTAACACAACTTATACATGTGCGAGTAGGAGTATTACATATACTTTTCACTTTCAAGGGTAATACCTTTTCAGGAACCGACCGTAGTAGTAGGCATCCTTCGTCCTCCTGGTGTGAGTATTGAGTATGCACCATTTGGCTATACAATATCCACAGCGTAAGGGGCATCCCAATTAAAATCAAACTTCCCTGATCCCTTTCGCGTGACAATTATGGGCCAATCTACCCATGAGAACCATGTCTCCCTTCTTAAAGGATCACATTTTAATTTTTTGTTCGAAGGAATTAACCATGCGAGCTTCATAAATTTCCAATTGTTGTTGAGCCATGAGTCTTTGTTCATCTAACGCTTCAAGTTCCTCGTATCTATTTGAGACATTTTCATCTTCGACTTCTAAATCTCTTACGACTATCCTGAGGGAAGGTGTCTAGACTTCAAGGGTAAAACGACTTCTCTATCGAAGACCAAAGAGTCTGGTGTAGCGTTCGTGGGTGTCAGCGGGGCTTCAGGCAAACGTTTGTGCCAATTTCTTTTGTTTTTCGAAACAATTTTCCTCAATATCTTGCAGGGATTTTTATTAAAGGACACTTCTCCTCCATTGGCTGATGGATTAAAATACAATGAAAACATATTGTTTAATCTTGAATTTGTCATTGTACATGACCCGATTCTTAAAATGGGGTACCGTTATCGCATATGATTTTAACAAGGATTCCATACCTGTAAATTGGATTAGTCCTTATGAACTCTGTTACTATCGTGGACTTTACTTCTTTTAAGGCTACGACTTCAGTCCATTTAGAGAAATAGTCGGTTGCTGCAAGTGTGCACCCATGAGTTCCTGAAGAGGGGTGGGTGCATAGAACCTATTAGATCCATTCCCCACGCGTCAAATGACCATGACATCGTTGTTGGGTGTAAAGTTTCAGGAGGCCGGTATATAAAATCTTCGTGTATCTGACATGTATGGCATTCTTTCGTGTCATGCAATGTGTGACCATAGTGGGCCAATAATATCGTAAGTGTTTGAGTTGGGCATTCAGCGTAAGTCCCGCTTGGTGGGCGCCACAAAGCCCAGCATGAACTTCTTTAAGGGTCTGGTCTGCTTCCTGTTCCGACAAACATCATGGCAATAAGCCATCGAAAGACCTTTTATACAAAACATTATTGTAATATAAAATTCGGGGAGTGTCTCCGTATCTCAGTTCTTTTCTTCGACTCTTGCAGTAATCGACCATATTGGAGGTAATCAATTATAGGTTTCCTCCAGTCTTCGGTGTTGACTTTGTCTACTGTAACGACATTGCCAGGTGAAGCATCATCCTCTGAATCTTCGAGAAATGGCAGTAATACTCACTTTTTGTTGACAACGACCTTTGCAATTTTATTGTCATCTTTAGCTAATGAAGTGGCTAGCTTTACTAGAGCATCGGCCTTATGGTTAGATGCTCTAGGTACATGAGATAGATTTGCTTGCCAAAATTGTCCCAATAGTTCTCTGGTCTTGATGACGTAACATAAGAGTTTGTTTTCTCGTACTTCATACGTACCTTGCACCCGTCTCACAATCAGCTGCTAATATCCGAAGATTTCTACCGGGTTCCATCTGCATTTCTAATGCAATTTCAAGTCCTCTTATCAGGGCTTCTGACGGGGACGCCGACATCGTAGGCATCGGATATAGACCTTTTCGCGTGTACCGATGTCGGAAGAAGCGGAATGGAAATCAGAACTAGGCGAAAGATGAAATTTTGGCAATTTGGAGGAACACTACAAATTCGATCAATCGAAATCCTCAATCGATCGAACTATGTCGACAGAAAACGCTCGTTCGGAGTGACATATATATATATATATATATATATATATATATATATATATATAATTCGATCGATCAAATTTTATATTCGATCGATCGAATTCCAGCGGCGATATTTTAATATATATGTTTTCGATCGATCGAGTATAAATTCGATCAATCAAATTTCAATTTCGATCGATCGAGTTTCACTTTCGATCGATCAAAATTGCACAAAGTAATTTTAATTTTAATTTCGAACTTGAGTTTTAGGGGCCTATTTGTCTTTTATTTAGTATTTGTTTTAAGGTTTTCTTTTATTGTAGGACCTCCTATATAAGGTCCTTAAGAAAAATATTGTAATTAATTATTGATTATTGAATGAATGAGCGTTTGCTTTTGGAACTTGAGACGAGTTTCTTTGAAGAGTGATTCTTCTTCCCGAGAAGGGTTGGTGTGAAGCCCCCAATCCATCCTTGTTTACTTTATCCTTTTAGCCTATCTTCTTTGCTTTAATTCAAATAACCTAAATCTGCCATCTCTCATCCAAATACCCGACTCCCAAAACCCTAACTTCCCCTACCCCATTGATTGGACCCGATCACATAAACCATAGAAGAACCAAAGATTCCATCCTTGGATCGTGAGCGCCCTAATCTGGGAAAATCTAGAGTTCTATCTCTAGGATCGATCCGCGCTGCAACTTAACGGATTTAGCGCAAAGGCTGAACCCTACTCGAACCAAACGTGATCTCTTCACATGAAGGATTGCGAATGCCTAAGGTATTCGTTATGTTTTCAGATTTATTGCTTAATTTAATTCAGTTCTATTTCGGCAATCAATTAATCATTGCATTCACGTAGTTTAGGGTTTCATCCAGCGTCAGCTTCATATTCAGAGGTGGTGTTTAATGTGGAGGATGTTAACAAAAATGAATATGGGATCAACCACATCATAGGGGTTACGAAGACTATTCTTGCCCCATTTCCTTTTGATGAGGAGGCTCCGTCGAAATACATTTCCCATAGCTGAATTTCCGTAGTGAAGACATGCTCATCCGGTAAATCTTCGGATATAGAATGCTGTATGGGACGTGTGGCCCAAAAGTCAACTAATGCTTGTCCTTTGATTGCCTTATGTGGTACATAGGTTATTCAACTTCTGATAATTGTAGAGACCATTTAGCCAATCTTCCAGATAAGTACGGCTTGAACATGAGGAACTTCAAGGGATCAGCCTTCAAAATTAAGCGAACTAGGTATGCTAAAAGATAATGTAACTTCTCGGTTACAAATATTAACACTAGACAAGTATTTTCAATAGTGTCGTAGTATTGTTCTGCGCCTACTAACATTCGACTGATATAATATAGAGCATTTTCTTTTCCATCATCTGTGTTCTGTGCCAATAGAGCTCGAAGAGAGTTTTCCATGGCGGCAGTGTACAAAATGAATGGCTTTCCTTTCATTGAAGCGGCCAATACGGGTGGGCTCAACAGTTAGTTTTTTATGATGTCAAAGGTATTTTGACTGGCTTGATCCCATACAAATGGTGCTCCTTTCTTCGTTAATTTGGAAAATGGTTGACATATGCCAAAGGGGTTAGCTATAAAGCTTCTAATATACGCCAAACACACTTCTAGACTCTTGAGTTTTGTGAGGTTTCTAGGTGGTGGCATGTCCATTATCGCTTTGATTTTAGTAAGATCTACTTCAATACCTACTGCTTGACAATAAAGCAGAGAACTTTCCTGAAGACAAGCCGAAAGCACAGTTCAAGAGATTCATCTTTAGCTGATATTTTCAAAGTCGTTCAAAGATTCTTTCCAAATCTTGGAGATGATCCATTTTGGTCTTTGTCTTGACAACCATATCATCTAATAGCACTGAATAATGTCATGTATCGCAGAATATAACTATCATCGCATGTTGGTACGTAGCTCCGGTGTTCTCCAACCCAAAAGGCACAACTTTATAACAAAAAATCCCTTTTGGTATGCGAAAAATTGTTAACTCTTCAACATCAGGATGCATCTTAATTTGATTGTAACCTAAATACCCATCCATAAAAGAGAAATTGTTGTATCCAACCCTAGAGTCGATTAAAATTTCTATTATGGGAAGCACAAAGTCATCCTTTGGACATGCCAGATTAAGATGTGACGTCCCCAAATTCATACACCGGATCAATGCGGTCACTTGGAGATATCACACTACATCACATATCCATGATCAATTATGTCAATTAATCCATAAAGATCCACATATAAACGCTACAGAAGCGCACACATAAATTTTCTTTCAACAATTTGATTAATCACAAAGACATCAGTAATTAACTAATCATATACGAAGGTAACCTTAAGATCATGAATTACCATAAGTTTAGCCACTTAATGACTGAAATTAAAATTAATATCAAGCCATAGTTCAACCATTAATATAAACTTGTCTACAAATAAAATAGAGAATCTGAAATGAAAGGCTTAAAGTCTTTTCTATTGTATACAGAAAAACCTAATCAACTAAGCTTCAAATCCTTCTTCGCTCAAATCTGGATTTTCATCAATCAATGACGCATCTACATCATCCACTCCATGTATAGTTGTACTCCCTAGAATCTCAAACAAATGGTCAGTTTACCAAGTAAACCGGTATAGACCAGACATAAATGATGACTAAAGCAATAGAAAGAAACGGGAACATAATATTAAATCTAAATAAACATCATGGCTTGGGTTTCTACCCTAGTTTCATGTGTGGTCATTTTAATTGTGCATTTAATGCTCATGAATCGGCATGCATAATGGACGTGACTATCTCTTTCTTAATCATTATCCTAATATTCTCTTATCCTTCAATTAGTATCTATGTTAACCTTTGTATAACTTCTCTTCAGTTAAGTAGTAAGCTTAAAAGTAAAGACCTCCTATCTCTTCAGTCTTATCATTAATGCACGGATGAATAACTTTTCTTACTTGTCATTCTTATTCATGTTAATTCCTATAACATAAGCCCATGGGAATTCTATTGTAATCATAGAAATGTTTTGCCTTCATGTGTCATGCCGTAAAGGTATTTTTTCACTTTTATGGATGTCATGAATGTACATACATAGAAAAACTGAAAATCAATCAATCATGCAATTGCTCTTTCACTTGCTTAGGCTTAACATATCATAAACATGTAATCTCTATCGATTCCTACTTTTTTATGTTATGTAAATCAAACATCCTAGGTTGCATGGATTCTAAGCCATTAAAAATATATATATAAATAAACATTTAAGCATGATAATTAAACATAAATAATATTTGAATTGAAATAGAAATTCATTGTTTGCATCCTGGGCAGATTCTGAAATTCTGGACAAATTCTGAATAAATTCTAGATTCTAGACAGATTTTGGATTCCGGACAGATTCTAGAATTCTATTTTATGCACAAAATTTTGTGATCAATCACATAACCCCGTGTACCATCGAAACTCCGCGATTAAATATCAAAACTTAACAATTTAATATGAAGAATATTCATTAAATGAAATAAACCCTAATTCTTATTTTATTTTTGCGTTCTCTACGTTTTCGATTAATCTCAATATGATATCTTCATACGAGTCTTTCGCGTTAAATTGACGTAACTCCTCTCCTTGATCCAATATGAAATCCGGTCGTGTCGTAAGCTCCGCGTTCTTCTAAGCTTCAAACCGAAAATTCCTTCTCTTCTAGTTCTCCTTCTCTAGAATTTTCTCTCTCTATAGTTTTTAGGGGTATAAAAGTTATGTAAATTAAACCTAATCTCTATTTTTAAAATACCTTAAGGTTTCCTATTTAAAGTCTAACCCTAATTAGAACTTTCTATATGGGCATTAATTAATTTATGGGTCATTAATATTCTAATGGGCCATACAAAAGAGTCTTACTAACGAAGCTTTACTAACATAAATAATTCTAATGGGTTTTATTATTTCACTAACGAGTCTTAAAGATCCATCAACTATTACTAGTCGCACGCCAAAATTACTAACATATAAATTAAAAGTTTTAAGGTCAATTAATTAGATTAATTGATTATCATAGGCCATAATAAAATGAAATAGACATCATGTATATGTGCAATAACTAATTAAGTATATCAAATCAATCAACAAAATCATAATCACAATTTAAAGTAAATAATTAAGATCTAAATAAGCGAAAAATCTCGGTCGTTACATAAGATCCCTAAACAATGCATATTCTAATACTACCGTTCTTCTTAACGGGAACTATATTCGCAATCCATGTTGGGTAGTATACTTCTTTGATGAAATCCGCATCGATCAGTTTCTGTATTTCGGCCTCAATTTTCTCTATTAATTCTAGCATGTTCTCTTTGAGCTTGTTTGACTGGTTTGACTTCGGAGTTAACTGTTAATCGATACATTGCAACTCCAGGATCTAAACTGGGCATTTCATGGTATGTCCACGCATAAATATCTTCTTTCTTCTTTAAAAAAATCCTGTAAGGCTCTTTTTCTTCAATGATTAATAAGGAACTTACAAAGGTAGACAAAGGGTTTTCCTTTGTTCCCAAATTGAATTCGGCTAGATCATCTATAGTTGACTAATTGCCTTCCTCCATATGTGCGGGAGCTGCTACTACTCCTTCATTTGCATCAGTGATGTATGACGAGCTGACGACATCACCAAAGAATCACTATTGTTCTTTGAAACCAAGCCCCAAGGTTGTCTAGATAGATCTCCTTGTTGTGTTTATCAATCGTGGTTGGGTATCTTTATTTAGGATTTCGAATGGAGCAATTAATCATTTTCCATCGTTCAATCCTTTCCCTTCCTTGAAGTCATAACCCGTGCACATCATCATCTTAGCGGATTGTTTGCTATACTGATGGAACTGAGATGTGTTACGAGTATAGTGTATTCCGAGGCTTTGAGGTTTTCATTTATTGTAGTAAGGTGTTTAACAAAGGAACTGAATGATGGAGGATATTTGGCTTCTTTTTTATTTACTTGAATAATCTTTGGTTTACGGAGGAGACTTGATTGGCTTTGGGACTATTTATCATCCCTTCCTTCGATTCTGTGTTTTACTAGCACTTTTACTCTCCTGGATCTTCTTGAGATCACTACGGGTTCTTTAGGTATAAATTCTTTTTCAGGTTATTTAAACCTAACCATCTTATTTTTTTGTGAGACTCTTGTTCTTGTGATATAATTTTTGGGGATGACTCTCTTGGTGGTGACCCTTCTTTCAAAGGCGTATAGTCGTTTAATGTGCAATAGATATTTGAGCCCGTTCTTGTCTCGGGTGGGTCATAGAGTTTAGCATTAGCAAAGTGCGTTTCATTTTCTGCAAAAGGGTTTTTATCGGCATATGCCCGTCATTGTTTCCCTCCCCTATGATATTTGAAGCACTGGTAAGGGTGGAAGGGATAACCTCGACACTATAGAGCCATGGTCGTCCCAAGAGTGCGTTATAGGAGGTGTAGGCGTCAATAACATGAAAATTAGTTTCCAACTCCAGTTTGTCTATTATGATTGTCAGGATGATTGATCCTAGTGTGTGTTGACCACTGTGGTTAAACCCTTGAATCATCATGTGACTGACTGTTAAATCATTTACGGTAAGTCCTAAATATTTTAAGACTCTTAATGGTAGAAGATTTACAATGGAACCCCATCAATCATGATACAGTTAATAATTTGGTTTTTAATGTGTCCAGTTAGAAACAAAGATCTATTATGCCCTTTGCCTCCTAACTGCAGATTATCATCTATAAATGTTATCATGGCAGTACATTTAATAAAGCCATTCGAGCTAGTGAGGGCAGCTATTAATGATTGTCTCAGTTCGGCCGAAATGTTTAATGCATCATAAACAAACAATAACGAAAGAATATTCCTAAGACGTGACACAAAATCATAACAACTGCCTCCTGGGCCTTTTTCATTAGAACTGGATTTTACATTTACATTGCTTCTTTTGGAAAATTTAAAAGACAACTCGGAATCTTGATGATCATGTGGAGCATCCTTTGAATTCCCTGAAGCGCGCTCGAGGCAGTGATGACCTTGCAAAGCTTTTTCTTCATTTGGGCATGTTTGGAAAATCTGCTCAGGATCTGAATGATCATGTGGAGCTTGTCTCTGTGTTTGAATAGATGGTTCGGGATCTTGTTGATCATGTGGAACGACCGGATCAGATGCATTGGTTTGTGTTTGTTTTTCTTGTAGGAAACTCTTCTTTTCTTCTCTTCAGTAGATTTCTTTTTATTAAGGAGTGGGAATTCTACCAACTTTCTCCACGAATGTAAATCGATTTGATTTACATTCGCCGAAAGTGGGACTCTTACACTATGTATTTTGTTTTTCCGCCTTACTATAACTGTTTGACACTTCTCTTTAGATGATGCATCTAACTTTTCTTCAGGCATAGGACCTTCCTCTAAATCAACATCGGATATCTTGGTGTCTCTATTGGCTCCTGCTTAATCTCCTTACCCTTTTGCTTGCGTAGTGCCGGTTCAGGCTTATGCCCTGAGGACTCATCGGATTCTTCACTTGATGACGGATAATCTTTCACACCATCCCAGGTTAATGAGTCATTCCCTGCAGCATAATCAAAACCTATAGGATATTGGATTGTGGCACTCCTTCCAGCAACTTTACTGGAACCGATTCTTGCAGGCCGACCTCTTACAACTTTATATCAATAGTGCATCCCTGCTCCTGAGCTTCTTTCAAAGCATGCAGGCTGACATAGTTGGGAGGAAGGGTACTGATAAAGGACCAAATCACTTCAGAAAATTTCTCCCTTTGTGCTGGAGATACCGAAGGAGAGAGAGACCCGTAATTATATTGCCTGAAGTTTTGTATGGCTCTTGGTTTGGCTCGGGGTAGAGCAGCACTTGGTGATTCAGACTGATTTTCCGTAAGGAATGCTCGGAGTGTACTCTCAGCAGGGAACTATGGGGTTGGTACCATTCTCCATTCCCGTGTATCCCTGTCTATCTTGGTTCGGTTCGGGGTAGAGAGGCACTTGGTGATTCAGAGTGATTTTCGTAAGGAATGCTTGGAGTGTACTCTCAGCAGGGAACTATGGGGTTCGTGCCATTCTCCATTCCCACGTATCCCTGTCTATCAATTCCATCTCATATCGTGTTTCGCTTTTCCAAGGCATTGGAATTCAGGTTTGCTCAAGCAGCGTCCTGATCTTTCCATTCTTTCTTCCTCCGTTGATTGATGTATTACAACAGTCCCACGTCATCTTCATATTCTAAGAATTTGAATCACGGCATGGAGTGACTATTTGATCCAAGTCTTTCCAAGGACACCTTTTCGTTTTCACAAGAACGGGCATTCTGGTGTCTTTTTTTATAGTCTTCGTTACATCGGAGGTACTTGCCTCCATTTCATTTCATTCTCTGCAATAGAGATTTTGCCGGTGTCTATCAAATCTTGAACTTTATCTTTGAACACAAAGCATTCAGACAGGGTATGGCTTATAAAACTATGGTATTTACAATACTTTGGATCATTTGTTTTCCCCACCTCATGTGGCTCTTAGGCTCGGGTGAGGTCACAATTTTGCTAATGGTGATATCTCGGAAGATATCGTCTACATCTTCGTTTGAGAAAGAATAGGCTCTACTTCGTCTTTCTTTAATAGACTTTCCTTTTTCTTTTGGTGCGTTCTTCTCCTTGTTTACCCTTTCTGGTTATCTTGAATGTAGCAGATGTGGCCGAAGCAGAGGTCGAAGCTTGCGCATGTTGTTTCAATTCCCTTCTCAGACAACATTCTCTGCAACTCACTCATTTGTTCCTATAAGGCTATGATGTATGAAGGTACCTCACTTTCCCTTGCCATCATTACAGGTAGCACCATAGGGGTCACAAATGTCGGTTCGAACATGGAACTTGACATAGGTGCATATGGCGCTGTTGTAGGTGAGAGTGATGATCCTGAAGAAGTAGGTGTGTCCTGCAGACTTGGTACTTCATTGGCATTTGCCCGTCTTAGAGGTGAGGATATTTTGAGTGGCGGAGGAGTCATGGAAGCCCTTTGGCTTGGCGACATTTCCAGAAATTCTTCTTCCTTAAAGATGCCCCACTTGTTCCTGTATCAAAGATTTGAAAAGTTTGAGGAAGGAGTAGTCGGGGCCCAAAATGCCATGCGAGCATGCTCCTTATTATTCTTTCCGTTTCTCAGACTCGTTCTTGGTACTTCGTTGGCATTTGCCCTCTTAGAGGTGAGGATATTTTCAGCGATGGTCATGGCCTTCCAAGATTATGTTTTCTATTTTGAAATTCAGGTATAATTTGAGTCATTCAATGAATATAATCAAGCGAAGGAATTGCGAATACTTGATTTCATAACGAGTTTGACAAATCAAACGTCCACATTCATGGGTTGACATTGGAACGGGCGGCATATCGACCCTGCTTTCTTGTCAATAAATATCGCAAATATGCGAGTTTTCGAAAGAATATCCAAGGTATTCAAACCTGGAAGGTTAAAGGCTTCAGATCTTCCAAGTCTCTGACTTTGCTTTTCTTCTAAATTTCTGTCTCTCGATTGTCTTATGTCCTTTTATGCCTTTTCGAGACCCCTTTTTATAACTATTTCCTCGAAAACTGCCCATGATCCCATGATCTGAGCAATTTCAAAACCATAAATAAACTCTCAGGCTGCAAGTAGTCTTCAAGCGTTGAGCCATAGCGTACAACGGACGGATTGGTGCTTCCCAATATAGAAGACCGCGAGTGGTTCATGGATCATTTGACTGTGAGTGCATTGGGATCTGAACCTGTGGAAGTTCATAGGTGTACATTGGGTTGGATTTACATGTGACCGCGAGTGGATTTGGGTTCTTGATCGTCATGGGTCGTGAACTGAGAGGGCGCAAGGGCCATGGTTTACCGTGAGTGAGTTTGAGTCTCAAACTAATAGTGACTGCAAGTGGACATTACGACTTGAGACCTGGTGGCTGCGAGCCATAATCGATGGATTACCGCCAAGAACTTGGGCTTTCACAAAACTATGACCGCGACCTCTTGTAGTGGCCTATATGAGGTTGCGACATGGCTTCTGCTTGCGTGTTCCTCATTCAAAATTTGGGCGCCAACAGATAATAATAATAATAATAATAATAATGATAATGAGTTGTGATTTACACCCCTAACCTCAAAGTATATATGCATCATGACTAGAGCTAAGGCACAATCACTTAAGAACCCAAAATTTCCAGTTTCTTGTAAATTAATCAGAACACAATTAGAAAAAGTTCAACTATATCAAATTAATTTTGATTAGACCATTATTTATTTATTTTATCAGTAAAAAGCAGTATATTGAAACACAGCAAGGCATTGAGAACCCAATACAACATAAAAAACTAACAAAACAACTGACCCCGAATAAGGTAACAAGAGAAAAGAAAAAAGATAAAAACCGACATAGCGCCGAACAGCAACCTAGCCTGGATCCCACATAACAGAAGTTTGCCCTTTCCCCACCACAACTTTCCCCATCCAAAAACCCACTAGGTCCATGACCGATTTGACAATGAAACCCGTGGACCTGCTAGTATTCTCAAAAATTCTGGAGTTGTGCTCAAGCCATAGGCACCAAAAAACCACGAAAAGCACATATCTAGACTGTGTCCGTCTGTCAGCGTCCCCCATCCCTGGAGCCCAGCTAAGGAGATGCTGGTATGGGGTCTCCGCCATAACCCAGCTCAGGCCCAAGGATCTGAGCACCACATTCCAAACTGATTATTATTGAGCAGTAGAAGCCTTTGAAATCCTAAAAACTAACTATTACGTTTTCGAAACAAATGATTTACTTCTTATTATTTTTTCGTTCTGTCTAATTGTTGTTTGCTAGTTATAATTAATACTAAATGAGGAAATAGTGACATTTTTATCATCATTTTTATTCTCACATATTTATCATTTATTAGAGATCATCTATAAATTACTATATTAAATAAATAAATAATAATGGTAATATTAATACGCTTCACCGTCTAGGGTCCTGAGCCCTGTCTATGCCCCGCTTATCTCCAATGGGGTCTACCGCTTGGGCATTTAACAACTATACTTGAAATATGAGCACAATCAAAGCTCAAGGTCAGACTATTCGGTGTAATAAAAAGTTCTTTAGGATGGTTGTCAGACCAAAGCATTGGATCAAGGGGGAATCCATAAGTCCAATCAGGCAATGAAAGGTGACCATTCCCCTCCATGAGTGATTGCTCCAATATATTTGGAGAAGGAAAAAATTCTTTCTACGTGATAGCAAATTCTCCTACAAACACGTGAAAGAGAATGACAATGTAGATATATAATCATGGTGCATTTGTACTGCTTTATTGAAATGACACTAAATGCTTAATGCATGACAAGATATCCGTTTGGATCTAAAGTTAGTGAACAAAGCTCTTTTAGCCAAGTGGCTATGGATCATGGGAGAGGAACGCGAGAGGAATAAACTGTGGTGGCAAATTGCTACCGCAAAGTATGGATCGCCGGACATAGATACGCCCACCTCCAACCAAAGGTCGGCCTGGTGGAAGGCGGTGAAAGAATGTACGCAGGAAATTTTAGAAGGCACTAAATTCAGTTGGGGAGATGGCCGGAGAATCAGATTATGGAAGGATGAGTGGCTGGGGAGCAACCTTTACAGCAGAGTTTCCCTAATATATACATGCTCTCCGACTCTAAGGATGCGGTCATTCGGAATTTTGCTCAGTCTGCCGATGGGAACCGGGTGTGGAACATAGCTTTAAGACAACATCTGAGGGAATGGGAATGCGATGAGTATCAAAACCTGATGGGTGTTTCGGGAGGTGTTACCATGGGTTAAAATATCGGGTTACCGATACGTATCGTCCGAGCTCCAAAACGATACGTGACGGACGACATCGATGCCGATCGTCAGATCGGACGACACATTGAATGTATCGTTCGATACATTCAATACATTTGAATGTATCGAACGATACATTCAATGTATCGTTCGAGTCCAATACCGATACGTATCGTCCGATACGTATCGGTATCGGATGATATTTTGATCCATGGGTGTTACTCCTAACACGGGTAATACCGATCTTAGGCTTTGGAAGTTTTCTTCCAAAGGAAAGTTTACGGTCAGATCCATGGGTTAAAATATCGGGTTACCGATACGTATCGTCCGAGCTCCAAAACGATACGACGACGATACGAGATCAGATCGGTCAGATCAGACGATACATTGAATGTATCGTTCGATACATTCAATACATTTGAATGTATCGAACAATACATTCAATGTATCGTTGGAGTCCAATACCGATACGTATCGTCCGATACGTATCGGTATCGGACGATATTTTGATCCATGGTCAGATCTCTTTACAATCATCTTCGGTCTAGCAACAGAGCTCTTTCGGAGATGAGGAAATGGGCCGGTTTCTCCATTGTACCTATGCCCGGTCCATATGGTACAGACTTTTTAAGTTGTTTAAGGTAGAGTGGGTTCGTCCTTTTTGGTCTGTTAATATGATGAAAATGTGGAAAGCTATCGATCTGGAAGACCCGAGAAAAGGGATATGGCCGCTAACGGTGTATGCGGTTTTTGGGCTATCTAGTTCAAAAGAACCAACATAATATTCAGGCGCAAGGCTAAGCCGTTTTCCCTTGTTATCCGGGATATCAGAGATTTGGTGGTTAGTTGGAACGCTAGCAAGATAGTGGAGTTCAATGAAGGGCTTCAACACTTCCTTATACTCTGAGAGGATTACTGCTCTCAGAGATGATGCCTCAGTTGCCTGGGGATGGGGGTTCTCCTTGCCTCCTTTCGGACCAGCTCGAGCCCTGGGGGTGAGATCTCGACTTTTAGGTTTTTGGCTTTTTGCGCCTGTTTTGCGTAGTTCCTTACTACCCACCAAGGTATGGTTCTTTTTTTACTTTTTGTCTCTTTATAATATAATCTTTGTTACCGTCTCAAAAAAAAAAAAAAAAGATATCTGCTTGGATAGTATTTGTTCTATGCCTCATTAATAAAGTTTCATTTGACAAAAATAGTCGAAAAAATATTGTGAGATCTCATATAGGGTTGTGTACATACAGCCTTCAGAAACTCCCTCTCACGAGCATATTTCGAATCACGTATAGTTGTTGCATATGTGGATCTGCAAAAAGGGGACACCGTTAGGAAGAGAGCAAAATCTGATGAACAAAAACATTTAGGAAGCAAGATCACTTGGGAAGCTTTGATAAAGAAACACACTAATAAGTAAAGAGCTGAGTCTAATAGTAGAATGATACAATAAGCTAGATATTGACGTTAAAAAGGCATTTTCTTTTTTATTTTTTGTTGGTTCAACATGTACTCATCGAGCATGATGCCTTGTGGCTAAAGAGGCATTTTCTTTTTGATCTTTTCATTGATTCAATATGTACTCATTGAGCATGATGCCTTGTTTTCATTTTGGGATAATGACTCCTGACCGACATTTAAACACCAAATGGTGTTTAAACGATCGTTCATCATCAAATTCGGTATTTTGATCTCACACCATTGAAGTGTTGTTTATTATTATGACATGCGGTGCACATTTATGATCAATCTAAATTGCCCACGTGCCATCCATCATTAGAAAATGTTTTAGTCAAAGAATCATGCACATCAATGGATGTGAACCATCCGATTGGCAAACTTTAACATCAGCCATTAAAACTAAGAACAATTGTTGGTAATAGAGTGCACAGATCGGATGGTTCAAAACTCTAAAACAAATGTGATTTTTGGGCCCATTGCCTTTCCATCTATGATCTATCACTTTGACGGTGTAGATTATCCACATCTTAAATCATTGAATAGTATACAATCATTTAAACACGATTTTGGGTGTTTAATGACAGTCAGGAGAGTCGGTTCCTTTCATTTCTTATGTGCAACGAACATAAACATTACATAATTCGTTCTTACCCTCCATCTTTTCTTAGATGATTGAAGGGCATCAAACTCATCTAGTGCTTCTTTGTTGATGCCATGCCTTTATGGTGTGAGTTTATAATTTAAAGTGCACGTTTCTTCTAGGCAACGAGGTGATACCATTTAGTTGCACAAAGAGTTGATTCAATGCAGAGATCAAGGAAGTGTCTTAGGTAGAAAACTTTAGAAAGCAGGGTCACTTAGAAGCACCCGCATACAATAACAATAAAAAATACAATAATATTTCAGTACCCTTCTTTTTAAAGACCATAGTGGCTTGAATTGCTTCAACAGACATTGTAAGGCGAAACTGAATCTCTCAAACCAAGTTCGAAGAAATTGTTCCAGCCCATAAATTGCCTTCTTCAACCTTCACACTTTTGCCTTCCACCACTAAACAGGAAACATTAAGAGGTAAAGACATACACACCAATTCCTGGAGGTTTCCATGGAGAGGCATTTTTGACATCTAGGTGTTTTCAGTCTTAAACATCTAGCCAATGATGACATCTTGTCATTTCCCACAGCACTAATTCTTCCTTTCCCCATGGAAAGAATCGCAACCCTCAATGCTCGAACTCAGTGTTTAGAGTAGGGAATAGGGAGGTTGTGGGTTTATTTGAGACAATTTAAAAACTCTTATTGCTGTAATATGGACAGACTTTTAATTATTTAAAAAAAATTGATTCTTTGCAACTAAAAATTAAATTGCTCTAGTCAACAGGCAATGCATCAAGACCCCATGGATAACTGCCCTAGTAAATCAAAGATTAAACATTTTTTCTCTTACTCTGTGATAAGAAGGTCCAACTGTAAGCGATCAATTTGAGCGGCCCCAAGATGTCTATCAGGTGTCATATTATAATCCCCAGTGTAGACAATAGCACTGTCTCCAACCTTTGCATAGAACATTGCTGCCCCAATAACCTTAAAATCATAAAATGTGAAACATGCACAAATGTTAGAAAAACTACGATGGGCGTGGCATATAGAGAATATATATATATATATATATATATATATATATATATATATATATATATATATATATATATATATAAACAGATTTACTTTTAAAAAACACAAGATAGTAGCACTTTTTAAGCATTTAGACAACTAAGAATAAAGGGAAATGTTATTTGATATTACAACTAACCCTGAATGCAAAAGCAATATGTTTTCCTGTCCAATATCAGTGAAGGATTTGTATGGCTAAATCAAAGAACGTCTTACGATGGCAATAGACTTACCGCGATTGCAATGGCATGGAAGAATTTTACAGATTAAAGAGGATGAGAACCTCTACTAACCTGCACAGGTTGAGGCTTAAAGCTTCTTTGTTCTTTCTCATATTTCCCCTCTAGGTTTGAGGTTCAAATGTGATTCCCTAAATAGTCAGATCGTTACACCAGGCTGTGCTGCACAGACACTGATAAGAGAATCGGAATCTAACATACATTGGGCTCAAAGAATAAAATTTATTTGAACTTGTACATTTGTTCGTACAGAATTAAAAAAATAAAAAAAATAAAAAATAAACTAGGAAGTAGAAGACAAAGGAGAGAAAGACGGACAATCTAGAAGATTTAGAGTAGACTTTCTGTATTATTACACATTTTATACTAGGGATAATGGCTCCTGACCGACATTTAAACACCAGAATGGTGTCTCAATGATCTTATACCACTAAAGTTAAACTTTTAATCTCACAGCATTGAAATGTGATTGTCGTTATGCCATGTGGTGATCATCTGTTATCAATCTAAATTGTCCAAGTGGCAATCTATCATTCAAGCATGTCTTTAGCCCAAAGAAACATGCCCATGAGTGGATGTGAACCATCCGATTGATGAGCCTTAATATCAGCCATTAAAAACTGAAAACAACGGTTGATATCATATTCCACAGATCAGATGGTTTAGATCTGCATAGAACACCATTGTTGGACCCGTTGCACGTCAATCTACGATCTATCACTTTGACAGTAAGGATCACCCACATCTTATACCATGGATTTTGTAAGATCATTTAAACACAATTTGATGTTTAAATGACAGTCAGGAGAGTCGGGCCTTTTATATTATTATATTTTGTATGATTTTGATAGCAAATAATAGTATACATAAATAAGAGCAATGGCTGTAATGCATATGCATATTTGATAAATGTATAATATTATGTGTGTATATATCCAAAGAGTAAGTGACTAATAGCCCAACACGAGTTGGACACGGACTCAAAACCCAAGAACCTGAATATTGACGTCAAGCTACGTGTTGCCACAGTGGCAAGCATAAAAAATTAGAGAAACAATTAGTTTCTACAAATGCTAGAACATACACATTTTCCTATATGTAGATAGAAGGAACAAGAAAGCAGACAATATGGTAAATTAGCACCTGGAAAAAAAAGGGGATTTCTATGGAAGGCGGCTGACATGGGATAGAATTTCATGGTACATTTGCACCTGGTATGCAGGGACAATAATGAGGTGGCACGAGCAAGATTTTCTTCTACAGGGAAGCAAGATATGGTCACAAGGAAAATGAGCTAGTAGTAGGTAAGGGACATGAACACCTGGTGACTTGGTAATCGGATCACTTTTTGGGATGTGACAAGTGAAATTAGCAAGTGAACCGTCTGATAGGTGCACCATGATCTAAAGATCTTTGGTGGGAACATTGGGACGAAAAATGATCTCTAACATTTGAATCAAAGCTATCAAACACCATCTAAAATTAACGGTTGCCACGTAAATCTGACATACCACAAATTTTAGATAGCATTTGACAGATATGGATTAGACGATGGAGATCGTTTTTCAATTTGACAACCATGTACGCATCTGCTCCAATCTCGAAGGACCTTCGCCACTGAAGAGACGGAACACCAAGGAGAAGCCAAACACTACGCATATCATCGAGATTAGTGTTTATCGTTGCCTTATACATTCCACACTGCCTCTCAATGGTCCTCTTGTTCCGTTGCTTCTCTTGGGTTTCTATGAACCCTAGAAGCTCGCTATTGGAAGAGCTCTCCCGAGAAAGCCGCATTGTCATCCAACATCTGTTGGCGCACTTGTTCAACATTTTTACATGAGATAAGTATAGAACACTAAAGAATGAACTAAATTCCTCAGGTAATATAAAGTATAAACCATTAGTCGTATATAAATATGCTAAATATTATTATAATATATTTCAACTTTTACAATTATGATTATGATAGTTAAAATGCTATATCATGTGAGTAATATATATATATATATATATATTTGCAGAAGATGACAAAAAATCCAGCCTACAAATATTTAGGCTTATATCTTTAATTATTCTCTTCAAATGTCAATTGATTAGGAAGTGATGCTAATAGTAAGAACGTGTATGCATCACCCAATAATTCCATAATCAAATACTAATTGACAAGAAAAGCTTTGCTCATAACTTGCGATAATTCAAGATGCTTGGGTCTGCATTAAATAGTTTATATCATATTTATAAAATAGCAAGCGTTAAGAAGCTGTGTCTGTAACACTCTAAGTAATAGCATCAACAGGTAGAATGGAAAAGATAGTATTTTGTGGTGATTTTTTTTATCAAGACTTCTGGTAACTCAGGATGTATGGGACTGCATTGAAAAGTTTATATCCTATTTATAGAACAACAAAAGCTAAGAAGCTGTACACCTGTAACCCTGAAGTAAGAACATCATTGGGTAGAATGGAAAAGTAATTAGTATTTTGTGGAGATTATTGGCTTGGAGAGGGAAAATATAGGATACTTGTGACGACTCAACTGCTGATGTTCCATCGAAGGTTCAAAACTTATATTTTCGTATGATACATATCGATTTTGGACGATATATTGCTATAATGCTATGTATTGGCCGATATATATATATATATATATATATATATATATATATATATATACACACACACACACACTTCCCCACCAAGCTAATTTACTATCAGATTTGTTACCTAAATATTGATAGGGACACTTCAATTTCTGAAAAGTATTCCCCTCTTTTCACACACATTTTTACCATAATTTTTTTATTAAATTTCAACACGACTAAAAAAATGAATTTGTAGGATGTAAACGTTAGAACAATTTGGCACCCAGATGGAAGCTTTAACCTGTACTAGCTATTACAACATATTTTCTGAGAAAGCATAGCAAGAGCTTGAGAAACGAAGATTTGAGAACACATACATGCCCTGCATAGTAAGCACGAATTTGAAGATCTTTATCCACCTGCACTGTCTGCTTCAAGTCCACTGCTGTAACTGCTAGGCAAACAAAATTTGAAGATCAAGTTTGTTTCCCGTCGATATGTCTGAAGATTGTCAAACAAGGAAAACAACAAAAGAAATAAAGAACAGTACCCCTAAAACAACATAAAGGAGGAAATCTAGAAAGAGTGACATAGGTTATCAATGTAATAAAATGTCCATGTAAAACAAGCTTAACTCAAACTTATATATCTACCTTGTTTCCCTCAAACTTATATATCTACCTTGTTTCCCTAATTAAGGTTTTATTACTTTATGGGTTGGAAAGAAAATGTATTAGTTTACTCAATTCTGAGTGAAGTAAGTTTTTAGATAGTATTAGTCTTATAGAAAGTTGAGTTGATAGTTTTAGAATTAAAAACTGAAAAGTTAGGTTTTGATGTTGTTTTGATGGTTATAAACCATAGTTCTAAGCGAGTCATCAAGTAACTCTGCCGAGTTACTCGACTAGCTGGGATTTCAAGTTAAGTCAGAGTCCAGTCAAGACTTCGCTAGGATGATGCAACCAGGGTTCATAAACTATCATTATACATAAAATATTTTCATAGGATAAGTTTCATAAATCGTATCTTTTAGAATGTATTAAACTTTTTACCAACATATCATTCCATCTTTTTCCTTGCAAACTTTTTTATTTTTTTATAAAATATTTGTTTTCTAAAAATATTAACTCAATTACCTAGTCAGAGTGAGTCAAGGTTATCTGAGTCTTCGAGTTAACTCGACCTAGCTGACTTTCAAGTGGGATCGAGTTTTAGGGTTTCAAACCATGTTATAAACGAAAGGTTTTAGGGAGTTATAGATTTACTCAATTATTATATGAAGTGTAGTTTGTCTTAGGATTTGAAAAGGAATTAAATCTCAGTTTTCGACAGAGACTCAGCCCACACCAAACCCGAGTCGACTTGGTTTTGACTTTGCCTAATGTAATATGGCTAGGCCGAGTTGTTTCACAGTTTCACTGCAGAAGAGGACTTGGTCGAGTCAAAATCACGTCAACTCGGTTTCGGTCGTGAAAATAAATGGCAAAATAATGGGTTTAAACTACACTAATTGACAAAAAAATACTACAGCCGATCATATTTTCTCGTACACACCAATATTTTAGCAATCTGGATCTCTTATGTGATTGCTTTTATGGAG
The DNA here is from genome assembly GCA_021018995.1 of Chloranthus sessilifolius. Classification (NCBI taxonomy): domain Eukaryota; kingdom Viridiplantae; phylum Streptophyta; class Magnoliopsida; order Chloranthales; family Chloranthaceae; genus Chloranthus; species Chloranthus sessilifolius. The sequence goes on from CM037584.1 coordinate 192,624,426, forward strand.
ATAACTCCATAAACTTCTTTGAAGGGTCCAAACAATTTCTTTCTTACTACTTAAATCCAAAAATATACTACATATCCATAGTTATACGTAAAGTTTTTTGGAAAGAAAAGTTTATCCAAGATAAAATAAGAAAATTCTTATTCTGCCCCTTTCAAAATTGATGGAAATATGGCATCATAGTCTAAGAGCGTATTCGAAGTATCTGCCATATGGCAATCCAAGGTATGGGCATTTGGAGTCTATAGGATGCATTCGTTTACATTAGCATAAACTCAAATACAATAAAGAAATTAAGAATCCAAAATTAAAATATTACCTTTCTTCATACATTCCATGATATCATTGGAATTAAACTGTTCTTGCTCACCCCTTCGCTCTACCATCACTTTCCGGTAATCCTCCAACATCAAAGGAGCCAAAGCCTTTGTTGGATACTAAAATGGGGAAAAAAGGAAACAACTTATATGTGTTTTTTTAATTTTGAACATGTCAAATTTTATTAGGATTAAAAAAACAAAAGGATGCAAAGATACAATAAGGATCAATAGGCTGTTCCGATATATATGCTAACAAACAGACACTCAACCTAGGTAAATCTTCCGTTCAAGGTTTCCTCTGGATGCACCATCATCAGCTACCCTAACTCGTTTGCTTCAGAGGTACCTCTCTATAAGTATTAGCAACTCTAAATTCTTCAAGCTCAATCAGTATATGAGCCATTTTCCTGTGGCTCATAAGAACCTTTCTTCAGATAATGACTCATATTTAAGGAATTCCCCTAACAACATGATTGTGAGTGAAACAAACTCACCCATAATACTTCAACCTCAAAATCCATTGGAGTATGTCTATAGTTGTATGTTGGTAGTTTTCTTGGTGAGTAATTGTATATAGTGGTGTATTGTGGTGTGCACCCTACTTACTAAATGTATCTTTATAATTTGTACTTCTGTTTCTTAAGTTAATATATAGCATATTGCTAGTGTCAGATTGACACTAATCAATCCATTTCCCTAAATTTCTATCTGCTCTCTACCCTGTATTTCTCTACCCTCTAGCGAGCCACTTCTTCTCTATGCTCTCTTTCTGTCTCTAGCACTTTTCTTTTGTCCTCCTCCTCTGTTGTTGTTGCTTCTTAACTTCTTTGCTAGCTTATACCATAACAGGGAAAACAAATTGGATCATTGTAATGATCCAATTTCTCAGAGGTTTCATGTCTCCATGGACGTTACATTTTTACGATGTGTCATATTTCCCATCTGCATCTTTGGCCATTCTGCCACCCATTTCTTCTCTTGCTCTCATTTTTTTTAATAACCTGGGAGTTTGGGCCTCTTAGAGCACCCGACTAATCCCAGGGGTACGTGCATGCCCCAAGTTAGCACGTGTTGGTTTAGCATGGAAAATAAACCCCTAGGGTGGCTTCAAGAGAGGAAGGGGGACACGGGGGTTCAAACTCAGGTCTCCCGTTTCCTGAGGCGGGTACGTAGTACTATGGGATTCCTCAAAATTTCACTTATCATGTTGTCTTCATTCAATTCAGAAGGTCGTAGTACCATTATACATGAGTATGTGGAAGATATTATAGTGACTGAAGAGGACTCTGCAGTAGGGTTGTCAACGGGTAGGGTCAGGTTCAGGTCGGGCTTTTGATAGGTCCGATGATTTTCGAATCTAAATATTAGGCCCGAACCTGGCCCAAATACAAATTTGTGCCGAATTCGGGTAGAGTGCAATCAGGCTTGGGCTTTTTATTAAGCCCAAACTCGATCCAAACCAAGTTTGGGTTGGGCCAGCCCAGCCTTTACCTTTAATATACTCGGGCTTGGCTGGGTAGGGTACAAGTTGAGTTTTGATCTGCATGATATCTTTGCCCAACAATTAGGGCCAAACGGTCCCGGATAAAAAATCGGGCCCGGCTCAGCCCGAGTGCTTTCGGGCTCAGAGTCCTAAAAGTAGGAGCCGTCACGTTTCTTGTCAGAACCGCAATTTCACGTTTCGGACTTGCAAAGGAATCACGGTTCCAACAGTTTAGGAACCATGGTTCCTACTTTTCAAGATGTTTCTTATTTAAAAAAATAAAGAAATAGGAGTCAACATGGTGAAGTGTATATGCATGTTGTATCCCATTTACAAAAATAGCAAAAAAAAAAAAAAATAGTGTACCTTGCGAAATCTGGGTCCTCTCTCTCTCTCTCTCTCTCTCTCTCTCTTTCTCCTTGTGCCCTACAAAATTATCGCTCCAATCTCTTCATCTACAACCTATAATCCCTAAACCTATTTTTTCTTCGTCTATATTGTCTTCCTGCACTCTTGGGAGTTTGTCTCCCAATTGCCCATATGAAAACCTCTACAATTTCCAATCACAATAGCCAATCAGCTAATTTGTGGTTCCAAATACCATAGTAACAAACTTCGGTTTTGACAATATTTTGGTGGGCTCGTTTTCATTTGATATATTGCATGAATATGCAAGTATAGAGTGGGTTAGTATCTTAGCCTTGGTGTCAAATATTATGTAAAGCATGGTATAAGCATGTACGTTATAAGTGTTAGGATGTTAGGTTTAGTCCTACGCCATGTATATGTCCTTTTGTCTCTTAGTTGCTACTCTACGTTAAGAGCTAAAGTCTTGTAACAATGGAGTGATAATACAATACAATGTAGCCTGTGTGGAGTGTGGACAACTGTATGTCTCCCTCCTTTCCTCATCTTCTCTTCTTTCACGTTCTTCCTCCATCTTCATTCTTTTATACAATAATCTCTTTATGTCTTTAATTTTCGTTATATGTTTCCCAAGTTGGTTTCAGAGCCTTAGGTCTGTATTAGGGTTAGGTTATCTTTCTTGTCATCTCCTTCTATACTCTGTTTATATACAAAATCTTCTGAGCTTTCTCAATCAATTTCAGCATCATTTTCAACAAAATCTGTGGGAGGGTTCAGCAATATTATCTTCATCTTTGTTGCATCCATCATCTTGGTTTCAGCAGCATCTTAGTTGCATCTTTATCTTTCCGGCAACAGCAGTAGCTTATGTGTTTTAATCTCAATCTCCATCATTATATTAATATCAGAAAATATCTGGATTTTTTTCCTCCTCTTGCTGACATCAGCCTTCGTCAACTCTTTGAATCCAAATCTAAATAGGATACTTTTTTAAGAGGCCTCATTTTTTTTAGATTTATACTAATTTTTCCAGTATGTTTAAAAGTTATTTAATGCTCTTTTTATTGAGGACAAGCATGTTAAAAATGAAGCTCCGTTTAGCCGTTTTTTGATGTTCATGAGCTAGTTGTCACGGGGGCATAGCCCGACACGTCTACCACGCCCATGCGGCGCCTCGATGCCACTACAACGAGGCCAGCCTAACCCTCTATCAGCTCTAATACCACCCGCCTAGAGGACAGGAACTCCCCTTCATGGTTACCTTTTTGACTAAGGCCTACCATACCAGCACATCATGCCCCTTACGACGACCATGCCCGCACCTCTGTGCCTCACTTGGTCTGCTCAAGCGTCACCTTGTGTCATGCACTAGTACCTTGCGTGCAATAGTAGCATTTAGCTCCTCATGCTGTCCCATTCCAACGTGACTCGTCGACATACTGAACCAAGCCCACCATTGGATGTGGCCCTCACAACCAACACACATCTTAAGCATCTAACCCTCATGCCAACGTGCTCCACAGTATCCCACGTAACCTATGAGTGCCTCCTTCATAGCCAACCTATGTGCACCGCAACGCATAGCTCGCGACATAGCAACCTCACTCGGGTGACACACGGCATTGCCGAAGCAATGCCCTAGGCCCACCCTTACAGACCTAGGAGACCATTGTGCACCCTTCAGTGCCACAAGGCCCCATGTGTATGGGAGTAGCTCCGCAGCTCCCCTCCCATATATATGGTTTAAATGCCACCTCTAGCCAAATAGAAGGAATACCTCAAACGTATTGGTTTGACATACTGCTCATGGCACACGAACCATGCAACACCAACACACGCAAGTCAGCTATCCGCGCCCACGCGCGTCTAGTCGCCACACTAGCACACCACCTATCTCGATTAGCATCTTCACCACATATGAGGGAGCACACGACGCAACGCAAGGTCAGCACACCTCCACGCTCGTGCGTCACACACCTAGCTCCAAGGCTTTGCACCTTCTTCCTAGCCAATCCACCTAGCTCCAAGGCCCACACGCCTTCTTGCTAGTACCCAGAGTATTGATCACGTCACATAGTGCTATCAAATATAGAGGTACGATCAAAAGAGTGATCGATTTTTTATGAGGATTGCAACAGTTGCAGTGGTTTCTCAAATGGCTACAGTTTGATTGTCTTTTTTAGGCTGAAACTATTTCAATTTTAGATCACGGGTCCCCATTGTTGAGTTTTTTGAGTGTTGCTGCTACTTGATCAATTTCTAATGATCTGTGCTGATGAGTTATGCTACAAATGGCATGGAACACTACATTTGTCAAAAGCTGTGTTTTTGAAGAGTGAAGCTGAGGTAACACAGAGGAGTTATAACTCTGATACAATGTGAGGTTGAAGTGGCTGCTGGATGTGGCATGATGAAGTGGTTGTGATCTGTGGATGTCAGGTTTGATGTTGTTTACCATGATATTCGTGATTCTCATCAATGTGTTGCTGCCCCAAGATTTGTGATGCCTCCAATCTGTTTTTATAAAGAAGAAAGTTATTGGTGCTCTCTAGATGCTATCTCGAGTCATGTTGCTGCCTTATTTTTTTGTTATCATTCACTCATGTCGCTATACATGCTGTCCATTCTTGTTGTTGATACTGTTCACTGCCTTTATTGCCAGACATTGCCTTGAGATCTGTGTTGTTGGTCTTTTATAAAGGTGCTAATGTTGTGTCCTATAACTGCTGTTCACTCACAGTGCCATTGGATGCAGATATCCCATAGCATCTCATTGCCTCGAAATCAAAGCTGCTATCTCTTACTCTTGCACTCCCTTCAATTTGTTTTTATGCCAGCATAGGTTTTATATGACACGTAGGGGTGTAAAAATTAGGTTAACCGAACAGAAACCGAAAATTTTCTGTTTTGGTGTCGGTGCACCTAAAACCGAACCCGAACCGAAAACTTTTGTTTTCGGTTAACCAAACTTCCCACCCCCTGAACCGAAACTGATCCAATCCAATTTCGGTTTCGGTCGGTTCAATTCGGTTTGGTTTTCGGCTTTTCCATATTTTTATTATTTTTTCCTTTTTTAAAGAGAAATTTTTGTTCTTTCTTTCTCTCATTTTTTTCGGTTTAGGGTCGGTTTCCTCACCCTACCCGACCGGTTTTCGGCTTTCAGCTAGCAAAACCGAAACCGAACAGGACCGAACCGGTTCGGTTTGGTTTTCAGTCGGTTTCAGTCCGGATCGGAAGTCTCGGTTTTTGGTTTTAATTTACATCCCTAATGACACGTGACATGTACACTATTATTGAATGTTGTCCTTCCCGTCATTGATGATCCATGGATTTTGCAGCTATATATGTAGTTTTCTTTTGACCCTTATGGCCCTCTTTGCTATTATTATATGTAGTCTTTTATTGACATTACAGCCTTATTACGACCTCATGATCTTGGTTCCTTATTAACTTTAGGGGGAGATGGTTCAAGAACTCTTCTTATAATAGGCAAGTTGAGCCTCATTATCATAGATGCTGAAGTTGAGGAAGATTTATTGTACAAATATGTGAGTATAGAGTGGGTTAGTACGTTAACCTTGGAATTAAGTGTTATGCAAAGCATGACATAAGCATATAAGTATCTAAGTGTTAGGGTGTTGAGTTTTATCCCACATCGTGTAGGTGTCTTTTTGTCTTCTAGTTGTTTTATATTAAAAGTTAATTTCTTGTAACTTGGGACTTAGGAGTGGCAATAGAATAAAATGTAGCCTATGTGGACAATTGTGGCTCTCCCTCCTCTCTTCTTCTTCTCTTCCTTCGTTTTCCTCCCATCTTCATTCTAATATACAATAACCTCTTTATGTTTTTAGTTGTAGTACTCATGTTTCCCAAGTGTTCTAGCTCATTTCGAATAAATTGGGGAAAGATTCGAGAAAATCGAGTATTGTATATATATATATATATATATATATATATATATATATATATATATATATATATATATATTTTTTTTTTTTTTTTTTTTTTAAATTTGTGACGACTCAGACCCACATGCCACAATATTGTCCGGTTTTGGGTTTAGGTCCCCGCCCCGGTTTTGTTTCTGACACGGGCTTAAGTCCCCACCCAAAATGCGTCATGACATGTAACGTCTGCAATCACATATAGCCTAGGGTTAAGACTTTTCCCTATCCGATGTGGGACTATCACAATCCCCCCACCTTATAGAAGAGCCGTCCTCGGCTTTGATACCTCTATGACAACCTAGACCCACATGCAACAATATTGTTCGGTTCTGGGCTTAGGTCCCCGCCCCGGTTTTGTTTCTGACACGGGCTTAAGTCCCCACCCAAAACGCGCCATGACATGTAGCGTCCGCAATCACATATAGCCCAAGGTCAGGACTTTTCCCTATATATATATATATATATATATATATATATATATATATATATATATATATATATATATATATATATATATATATATATATATAAAACATATATTAATGTATTTGAAGTTAAATAAGATATTTTTAAGCAAAAAAATAGGTGCATTACATAATCTAGAATCCACATGCATCACAAATCGACGATCATAAAAAGAGCATTACAAAGAGAAAATAGAAAGTATAATTAAACAGTGAAACCAACTTCATAAGTTATAACATTCCAAAGAATTTGCCGAGATTTGAATTGTTTTGGCTAATTTCAACAATTTGCCGAAATGGGATAAATTTTACAAGAAGTTTCGATGGACCCCATTTCGGCGAAATTTCTGTGAAATTTGAAGAAATTTATAACTACACAAAATATATGCCATGAGGGTAGGGACCAAATAGGAAATTTTACGCAAGAGAATGCCACGTGTACAATAATAGAAGAGCATCGAGATAGCTCTTCAATAAGGATGCAAATGGACTAATCGAGATAAGAAGTTGTTATGCCTACATGCAGTAATCCACGTCTAGCATAGATATTAAGATATTAACCTAGCGGACACGATGCAGGCATGAAATTCAAGCCCAATTTATAAATTGTTTAGGCATGAGCTTGGGACTGGGCCACAACGCCAATCCATTTCCCATTTAGGCACAGCCTGAGCTTGCCAAGCTTAGTTCATTTTTTCCTTAGAAAGGTTGGCCTTGATTTTTAGCCCAAGCGTGGCCTAGTACTAAGCCTAAGTTTGGGATGGAAAGAGTTTGGTCTATTGTAGCCCATCCCAAACATGCCCCACCACCTCCCATTTTCACCCCTACTCGTCAACCACAATTAAATCATATAATCAGTATTATGAGAACAAAATAAAGGAAAAAATAATTAAAAATAAGTAAATTGAAGAGTATATATACTTACCGTCATAAAGATAGGACCGCGGTATCCACAAACTTCAGTGAAGTACGGAAGGGCTCCAACATGATCCAAATGACTGATTCATTTGTTTTCACGAAAAAACATGTCAATAAATTGATATATATGATTACAATTCAAATCATGTTTGGTACATGATACCATAAGATGTATACCTTAAATTCTTACAATACAAATGGCAAACATGCTAATCATTCCAAACAACCCACATGATAAGCAATCATGTATAAGTGCTACTAGTGTTATAAAAGCCATGGCTAGATTGTATGGACAATGAGCAATAGTTTGGTGAACCCCTCTTACCTTGACTAACCCTCATAATTGTCAAGGCTACACTATAGCCTCACCATGGTAAATGGCAATGAGAAATGCCATATACAACCAAATAGCTAGGATGGCTAAATAGCGACGCTATAGCGTCGATGTGCAAAATAGCACTATGATGCCACTATGCACACTATTTGATTTTTTTAGATTTTAACTTATATACTTATAAAATAGAGAAGTTATAAGTATAAGATTGTTATAACTTTTAAGTATTATTAGTTATAACAATGTTAAAATTTACAAGTTACATAAGTTAACTTATAAGTTATAAAACCCTAACTTATACGTTACAAAACTCTCTCTCTCTCTCTCTCTCTCTCTCTCTCTCTCTCTCTCTCTCTCTCTCTCTCTCTCTCTCTCTCTCTCTCTCTCTCGTCACGACAACACTAGCATCGGCGAACTTCAATGGGTTACCGGTCGACGACAGTAAGGTATGCTTACTTGATAGTTCATATTTTTTAATATTTTATATTTCTTGTTGTTTCATATTTATTTATACTTGCCCGTGTTGCAAATTTATTGATATTCCATATTTGATAATTAATATTTAATTTATATTTAGATTTTTTTTATACCTAGAATATAAAATCTTCAAAATTAGAATCAAATAATAATGCCAAAGTAGTTGAATTTTTTCTTCCTCTATAAAAAATAAAAAAATAAAAAGAAATACGGATGATTAACAAATAAAATTAAAAAAATTTAAGAATTAATAAATACATGACCTCGCCACATTGCCTTAACTATCTTGCTAACCCTAGTTGAGACGATAATTAAAAGAGGATCACTTACAGCGACTAGTTAAGTGCCCATGTTGCCTAGTCTAAATTTGATTAGATTTTCATTTTTCAAAAGAGGAAAATTTTAAAATTTTCATTAATGAAATGAATATATGGAAGCCAATAAGATGCTCTGAAGGAGCACCTTCACCATTCTCCAAGGTTCACGTGGCACCAAAAATATGTTTAGGGTGTCACATCATTTAGATCATCCTTATAAAAAATACAAATTAAAAAGTAATAATATATATATATATATAGATCACAAATGCATCTCCACTGTGTGATATTTGAGGATTAAAATCTTGGTCGTTGAAATCTAGTCAAAGTTCGACTTTCACTCTATAAAATCACTGTCAATTTAAAAAAAAAAAATTGGTCTATACAACCTGCTCTCTGCGTGGCACCAAAACAATATTTGAGTGCCACGTGAAGCTGCACATAAGCGCAGAGCACCTGGCATGCATGCTCCATGGTTGCAGACACCCGTTAGATATGACACTGCTTAGGTAGTCCCAAGGACTACCTTCAATGTAGTCCCAACCTTGAAAAGGGTGTCATGTGACACCCAAAACATGGTTTGGGTGCCACATGGACCAATGGGACATTGCATAGATCTTTTAAAAGAAAGAAAAGAAAAAAAAAAAAAAAAAAGATTTTTTTTTAAAATGAAAACTTGTCTCCATGGCGAAAGTTTAACAAAGAAATGACAACATTCAAAGGTCCAATTTTCAAATAGTATAAATCACATGACAATTTAAAAAAAATAAAAAATTGATCCCATGCAATGTCCCCTTCGCCCATGTGGCACCAAAACAAAGTCTTGGACTATGTTACTTAATTCGCTCAATCACACAACGAATCATGAATTGAATACAGTGAATCGAATTCAGCATAACAAGCGAATTGTCGAATTAATCCCTGCCAATTGAATTCATTTAAAGTTTAAAAAGCATAAAGAGATGATTTGAACTTAAGGTTTTATGAAATTAATAAATAATTTTAAAACTCATCCTACCAGAGCGAATTTAATTCATTTAAAAATAGCGACTTGCTAATCACGAATCCGAATTCGAATGAAGCGAATTAGCGAACTAAGGCTGCGTTTGGGTTAGCTCTTTCAGGGCAAAGAGCAGCTCTTTTACTCTTTGGCTCCGGCAGAGTAAATAAAAATAACCCGGTTTCGGTTTTGTTAACCCAATCTGCATCCATGGGAGTACAGAACATAATAAGTGCAAAGTGAGATACTGAGATGTAAATACAACATATCTCTGTTTCATCAACAATGGTGGGAGATTTGAGAGTACACTTTAAGGTATCCTTTTTTTTATAATTAGTACACTTAAGGTATCTTGTACGCACTCTACAACAAATCCAAACTCAACATACAAATAAAATAAACTGAAGGAGGAGAAGAAAGAGATTGCTTACAAATGAGTAACGATGATACATGTGAGGGCATTATCGAAATCCTGGGACTTCGAAATCCGTGAGAAATCCGGGTACCGACGGTGATCGAGATACCCCATATGCATGCCGCAATCAAACATAATTCTCTTCCCTCCAATGGAAACGACGACACAGCTTTTCCCTACTTCTTGCCCCGCCCCTGAAAAATACCATTAGAACTGACTTTGATCAGGTCATCAAATCTAGGTGATCAACAAATCAACGGTGATCCATATGCTTACCGAGAACCAGGCATTCGATCCCCATATGGCTTCTCTGAAGAGAAACCTAGTTGCTAAGACTGCGCGCGCTGGGTTGGGTTTCATATCAAAAGGAATTATGATAGGGTAGCTTTAGTGGCATCGACGGAATCTTAAATATTTTAAGACGAATCAAAATAGGGAGCCATTACCCATTGCCCATTACCGGACACGCTTTTTTAGTGATTGCACCGAATTTAAAAGAAAGGCTTGTAAGATCGGCGACCTCTACTAGTGTGAAAACAGCATTTAAATCGTTTGATTTGAAGGCCTTAAGTTAAAGATATCAATTGCAAAATATTAGAATAAAATATAACTTTCATCATTTTATTAAATGGAGTCAAAGGCTATTCTATAATTCAACAATTGACTACAATAAATCATATGACAAGTATCGTGTTTTGCTCCAATTTTATATATAAGAGATTTATTAATCATGAACTTTAAATCAGACAGCCCATATTACACTTTTATATATCACATGTCCTTAAAATACCAAGTCTTTCTTTAAATTCGATACAATCACTTAAAAATGTGTGCAAATAATGGCTCCCATCAAAAATATTTAGGGCTACATTTTTTGGATATGTGTTCATGTGGAATTGAAAAAGTACCATCTGGCTTGTGCGTCATGATCTCAAAATCAATTGTATGGAAGATTGGACCAAATTGCGATCTCAATCTAATGGTTTATGACAATCAATGATTTTCAGCACAGGTATCCTGAAAAATTTTGTGGGTGCTATTAGCTACCCATTGTCATGCGGAGCCATCGAGGAGCAATGTGTTAAACGGGCTGGTACATGGCTGTCAACGGGTCGAGGCGACCAGACCTGACATAATATTTTGCATGGTCGTGTACATAAACTTGACCTGTCAAGTCGGGTCGGCCCAACCATATATTTATATGTGAAAAATAGGGGTTTCTTATCGGGTCAGGCATGGTTTTCGGGTTGGCTTGAGTGCACCCTCGGGGTTGGGCAGGGGGCACCATCGGTGTTGGGTCAGGCATTTGTGATTTTCTTATTAGGCAAACAAATTTTTGACCCATCCTGACCCGGCCTATTGAAAGCCCTAGTGCTACTAGCCCCTACCAAATACTAAATATCCCCATTATGTAGAGTAATTCAATTGATCTTGAGATCATGGAATATCAATAGCCGATAAGTGTTTGATTTCACATGGAACGGAGTATTATGTGAGCCATGTACCCTTTGGGTCACTTTTTTGGGGTGTGTCATGAGAACAAATGGAACATCTAGTGTTATGCCCATGATATCAAGATCATTTTTGAGGAAGATTGAAACAGAAAACAATCTCGATCTCCTGATTCAAAGCAATCAATGGTCTACTTAATGGGATATTGTAGCATCCCCATGTTTCCCAAATAGTGACATGTGAGCATTATGTATTCAGTTATCATTGAGTAACTTTTTTGGGATGTGTAACGTGAAATCAAAAATTGAATGTTTGATGACATGCCCATGATCTCAAGATCTGTTGTATGGGATATTAGTAAGAAAAATGATTACTATCGTCTGATTGTACAAATATCCACTATATGGTGGAGGATTAGTAGCAGCAGAAACGGCCCTGGGGCAATGCCCATCACACGACCGTCTCAAGTTCTTGAATTTTTTGGGAGCCCTATTCTTATAAATCGTTATGGGCTATTAGTTAATATAATTTTCAATATACTAATATAGCAAATCAACTCAATGGGTTGGTCACTTAAGCTATTTGTGTTGTTTTACTTTTTACCCAATAGGTTATGGGTTCAACTCTTTCCCAATCCCCATATTTGCTTTTTTTTAATGGGTTAGATCAGGTCTCTGCTGATCAATGGGTCAGGTCATTTGCCTCACTAGGCCAAACCGGCCTTATATATTGACCTAGTGGATTCTTTGACCCCATTTTAATCGATTCGGATTTGTTTGATCGAATCTTTTATATATGTACAAATTTTTCCTTATTAAATAACCAAACTTAAAACAACGATTTTGTGCTCGTTATAACTCATTTTTTCGCAAATGACCTATCAATTTGGATCCACATGATGACAGGTATCCAATGAACCTATTTATAGAACCTTTTGAAACTGTTAAAGTGTTAAAAAATGATAGAAAAAAATTCAATGGCAATTAAAGTGCTAAAAATGTCACAGTGTTATTAGTTGGGTTACTTGATCTGTGGAGTACATTCTACCATTTAGTTTTTCCCTTTTTTTGTTTTATTTTCCTTTAATATATATTTTCGTTAACTTATTAGTTGTATTTTAAATTATAAACATTAAAATGGAATATGCAGATATTCGTAATGTAGGGGCAATCATGGTGACAATTTTCAATTTCGACAATATTTTAGTATTTCGGAAAAAATTCAGAAAGTTTGGAGAAAATTTCGGGGAGTATAAAAAATATTCTATATAAATTATATTTAATATTTATAAAATTTTATTTACTATGCAAAACTGATTAAATTTAAAAGAAAATTCATTAAAATTTCTTTAATTTCACTGAAATTAATGAAATTTTACGATTTCGGAGTAATCATCGAAATTTCACTAAAAGTTACGTTCAACTTCTATTTCGGTAAATTTCAACAAAATTTTGAAAAATATTAAAGAAATTTGTCACTATGGGAGAAATGAATATTATTTTATTTGTTAAAAAAAAAATTGCAGCAATTTTTTTTTCGGATTAATATGGAGGGTCTCATTTTTTGGAACTCGCCTTGGGCCCCCAAAATCTCAAGACCACCCTGTGTGCATGCCTTAGGGTTGTTGCAAATAAACTATTGGGCAACCATTAAGCTTCGGAAAGCCACCAGAGACCAACCGAATCAGGTAATATATATGGTATTTCGAACTTATTTGATTATGATTATTGCACTATTTATGTAATCTCTTCTCTTTCATTGGTTATAAGATGTTGACTTCAAGCAAAATTACTTAGATCGCTAGTTCGCTCGATAGGATGAGTTTTAAAAATATTTATTAATTTTATAAGATAAATTTGCACTCATTAATAAAAGAAATATAAATTACCACTTAATATTAATTATAAAATTTAAAAATTATAAAGTATTAGATTAAAATTTCCTTTTATGCTTTTAAAATTTTATTTTAAGATAAAGTCCTTAGTATTAACTAAGTCAATTCACTTTTCATACCAAATTGGATTGAATTGAACTACGAACTGATAAGATGTATAATTCGCGATTTGCTAGGTGAGTGAGTGAATTAAGTAACATAGGCATAAAGTTTGACTCAGGCATTGAAATGTAATATATTTGTTTGCCCAAAACCGATTGGTATCGGTGTAGCCAGATTGGCTCTACCGAGCCCAAAGCAAAACTTTCTTAGAGGAATAAATGAAAAAATAATCTATTATGAAATTAAAATTAAAAATAAAAAATTAGATTTACGTGACAACTACTAAATTTATATTGTGCTAGCTAGACTGCTTTGACTCAAATGAGATAGATTAATTTTTTATCCCATTTTTTTTATGTTAAATGCTAAAGATCTTAAGACCACAGTCCCTTACCAGACGACAGACATGTTGATTTTGCAACATACATATGATTTCATGTGGTACAAATCCTAAAACGTGACCTAGACAAAGTCTATGCTACCTAAGGAACCCCGTTTCTAACCCGTTTTAGCACCTTTTATAATAACTAGTAAAAATACACTTTGTCGAGACATCAGGGCCGGCCCTGAGATTTTGGAGACCCAAGACAAGTTCCTAAAATGGAGCCCCTCCATATTATTCTAAAAAAAAAATATTGTCACAATTTTTAATTTATTTGGACAAATAAAATAATACTCATTACTCCTAGAATACAAATATCTCCATATTTCTGTTCTACTATTTATAATCTGATAATGTAATTAAAAATTTAACGAAAGTATATATTAAAGAAAATGCAACACAAAAAGAGAAAAGCTAAATATTACAATATATCTGACGAATTGCGTAATCTAACCAATAACTTTTTGACATTTTTTAGTACTTTAAATGTCATTGAATCTTTTACTATCATTTTTAGTACTTTAATAGTTATAAAAGGTTTCATAAATAAGTTCATTAAATAGTTGTCGTTGAGTAGATCAAAATTGATAGCTCATTTGTGAAAAATGGAGCTATAATGAATCCGACATCATTGTTTTAAGTTAGGGAACCCTTAACCATATATAATGTAAACTATGTGCTTATGTCCCATGACCATAGTCACCAAATCGGGCGGCAATAGTTCGGCAAAGTTAAAATTCGGAAAAATATGGCAAACCTAGGAAGTTCGGGAAAATATTTGGAGGAAAAATTTAAAAATAAAAATAAAAAGATTTAAAATTATTAAAAAAATTTAAAAATTAGTAAGTCACAATTTTTTTTGAAAAATTCAAGAATCATTCGGGAATAATTCGTGAATTATTAGAGAATTTTTCGTGATAAGGCGAATTTTTGAAAATTTCGTGAATAATTCCGTAGACCTTAAATTCGCAAACTATTCTTGATTTTTTTTTGAAATGGGGGATTTTTTGTGACTATGCCCATGACTGGAGTTAGGAGATCATATGTACCAGAGACCATGAAACATGATTGAACCAAATACCTGTATTATTTTAAATGGATTCTCGAAATGCAAATAAAATTAAAATGGACTCGCCAAATGGTGTATCCTAACCAAAAGATTCCAAGCAAGGGGTTCGGTTATGGATTGGAAAGGGCTTGCTCGTAAATGATCAATACTGGTATTTTCAACTAGATATTCTTTCTTTGCAAGTTTGAAAATTGTTGATTGCTTTGAATCAAACAATGGAGATCTCGTCTTTCTTTCATCCTAATCTTCTACAGAGTAAATCTTGAGATCATTGGTCTACCATCAGACCATCGATTCCATATGACACACATCACAAAAAGTGGTCTAAGAATCATGTTTGATGGTACACTCATGCTCACATTCATGCTCACATTCACTTTTTGAATGTGCCACATGAAATTAAAATCTGACCATATGATGGTAAACCTATAATCTTATGATCTATTGTGAAAGATTGGGATGAAAAATGATCTCCATCGTTGGATTCAAAGTAGTAAATGGTTTTCGCAAGTGCAAAGCTTGATTGTGAAGAAAGATTTTATAGTTGCATGAAAAATATGTGCATCCAACTCAAAACCAATTGGCAATGAGTGGAGGGGCCTACGATATTATAAAGGGAGAGACAAGGCCATGATTTACCCAACAAGAGACTAAACTTCAACACACCCTCACACGTGTTGGCGGGACTTAAGCCAAATCACGTGGAAAATTGAACTGGACCTGGAGTGGAGAAGAGTATGCTCTAATACCCACTGGCGTAGCCACATAGAAGGATGTGGGGGCTTTAGCCCCCATTTAACTCTAGAGTTTCTATTAAGTATGATTCTTATACAACCTTTGTTTGTATACAAGCCTCCAAATCTATGATGTAGAAGCCTCCAAATGGACTCAAGCCCCCATTTAACTCTAGAGTTTCTATTAAGTATGATTCTTATACAACATTTGTTTGTATATAAGTCTCCAAATCAATGGTAAAATAACTATTAAAATTATGTTTATCATTTGTAGCCCCCACCAACAAAAATTCCTGACTACGCCCCTGCTAATACCATGATAAATTTGTGCATCCAACTCAAAACCAATTGGCAATGAGTGGAGGGGCCCAGGATATTATAAAGGGAGATACAAGCCTATGATTTACTGGAACTCGGACTAAACTTCAACAACAAATACCAGTATCCTAATTTGGCGAACTGGCTATGTACCTGCCTCAGGAAGCGGGAGATCTGAGTTCGAATCCCCCCTTGAGGCCACCCTAGGGATTTAAATCTCCTGTGACCTGACATGTGCTAACTTGGGGTGCGCACATGCCCCTAGGATTAGTCAGGTGCTCTAAGAGGCCCGGACACCCAGGTTATTAAAAATGAAAATGATTGTTTATTTTTGTAAAATCTAGGCTGAAACCAAATTTCTTTCTTCTCAATCTCGGACCATTAACTATTTTGTGTTCGACAATGAAGATCGTGTTTCATCCCAATCTTCCACAAATACATCTTAAGATCATGGGCCTACCCTTAGATGATCGGTTTTTGATTTTATGTACATCTCAAAAAGTGATCTAAAAATCATGTTTGATACTCTCATTATCATGTTCACTTTTTGAGACGTGTGCCGCATTAAATAAACATATGGCCATTTGAAGGTAGGCCGATGATCTCGAGATCTTTTGCGCGTAAGATTCGGCAACAACGATCATAAGATTGTGCAAAAGCATGAATCTCAAAAAGTGAAGAATCTTGGATTGTAAATAAAAGTACACTTAGTATTATTCTTATTATATTATGTTTCATTTTTGTGTTGGCTCCGCCTAGCGCTGTCAACTGGTCAGGTCTACTTGATACCCGACCTAAAATTTTTCCTAGTCAGACAAATAATCGGGTTGAGCGTGAGACATCCAACTAGACCTTTAGGTCAGGTCGGGTATTTGTCGGGTTGGATTGACCTGACCCAATATTTTAGATGTTTATAGTGTAAAAGAGTAGGAGTTTTTATGGATTTTGGGGTTTGGTCATATTTTCGGGTTTGCTTGGGAGCATTGTCGGGTCGAGTCGGGCACAGTATCGAGCCGGGCAGGGCATTTGTCATTTCTTTTTAGGAGCCAAAAATTTTACCCAACTCAGCCAGACCTAACCTGAACTGGCCTGGATTTTTTTATTTTCATTTTCATATCTGCTCATTGCTACCCCTACCGCTTTTTAATGAATTTTCTATGATTTGGAAAAAAAAAAAAAAAAGGCGTACAATTCAAACCTCAAAATCAATTATTTTTTTATAACTAATAGTTAATCTATACTAAAGTCAATTATTTTTTTCAAGTGAGAAATGACCTATTGGAAAGGACAGTGTTATATAGAGGACAAATTTTATGCAGATAAAGAGCAGGCGGCTGATGTGGCGTGATGCAATTGGCTGCAAGTGAGGTGGGGCTCAATTAATGCAGGTTGGTGCAACCAGTCTCCTTGTGCCATGTCAGACGCATGCACTTCTCCTCAACAAATCTGTCCTACATTTATAATTTTTCAGTTATAAATTTAGTACGATGTCATTTATCAGTTGGATTGTAATAAGCTTTAATCTACAATTGGTGGATTGTTCACGTTTCTCGGATATCTTTAATCACACGATGGTGGTGTGTGCAGACTTTAAAATGCATGAAAATCTGTGTGAATCAAAAGGTCACACGATCGGGTATCATTTATTTTATTTTTGGATTGTGGAATAGGTACAACCATATTGGATATTTTAAAGGATTTAAAAAAACAAGCTTTTGAAGTTAAGATTTGTCCCACATCGTGTAAACTCAATTTTGGGTTTGGCTTATATATCAATGCCTTGGCTCAAAGCTTATAGCCTTCACCCAAGGGGCACCAAATTTTGTAGCTTTCACCGTCATGCAGGTCGGGACGAGACGGGACAGACACGTGTACGTGGCGAAACGATAATTTAATTAAACTTTTGTACAAATGTGTAGCTGCCCGTTTAAATGAATATGTCTTATCCGTCCATTTAAACGGATATGTCTTATCCGACCATTCAGTTATCTGCAATGGATATGTCCGTACGGTTATACCTGTTTTATCTATAAAAGGGCCCCGAGACCCCTCATTTGATACACTGTATTTTTCTCTATTTTCTTCTCCGCGTGTTTTAAAAGATTTTTCTTCTCAAATTTTCGCTTTCATTTTTTGGTGTTCTGATTGCGTGATCAGATTCACCAAATCTGATCACACAGATACGCTGTCGGTTCGTTGTATTCTAGAACCGATTTGCCGGTAATCTATTGGTGGCCACTAGATCATAGTGGTAGGGGCAAATCTCGGCTTAAAGACAACGATATTTAACGTGCCTCGAATCGGATCTACGTATAGTTTAATTCTAATCTTTATCTTCTTTTGCAAACCCAAACCTATTATTCTAACAATTTTAAATCGAGATGGCCTATATCCAATCCTCGACTTCTTCCATACTGACCGAAAAAGTCCATCTTGCACTGCCTAATAACATCCACAAATTAGAAATTTTTGATGGTTTGAACTTCAAAAGGTGGCAACATAAATTATATTTTCTGTTGACTGTGCTGAAAGTTGTGTACGTTATTACGAATCCGTGCCCAACTGTTACCGAGTCATCAACACTCAATGAAAGCCGAAAAAAATAGAAATGGGAAGAAGATGACTACACTTGCAAGGGCTACATTCTGAATGCGTTGTCAGATTCGTTGTTCGACGTCTACCGCGCCTACAACACATCGAAGGAACTCTGGGACGCACTTGAGAAGAAATACAAAACTGAAGATGCAGGGTATAATTCTTACATAATAAGTCAATTTTTTAATTTTAAGATGGTCGATGATAAATCGATTGTTAGCCAAGTGCATGATTTTCAAGTTGTTATAAATTATATGATCGCTAATGGTTTTCATTTCGATGAGAATTTTCTGGTTGGTGTGGTAATTGTCAAGTTGTCTTTATCTTGGAAAGATTACCGAAAAATTCTTAAGTGTAATAATAAGATGATTTCTATAGAAAATCTTCTCCTTTATTTACGTATAGAGGAAGAATCCTGAGTTAAGGACAAAACAGAATATCACATTGATATGACATCAAAAACACACTTGATTGAGTTTAAGGTTTTCAGTAGACCATCAAAGAAGAAGAAGAGAGAATATTCTCAATCAAAGGAGAGTAAAAAATTCGCTAAAACTATGGTACCAAAGAGCGGTTGATGCTATCACTGTGGAAAACCCAAACACTTCAAACGGGATTGTCGTCTCTTCAAGAAATTGAATAATCAAACGAATGCAGTGGAGGAAAAAAGCAACTTTATAGTCGTTCTTTTGAAAATAAATCTAATTAGTGACATCAATGAATGGTGGATCGACACGGGTGCCACAAAACATGTTTGTAATAATCGTGACATGTTTATGACGTATGACAAAGCTGATGATGATCAAGATCTCTTCATGGGAAACTCATCTACGACAAAGATCATAGGGTGTGGAAAAGTGAAATTGAATTTCACATCCGGAAAAGTCGTGACGCTTACTGATGTGCTCCATGTACCCGATATCTGCAAGAATCTCGTTTCGGGTAGTTTACTGATCAAACATGATCTCAAACTTATATTTAAATCGGATAAGTTTATCTTATTTAAGAATGATGAATTTGTTGGAAATGAGATGTCATGGGAGGCATGTTTAAACTCAATGTAACTGATTCAATTAATAAAATCTCTCATTCTTCTTACTCGATCTCTCTTTCTAATTTATGACATGATAGATTAGGACATGTTAATTGTAGGTCTATGAAATGCATGACTAACTTAGGTTTAATTCCAAAATATGAATATTTTGATAGTAGTGCTTGTAGTATATGTGCTAAGACTAAAATTACTAAAAAATATTTTCCTAATGTTATTAAAAATTTATGTTTATTAAATCTAATATACAGTGATATTTGTGATTTTAATAATGTTCCTACTAGAGAAGGAAAATAATATTTTATTACTTTTATAGATAATTTTTCGAAATATGCTCATATATATTTATTAAATACTAAAAAATGAGGCTTTTGAAAAATTTAAGATTTATAAAGCTTTAGAAGAAAATCAATTAAACAAAAGAATTAAAGCAATTAGATATGATAGGGGTGGAGAATACATGTTAAATGAGTTCTTTGATTTATGTGAAATTGATGAAATTCGTCATGAGGTGACGGCCCCTTACACGCCGCAATGAAATTTAGTTGCAGAAAGGAAAAATAGAACATTAGTAGAAATAACTAATATAATGTTGGTCAATGTTAACTCAGATATAAATTTATGGGGGGAATCTTTGTTAACTGCCACTCATATTTTGAATAAAATTCTACATAAGAAAATTTTAACTACACCTTATGAACTATGAAAAAATGAAAAACCTAGTCTAACCTATTTTAAAGTGTGGGGTGTAGGGTACTTGTTAGATTAGTAGATCCTAAAAGACCTACGATAGGTCTTAGAACTATTGAATGTGCGTTTATTGGTTATGCACAAAATAGTAAAGCTTATCGATTTCTAATTATGAAGTCTAATGATACTATCGATAAAAATACTATAATAGAATCTAGAAATGCTATATTCTGTGAATCTAAGTTCACTACTCTATCTAATAAATTAAATATTGAAAGTAAAACTTATGAAGATGAAGAATCTTCTAAAATCTAAAGAAGTTATTGAATTTTCAAGTGATGAAGAGGTCATCATTGAACCTCGACGAAGTAAACGTCAACGATTTAAAACTAGTATTTCAAAAGACTATTATATCTATTTGATTAAAGGAAATAAGACAAAAAGTACTAAAAAATATTTTTGTCTAAATATAGATGATGATCCTATCACTTTTAACGATTGCATGAAATCTAGAGATAGTATTTTTTGAAAATAAGCTATCAATGATGAAATGGATTCAATAATGATAAACACAATATAAAAATTAGTAGACTTACCAGAATGATCTAAACCCATAGGATGTAGATGGATATTTAAAAGAAAACTTAGAACAAATGAAACTATAAAAAAATTTAAGGCAAGATTGGTTGCCAAAGGATATAGACAAAAGAAGGTGTTGATTATTTTAATACTTACGCACCCGTTGCTAGAATTTCTACTATAAGACTTCTAATTGTCTTAGCTTCTATACATAAGTTCAAATTCATCAAATGGATGCTAAAATTGCTTTCTTAAATAGTGATTTAAAAGAAAAGATCTATATAGAACAACCAGAAGGATTTGTTCTACCTGGATAAGAAAAGAAAGTTTATAAGCTTATTAAATCTCTATATGAGCTAAAACAAGCACCAAAACAGTGGCATGAAAAGTTTGATAATATAATTACTAAATTTGGTTTCAAAACTAATGAAGCAGATAAATGTATGTATTATAAATTTTTTAATAATCATAGTGCTATAATATGTCTTTATGTAGATGATTTACTTATTTTTGAAACTAATTTAGAAGTTATTTTCGAAACTAAAAACTTCTTATGTTCATCTTTTAGTATGAAAGGCATGGGGCATGCCGATGTAATCTTGGAAATCAAAATTATAAAAAATGAGAATACGTTAACTTTCACTCAATCTTATTATGTTGAAAAGATTTAATTATTTTGATTTGAAACCTGTCAATACACTTTTAGATATTAATCTTAAATTAACTAAAAATAATAGAAGATGTGTGCAACAGTTAAAATATTCAAGGGTTATTGGTAGTCTTATGTATGCAATGCATTGTATAAGGTCGGACATTGCATTTGCCGTAAGTAAGTTAAATAGATTACAAGTAACCCTAGTTCTGTTCATTGAAATGTTATTTCACATATTTTTAGATATTTAAAAGGTACTATTAATTACAGTTTACAATTTTCTGGATATCCTCAAGTGTTAGAAGGATATAGCGATGCAAGTTGGATATCTAATTCGAAAGAATACAAGTGAATGGATATTCACTTTGGGAGGTGTTGCGATCTCATGAGGATCAAAGAAGCAAACTTATATCACGCATTCCACTATGGAATCGAGATTCATTGCCTTAGCGATAAGTAAAAAAGAGGCAGAATGATTAAAGAATTTACTAATCAAAATTTCAATTATGATTAAACCATTGCCACCTATCTCTATACACTGTGATAGTGAAGCAACACTATCAAAGACTTATAGTCAAACGTATAATAAGAAAAATAGACACATTGGTCTAAGACATAGCTATGTAAAATAATTACTTAGAGATGGAGTAATCTCATAAATTAGGGTCAAGTCTACAGAAAACTTGGCGGATCCGTTTACTAAAAGCCTTGGCAGAGATAGAATTTACAAAATATCATTCGGGATGGGTTTAAAGTCATTAAACCTAAACAATTACTTATGATGGAAACCCTACCTAATATTTGTTTAATCAATATTTAGGTTCAAAGGGAAAAATAAGTCGTAAACGCGTGACGGCTAAAGGGCATTGCATTAATGAAAAATTATTCTCATATACATCCCAGAAAGGATAATGTTTTACCTGTAATGGATAAGGGGAGGTTGAATATTGCTCTTAATAGTCCTATAACACTATGTGTTGAGATGTTAAAGTTGCAAGGACATCTTTTATAGGTCTACCTATATAAGTGTGAGGGTGAAATCGCTTTCAATGAGATATGACTTTATCTCATAAATACTTATGAAAATCAGGGTACTAGCATAGGGCCTAAATGTACTAATATTTTATTGTACATCAAAATATGTGAAATATGTGTGTGAAATAATTCTGATTTGTCATATAAGATCGTTAGTTGAAGACTTAGTTTCACTAAAGACCTTAATAAACTTTGAATTATTTTTACTAAAGTGAAAATTCAAGTCTCTAAGATATTTTCATTTATGCATATTTTCTAGCGTTGCTCTATTTCAAATTTTTAAAATAGTGGGGGATTGTTTGATTTTAAAAGTCTTTTAAACATTTTATTTTTATTTTAAATCTTTAAAATAGTGGGGGATTGTTTGATTTTAAAAGTCTTTTAAAAATTTTATTTTTATTTTGAATCTTTAAAATAGTGTAGGGGATTGTTGGATATTTTAAAGGATTTAAAAAAATAAGCTTTTGAAGTTGGGATTTGTACCACATCGTGTAAACTCATTTTTGGATTTGGCTTATATATCAATGCTTTGGCTCAAGGCTTGTAGTACAATTTTATAGCTTCCATCGTTGCACTCCATCACCACACACGCGCTGCGTGCGCGCCGAGCCGTGGTCGGGTTGGGGCGAGGCAGACGCACGAGCACGATATCGTATGTATGTGGCGTGGCGTCTGATAATTTAATTAAACTTTTGTACAAATGTGTAATCGCCCATTTAAATTTAAATCGTTCAGTTATTTTTAAACGGATATGTCTTATCCGACCGTTCAGTTATCTGCAGCGGATATGTTCGTTCGATTACACCTGCTTTATCTATAAAAGGGCCCCAAGACCCCTCATTTGATACACTGTATTTTTGTCTATTTTCTTCTCTGCGTGTTTTAAAAGTTTTTCCTTCTCAGAGTTCTGCTTTTGTATTTTGGTGTTCTGGTTGCGTGATCAGACTCACCAAATCTGATCACACGGATACGCTATCGGTTCGTTGTATCCTGAAACCGATTTGTCGGTAATCTATTGGTGACCACTAGATCATAGTGGTAGGGGCGAATCGCGATTTAAAGACAACGATATTTAACGTGTCTTAAATTGGATCTGCATATATTTTAATTCTAATCTTTATCTTCTTTTACAATCCGAAACTATTGTTTTAATCGTTTGGAAAAGGCTGCTTAATCGTTTTAGAGAATTGGTGCAATTCGTTTGGAAAGATAGGTCCTTATGTGTGGTATAAAGTATCAATAGCAATTTGTTTGGAAGTTGGGTAATTACGTTTGGGATTACTGGATTAGTCCTTTGAAAAATTGGTGAAGCGATTAAGAATAGAGTTGACGAATTAAAAAAATGTTGCCTCGTTTGGAGATACGAGAATTAAAAGAGGTATGATTATTCTTTTAACAGTACAATTACAGATAGTTTTATTTTAATCATTGTT
Source organism: Chloranthus sessilifolius (assembly GCA_021018995.1). Lineage (NCBI taxonomy): Eukaryota > Viridiplantae > Streptophyta > Magnoliopsida > Chloranthales > Chloranthaceae > Chloranthus > Chloranthus sessilifolius. The sequence continues at coordinate 192,648,450 of CM037584.1, forward strand.
GGGTGGTGTTTCAATGAAGGAGATGATCCAACCATTTATGATTATTATTTTTTATTTTTTTATTAAAAAAAAACTAATAAATTCATACATGGGGGTTTATGGGTTTTTCCGGTAATCCCAATTGCCGGAAAAATGGTTCCTTGGCCGCTGCAATATGGTTGACAGGTGACCTATTATAACGGGTGATGATTGGTTTCGACTTGGGATTAGGACCATACCGGATGGTCGTCCTCTATGTTTTTGAAACCCTCTATTTCTTTCCCTCCGTTGTGACTGAAGAGGAAGGGACTCAAAATCCCATCAGATATATGCAATTTGTGTTACGTGATTGCATTTAAATTATTTGCTTTGTTTGGGTTGGCCCAATGGGGGTGCTAGGTTGGGCCTATCAAAGAACAACCCTAAGGTAAAAGTTCGGGCACTATGTGCCAGACTCGACTCAAAACATCTAAATCAGGTATTGAAGAGGATGAGTTTAGGTTCATATGTTAGTACACGGGTTCAAAACCCCAGCCCACCAGCTCCAATCATTAATGCGCTTTTGATATGAGCCACTAAGTAATCAACTTGGATTCGTTAAAAATTTCAGGAATTTTTAGGCTTATTCAAACTTCGCCTAAACCATTAAGGTGGGTGCTCTTAAAATTTCAATGGGTACTTTACTTTAATTAATCAAACATGTGTGCCATATTGGAGAAAAGTGGGTCTTGGATTGATATATAGGGAGTGGCACCGTTTTGTTGCATTCAAAACTTATTATGTTTTGGTTTTAGTGCAGAGAAATGAAGTGACTTAAGGGTCCATTGATAGACGTGTCAATAAAGATTAAAATTATAACTTTTAAATTCTCTATGAAACTTATTTCCTAGAGTATGTGATTTCAGACAAAAATGTCTGAAGAAATACTATATGTGTTGATAATTGTAATAATGAGCAATCGTGGAAAGTATTAGTCTAAAAGAAGAATCGGGATAGGTTAAAGTTATTTACCCAAACAGTCACTTACGATGGGAACCCTACCTAATATTTATTTGATCAATGTTTAGGTTCAAAGGGAAGAACAAGTCGTAAATCCGTGACGGATAAAGGGGCACTACATTGATAAAAATTAAATTTCATATATATCTCACGAAGGATAGTGTTTTACTTATAATGGATAAAGGGAGGTTGAGCATTGCTTTTAATAGACGCTATAACACAATGTGTTGAGATGTTAAAGTTATAGGGACATCTCTTATAGGTCTATCTATATAAGTGTGAGGGTGGAGCCGCTTTCAATGAGACATGACTTTATTTCATAAACACTTATGAAAATCAGGGTATTAGCATATGACCTAAATGTGCTAACCAATTTATTGAATACTAAATATATGAAATATATGTGTGGAATAGTTTTGGTTTGCCATATAAGATTGTTAGTTTAAGACTTAGTTTTACTAAAAATCTTGGTAAACTTTGAGTTATTTCCACTAAAGTAAAAATTCAAGTCTGTAAGACATTTTCATTTATACATATATTTCAGGCTTTGCTCTGATTTCAAAATTTTAAATAATAGGGGGTTGGATATTTAAACTTTTAAATAGTGGGGGATTGTTAGATATTTAAAAGTTTATTAAACTTGTCTTTTTCCAAGAGGTGTTTCTTTTCAAAATAAAAGGTCTTTTCAAAGTGGTGTGTCTTTTCAAAATGAAGGGTCTTTCCAAAGTGGTGTCTTTTTTTCTAAAGGATGCATGTTGCACCTTTTCATAAGAAAATGATGCATTAACACACCACTTGACTTCTATTTAAGGAATAAAAAATTATTGTTTTACACACCACAATAGAGTCTTCTTTTTTTCTCTCTTGTTATGTCTTTAAAGGTATTTATCAGAGCATTCTTGCAATATTTAGTGTTCGGATAGCCTGATCGGATTCGCCAAATCCTTCACAAGAATACACAGCCGATTCATTGTATCCTGAAACCAATTTGCCGGTAACCTGTTGGTGACCACTTTGTCGAAGTGGTGGGGGCAAATATTGGTTTAAAGAGAACGATATTTCTCGTGCCTCGGACCAGTTCTTTGCATTATTTCGGATCAATATTTCACATAGTTCTAACAATTCGGCTCGGCGCGCGCGCGTGTCACTAGTGGGGTGCATGGCGGTGGAAGCTACAAAATTTGGTGCCCCATGGGTGAAGGCTACAAGCCTTAAGCCAAGACATTAATATATAAGCCAAACCCAAACATGAGTTTACACGATGTGGGACAAATCTCAACCTCAAAAGCTTATTTTTTTAAATCCCTTAAAATATCCAACAATCCCCCACTATTTTAAAATTTTAAAATAAAAATAAAATTTTTAAAAGACTTTTAAAATCAAACAATCCCCCACTATTTTAAAGATTTCAAATAGAGCACTGCTAGAAAATGTCGTACAGACTTGAATTTTCACTTTAGTAAAAATAATTCAAAGTTTATCAAGGTCTTTAGCAAAACTAAGTTTTGAACTAACGATCTTATATGACAAACTGAAATTATTTCACACACATATTTCACATATTTTGGTGTTCAATAAAAGGTTAGCACATTTAGGTCCTATGCTAGTACCCTAGTTTTCATAAGTGTTTATGAGATAAAACCATATCTCATTGAAAGCGGCTCCACCCTCACACTTATATAGGTAGACCTATAAGAGATGTCCCTGTAACTTTAACATCTCAACACATAGTGTTATAAGACTATTAAGAGCAATGCTCAACCTCCCCTTATCCATTACAGGTAAAACACTACCCTTCCTGGGATGTATATGAGAATAATTTCTCATTAATGTAGTGCCCTTTAACCGTCACGAGTTTACGACTTATTTTTTCCTTTGAATCTAAACATTGATTAAACAAACATTAAGTAGGATTTCCATCATAAGTGACTATTTAGGTTTAATGGCTTTAAACCCATCCCAATTGATATTTTATGAATTTCATCCCTGCCAAGGCTTTTAGTAAACGGATCCGCCAAATTTTTTGCAGACCTAACCCTAATTTCTGAGATTACTTAATCTTTGAGTTATTATTTTATATAGCTATGTCTTAGACCAATGTGTCTATTTTTCCTATTATATGTTTGACTATAAGCCTGTGATAGTGTTGCTTCACTATCACAGTGTATAGAGATAAGTGGCAATGATTTAATCATAATTGAAATTTCGATTAGTAAATTTCTTAACCATTCTTCTTCTTTTTCACTTGCCGCTAAGGCAATGAATTTCGATTCCATAATAGATTGTGTGATGCAAGTTTGCTTCTTTGATCCTCATGAGATCGCAACACCTCCAAATATGAATATTCATCCACTTGTAGACTTTGATTCTTTCGAATCAGATATCCAACTTGCATCGCTATATCCTTTTAACACTTGTGGATATCAAGAAAAATCCAAATCGTAATTAATAGTATATTTTAAATATTTAAAAATATGTAAAATAGCATTTCAATGAATAGAACTATGGTTACTTGTAAATCTACTTAACTTAATTACGGCAAATGCAATGTCCGGCCTTGTACAATGTATTGCATACATAAGACTACCAATAATCCTTGAATATTCTAATTGTTGCACACATCTTCCATCATTTTTAGTTAATTTAAGATTAATATCTAAAAGTGTATTGGCAGGTTTCAAATCAAAATAATTAAATCTTTTTAAAATCTTTTCAACGTAATGAGATTGAGTTAAAGTTAACGTATTCTCATTTCATATAATTTTGATTCCCAAGACTACATCGGCCTGTCCCATGTCTTTCATACTAAAAGATGAACATAAGAAGTTTTTAGTTTCTAAAATAACTTCTAAATTAGTTTCAAAAATAAGTAAATCATCTACATAAAGACATATTATAATACCATAATTATTAAAAAATTTATAATACATATATTTATCTGCTTCATTAGTTTTGAAACCAAATTTAGTAATTGTATTATCAAACTTTTCATGCCACTGTTTTAGTGCTTTGTTTTACCCCATATAGAGATTTAATAAGTTTACAAACTTTTTTTTTTTGTCCAGGTAAAACAAATCCTTCTGGTTATTTCATATAGACCTCTTCTTTTAAATCACCATTTAAGAAAGCGATTTTAACATATATTTGATGGATTTATAATTTATTTATAGAAGCTAAGGCAATTAGAAGTCTTATAGTAGAAATTCTAGCAACGGGTGCGTAAGAGTTAAAATAATCAACACCTTCCTTTTGCCTATATCCTTTTGCAACCAATCTTGTCTTAAATTTTTCTATAGTTTCATCTGTTATAAGTTTTCTTTTAAATATTCATCTACATCCTATGAGTTTAGATATTTCTGGTAAGTCTATTAATTTCCATATTGTGTTTCCTATTATTGAATTCATTTCATCATTGATAGCTTCTTTCTAAAAAATACTATCTCTAAATTTCATGACATCGTTAAAAGTGATAGGATCATCGCCTATATTTAGACAAAAATATTTCTTAATACTTTTGGACTTATTTCTTTCAATTAAATAGATATAATAGTCTTTTGAAAAACTAATTTTAAATCGTTGATGTTTACTTCGTTGAGGTTCAATGATGGCCTCTTCATCACTTGAAGATTCAATAACTTTTTTAGATTTAAAAGATTCTCCATCTTCATAAGTTTTACATTCAATATTTAATTTATTAGATAAAATAGTAAACTTAGATTCATAGAACATAGCATCTCTAGATTTTATTATAGTATTTTTATCGATAGTATCATTAGATTTCATAATTAGAAATCGATATGCTTTACTCTTTTGTGCATCCCTAACAAACGCACATTCAATAGTTCTAAGGCCTACCTTAGGTCTTTTAGGATTTACTAATCTAACAAGTACCCTACACCCCCACATTTTAAAATAGGTTAGACTAGGTTTTTCATTTTTTCATAGTTCATAAGGTGTAGTTAAAGTTTTCTTATGTGAAATTTTATTCAAAATATAAGTGGCAGTTAACAAAGCTTCCCCCCATAAATTTTTATCTAAATTAGCGTTGACCAACATTACATTAGTCATTTATACTAATATTCTATTTTTTCTTTCTACAACTCCATTTTGTTGCGGCGTGTAAGGGGCCGTCACCTCCTGACGAATTTCATGAATTTCACAGAAATCGGAGAACTCATTTGACATGTATTCTCCACCCCTATTAGATCTAATTGTTTTAATTCTTTTATTTAATTGATTTTCTACTAAAGCTTTATAAATTTTAAATTTTTTAAAGGCCTCATTTTTAGTATTTAATAAATATATATAAACATATTTCAAAAAATCATCTATAAAAGTAATAAAATATAATTTTCCTCCTCTAATAGGAATATTATTTAAATCACAAATATCACTGTGTATTAGATCAAATAAACATGAATTTCTAATAACACTAAGAAAAGATTTTTTAGTAATTTTAGTCTTAGCACAGATACTACAAGCACTACTGTCAAAAGATTCATATTTTAAAAGTAAATCTAAGTTAGCCATGCATTTCATAGACTTATAATTAACATGCCCTAATCTATTATGTCATAAATTAGAAAGAGAGTCCGAGTAAGAAAAAAAGAGAGATTTTATTGATTGAATCAGTTACATTGAGTTTGAACATGCCTCCCATGACATATCATTTTTCAACAATTTCGTCATTTTTGGATAAGATAAACTTATCCGATTCAAATATAAGTTTGAAATCATGTTTGATCAGTAAATCACCCGAAACGAGATTCTTGCGGATATCAGGTACATAGAGCATATCAATAAGCGTCACGACTTTTTCGGATGTGAAATTCAATTTCACTTTTTCACGCCCTATGATCTTTGTCGTAGATGAGTTCCCCATGAAGAGATCTTAATCATCGTCAGCTTTGTCATACGTCATAAAATATGTCACGATTATTACAGACATATTTTGTAGCACCCATGTTGATCCACCATTCATTGATGTCACTAATCAAATTTACTTCTGAAAGAACGGCTACAAAGTTTCTTTTTTCCTCTACTGCATTCGCTTGATTCTTCAATTTCTTGAAGATGCGACAATCTCGTTTGAAGTGTCTGGGTTTCCCACAGTGATAGCATCCACCACTCTATGGTACCATGGTCTTAGCGAATTTCTTATTTTCCTTTGATTGAAATTATTCTCTCTTCTTCTTCTTTGACGGCTACTGAAAACCTTAGATTCAACCAAGTGTGCCTTTGATGTCATATCAATGTGATCTTCGATTTTGTCCCTAACTCGGGATTCTTCCTCAATACATAAATGAATGAGAAGATTTTTCATAGAAATCTTCTCATTATTACGCTTAAGGATTTTTCGATAATCTTTCCAAGATGGATGCAACTTGGTGATTACCGCACCAACCAAAAAATTCTCATCGAAATGAAAATCATTAGCGATCATATAATTTATAACTACTTGAAAATTATGCACTTGGATAAGAATCGATTTATCATTGACCATCTTAAAATTAAAAAATTGACTGATTATGTAAAAATTATACCCTGTATCTTCAGTTTTATATTTCTTCTAGAGTGCATCCCAAAGTTCCTTCGATGCGTTGTAGGTGTGGTAGACGTCGAACAATGAATCCGACAACGTATTCAGAATGTAGCCCTTGCAAGTGTAGTCGTCTTCTTTCCTTTTCTATTTTTTTTTGCCTTCATTGAGTGTTGATGATTCAGTAACAATTGGGCACGAATTCGTGATAACGTACACAACTTTCAGCGCAGTCAACAGAAAATGTAATTTTTGTTTTCACCTTTTGAAGTTCGAACCATCAAAATTTTTCAATTTGTGGATGTTATTGGGTAGTGCGGGATGGATTTTGTCGGTCAGTACGAAAGAAGTCGAAGACTGGATATGGGCCATCTTGGTTTAAAATTATTACAATTATGTAATACTTGATTATTATTATATATTTATTTTATTTTTGGATTGTGGAATAGGTACAACCATCCATCTTGGTCGTAGAATATGAAATCTGAAGGTCGCATGAGGTGTTGAAGGTTGTGGTGGACCTAGAGTTGAACATGGGATCTCAAATGGACACAAGTTTTGAAGTGTAAGCCATAAAACCTGGGTGGGGGTGGGAGTAGGGGGGGGGGGGGGCATTTGAGTTTGAAACTATGTGGACCAACTACCTTTTCACGGGGATTTCTTTTAATTTCCATATAAGAACCCATTCACGATTTCTTTTTTCCCAATAAAATGACTAGAAAGAGAAACAAACCAAAAAATATTACGTTGATCTACTTAAAATAAATAATATTATTTCAGGGAGATTGCATGCTAACAACTCATTTCTATTTTCTCTCTCTCTCTCTCTCTCTCTCTCTATATATATATATATATATATACACACCCTGGGACCATGGGTTCAACCACCTCCCCCACACAAGGGGTTGGGTTAGAGTCAGTTGGAGGCCATGTCGAATCCGTCCGAGGGATCAAGTTCTATAGCAACCAACTTAAAGAGGATCATATGTCACCCAAATTTTTTTGACATCATCCGATGCATATACACCGTCCAAACTGTGGTCAGAGGGGAGAAAATTCAATGCATCAGGATGTGTGGGTGGTACTCAAACTTTGACTAGAATTTTGATCACCAAAAAAACTATTTTTTTTAGATCCCATGCCACATGGCCCATGATCCTAAAACAAGTGTTGTTTTAGAATTACGTACCCTATGAAATGTTATATGAATTTCTAACACACCGCTCCTAATATGGGTTCAAACAAAGGTATAAAAAATCGGCCGATACCGATACATATCGATTTTCTGCCAAACTAATACGTATCAGCCGAGTTGTATCGGTTCACCTAGGACCGATACTCGAGTCCAATACCGCTTTTGATACCTTGGTTCAAACCTTTTGTCCTATATATATATATATATATATATATATATATATATATATATATATATATATATATATATATATATATATAGGAAAAGGGATGTGTGTGGGGAGAAAATTCAATGCATCAGGATGTGTGGGCGGTACTCAAACTTTGACTAGAATTTTGATCACAAAAAAAACTATTTTTTTTAGATCCCATGCCACATGGCCCATGATCCTAAAACAAGTGTTGTTTTAGAATTACATACCCTATGACATGTTATATGAATTTCTAACACACCGCTCCTAATATGGGTTCAAACCAAGGTATAAAAAATCGGTCGATACCGATACATATCAATTTTCTGCCAAACTAATACGTATCGGCCGAGTTGTATTGGTTCTCCCAGGACCGATACCCGAGTCCAACACCGCTTTTGATACCTTGGTTCAAACCTTTTGTCCTATATATATATATATATATATATATATATATATATATATATATATATATATATATATATATAGGAAAAGGGATTATGTGCTCAAACATGGCAAAGTGAACGTGCCCCAACAGTCCACATGGAGCTCCACACATGACACTCAAAATACTATTTTGTCTTATATATATATATATATATATATATATATATATATATATAGGAAAAGGGATTATGTGCTCAAACATGGCAAAGTGAACGTGCCCCAACAGTCCACATGGAGCTCCACACATGACACTCAAAATACTATTTTGGTGATCGTAGAGCAAGATGTTAGAAATTTTAGGATATAGGCTCATTCACATGATCAAATATAATATAAAACGCGTACCTTGCATGTCCTTTGAGTAGACGAGCCAATGATCTCTGCAATTAAAATGATGATCTCCGCCAGAGAATCCGAGTCCATGTTACCTCTCATCTTTTTTAATTTTAGCCTCTAGATGAGAATGTGTTAGGGTTAGAGGAAGAGGGGATGGTGGTCTCCTTATATAGTCACCTCTCTTTCCTAACCCATCTAGGAAAGAGAGTGGTGACATATCACTTATATTAGGAAACTACTTCCTATCACCTTGAGATACGTGTGGTCAAGGTCCAACCCAATTTTTAATGGAAACCTAAAGATGGGTTAAAGTGTTGACCACAAAAATCTAACATTCTCCCACTTGGTTTATACCTTAACTCATCTAAAGATAATTTTTTTTTTTTTTAAATGACTCTCTGGGTTGACAAACTCTGAAAAGCGGATGACCATTTATTTTATATTTTGAAAAATGATTGACCCCCACTACCTCAATACTTCGTAACAACCACTCAAATTCAATAACAATACCAGTAAAGGATTATGGCGCATACAGTATTCCATCTTCGTAACAACCACTCATTAATGGACTTAAGTCTTTACTTAGTGATATTAGACAACTTATATATTTGTATAGTTTCTATATTTTTCCATGCGTCATACCCTAGGATATGTCGTTCCTGATACATTATTTGTTCCCCGCCTATGACTTTCAGTCACCAAACTATCAGAACGAAGGTTTATCGATGTGGTGCCTAATCACATCTAGCTCAAGCAAAATCTAGACGTAATGAGGTACAATCTCACCACCTTGTCATGTGATAAAATCCCTATGCGGATGGATAGAGTATAATCACATATACTCTCAATACAATGTGCACAAAAATAAAAATATATATGATGCATAAAAAAAAAAAACCAACCAATATCAAAAAGACATCTCTCACTAAAATTGTGCAGTCAAAAGTAATTCGATATGAACATCACAGTTCTAACACTTGTAATAACTGTCAACAACCACAAGCTCCCACTGGTTTAATTATTCCTTAAAATCAGTAAGTTCCTGACAAGATTAGCTTATCGAAAACGCATTAACTATTCATAAATTTTAAACGTATCATGTCCATAAAAATTGATATCAACTAAAAATCATTAAATTTCTCTGACAATTTAATCACAATAATAAGGTTCGATTATCAAGTTTGGTATTTGAACTTTTATTTATATCAACTCTAATGTTAGTTGCTTTAAATGTTGTTTTGGTATAGTTCACCTCAAATAAATCAAATACTACGGAAGCAAACAAATTTTGAGGTAAATCACAAAATTATTTCCAAATTGAAAACATTAATATTCTCAAAATATGTTCTTGAGTGTTACATTTCTATCACATTTATAGTTATGCAAGTTGTGTCTCACTTATCGATGCATGAATCATCATCGTCATCTTTTAACTTTTCTCATTTATCGTATTATAAAATCACTAGCCACACACTAAGTCAAAAAGTAAAAATCTTTTCGATGCTCAACACCATTAAAAATTAAAAAATGGTAGACACAATTATAACTGCACTAACAATAACTATATACCACTACATAACACTAAAAAATATGTCATTATATATACTTCTACAATGTATCAAATATTTTGACCATATATCACTAACTATTCTCTGTGAAATATGCCATGATTATATGTCAGATGTATCTATAACCATATGTTATGGATCGTCATTGAGAATTACGATATGACCATATGTTACTAAAAAAATTCATCATGAACTATGACCATATGTCAGTAACTATCCTCCAAGGACTTAACTCGAACTTAGGGTTAAATTCGAATTAATTGGAGTGTAAGTCATGTGCAAACATTCACTCTATGGGACAACCCGATCGCATCGTCTCAACATCACCTTTGGGCAGAAACTTCGACATGCAGTTTGCTTCCCAAGCTCGTGTTTGAGAAAACACGCATAGACCTAATCACCAGTGTTGTATGGTTGATCCAGACTCTCCAGCAGCTTTAGTCAGAAAGATTATCTTTCTCTCCCTTAAACACTTATGATTATTCTATTCACCCTACTTACATGAAATTCCTAAATCAGCTTTGGCCAGAAATGAGAAACCTCGTAGAAGCATGTGCCAATCCGATCTTAATGAGTCACAAGTATCAAGATTCAAAAGTCACGCAACCTACATAGGTGGCCACCTTTGGGCAGACCTTGACGTATTTCAGTTACGTATCCTCGAACGATCGTTGTACCGATCTACCTTGATTCCTAAGGTACGACCTAAATTTCATTCAATCATATCAAGTCTGATTCAACCTAAATTTTAAAAACTCATTTTCAGATATATGTACATCTTGCTAACTAATCTACTTTTAAAAGATAAATCAATGTCACACATTGCAATTGATGAACAAATTAATCAAAATCAAACAGTTATAAGATACATATGTATTAAGTGAGCAAGTTATCTATAATCATCAAACTATGATTATGTGGGCATGCATGTCACATCTAATCTTGATCGACAATAGAGCATTGAAAATCACACATGATATTTACCTCGAATCAGATATGATACATTGAGAACAATCAAATAAAAAATAAATCTCATTTATAAAAATCACGACACTAGGAAAGATTATCACCGTTGGGCAGAAGAATCCTTCTAAGTAGCCAAATATAACTCTTGTGGTGGGTAAGTGCCAAAATTAATAATAATCATAGGTAATATTATGTAAGTATCAGCGTTCGTGCTAGAGCACAACCTTTAATACCCAACCCTATATTTCCTCACAAAACCCATCTTTCATTAAAGACACTCAAATACACAACAATTATCCGATTAAAAATTGTCAAAAAGGCGTCAGGTCATGAAAAAGTCACAAAAAAGAACTCCTTTTAAAAAATAGATCTCAAAAATAGATTCGAAATGTCCGAGAAAGTCAAAATTCATATATAATATCCGAAAATCGAACTTATAAATAGCCCAAAAATTACCCGAAAAGAATAAAGAATAATACAGGTCAAAATGGGCCTTAAGGACAAATGGGTCATGTCATGAACCATAGGTCGGGAATGGACTGGATCAGACTAGGGGCCAGGATTGGGTCATGCCCCGAGTTCGATTGTCGACCGAGTCGGGTTACAGGCCTGGCCGGGTCACATAGAGTTGGGAAGCACCAACTTTGGTGCTCCAATTACACATGCAACACTTACTTCAAAAATTACTTTTTAGGGAAATTTACCTGACAGGCCCTGTCAGATACGCCTTTTACGTCAGAAGCCCTAAAGTTTCACTTTTACCCAGACAAACCCGCTGCGCGCCGAGCTGAGGCACGCCTGTAGGAAATACCCAAACTACCCCCACAGTAATAAATAGCCGCCCTCTTTTCAAATCATTAACTGTTTTGAATTTACTTTTTCGTTCGAAGTCGGTGGAGAGTCGTTTACGCTTCGTAGACGATCGCGTTCAAAACTACAACCTTCAAGCTACCAAATCTGTAAGTTAGAATTAAAATTAGCTTCCATCGCTATAGATTTTTTATTTCTCCTCTCTTTGTTGCATATTTTGACATAATTTTTTAGGTTTTCCCATATGTAATCGATATCGATTATATATGTAATCGATATCGATCCTATATATAATCGTTATCGATTACATATTTAGTCGCTATCGATTACATCGAAGATCGTTATCGATTACATTTAGAGTCGATAACGATTATATATGTAGTTGTAATCGACTATATAAACTGTGGATGACGAATCTATAACAAATCGATATCGACTCTCTATGAATATAATTAATACCCATCATTTGAAATAATTTTCCTATAGTTATTACCCTCGATGCCATAATAAATTATACGAGGTTTTATATTTATCTCAGCCGACGTTCAATTTATTGCCAACTACCCTTTTGTAAAACCATTATGGCAAGTTAGGTTGGAAGAATGAGAAAATTTAATACAACGATTCGTATTCCACAATCTAGGAGCTTTAAATACAGGTTTAGTTCGTCCTTAGCAAACCACCTATCATCCCTACCAGCCCATATTTTTCCCAATATCTGACGACGAAGAAAAAACCTTCTATAACCCAATAAAGTTCGATCCTGTATGGGAGGACCCACCACCACCACCAGAACTAGTTCCTCTGCCTTTCACTGTGGACGATGAAGTAATGGAGATTTTGGCGAAGGAAGAAAAGAAGAAGAGGAAGGAAGAAAAGAAAAAGAAGAAGGAAGAAAAGAAAAAGAAACTTAAGACGGAACCACCCGGCTCTCCACCCCATCCACCACCTGCTCTTCATCCTTCTTCCTAACTTTTCTTTTCTTTTTTAATTATAAGTGAAAAAATTTGAATGTAATTGAAATATTTTGCAAGTAAATGAAACAACTTTTTGATGCAATGGCGACTTCATGAAATCTTTTGAGTCCGTAAATTAAATATTTTCTATTTAAATAAGGGAAATTTACCTGACAGGTAAATTAAATATTTTGAGATCAATGTAGACTTATATTTAATTGATGGCGATTTCATAAGTAATCGAGATCGATTACATTGAGAGTCGGTAGCGATTACATATAGGAACGATATCGATTATATATGTAATCGATGTAGGTAAAGAAGGAAGAAAAGAAATAGAACAAAAGAAAGAAAAGAAACTTAAGAGTAAATTAAGTAATTTCTATATAAATAAACATTTTGAGGTCATTGCGAATTTATATTGAGTCGTTGGCGATTTCATCGTGTCGATATCGATTACATCTAGACACATCTAGAGCTATACATATGTAATCGTTAATATTATATGTTGACTGGCAATCGATTATATATGCAAGTAAATGAAACATTTTGATTCAATGTCGACTTCATGAAATCTTTTGAGTTAGTAAATTAAATATTTTCTATATAAATAAACATTTTGAGGTCATTACGACCTTATATTGAGTCGATGGCGATTTCATCTGTAATCGATATCGATTACATCTAGACTTCGATATCGATTACATATAGAATGCATTATCGATTACATCTAAGTCAGATTATCGATTACCTATGTAATCGATAACGACTCTATATGTAATCGATATGTGTTTTATATATACATTTCATCAACATTTTTAACTATCCTTGTTAGTATGGTGCTCATCCTCCTTTCTTTTATTCTGATTCATTTCAAAAATTTGTCAAGATGGTTGTACATTTGTTGCCAAGTGTTAGCCCATTTGAATCTCTCTGAAAATGCTACCCTCGGAAGAGAAGTTCTTGAGAGATTGAGGTTTTGGTGGAATATTTCAAATGTCGAAGGGTGTGGGATTTCTTTCCGATGTGGTGGATGCGATGCTGACATTTTGGGTTGATAAAAACCACTTCCGAATTGGGAAGACTGATGTCTATCTTCGGAAGATAGACATTGTATTGATACTGGGCCTTGCCGTAGGTGGCCCAGAAAAGTATACCCCATCCGGTAAACCATCGGTAGAACAAACCATTAGATACAAATACTTTCGTGGAACGCCTTCCGGAAAAATTCTCCGGTCTCATATAGATGCTGCAATTTATAGAGCGGAAAGTGATGAGGACTTCTTAAAGTTGTCCCTTCTGTTTGTGTTGTGCATATTTCTCTTCCCCGGGTCCAACCATCAGATTTCGGAAGACCACATCGACGATGTGGAGACCTTTAACCGAACTCCGTGGGGTCTGCTCGTCTACCAGGACTTGATGGAGTATATAATAAAGGGCGCGGCGAATAGAAAAACCGCCGAGATGGATAAAGCCCTAAAGACGTACAACACATATGGATGCATATGTGTACTTCAATGGTGGGCTTATGAGATCTAGATATATCGCCATCCCACTAGGCCTCAAGGACCCTTTCCACAGTCTTTGAAATGGTCGGACGGATGATCCGAGATCAAAAGTTACACTCGCGGGCAAATGTTAGACAGCAAGGTATGAGGTCTATTGCCTAATCCAAAAAAAAAGCAACTTACCGATTCATTCTAGAATCGATACCGATTCATTACAGAATCGCTACCGATTCATTTACGAATCGATAACGATTCCTTAACAATCGATAGCGATTACTTACAGAGTCGATAACGACTTAATAAGTAGTCGATAACGATTCATTACCCAATCGATAGTGATTTGTTAAAGAATCGATAACGATTTATTAAATAGTCGATCATCATTCTTTACATAATCGAGTGATTTATATATATAACGATCATTTTATTCTGTTGTTTCATTTTCTTTCAAAAGGTTTGCGCTCCCCTCATGCCTCAGGGCTTTGAATTAGAGATACCCGTGGTAAGAGAATATCTACGGGTTCAAAAGGAGGTTGGGGGGAAGAGGAAAGAACCGGTCAAGAAAGCTGTGGAAGAGATTCGGCCGAAGAAGAAAAGAAAATACATTCCGGTAGAGAATATTGGAGAGGGAGAGAAAGAATGGGATGACGCATCGACGTCTGAAGAAGAACCCCTCTCGAAAAGGGGCCCCGTGCATGTGGGAGAGGGTCGGCCAAGAACTAGGGGGGCCGCCAAGGAGAGCCTGGCAGCGAAAGATAGCCCAGCTGAAGCGTCCACCTCCAATGATTCTTTGTTGAGGAGGGTCGATCATTTGACGCTGGATAACTTGAAGCTCACGCAAAGAGTGAGCGATTTGGAGGGAGAGAATAAGGCCCTGGCTAAACGTTGCGCTTCTTTAAAGAAACTATGCAACTCCTTCAATGAGAGGCTGAATTCAAGGGATGCGGAGTGGCAGAAGTTAAATCACTACAACTATTTAGTCAGAAAGGGCCAGACTGATATAAAAGAACTCCTTGAAAATTTATTGGAGGCGAGACCTAAGGTATGTGTTGAAATCTAGTTTTAGATGTTCAATTTTGTTAACATAAATCGATATCGATTATATATAGAGGTGATACCGATCATATATACAATCGTTATCGATTATATATGAAATCGATGTCGATTCTATTTACAATCGATCACGACTATCTATATAATCGATAACGATCATATATAAAATCGATAGCGACTATATATGTAATCGGTAACGATTGTATATATGATCGATTTGGACTTTTTAAAATGTGGACTAAAAATTAATTCTTATTTTACATCATTATTACGATGTACAGGATGTGGCTATGGAGGAGCTGATATCGAAGGTGTGCGACACAGCCTTCGGTGAGGAACCATCAGCTCCTGCGCATCAGATTCCTCCTGCTCCTCCCGTTGATGAGGTGAAGGCAGCTGCTGACAAGCAGCCTGAGACCCAAACTGATAAGGGTCCTGCTGGTGAAGAGGAAACCTCTTCCCAATTGCCTCACCAACAAGCTGAGCTTCGCTTAAGACCTAGGCAAGCGAAAGCCAGCAAAGTAATTGCCATCAAACCTAAGGCCCAATAAGGGTAGCGGTTGAAAAGAAGCCTACGCGAAGACCAAATAAGGACCAATCAACGAGCCCGACCTAAGTGGCAGTCATTACCGCTGGTCCTTGGTCTACTGATGAAGATGCTCCTGCTGAGCTAACAGCGGAGCAAAAATATATGCTAGACATATGGAACAAGCCTCTGAAGGAGGACGAGTAAGTAGAATTACCCTGAATACTTAACTTTATTATTATATATTTATCGTGAAGATTAGTTAAGTTGGCCATTTTTTATGCAGAGAATATGTTAGCTTGCTTGTGGTGCAATCCTTCGATAATGCGGAACCCGATTACTGGATAACTTTGTAAGTTTAACATACTGTAGGCAAAATCGTTATCGATAGCTTATGGAATCGGTATCGATGGCGTATGGAATCGGTATCGATGGCTTTTAGAGTCGCTAACGATGGCTTATGTAATCGTTAGCGACTCTGTACATCATCGATATCGATTCATTAGAGAGTCGATAACTATTTCGACGACTTAAATAATCGTTACCGACTCTAAAATGAATCGATATCGATGATGTACAGAGTCGCTAACGATTATGTATTTAACTCTAATCGCATATTTTAATCTAATCGCATTGGTTTGTGTTATGGGCGCCACCGAGACATTTGGAAGTTATTGATGATAAAATTCATCCCGAGAAAGATGTCAAAACTTCCTAATGGACGCCACCTTTGACGTACATGGGCTATGAATCGAGAGATTTCAACGGGTTCACGCTATTTGAAAAAATTGTATGACCAGTCGATCGAGGTTCAAGTTCACAGGTGGGCTGCCTATAGACAAAGAGAGACCGGAGGGAAGAAGTGATGAAACTTTCTTCTTCAATGAGCTTGAATCAGGGCTCACGAATGCAACATAGTATGCTTTTATCCTCTTTATAATTATTCTTTTTAATTTTTCTATCATACCCTTTGAGATTATATTACTTTTTTGTAGATATTTATGCCAATACATTCAGAACAACCACTACATCGGGCGCTATGATCAGAAGGTAGTCGAACGATCGATAATGATCGTCGACCCTTAATTATATTTAATAGGCCCTCTAAGGAAAGATATGTGTCCCCAATTGCGGTGGTAAGATATTTTTGTAGCATATCTTTTATCATTGTTAGCTTAACATATCGACACTTCTCTCTATTATTTCGAAACAGACCCAATACCTTCCCGTGATCTTATATTCGTACAGTGACTCCGCTGCACTAATGAATAAGAACTATCCTTGGTCATCTCTTGCCGGATCAAAAAGTGATTGTGAAGTGTTTGTTGTGAAGTATGTCGAATACTTTATAATGGGGAAGAAATTTGACTTCGCGCAATCAGATATAGAGAGGATCAGGGCAGAAATTGGCCATATACTGGCTACATACACAGGCGATGGCGGAGTACTGGCGAAGAAAGACAAAAAGGAGGGGGAGCAACAGTAGTGTGATTGTATTTGAATATTTTTGTAATAGTGTGGTTGTATTTGAATATTTTTGTAATTGTAAATTAAATTATTTTGAATAGAATTGCACTATTTTTATGTAGTTGTAGTTAAAAAGTAGAATAGCATCCATTAGCGACTACATATATAGTCGTCATCGACTATATACATAATCGTCGTCGATTGTATAAATAATCGATATCGACTATATATGTAGTCGTCATTGACGATATCCATAATCGATGCCGATTCTTAAATGAATCGATATCGACGTTATACATAGTCGATGGCGACTCTATATAGAATCGATATCGATTAGTTATACAATCGATGACGACTCTATGATACATCAAGAAGACTATATTACAAAGGTAAAAAATATGGATTCTGAATTTCTCATTTACATTCAATCTATCATTATTAAAAATATACACTGTTAGCCCATCGGTCCCACTGCCTTGCAGCTCCTGTGATTGTGACCATATTCATTGCACACCTCTGTTGTGCCCTAACCTCACCCTTAGACCTTATCCTTCTCTTCCTCGGACGGCCGGCTTGCTTTCGGCAATAATAGGGTGGTCTCACTTTCATATTTTCAGGGAGTTGCTCTGCTTGGAACTCCCATTGACTTTTATCGAGAGTGGGAACCCATTGCTCGTCACATGTTTGTCTAAAGTAAGCGGTGAAAAATCAGTTCTCACAAAATTTATGGTAGTCGTAACTTCTTCGATTGATGGCCGCCACGGCATGGGAGCAAGGCAAGCCATGAATGTGCCAACGGCGGCAACTACAGGTCTTGTGTTCCAAGTCGACGTGATGAATGTAATTTTCGGAATTGACTTGGAATTGATCGCTCCCGTATGGTTTAGCTCTCTTTCTACCGGCCCATTGCAACACCTTCTTTATATGAGCATCTGCTTTCGGGCAGAGAAGGGTGGTCCATTTATCAGATATCTCTCTGCATTTTTGAAAATGATCGGCGACTTTCTCTCTAGTAGTTCTGATTAAGTCAATAATTGGTCTCTCTCGAGCTATCTTTAGCACGCTGTTTAAACTTTCGGCAATATTCGTAGTCAGGGACTCGTACTGCCTTCCTTCCATATGTGCGCGTGCCCAATGCTTTGGATCTATTTTCAAAATATATTCTACGGCTTGAGAATCAGCAGAATCTTTCTTCATTTCGTTAATAAAATAATCAAATTTCTCTTTCGAATATGCACGCGCGGCGCACCACCATAGACCCTTCACATTGTTCCTGGGATACTTGTGCTGCAAATTTTGTGTCATATGCCGCATGCAGTAGTTGTAATATGCGTTAGGGAAGATACGTTTCACCGCATTTATTAAACCATTCGACCTGTCCGTGATAATTACAAGATCTTCGTTAAACCCACCGATCACGAACGCACCTACCCGTTCAAGAAACCACATCCACGTATCCTCTTCTTCTAACTCGACCACGGCAAATGCTAACGGTAATATATGACCATTACCGTCTTGCGCAGAGGCGATAAGGAGGATCCCTTCGAAACGTCCTCGTAGGTGTGTGCCGTTTACAAGCAATATGCGACGAAGTGTATTGCGGTAGCTTCCGATGCATGGGCCAAAACTCCAAAAAAATCTTTGAAACTTACCGTCAAGAGTAAGTTGAAAGGATGTTTGTATATTAGGATCTACCCTCTCCATCTCCTTCACGTAGGCCGGTAGATCAACAAATTGTCCTTCCCAACTTCCTCTAATATCATTAAGGGCAAGCTCTTTTCCCCTCCAAGCTTTTGCATATGAGATTTACACATTATAAGCTTTTGCAATATCAAACATTATCGACGCCGGTGTGTAGTCGAATCCTTCCATAAGTTTATCCCGTACATAATTCGCTACGAAGGAGATTGTTGCATTACGGTGACCGTGCGGTCCGATCTTAGCGGCTCCGCATGTGTGAGTACTATTGAATGTCTTGATTTGGAAAGAATCGAGCCCACCAATTTAGAAGCATATATTCGCCATTTAACAATCAGTTCGTAGCATCCATACCACTGATAACTAATCTCAAAGGCCGAATTTGAAATTTTTCTCCAGCGTGTTCTTTCAATGCTCTTTGAAATGTTTGTTTGTCTCAAGATCTCTCCAATTTTAAACGCCCAATTCGATATTCAGCTTCACCTCTTCATCGGAGGAATCGCCTCGATGTCTCCGACATTTCGTAATCTCCGTCTACTAGGGGATTGTCAATATCTCTCACAAAAATTTTCGGGTCCTCTTTGATAAACCCATCTGGTTCGCCTTCATATTCTTCTTCTAAGGTATCTTCATTCATGGCGGTGTTCTCGGGTGGTTGACTAGATCCTTCACCGAAGGGGTTCTGATGTGATTGACCGGATCCTTCACAGAATGGATAATGGCGTGGTTGGCTAGGCCCTTCACCGAAGGGGTGCTCATATGTATGGACATGGGGTTGAGTTACTCCGGTAATTCCCATCAATGGCATGGTAGAACATAAGTCTTGAGTAAACCAAGTTGTCCATCCACCGGAGAAGATATGACTGAAATCGTTGGTATCCACCACCCTTTCTGAAGTATAGTCTAACCATTGACTACATTGTTGTGACCCATGCATGTATTTTACTGGGTCATCATACGATTCAATCGGAGCATCGTTTAAATCAAATGTTGCTTTCCCTCTGCCATCGTTCGCCGCAATATAACCGTCATCGCCTAACGGAGATCGTATCTAATTTCATCCTCAAACTTACATGGTCGAAATGAATGAGACAC
Organism: Chloranthus sessilifolius; assembly: GCA_021018995.1. Classification (NCBI taxonomy): domain Eukaryota; kingdom Viridiplantae; phylum Streptophyta; class Magnoliopsida; order Chloranthales; family Chloranthaceae; genus Chloranthus; species Chloranthus sessilifolius. The sequence continues at coordinate 192,668,782 of CM037584.1, forward strand.
AAAATCACCCACGAGATTTACTTGTTCAAACTTCAATCGAAGGATGACGGTTCCTTAATGATGAATACTTTTATAACGTCCACTCCGGATTTATAAAACGTAAATAATGTAGCCAAATCATCAGAGTCCAAAATGTCGGCAACCACAGGCGTATTCACTATCTTCATATGAAACTTTGTGGAAACTGTTTTATCCGCCTTAACAAAACTGACAGCTGACATTTGCCTTATGAATTGTTCATAAGAAATTTCAATTGAAATGTTAATAAGCCTCCGGCGGCCACCTTCATACAAGCCATCATCGTTTACAAGAAGGCCATCATAGTGACAAAGAAGAGGAATCCTCACGTCCGTCATCGTTTGTTTAAGAATGAGAAGGAAGGGTCATAAGACTGATGAAACAAAAGAGAAAAGACGACTATAACTCTTAGTCGATTGCAAATACAATCGATATCGACTCTATTGGAAATCGATATCGATTGTTTATACAATCGATATCGACTCTATATACAATCGGCATCGACTCTATTTGAAATCGATATCGATTGTATATACAATCGATATCGATTGTTCGGCTCTATACACAATCGATATCGATTGTATACACAATCGTCATCGACTCTATTTGGAGTCGATGACGATTGTATGTGAAATCGATATCGGATGTGTATGGAGCCAATGACGAAATGCAGGGCCTTCTTCTTCTAAGAGATACTGCATCACTACATAATACTAATAAACTGAAAATGGGGTTAAGTATGATACCTCTAGTCGCAAGGACAAAGTTCAGGGTCTTTTTGCCACAATGAAGAAATGCAGGGCCTTCTTCTTCCAAGCCTCTGTTTTCTTCTTCGAAATAGCAGATCGGAGCAGATCAGACTAAGTAAGGACACTCCGTCTAGGGTTTTACACCTCTAACTTTTTTGCAGGTTAAAATGAGGAAGAAGACGATGCTTTGTTGGTTAAAGAAGGTCTTAGAAAGGGGTAATTTGGACCTTTTACTCTCCTTAGGGTCGGCTAGGCTTGGAGCTGGTTTGTCTGGGTAAAAGGGAAACTATAGGGCTTCTAACATAAAAGGCGTACCTGACAGGGCCGGTCAGGTAAATTTCCCTACTTTTTAGCAAAAGTATCTAATCAATGGTTTATTATAGGAAAAGAATCCTACACAAAATAAGAAACCACTCTCTTCTTTTGTTGTCTTCTTCTTCAAAAAATAAAATGAAAATCAGAAGAAACAAGGGTCGGTTTGGGTCAAATCGGGCCAAGCCATATAGAGTTGGGGAGCACTAACTTTGGTGCCCCAACTACATGCAATAATATTTCAAAAATTAACGAAAATAAAAATTAGTTAACCACCAAGGAAATCGGTCAAATTCAACCCAGAGAGAAAACTACTCGAATCATAAGCAAAAACCAATTAAGTTGATTTCATAGCCAAAAACCACAAGTCAGGTCTTAGGCCCATTTGACCCGTCATACAAAGAACTGAGACGCATTAAAAGTCTCATTTAGGTCAAATAGGTAACTTCAAGAGACGTGTGGGAGACGTAGTCTTTTGAAAAAGAAAAAGACAACTTTTGGTATCTTATATTTGCAGCCATCATTAAAGTTGACCCATAAAAGTAACCATTAAAAACCAACACAAAAAACTAATTCTGGCCCAAACCCAACATTTCTCCGTGAACTCTCTTCCCCTTGGATCGAAGCTGTCCATTAGTGAGGTCGGCTGCCCATGACATCGACCGATTTGCCCGTCACTGAAAACCCTTGTATTTAATGTAAGAGAAGACAAGATTAAAAAGTCTCCTTCTTCCATTGAAAACTAAATAAAAATTAATTCTTCTCTTGAGAATATAAGAATAATTAATTCTTTAAGTACGAATTAACTTATGCAGATCAATTTTAAAAATTAATACTTCTGAAAGACATGTGATTGTAAGAATCACGTATCTATGCAATTGACGAATTGGATAAAAGCATGTGAAATAATATATAACTCCTTTGATCGTGTGATAAAACTAACCTTGCTCTGATATCAATTGTTAAAAATTTTAGGATCTAGATTTGATTCACACGATTAAATATAATATAAAACGCGTACCTTGCATGTCCTTTGAGTAGATGAGCCAATGATCTCTGCATTAAAAATGATGATCTCCGTCAGAGAATTCCAGTCCACATTACCTCTCATCTTCTCTAAGTTTAGCCTCTAGATGAGAATGTGCTAGAGTTAGAGGAAGAGGGGATAGTGGTCTCCTTATATAGTCACCTGAACACAATATCATTTATATTAGGAAATTATTTCCTATGTCGAGATACGTGTGGTCAAAGGTCCAACCCAATTTTTAATGGAAACCCAAAGATGGGTTAAAGTGTTGCCACAAAAATCTAACACTAAGATTGTTTTGCTGAAATCATCTTTGAAAAAATATTCAAAAACTCATCTCCACCATATTTTTTTAGCCTTAAAATCTAAATCACTAGATTTAGCCAATTTTTTATTTTTAATTTATAAATATATTTTTTAAATTGATCTAAACAATGCATCAAAGTTCCACGTGACACCAAAATAGTATTTTGGTACCCTATAAATCTCTACTTGGATCAATGGGGCACTTAACCGTTGTCATATATATATATATATATATGGTGCAGTGTTGCATGTGAATTGTAATTTTCCTTAACAAAGATAAGATATTAGGATTTGGTTAACAATATAACTTAGTATAATCATCTTGTGATACTTTTGGATTTCATTGTTGCCTGGACATGAAATTGGGAATAAAAAAAGTTGATCAATAACTTTTCATATATGTTTTGCATTGTTTTCAGCTTTTAGGGAGCCAAAATAAATCATCATGATTATAATGTAAGCTTTAATATTTTCTACTAGTAAGATAACTCCTCTAATTAACTTGCCAAAAAAAAGCGTTAAAAAAGATTCAAGAATTAGCAAACCATACTGGTTACACACAATATGCAAAAAGACTTGTAATATTGATAATTTCATTGGATGTAGGGTTCAGCGAGTCGAATTGGGTACCGGTATCGGATGTCGGCTCAGGGAGGACCCATGCGTATCAACCGATACCAATTTATATCGGTGGTTATTTAAAAGAAGAAAGAGAGAGGTATCCGCCTGCAACGCAACGCTCTCCCCCAATATGAGACGTGGTGGTTTCCCATAGGTATGACGTTTCGTATGACAGATAGATAAGACGTGGAGGTTTGGTGGCTGGTGATGTGCGTCCCTTCTCAAAACGTCATAAATACCGAGTGAATGGCCAATCAAATGATAAAGGTTATGTTTGACCCTGCCTTTCACAAAATAAATCTTGAGAGCATAAGGCATAGATTAAATGATTAATTTTTAATTTTACATATGGTTTCTCAAAAAATGCTTTAAATTTATGTTGAAGCATGATGTGTATTATATGATTAACGGGCAATATTTTGAAAATCCATTACACATGGAATAAAAAATTAAATTGATCTTTTAATAGGTGAATCATGATCTTAAAATCTATATGGAATATAGATAGGTAAATGATCTTAAGATATATTATATGGAATATAGGCATGAAGTACGACCTCCGACCTCCATCATCTGAGTCGAAAAAATTAACAGTTTTCCAAAGAGATTTAGGACGGGCGGTTGCAGCAAACAGGTGGGACAATGCTAATCCCGAAAATCAGACCGGCCCGTCAATATCTAGCCCCATTTTTTTTTTTCACGACTGTATTAACATTAAATATACATATGCTAAATATACGACTGCATTAACATTAAATATACAATTTAATTTAGCCATTTCTTTTTGGGTTTTTTGTAAACATCACCTTGAGTTATGTTGATATTACAAATAACCCTCCCAATTATGGCTATTTGCTTTAAACCCCCTGAGTTAACATTTTGGTATTTATAAAACACCCTCTTTAACGAATGCTACTTTAAATGGTTAATCAGCCGTTAAAAAAAAGCCTAAATACCATATTTATCCTCTTTTAAATTAAATTAGTAAATTGCCACCCTCTACAAATGGTAAGAGTAATTTTAAATTCACCCCTCCACTTACAAAAAAGAATAGTTTTAAATCCACCCACCAAATATTTGAGTTCACCCACGCTGAAAAACATTGACTGCATTGAATCGGATGATGGAGATCGTTTATCGTCCTAACCTTTCACACGATGGATCTTGAGATCACGGTGGCACTGTTAGACGGTTGACTACATTGAATCGGACAATGGAGATTATTTATCATCCCAACCTTTCACACAATGTATCTTGAGATCATGGTGGCACCATAAGACAGTTGAGTGCATTGAATTGGACGATGGAGGTCGTTTATCGTCCCAACCATTCACCCGATAGATCTTGAGATCATGGTGGCACTATCAAACGGTTGATTGCACTGAATCAAACGATGGAGATTGTCTATCGTCCCAACCTTTCACACAAAGGATTTTGAGATCATGGTGGCACCATCAGATGGTTGATTTTTTATTTCATGTGGTACACACCCAAAAAAATGACCTTAAAATTAATTTTAATCGTATACGTGATGTTAAGGTCACTTTTCTGAGATGTGTGTCACGAAATAAAACACTGATCGTCTAATGGTATGCCTAAACGATCTCTATCGCCTTATTCAATGTAATCAATGTGTTTTAGCGTGGGTGAACTCAAAGATTCAGTAGATGGAAGCAGACGCGATTAGGCAATCCAATTCCTAAAAATGAGTCTTGAATCATATAGGAAATTGGAGAGACAAGTATTTTGAGTGGAACACGTAGACTGGAGGTTTTCTTTTTAAGAATAATTGCATCCTTTGCCACAAATCCTCCATTGGTTGAATATTCGTCCAAACGTTGGCATGCTTTAATGAGGGAATCACCCATCTGATGAGTCTTGAACGTTGGCATGCTAAAACACGTTGATTGAATTGAATCGAACGATAGAGATCATTTATCCTCCAAATCTTTCACATGATGGATCTTGAGATCATGATCGTACCATTAGACGATCAGTGTTTTATTTCATGTGGCACACATCTCAGAAAAGCGACCTTAACATCATGTGCATGCTTAAAATTGATATTAAGGTTACTTTTAGGGGTGTGTACTACATGAAATAAAAAGTTGACCGTTTGATGATACACCTATGATCTAAAGATCGATCTCATAAAAGATTTGGACGATAAAAAATCTCCATCGTTTGATTCAATGCAGTCGATGTGTTTCAGCGTGGGTGAACTCAAAGATTTTGTGAGTGGATTCAAAGGTACTCCTTTTAGAATAGTGGTAAATTATAATGGCATGACTTGTAAATAAAGGTGAATGAAGGAACTTTTAGAATGGCGGTAAACTTTAATGGCATGACTTGTAAATATAGAAGAATGAAGGGCCTTTTAGAATGGTGGTATTTTTAAAATATTAGTTTCATTAAGGGCAAAATAAGCTTTCGGTCCATAAACTCGTTAACGGCAAGGGGTTATATGAAACAGAAATACAAAAGTAGGGGCTGCAGAATAAATACCCATAACTCAGTAGATTTCTTATAATATTAGCATAACACGGGGGGGGTATATGCAAAAAACCCTTTCTTTTTTCCCTCGTGTCCGGATGAAAACCCATTGATTGCGTTGACTTGGATGATGGTGAACACTTTTCATTCCAATTGTCCACACAAGGAATCTTGAGGCCATGGCTGTGCTATTAGACGATCAATATTTTATTCAATGTAACACAATGCACCATAGTACACTATGATCACGATCACTTTGGGGATGTATTGTATAATTAATATCTGAGCATCTAATATATGCGAGCCTTGATCTTAAGATCTAATATGTAAAATATTAGGGCAAAAAAGGGCCTTCATTTAATTAGTAACACCACCATAAGATTATGGAACTTATGAATAACCTTTTGGCCCTTTAAATTTTGTCAAAATTTGACTTTCAAATATTATTAGGGCTCTTTATATATGTAGATATCGGCTTTTTAAGAAACCTGCTTTGCAACAGAGCAGAGGGAGAGTAGGAGTCATGGGTCAAATTTTCATCCATTTTACATACAAATGCCGTATTGTTCATTTTACATACAAATGCCCGGGCAATACATTCAATATATTGTCCGATAAGTTATTGTTCTGATACGTATCGGTTTGAAGCTCAGACGATACGTATCGAATACCCGAGATTTTGACCCTTGGTAGGAGTCCTCTAAAGAATAGCGGACCCAAACACACCCTTCAAGAATGTATTTATTGATCCATTAATGATTTGGACCCATATGAATAACCTTTTTTCTACTAAAATCTTTCCAAATTTTAAACAGACGTGCAAGTCAGATTTTTAGAGAATTAGAGTTTCCTTTCCTAAGCTTCATAATTCATGAATAACAAGGCTTGTCAATGGGTCGTACGAACCGATACCAAACCCGACCCAATATTTTACCAAGTCGGGTATATAAACTTGACCCGTGCGGTCAGGTCGAGTATGATACATCAGACCTAACCTTTGGGTCAGGACGCGTCTGGTCGATCAAGATGTCGTGTTGAGTATTTCCATCTCGGATTGGGTATCGCTAACCCGACCCGATATTTTATACATAAGAAATATTAAAAATAGGGGGGTTTTACCAGGTGGGGTTGGATTTCTCGATCAGGCATTGGGTCAAGATGGGTCGGGTTGAGAATTTTCTATTATTTTATTGGGCAACCAAAATTTTGACCCGACTTGACCTGACCCGTCAACAGCCCTATGAACATTCACTATGAATATTGAACAATAATGTGTAGATACTTGCATCCCAAGCCAATTAATGATCACTCATTCTTCACACAATACCTATCTCATCTTTAGATTCTAATGGTCCCTCTGCCATCTCACTAAACTCCATAACTAAATGGTCATTTTATCAAGACTTCAAAGGGCTTGTATCAGTTGTGTGCCATGTGGTGCACATGTCATCAATATTGTACACTTGGCACACATGTTCATTAATCGGGGTTAGCCCCAACATCCAACCAAGTGATCATGCTCATCGGTGGGCTCAAATTAAACCATCTAACCTAAGTACTACTATTCATTTAATTTGGAACATGATCATATGCACAACTTGCTCTGTATAGATGAAAATGTGTGGTTCTCGACGTAACGGGACACTGATTTTTATGTGTGCTACTTCGGTTTACAATATAATATGGAGGTTAGGTGATTATCTACATGTGAACCTCGCGTGGTATGTTTGAGCAGCGATTCTAATACAGGTCATTTACGTAAAATAAATATGATGCAAAATACGTTTTATAGGTGCATGAAGCTATAATAAAATTTAAAAGATGTCACGTAAGTTAAATTGATAAAATAAGTAAGAAAAGTGATAAGTATTAGAAGCATCATATGCACTGAAAATTATTATGTTCTTTCAGTTTTATAATTATGAAATATTTATGAGTACTTTTATTATGTTGTTTATATGAAATTGTAAAGATTTCATTTTCACTTACGAGGTTACACCCACGATCGCTTGAGTAAATTGTGATGGCTCAATTATATAAGTCATTGAGTTTACGTAACTAAGTAAATTCATCCCACAAAAAACTAACAGCTGCAGGTGAAGATATAATCTATTTTTCCCTGATGGACTTTGATGTATCGATAGATGATACGATTTATGAGGGTGACCATGTGGATGACCGTTTAGACGATGTCAAGTATATATTAAATATTTAAAAAGACTTTTCAATAATTAATCGTCTCTTTATTTCTGATCATTTAATGTAATGGACTCAAACTTCAATATAAACTTAATAAAGGAAAGTTTAATGTGATAAAAAGTTTTGATTCACGATTTTTATGAGCTCAATTTTATGTAAGATCTAGAAAGTTATATATATTCGCTTATTGCTTTAACAAACATGTAATATTCAACACGGAATTTTAAATCATTGAGATCAACTAAGATTCTAAGTCGTGACATATACTTTATAGCATTGCCTAAAATTTTCTTTTTTTAATAAATCTCAAATTTTATTAAGAAGAAAACAAAATAAAGAAAGGACATAATGAGAAGAAGCTTCCTTGGCCAACAAAAGCCAACCCACAACAACCCACAAGAAGAGACATGGGCAGCAAGAGAAAAGGAAGCAATCCATCAATCCCCAATCCCCAATCCCCAAGAGAGGAGATTTGGCATTTCCTAGAATTCCAGGCACTTTCTTGGAGATTTCTTTATTATTTCTCTTAGCTGCTTCATTTTCTTCCATCTTTTTTCATTAGATTGTTCAGGGTTTGGGGTTGTTACAATTTAGATTATTGGGCAACCTGCATCTTCAGCTCATCACTTATCTTCACAAAGCCAACAGAATCATCAGGTAATTATATTTATATATTGGTATTTCTAACTTATTTGAATCTGATTTTTTAATATGTTTATTTATGGAAGTCTCTTCTCTTTGAGTGGTTATAATAAGGCGTTTCATCTGTGATGAAGCCTCTGATACCACATAAAACATGGCTTCAAACGCTTGCTATAAGGTCAGAATTAAGTTGGAGTTAACAAAACCACGGGGCTTCGAAATCTATGGAAATCAGCTATTGATGCTATTATATTGCAAGGTTTCGGATATCAGTATTGGGGTCTGGATCAGTCGGCCCAAAACTACGGTCCCAAAACAAAACTTTCTTAGTGTTAAAAATGAAAAAATCTATTACAAAGAGAATTTTTTTGTAAAAAAAATTGGATTTAAACGATAACCACTAAATTTATATGGTGCTTGACTTCTTCGACCCAAATTACCTTAAAAAATGACCACGAATCCTTAAAAATGATCCTATGTGGTACAAATCCTAAAAAATGACCCCTAGGAAATCATATGGCACTCGAACGTCTTACATTATACTAATTCGTAGTGGACGTGAGTGGGCATCTTACCTAAGGAAGCCCGTTTCCCACCTATTTTAGCACCTTTTAATAATTAAAATAAAAAAAAGAACTTTTTTGGTAATAAAATTCTATGAGTAGTGTTTGTTTGGATGATAAACTTTATTTTCACGGTGAGAAAATGTGAAGTGGAAAAGAGAAGGCCAGGGTAGGGAATTAGCTTTCTCAGATAATCTCTTCCGATCCAGCTGGCTGATCTGGATCGTTTGGGCCAAAACCAATCTGAATCGGGATGGGCTACGATTTGAAACCACCTTTCATGCGTACCTAGATTTGGTTGACGACGATGGTTGTATGGCTGCAATAAAAAAGGTCGCTTTTCCTCTCTCTTGTTAACCATTAATTGTTTGCCCTAGATGGGGTATTGGCCAAAATAGTGATAGAGAGGGGACAGCTACGTAGCTCCGTTGTGTAGTTTTTAGATTCCTAGCCCATCGAGGTCTCTACAAAGAATGTTGTATCACATACAAATTCTGATGCCTCGAGATACGTGTGGTAATCGAAAATCAAATCTAATTTTAAATAGAAAAACAAAAAAAAGTTCATTGTGTGAATCACAAATACCCAACAAATGTTATAAGTTACAACCTTCCCTATTAATTATATCCTTACAATGTTGCGTGAAAACACTGAAAAAGTAGAAACAGTTCGAAAATCTCAAAACTAACAACCTTGTTTTTTTGTTGAGAGGTGATGAGAGAAACTGTTGGTGTGTCATTAGTAACACTAAAAATAGCTTCCATTAGAATTGAAGAACAAATGTTTCCAAATTGATTTTTAAGGGATTTTTATCAAACAATTCCTACTTGCAAAACATATTAATTATATTCTTTTTCTTTTGAGGAAAAAACATATTATATATTATCTTATGATGCCTACATATTTAAAATGATGAATTAGCCTCATAAGTAATTTTGTTTTTCAAAGTAATTATGGTTGTGTATGGCATAGTTCTCTGCTAGCCCTTGCCACAGCAGTGTTCACCTGCTTTAGTTGTCTCCCATTCTCTTTTCTAACTCCCTGCAAAGGAGGATTTACCTGTTGTCGCAACAACCTCTCTGCTCTCTACTAACTCCCTACCAGAGCAAATAAAATCTGCTCTGGCAATGAGTGAGTAGAGAGGAGGGTAGAACTGCTGAACATGTAAATTTTGTATAAAATCTTACTATATAAGGAGTTATCAAGGAGGAGGGGTACCTGTTAAAGAAGGTAGCAGGATTTTAGCAAAGAGGATGGGAACCTGCTAAAGCAAGTGAACTTTGTTATGACAAAGGCTAGTAGAGAGCTATGCCATACGCAACCTATATATTTTCTAAAGAGTATGGGCATTGGTCTTGGTTTGGGTAAGAAAACCTCAACCCGACCCATTTGCACCCGTAGCTACCCTACCTATATATAGTTCATGCATTTTCTTCAATCTTAATTAGTTGATGATTGTAATCTACATTGCAACTTAGATAATTGGGGACGCACGTTGAGCTGCATTGCAGTTTAGAGCAACCGAACGGATAAGGTTCAAAACCAAAACCAAACCGATAACTATCGGCTTGGTCGGTGTTCGGTTTCTAAACCTCATTTTTTAAACTTTTTTTTATTTGTAGCATTTAACCGAATCAAATCGATTGTTCTGGTTTCGGCTTAGAGTTTTCAAAATTTATACAAACTGGATCGATTTATACAAACTGTTTTTGCAAACTCCTATGATTCAACTGATTTTAAGACGTTTGGTGATTAACAAACTAAAGCATCAACATTTGGCTTTCTACAATAAGCCTCAGTCACCATCAAACTCAAACAGACACTATAATCCATATATACGACACTATCGGTTTCTTATCGGTTCGGTTTCAGTTTTTTTAAGTTAAAATCGAAACGAACCGATTACTATCGGCTTCTATTTTTCAAAACCGAAACCGAACCGATATGTCCCAAAACCGAAATTGAATCGAAATTTCGGTCGGTTTGGTCGGTTCTCTGCATAGCCCTAGATTCAGGGGCCATGAATCCGTGCAAGTATATTTGTAAAAAAATTCCATGTCTGGCCCTGCTTTTTATATTAATTTTAGAATTTTATTTTCCATGTCTTGTTACTTTATTCTAATTAAATTTTATGTACAAACTATGTAAGGTAGTAAGGTACACTTAATTTCAAATAAAAATATCACACTTCATTTCTCACTGCTTACACTAAAACACTTTAGTGTAGGTATTATTGTATAAGAAAATTGATTTTAATGAGTCTATGTGAAATTGCACAGGATAATGGTGGATGCACTTGTTGGCATTCTCTTGGAAAAATTGGTTGAAAGACTGGCAAATGAAGGGCGTCAATTAATCGAAGTTGATTACCGTTTCGAGGAAATGAAGGAGGAGCTTACAATTATTCAAAGCTTCGTAAGGGACGCAGAGAAGGTGAAAAGGAATGAACGGAACGAGAGTCTAAAGACGGTGATCAATAAATTGAGGGAGCTGTTGTATGATGCAGAAGACATTATAGCAGATTTCCAGCTTCTTATTCGCAAAGAACATAGAGGGAAGTGCCGACCAAAATGTACTAGATACTGCTCTCTTTCATTTCTAACATTTCGGCGGCAGTTATCAAGAAGGTTGCAAAAGATATTAAAAAAGATTCGAAATATTATGCAAGGAATGACATCATTCTTGGGTACATCTCTTAACCTTCCCCGACAGGAAATAGAAGGTAAAAATATCCCAGTGAATTACCCCTTTCTATTCGATCCAACTGAAATTGTGGGGTTAGAAGATGACTCAAACAAAATCAAAGAATGGGTTATAGAAGCAAGTGGACTCTTGACAGTTATCGGAATCGTCGGAATGGGGGGGCTCGGCAAGACTACGCTCGCTCAAAAAATTTCCAATGAAGAGTGGGTGGATGGTTCATTCGAATATATACAGATGATTATTGATTGTAAGAGTAAAACCTTGGAAGAGATAGTAAAAAAGATGTTGAAAAAATTGCAGGTCAGTAAAGAAATAATGAGAGGTGCAGAGGTTCTAGAACTATTAGAAGAAATCAAGAGACAGTTGGATAAAAAAAAGTACTTGATTATCCTAGATAATGTTTGGAGTATCAGTGAAGAGCAGTGGTGGGAAAGGTTACGGGATGTATTACCCCGAACTGATGGTAGTTGTGTATTAGTCACAACTAGGAATGAGAATGTTGCAAGATTGATGGGAGCTGTCGAAGGGCATATACATCGCCCCCAGTTTCTTTCGGAGAATGATAGTTGGTCTCTATTTTCAAAACTAGCATTCCAAAGAAGTAGAGGTGTGTGCACAGATCAAGATTTGATTGACATTGGGAAGGAGATTGTAAGAAAATGTAATGGATTGCCTTTAACAATTAAGGTAGTCGGTGGAATGATGCAAGCAAAGCAACATTCTGTTTCTGAGTGGAGGCGAATATCGGATCATCTACACAAAGAATTGGCGTCCAACAATATAGATGCATTGGTTACATCTTCATTGCAATTGAGTTATGAGGATTTGCCTTCATATTTGAAGCCTTGCTTATTGTCCTTCTCTCTCTTTCCTGGATATGACCAATTTTGGGTTTATTATGTAGTAAATATGTGGATTGGAGAGGGTTTCATCTCTAAAAAAAATAGAAAATTGGCATATGAAATTGGAGAAGAATTCCTTGTAGAGTTAACCAGGCGATGTTTGATACAAGTTGAAGATATGGACATGTTGGGAAAAGAGATTGCTCATTTCACTATTCATGATATGGTAAAGGATATGATTACAAAAATAGCCAAAGAAGAAAATTTTATAGTGTTTGATAACGGAGGTAGTTCAAAAATCACTGACAAGTGTCGCCGTGGAGTTATGTTTGATGGTATGCAAATGGAAAGTTTGAAAACCGAATCCAAGTTGCGAATTTTGGTAGGGTTGGAAAGCACCGAGGTTGCTTTAAGTGTGGGACGGAAATCCTTCCAACCAAAGTGGTTGAGGGTGTTAGATCTTACTTTGACAACTAGCAACAACAGTAAAATCCCCAACAAGGACCTATTGGGTGGGATTGGATCACTTCCACATCTAATATTTCTACGCATTGAAATACACCAACTAGAAGAACTTCCGAATTCGATTGGGAAACTCCGAGAACTCCAAATTTTAGATCTTTCTGGTTGTTCCAGTTTAAAAAGGCTACCGTCACAGATTACGAATCTAGAGAAACTAGCCTTCTTGAACATGTGGGGGTGCGATTCTCTAGAATACATTCCCAAAGCCATTGGAAAGCTTTCCAACCTTCAACAACTATGGAGTTTTAGGCCTGCAAGTTCAAGATACAAGGACGAAGGTTGTCGGGTTGCAGACTTGAAGAACTTAACCCAACTCAGAAAGCTTAGCATAAGGATCAAGTCAGAGGATCAAATTGAAGAGGGAGAGTTGAATGTGTTGTCAGAGCTCCAACAATTGAAACAGTTAGCGTTATTGTTTACAGGCAGTGGTGCAAGCAATGAGTTTGTAAGGAAGATGAATCACTCGCTTTCTCCTCTACAAAACCTCCAAGAGTTGTTTCTCTTGGACTTCCCTGGCGAAATAATTCCTACTTGGGTCAATCCAACTACCCTTCCAAAGTTGAGATATGTTAGCATTGATGCAGCCAATCTTAGGCAGGCGAGTGAGGAGTTCTTGGTCAGCGAGGATACGCTATGGAAATTGGAGGGTGCATTGTTGAGTAATGGTACAAATGGAGCAGAGTTGTTTCCCAAGATGCAGAAAAGGAGAAGGCGGGGATTGGGTAAATCCAACTACCCTTTCTCCTCTTCAAAGCCTCCAAAAGTTGTTGCTCATTGACTTTCCTGGTGAAATAATCCCTACTTGGGTCAATCCAACTACCCTTCCAAACTTGAGATTTGTTTGGCTTGATGTAGCCAATCTAAGGTAGGTGAGTGATGAGTTTTGGGCCAGCGAGGATGCAATCTGGAAATTGGAGGGAGTATTCTTATGTAATGATACAATTGAAGGAGAGCTGTTTCCCAAGATGCAAGAGGTCATGCCACATCTCAAATTAGTCAAAGCTTACACTGAGGTAGAGCTTTCTTTGACTTGTAAAAAAGGAGAAGGGGGCGATTGGGACATCGAGAATGTAGAGTAATGGCAAGCCTTGCTTGCTTCCTTTATAATTTTTATTAGCTTATTGGTCTCTTTATTTACAGCCCAAATTTCTTTCTTCTTAATCTCGGATCATTAACTGCTTTGTATCTGATGATGAAGATCGTGTTTCATCCCAAGCTTCCACAAATAGATCTTGAGATCATGGGACTACTCTTAGACAATCAGATTTTGATTTCATGTGACCCACAATGTCAAAAAGAGCTAATAATCATGTTTAATTCTCTCATTATTATATTCACTTTTTGAGATTTGTGTCACATTAAATAAGCATATGACCATTTGATGGTAGGCCGATCTCGAGATCTTTTGCGTGTAAGATTGGGCAACAACAATCTGCATCATCATAAGATTGTGCAAAAGCTATGGTTAAGAAGGAAAAATCTTGGATTAAAAAGAAAGGTACACTTAGTATTATTCTTATTATAGTATGTTTCATTTTTGGGTTGGCTGCGCCTAGCACGGGTGAGGTCGTCTCGATACCCCACCTAATATTTTTCTTAGTCAGACAGATAATCGGGTTGACATGAGACATCCGACTCAACCTTTAGGTGAAGTCGGGTATTTGGCGGGTTGGATTGACCCGACCCAATATTTTTTATGTTAAAAGTATAAAAGAGTAGGAGTTTTTATTGGGTCGGATTTTGGGGTTGGGAGCACTGTCGGGTCGAGTCGGGCACACCATCGAGCCGAGGTGGGCCGTTGTGAGTTCTTTTTAGGCAGCCAAAATTTTTACCCAACTCAGCCAGACCTAACTTGAAGTGACCAAGAATTTTTTATTTTCTTATCTGCTCACTGTTACCCCTACCTCTTTTTAATGAATTTTCTATGATTCGTAAATAAAAAATAAAAAAAGCGTATGGATCAGACTTCAAAATCAATTTAAAAAAAAATGAAAAAAAAAAAATAGTTAATCTATACTGAAGTCATTGTTTTTTTCAAGTGGAAAATGACCTATTGGAAAGGACTGTTATTTGGAGGAAAATTTTTAAGCAAAGCAAAGTGCAGGCCACTGATTTCGCGCAATGCAATTGGTTGCAAGTGCGGTGGGGCTCAATTGATGCGTCGGTACAGCCAGTCACAGCCAGTCACATCGCGCCAAGTCAGCCGCCTGCCCATTGTCCTCGACAAATCTGTCATAGGTTTATAATTTTCCAGTTGGAAATTTAGTACAATGTCATCTATTGGTTGGATTGTAATAAGCTTTAATCTACAATTGGTGGACCGTCCATGTTACTCGGACATCTTTAATCGCACGGTGGCGGTGTGCGCAGACTTTGAAATGCATGAAAGTATGTGTGAATCAAAAGGTCACACGATCGGGCATCATAACAGAGCTCTGGTTATAATTATGTAATACTTGATTATTATTATATATTTATTTTGTTTTTGGATTGTGGGATACAAGGATCAAAATTTCGGCGAAATGATCGAAATTTCAGTCCAAAATTTCGGTTTTGGTGGATTTCGGTATTTTTGTATGAGGGAGAAAATTTAGGCCGAAATTTTGGTCCAAAATTTTGGTTTCGGTCCCCACCGAAACCGAAACGAAATCCCGAATTTTGATCCTTGCTGGAATACGTACAACCATCCATCTTGATGGTAGAATTTGGAATATGAAGGTCGCATGAGGTGCTGAAGGTTATGGTGGACCTAGAGTAGAACATGGGATTGAAGTGTAAAGTGATCAAATATGGACACAAGCTATGATGTGTAAGCCATAAAGCCTGGGTGGGGGCATTTGAGTTTGAAAATTGAAACTACGTACCAACTCCCTTTTCATGCTGATTTTTTTAGTTTCCAGATAAGAACCCATTCAAAATTTCTTTTCTTCCAATAAAATGACGAGAAAGAAAAACAATCCAAAAAATATTATGTTGTTAACTTAAAATAAATAATATTTTTTGACATGATTCGATGCATATACACCATCCAAATTGTAGTCAAAAGGGAGAAAATTCAATGCATCAAGATATGTGGGCGGTGCCCAAACTTTAATCACAATTTTGAACACCAAAAAGCTATTTTTTTATAGATCACATGTTATATGACACATGATCTTAAAATGAGTGTTGTTTTAGAATCGTGTGCCACATGGCATGTAATTTGAAGTTCTAACCCACCGCTATTAATATGGGTTCAAACCATTTGTCCCAATTGCCTATATATATATATATATATATATATATATATATATATATATATATATACACACACACACACACATGAAAAGGGATTCTGTGCTCCGACATGGCAAAGTGATCGTGCCCCAACACTCCGCATGGAGCTCCATACATGACACCCAAAATACTATTTTGGTGTTATGTTGTGCAAGGTTGGCTTGCTTAAATCATCTTTGAAAATAAATTCAAAAACTCATCTCCATCATGTCTATTTTAGCCTTAAAATTTAAACAGTTGGAATTAGCTAATTTTTTAATTTTATTTTAAAAATATTACAAAAAAATTAATTTAAACAATGCATCAAAGTTTCACGTGACACCAAAATAGTGTTTTGATGCCACTCGAATCTCCACTTGGATCAATAGGGTACTTAACCACTGTCATATATATATATATATATATATATATATATATATATATATATATATAGTGCACGCGTGTTACATGTGAACTGTAGCTTTCCTTAACATAGGATTTGGTTAACGTTGGTTAACGATATTACTTAATTCAATCATATATCTTGTGATAATTTAGGATTTCATTGTTGCTTGGACATCAAATTGGGAAAAAACAAGTTGATCAATTACTTTTCATATATGCCTTGCACTATTTTTAACTTTCAGGGATCCAAAATAAATTATCAGAATTGTAATGTAAGCTTTAATATTTTCTACTGCTAAGATAATCCCTATAATTAACTTGCCGACACAAAGAATTAAAAAAGATTCAAGAACTAATCAAACCATATTATTTACACACAATATGCAAAAGGCAATAATATTGATCATTTCATTGGATGTAGGGTTCAAGGAGTTAAATTGGGTATCGGTCCAGGGAGGATCGATACATATCGGCATATACCGATTTATATTGGTGGTTGATTGAAAGAAAAGAGAAAAGAAAAGAGGTATCACTACAAAAAACAAGACTATTAGCGGCAGCCAAAAACTGCTGCTATTATAAAAAACTTGCCGCTAATACCCTTGCCACTAATAGTCTTTAATAGTTTTTTATTAATAATGACAGTTTTTTACTCTAAAAAACTACTGCTAATAATATGTTTTTTTGTACTGATCCGCCTGCAGCGCAACCAGCTCTCTCCCCAATATGAGAGGTGGTGGTTTCTCATAGGTTTGATCAAGTTCAAGGTGTGTATTATGACTTTCTTAGAGACCATACAGATTATTGCAAGTATGTTTTCTTGGATCCTTTGAGGATAAAAGACTAACAAAGTAGAGTACTTGAAGCAAATGAAGATTTAATTTGCATGCTTTTTATCAAGTTCATGGTGCAAATTAGGGGTGTTATCGGGTCGGTTCGGGTCGGTTTTGGAGCAAAATTAAAACCAAATCGATAATTATCGGTTTCTATTTTATGAAATCGAAACCGAACTGATAGTTATCGGTTCGGTCGGTTTTTGGTTTCTAAACCTCAATTTTTAATTTTTTTTATTAGGAAACCATTGCCAATTCATAAGAGTTATATCATTGAAGACTTTATAGGTTGTTGCCTATATCACTAATCCGCTATTAACCATCCAAAAGTAGGTGATTGATCAGATGACTATGAACATTTCTAAGAAATTAATGCACCTATCAGACAGTCCAGATCGATGGGCAGATCCATCGATTATTAGAACACACTGGTAGGTCTCGACGGCATGAATCTATACAGTATTACAGTCCAATCATCAACAGGTAGACTACCATTCGATAGAAGACAACCCGAAAGTAGAATGTCAAACAACCCTAACCATCTAATTGCATGTCAAATTTAGACAATTGATCATAAAATTTTCAACCATCAATTTAGCAATCCTCTGATCTGTGAAATGTCAATTTTTTTTCAAATGCATAATATGAGTTGCCAACATGTATCGAGATTGACCAAATTCATGAAACATGTCTTCTATATAACACTGTCCTTTTTGACTAATTTCATGGGCCTTGGAGCTAACTGTCACGGGGTCGCACTTCCGCAACCTCAGTCCCGTGCGGCACCTAACGCACGCTTCGCTAGGTCAGCCTACTTCTAATAACAATCGTCGCGAGGGCGTCCTTCGACGCGCTTTCAACCCGCGCGGTGCTTCGCTACCGCGTGCAACGAAGCCAACCCTTCTGCACATCAGCTCTGATACCACCCGCCTAGAGGACGAGAACTCCTCCCAACATGGTTGCCTCTATTTCACGGTCTACCACTCGGCTCATCGTGTCCCTTACGACACGCCAATCTGCACCGCTGCGCTAACTTGGCCTGCTCAAGCTTCACCCTGTGCACTGCACTAGTACCTCGCCCGCCTGCCGAACCAAGCTCACAGCCTTGTGCCTCGCGCTCGCATGCCCAACTGAGTCCCACGCAGCTTGCCTTCGTGTGCGTTCCGAATTACTAGCACACGTACGTCCTTAGCCCACATGCTGTCGTGCTCAACTGAGTCCCACGCAGAGCCTTGGTGTTGTCTCGTGAGGTTGCCCAGCCGTATGCACCGCGACGCGTAGTCCGGGGCCATACATGAACCTCCCTCGGGTTCCACACGGCATCGCTGCGTCGACGTCCTAGGCCCACCCTTTCAGGCCTAGGAGAC
Organism: Chloranthus sessilifolius; assembly: GCA_021018995.1. NCBI lineage: Eukaryota > Viridiplantae > Streptophyta > Magnoliopsida > Chloranthales > Chloranthaceae > Chloranthus > Chloranthus sessilifolius. The sequence continues at coordinate 192,687,639 of CM037584.1, forward strand.
ACTTGCGCCCCCTCTGGTAATGCAAGGCCCCGTGTGCGGGGGAATAGCTCTCCAGCTCCCTTCCCCTATATAAGGGTAAAACAGTCATTCAGCCAGAATGGCAGGATAACCTCAAACCTATTGGTTTGACATACCGCAACGCCTCATGCATCGCTAGCCCACCTTCGTCGTGCCCTCATCTTGGCCGTGTCGCGTCCTCGCAGCGCGACCACGTCGCAAGGCCAACATGGCCCCATGTCGCGCGCCCTCCTGGCACCACATGTCGTGCCACACGCACCACGCCGCAAGCTCGAGTATTGGCCCCGTCACATAACGACCAAGTAATACTCCAGTGGCCTGTGAGAGGACTCGAACGGGTGATCATTGGAGAGCAAACCTAAGGCCTGACCAACTGAATTACCCCTTTGGATTAACTGTTTTAGAAACCTGCTCTCGCAGAGAGCACAGGGAGAGTAGGAGTCCTCTAAGCAGACCCAAGCACACCCATGAAGAATGTACTTATTGATCCATTAATGGGGCATCGGACCCATATGAATAAACTTTTTTCTACTAAATTCTTTCCAAAGTTGACTTCCCAAATTTTTAACAGACCTGCAAGTCAGATTTTTAGAAATTTGAATTTCTTTTCCTATGCTTCATAATTCATGAATAACTCGGCCTGTCAATGGGTGTCGGTTCAAACCGATACCAAACCCGACCCAATATTTTACCAAGTCGGGTATAGAAACTTGACCTGTCCGGTTGGGTCGGGCAAGAGACATCAGACCTAACTTTCGGGTCAGGTCCCGTCCGGTCGATCAAGATGTTGTGTTGGGTATTTTCCATATCGGATCGGGTATACCAGACCCAACCCGTTATTTTATATGTAAGAAATATTAAAAATGGGGGATTTTATCGGGTTGGGTTCCTTGGTTGGGCATTGGGTCAGGATCCGTCAATGCAGAAATTTTCTATTTTTTTATTGGGCAACCAAAATTTCGACCCGAGCCGACCCATCAACAGCCCTAGGAAAACTCGCCATGAATATTGAACAATAATGTGTAGATATTTGCATCCCAACCTAATTAATGATGGCTGATTCTTCACCACACAATACCTATCTCATCTTTAGATTCTCATAGTCCCTCTCCCATCTCACCACCTAAACTCAATAAATAAATGGTCCTTTTATCAAGGCCTCAAAGGGCTTGTGTGCCATGTGGTGCACATATAATCAATATTGTACACATAGCACACATGTTCATCAATTAGGGTGGCCCCAACATCCAACCAAGCCATCATGCTCATTGAAGGGCTCAAATTAAACCATCTAACCTGAGTACTATTATTCATTTAATTTGGAACATAGTCGGTTGCACAACTTACACTGTATAGATGAAAATGTGTGGTTCTCGATGTAAGTGGACATTAGTTTTTATGTGTGTAATTTTATCGGGTTGGATGGTGATTTATGTTATGATATGAATGTTAGGTGATTATCTATACGTGAATCTCGTGTGGTAGGTTCGAACAGGAGCTCTGAGACAGGTCGTTTACGTAAAATGAGTATGATGCGAAGTACGTTGTGTAGACGTATGAAGCTATAATAAGATTTAAGATATACCACATAAGTTAAATTGACAAGACAAGTAAGAAAAATGATAAACATCATATGCACTAAAAAATGTTATGTTTTTTCTGTTTTATGATTATGAGTACTTTTATTATAATATTTATATGGAATTGTAAAGATTTCACTTCCACTCACGAGATTACACCTACGATCACCTGGATAGGTTGTGGTGGATCGATTGTGCAATCCACTAAGTTTACATTATTGAATAAAATCATCCCACAAAAAACTAATAGCTGTAGGTGAAGATATGGTTTACTATTCTCCGGTGGACTTTGAGGTACCAGTAGATGATATAGCTTATGAGGTGACGACATGGATGACCAGTTAGACGATGTTAGATATGTATTAAATATTTTGAAAGACTTTACAGTAATTGACCGTGTCTTTATTTCTGATTATTTAGTATAATGAACTCAAAATTCAATGAAAGCTTAATAAAGGAAAGTTTAATGTGACAAGAAGTTTTAATTTACGATTTTTGGGAGCCCAATTTTATATAAGATCTAGTAAGTTATGTATGTCCGCTTATCGCCTTAACAAGTTTGCGGGATCATAATACAAAATTCTAAGCCCTTAAAATCGACTACGATTTTGAGTCGTGACATAAACTTTATGGCATTGCCTAGAATTTCAGGCACTTTTTTTTTGTTTTTTTTTTTTATGAATTTTTTTTTTATGAATCACATATTGTTTTAAGAAGAAATCCAAATACAGAAAAGACCAAAATGAGCAAGAAGCTCACTTGGCCAACAAAAAATAGAAAGCAAAAAACTAGCAAAAGCGAACCCACAAGTAGACATGGGCAACATGAGAATAAGAAGTCCACCAATCCTCAAGAGAGGAGACATTAGCCCAAACAGAACGCCGGCCCCTTGAGCAATCTTGAATGGAATAAGATCCAAGGAATTTGAGAGCTTTATACCCAAAGGAGAATCTTGGATTTGATCTTTGCGGCTAGGAAGGTTGAGTCTCGCCTTTTATTATTGAAGATAATGTTGCTTCTTTCCATCTAAATTAGCCAAATAACAGCGAAGGGAATGAGATTCCATGCACTTTCTTGAAACTTTCTGTATTATTTATCTTAGCTGCTTCATTGTTTTCAATCTTTTTTCATTAGATTGTTCAGGCCTTTGTTGCAATTTAGATTATTGGGCAACCTGCATCTTCAGCTCATCACTTATCTATTCAAAGCCAACAGAATCATCAGGTAATTATATTTATATATTGGTATTTCTAACTTATTTGATTCTATTTTTTAATATGTTTATTTATGGAAGTCACTTCTCTTTGATTGGTTATAATAAGGCGTTTCATATGTGATGAAGCCTCTGATACCAATTGGCTTCCAACACTTGTTATAAGGTCAGAATTAACAATACCATGGGGATTTGAAATCTGTGGAAATCTGCTATTGATAGTATTATATAGCAAGGTTTCAGATATCAGTATTGGCCTTTGGATCAGTCGGCCCAAAACCAATCTGGATTGGGATCGGCAGAACAGTTCGACCGTCCTTAAACAAAACTTTCTTAGTGTTAAAAATGAAAAAATCTATTAAAATATTATTTAAAAAATAAATAAATTTGGATTTAAACAACAACCACTAAATTTATATGGTGCTTGACTTCTTCGACCCAAATTCCTAATCTTTGAAGTCAAATGCCAAAGATCTTTAGATCTCGGCCAGGCGGCAATAGGGCACACATGATGATTCGATGTGGTACAAATCCTATCAAGTGATCCATACGAAATCACAATGCACTCGGGCGTCTAACCTTATCCTAATTCTTAGTAGAGGTGAGTGGGCATCTTACCAAAGGAAGTCTATTTCCCACCTATTTTAGCACCTTTTAATAATTAAAATATAAGAAATAAAACTTTTTTGGTAATAAAATTCCTCGAGTAGTGTTTGTTTGGTGATAAACTTTATTTTCACGGTGAGAAAATGTGGTAGGAAATTAGCTTTCTAAGATAATCTCGTCTGATCCAAGGTGATCCGGATCGTTTGCCGGTGTACAACCCACTGACGCTGGCATAAGGTGATCGAATCCGATTGGTCTGGAGCTGGAAAACACACAAAGGTCACAGACGAGCGAAGTAGGGTTGTTGACCGTCAGTTCACAAATGACAGTTGGGAGAGGCAGATAGTGGCCTGTCTTTGACCGATCAGTTAGGTGACTGTCCGGCCGGCCTAGTGTATCGGCGATAAAAATATTTTATTTATTTAATTATTTTCTTAAAATCAGAAAATAGCTACTTTTTGTTCTTAAACCAAAACATGTACGCGACTTCCTCATTGTGGTTTCCTGCTGCCACTCGAAAAGCAAATTAAACAAGAGATCTTTACACAATAGGAAGAGGATCTACGATAATCTTTCACCAATCTATGAAATCATATTAAAAAGATCATGTTGTCGAATGATTTATGGAAACTCAAAATTCTTATTTTGTGTGGCTTACACACACTAGGATTTTATAAAACCTTAGATTGGAGTTGCTTGAAATAATAAAGGGCATTATTGAAAACTGAAGGAAACCTCAAGATTTCCTAATTTACATGCGATTCTTATTCTTATTAGATATAAACGGTATTCTAGGCAGGGTATTCATATATATAGGTGGACGTTCCCAACTCATTATACACAAGCCTTTTGACATTTTTCCATCAAGAGAGTATAGCAAGAGAGGTGGGTAGAGCCACCTTCATCTTTCTTCGCAGGAAAAAGCTTCAAATTGCTTACCTTACGTTGACTTGAATCAACGGTCATGATCTTCGCGATAAGGTACGCACATACATTTTAATTTATGAATTGTTAATTTATTGTTTTAATTGATCATACGCCTAGATCCTAGGGCAAATATTTGGGTGGTCGGATCAATAGATCCAACAATTGGTATTAGAGCCTAGATTAGATTGATTGAAGCATAATTTGATCATTCAAGTAAATATGGTTGATGTTTGGTGGTTCTTAAACATAAAGAGAGAGTAGCAATTCTTTTATTTTAAGTTTTCAACAATTAGTATATATTTCAACAAAGAAGTTCTCTTCTTTATATATTTTGCAAAAGCATGCTGGATATATTTTATGGGTTGTTGACTTGCTGGTGTATTGAGTCCATCTCGGGAATCAATTATGTTTTAACCTTTTCACATTATATGGAATTTAAGTCCTTCGGGGATTTTTCTTTCCTTCTTTGGAGTTTTCTTGGAGGTGAACATGGGTCTTAGGATTATATGTTAAATGCATATATATTTATTAGTATGCCGGTGGGGATCTCATGTTACTTATGTACAAGTGTTTATATGTTGAGAAAATAAGTTTCTTTTTGTTTAAATTGAATAATATTTGAAATTAATATTTTCTTATGCAATTCTTTTGGGAGATCCTCAAGGATGCATGTGAAGTCTTGGTGCACGGTGCACCCAATTCTTTTAGCTAATAAATCTCAAATATATGCATTGAGTTGTTTTGGCCTCCCAAATCTGCCCATGGGTTGTGGGCCTTATAAGGGTGTACGCTTTCTTAGTGGATTAAGTCTTGTTTTGGGCTTGATTCTTGAAAAGAATATATTTTAGGCTATCCAAATTTTATTGGGCCCTATTTAGACTCATTAAAGGACCTATTATTGTTTTGGGCTTTAGTTCCTGTAAACACCATAATCTAATGACCCATGCATTAAACTTGTTGTGGGCTTGTATTCGGCACAGCTGTGTTATTTCTTGGAGTCTATATGGGTAATGACTAATTAATTTTTCAAGTTACTTTGTTAAATAAAGTATAATGATTTAATAAATTAATTTTAAGGTTTTGGTTTATCTTTGTGCAAAAAAATAAAATAAAAAAATAAATAAAAATTACGAGTTTGGACCTTATGATTGTGGACTTATAATGGTTTGATTTTTCTTGGTCTTTTAGGCCCGCCTCTAAGCTTAAATTGGATTAGAGCTTGGGCTAATCATATAGGACCCAATTTAGCCTCATTGAAAAGGTTTTCTTGGTTTGGGTGTATCGACCAATTTTTTAAGTCCGATTTTAACCTATTAGTAGTCGATTTCGATCTATTCGTTGAGGCTTATACATTGGACTTATTATTGGTAACATTTAATAAATTACTGTATATCATGGAATAGCGGCAGTTTTTTGCTCCAAAAAATTGTCGTTAATAGTCTTATTTTTTGTAGTGGTTTATGACTAATTTTAACATCACTCATTATTTAAAATATTATTTTATGGCACTATTGATTATTTGAATGTTACACACATACCCTTTACGGTGAGTTGGTTAAACTCTTGAGACTAGACATATTAGGTCTAGGTCTTTTCAATGGGGTTAAGGAAAATTGTTAAAGTGATCGTTCGAAAGACTATAATTGAAGTACGATTGGATCTGCCCAAAGGTGACCATTCTATAGAGGTTGTTGTTTTTTGAATTATGAGATTTTATCTCATTAAGATCACCTTGTGCATCGATTTGCATGGAGTTATTGATTCTACCCAAAGGCGATTCATTAATTTTGTGTAAATGGAGTGAGCAGAATAGACATAAGTATAAAGGAGAGAGAATGATGATTCTCTTGGCCAAAGGTAGTGAATTATCGGGATCAAACTGAAAATATAAGTGATTAGGTTTACGCACATTTTCTGCGCCCTGGGGGAGATGATAGGTTGTACACTTAGTTTCTACGCAAAGGTGATGTTGAATGTTGCACATTATTCATACCCAAAGAGTGGTTTATTTACACATGATAAAACACTCTAATCAATTCATTCATACCCTTATACAAATTTTTTTGTCCTTGGTGGATGTTAATGGCTTATAGTCATTTTGGAGTCCTTTGTGGACAATGGATCTTGAGATCAGGGGATTGTCATCAAATGGTCAGATTTTGATTCTAGATGGCACACATCCCAAATGATGAACATGATCATGAGCATACATTAAACATGGTTATTGGATAACTTTTCAAGATGTGTACCATGTAGAATTAAAATCTGACTGTCGGATCATTGTCTCAAGATCACAAGATTCCTTCCATGGAAAATGGGGTAAAACATTATCTCCATCATCTGATTTAGAGCACTATAAGGTCTAAGCATGTGAAATTCGAGTTGAGATGGAAGAATCTTGGGTTTAAAATAAAGGTGCCCATTAGATAAAACGGCATCGTAAGGTTATGAAGCATACTAATCATCCAAATTCTAGCTGCCAAGTGATGGATGTAATATTTTTATGATGGAGTTACTAAAAACCAAAGTTTGGATGAAAAATCATATCATATTTTTGGGAAAATTAATGAAAATTTCATAATTATTATCTTTTTTTAAATATTAAATGATATTTTTAAAAATATTAAATATAAATATTTTTCTCTTTTTATACAATTGTGGAAGATTTCCCATAATCTTTCTGAAATTTATCCAAAAGAAACCAAGACAATCCCCATCCAAATATTGCTCAAAACTTGTTTTAATGGGTAGGGGCCCTTTAATATTTATCAAACTGAAGTAGTAGACCATGTCTTTTGAAGCGAGATTATATGCACAAATATACATCTTTGGGTACCTTTATATACATCTTTGGGTACCTATTGAAGGGAAGTGAGCCAAAAATTATACTCATTGAGCAATTTAAACCATCTAAACCATCGTTGGTCAGATGATTGTATTCCTCTCATAAGTATGATTCTTTTCCATAGACGTGAAAATGATGAGCTGCTAGTTGTGGTCCACTCTTTTTCTTTTAAAGTTAATATTACCGATTAATTTTCCCATTTAACTCAAAAAATGCCTTCAAAGCTGATTTGGAAGGATGGCTGATTTGGAAGGATGGAATCATAGTGACCAAATTCGCCGACTTTCTGAAAAAATCGTGAATAATTCACGAAATTTTGAAAGAGCGAACAAAATTCGAGTTATTTGGAATTTCCGAATAAAATCCAAATATTCTGAATAATTTGTGAACTTTACTAATTATATGCGAACTAAACGACTTTTGCCAAATTATTCCCAGTCTTGATCAAAAATTTTTATTTTTTTAATTTTTTTATTAATATATTATATATTTTTTAATTTTTTCCGAATTTTGATCGTATTTTACCCAAATTTATAGAATTTTGCCAGATTTTTTCGAATTATTTCCAAGCCGATTTATTCCCCAACACCAACTTAGTCACTATGGATGGAATTAGGTTATAAAATGGTATGTGATAATGTCGCTAACTTTGTATGTGTGTAAGATTATGTTAGCCACCAAATCTAGTCAAAACCTGACTGCATGGATTCAGGTGCCATGAATCCGTGCAAGTTTATTGGTAACAAAATTCCATTTCTGGGCCTTGCTTTTTATATTAATTGTAGAATTTTGTTTTCCATGTATTGTTACTTTATTCTAATTAAATTTTCTGTAAAAAGCTGTATAAGGTAGCATGATATACTTAATTTCAAATAAAAATATTACACTTCATCTTTCAATGCTTACACAAACACTTTAGTGTAGGTATTATTGTATAAGAAAACTGATTTTAATGAGTCTATGTGACATTGCACAGGGTAATGGTGGATGCACTTGTTAGCATTCTCTTGGAAAAATTGGTCGAAAGACTTGTAAATGAAGGGCGCCAATTAATCGAAGTTGATTATCGTTTCAAGGAAATGAAGGAGGAGCTTATAGTTATTCAAAGCTTCGTGAGGGACGCAGAAAAGGTGAAAAGGAATGAACGGAACGAGAGTCTCAAGGAGGTAATCAATAAATTGAGGGAGTTGTTGTATGATGCAGAAGACATTATAGCAGATTTCCAGCTTCATATTCGCAAAGAACACAGGGGGGAGTGTCAACCAAAATGTACTAGATATTGCTCTCCTTCTTTTCTTACATTTCGGTGGCAATTATCAAGAAGGTTGCAAAAGATATTAGAAAAGATTCAAAATATTAAGCAAGGGATGTCATCATTCTTGGGTACATCTCTTAACCTTCCCCGACAAGAAATAGAAGGTAAAAATCTACCAGTGAATTACCCCTTCCTATTAGATCCAGCTGAAATAGTGGGGTTAGATGAAGACTCGAACAAAATCAAAGAATGGGTTATGGAAGCAAGTGGATTCTTGACAGTTATCGGAATTGTTGGAATGGGGGGGCTCGGCAAGACTACGCTCGCTCAAAAAATTTCCAAGGAAGAGTGGGTGACTGATTCATTCGAATATGTTCAAATGATTATTGATTGTAAGAGTAAAACCTTGGAAGAGATAGTAAAAAAGACGTTGAAAAAGTTACGGGTCAGTGAAGAAACAATGAGAGATGCAGAGGTTCTAGAACTATTAGAAGAAGTCAAGCGACAGTTGGATAAAAAAAAGTACTTGATTATCCTAGATAACGTTTGGAGCATCAGTGAAGAGCAGTGGTGGAAAAGGTTACGGGATGTATTACCCCGAACTGATGGTAGTTGTGTATTAGTCACAACTAGGAATGAGAATGTTGCAAGATTGATGGGAGCTGTCGAAGGGCATATACATCGCCCCCAGTTTCTTTCGGAGAATGATAGTTGGTCTCTATTTTCAAAAGTAGCATTCCAAAGAAGTAGAGGTGTGTGCACAGATCAAGATTTGATTGACATTGGGAAGGAGATTGTAAGAAAATGTAATGGATTGCCTTTAACAATTAAGGTAGTCGGTGGAATGATGCAAGCAAAGCAACATTCTGTTTCTGAGTGGAGACGAATATCGGATCATCTACACGAAGAATTGGCGACCAACAATATAGATGCATTGGTTACATCTTCATTGCAATTGAGTTATGAGGATTTACCTTCAAATTTGAAGCCTTGCTTATTGTCATTCTCTCTCTTTCCTGGATATGACCAATTTTGGGTTTATTATGTAGTAAGTATGTGGATTGGGGAGGGTTTCATCTCTAAAAAAAAAGGGAAATTGGCATATGAAATTGGAGAAGAATGTCTTGTAGAGTTAACCAGCCGATGTTTGATACAAGTTGAAGACATGGACATGTTGGGAAAAGAGATTACTTATTTCACTGTTCATGATATGGTAAAGGATATGGTTACAAAAATAGCCAAAGAAGAAAATTTTATAGTGTTTGATAACGAAGGTTGTCCAAAAATCACTGACAAGTGTCGCCGTGGAGTTATGTTGGATGGTATTCAGATGGAAAGCTTGAAAACGGACTCCAAGTTGCGAATTTTGGTAGGGTTGGAAAGCACCGAGGCTGCTTTAAGTGTGGGACCGAAATCCTTCCAACTAAAGTGGTTGAGGGTGTTAGATCTTACTTTGACAACCAACAACAAAGGTAAAATCCCCGACAAGGACCTATTGGGTGGGATTGGATCACTTCCACATCTAATCTTTCTACGCATTGAAATACACCAATTAGAAGAACTTCCGAATTCGATTGCAAAACTCCGGGAACTCCAAATTTTAGATCTTTCTGGCTGTTCCAATTTAAAAAGGCTTCCGTCACACATTACGAATCTAGAGAAACTAACCTTCTTGAACATGTGGGGATGCGATTCTCTAGAATACATTCCCAAATCCATTGGAAAGCTTTCGAACCTTCAACAACTATGGAGTTTTAGGCCTGCAAGTTCAAGATACAAGGGCGAAGGTTGTCGGGTTGCAGACTTGAAGAACTTGGCCCAACTTAGAAAGCTTAGCTTAGAGATCAAGTCCGAGGATCAAATTGAAGAGGGAGAGCTGAATGCGTTGTCAAAGCTCCAACAATTGAAACAGTTAGCGATATTATTTACAGGCAGTGATGAAAGAAATGAGTTTGTAAGGAAGATGAATCACCCTATTTCTCCTCTTCAAAACCTCCAAGAGTTGTTGCTCAATGACTTTCCTGGCGAAATAATCCCTAGTTGGGTGAATCCAACTACCCTTCCAAAGTTGAGATTCATTGACATTGATGTAGCCAATCTAAGGCAAGTGAGTGAGGAGTTTTGGGGCAGCGAGGATGCGATCTGGAAATTGGAGGGCGTAGTGTTGAGTAATGGTACAAATGGAGCAGAGTTGTTTCCCAAGATGCAGAAGGCCATGCCACATCTCAGATTGGTCAAAAGGCGAAGGCGGCGATTGGGACATCCAGAATGTACCGTAAAGGCAAGCTTTGCTTTCTTCCTTATCAATTTTGTTAGCTTCTTGGTATCTTTATTTACAGCCCAAATTTCTTACCATTAACTGCATTGTATCTGACGATGAAGATTGTGTTTCATCCCAATCTTCCACAACTAGATCTTGAGATCGTGGGACTATCCTTAGACGATCAGATTTTGATTTTATGTGGCTCACATGTCAAAAAGAGCTAAAAATCATGTTTGATTCTCTCATTGTCATGTTCATTTTCTGAGATTCGTGCCACGTTAAATAAACATTTGACCATTTGATGGTAGGCTTATGATCCCGAGATCTTTTGCGTGTGAGATTGGGCAACAACAATCTGTATCATCATAAGATAGTGCAAAAGCTCTGGTTAAGAAGAAATAATCTTGGATTGTAAAGAAAGGTACACTTAGTATTATTCTTATTATATTATGTTTCATTTTTGGGTTGGCTCTGCCTAGTGCTGTCACAGGTGAGCTCGTCTCGATACCTGACCCAATATTTTTCCTATTCAGACACTTTAGGTCAAGTCGGGTATTTACCAGCTTGGATTAATCTGGCCCAATATTTTAGATGTTAAAAGTGTAGAAAAGTAGGAGTGTGTATTAGGTCGGATTTTGGGGTTTGGTCAGGTTTTCGGGTTTGCTTGGGAGCGCTGTTGGGTCTAGTCAGGCACACCAACGAGCCGGGGTGGGCATTTGTGATTTCTTTTTAGGCATCCAAATTTTTTACCTATCTCAGCCAGACCTAACCCAAGCTGACTAGGAATTTTTTATTTTCCTATCTGCTCACTGCTACCTCTACCTCTTTTTAATGAATTTTCTATGACTCGTAAAAAAAACTTAAAAAAAAAAAGCATGCGGTTCAAGCTTCAAAATCAAATTGGTTTTTTTTTTTTTTTTAAAAATAATAGTTAATCTATACTAAAGTCCTTGTTTTTTCATGTGGGAAATGACATGTTGGAAAGGACAGTGTTATATGGAGGACAGATTTATTGCAGACAAAGTGTAGGCGGCTGATGTGGTGTGATGCAATTGGCTGCAAGTGCGGTGGGGCTCAATTAATGCAGGTCGGTGCAGCTAGTCACATTGCGCCACGTCATCCGCCTACACTTTGTCCTCAACAAATGTGTCCTACGTTTATAATTTTTCAGTTGGAAATTTAGTACAATGTCGTTTATTGGTTGGGAATTTTAAGTTTTATGTTTTTGATGATTATTTCAAAATTGAAATTTGTAATTAATTATGATGATTATCCATTTATTTATTTTAAGATGTGAATTTTCTTATGGTGAATTTAGAAATTTATGAATTTTGATGATTATCAATTTCATTAAATTTTAGATGAAAATTATAAAAAAACGATGTTATAAAATCGTCGTTTCTTAAAATTAAATTTTTTTTTTTTTTTTTAAAATAGAAACAAAAAATATGACTGCTCAAAATCGTGATTGTTTCATCTAGGTGGTTATTTTAAAGAAAAACGACAATCGTAATATGTCGATTATAAAGGGAAGACGTCATGTCTTTTTTAAAAACACAACATAAAAAACAACAGCTCAAAACAGTTGTTTGTGGTCGACAATCGAAGACAGTCGTTATTTTTATGAAATAAATGACAGTCTAAATATATCAGTGAAAAATACTACTACTTTTTCTAGGATAGCTCACTCGACGGTCTAAAACTGTCGTTTTCCCTGACCATCATTTTTTAGGAAAACTACAGTCATGGGTTGTTATTTTTTTTTGCATTTTCACATAGTGATCTACAATTGGTGGACCTCCATGCTTCTCAAACATCTTTAATCGCACGGTGGTGGTGTGCTCAGACTTTGAAATGCATGAAAATCTGTGTGAATCAAAAGGTCACACAATCAGGCATCATAATAGTGCTCTTGTTATAATTATGTAATACTTGATTATTATTATATATTTATTTTGTTTTTGGATTGTGGAATAGGTTCAACCATCCTTCTTAATCGTAGAAAATGAAATTTGAAGGTCGCATGAGGTACTGAAGGTTGTGGTGGACCTAGAGTTGAACATGGGATTGAAGTGTAAAGTGATCAAATGGACACAAGTTATGATATGTAAGCCATAAAGCCTGGGTGGGGGCATTTGAGTTTGAAACTATGTGGACCAACTACCTTTTCATGCTGATTTCTTTTAGTTTCCAGATAAGAACTCATTCGAGATATCTTTTCTTCCAATAAAATGACTAGAAAGGGAAACAATCCAAAAAATATTATGTTGATCTACTTAAAATAAATAATAATATTTTTTGACATGATCTGATGCATATACACCATCCAAATTTTGGTCAAAAGGGAGAAAATTCAATGCATTACCCAAACTTTAATCACAATTTTGAACACAAAAAAGCTATTTTTTTATAGATCACATGCCATATGACACATGATCTCAAAACGTGTGTTGTTTTAGAATCACATGCCACATGACATATAATATGAAATTCTAACCCGCCGCTCCTAATATGGGTTCAAATCATTTGTCCCAATTGCCTATATATACTCGAAAAAGGGTTCTGTGCTCTGACATGGCAAAGTGAATCCCAACACTCCACATGGAGTTGTTGGTTAGGTTTAATCCCAACTAGTTTTTTGAGACACTTTGAGGAGTGGTCTCGAGTCGAAGTCAATTGATTGACTCTAGACATAATAAATTGATTGCTCTCGGGTTGAAGTTGATCGATCGAGCTTAGAAATCGATCGATTGAGTCTAACACTACGTGAAAATCGGAAAAAAATAACGGCCCAAAACCGTTGTAAATTTGCTAAACAACGGTTTTGAGCCGTGGTAACGACCGTTGTTTATAGAGCAGTGGTTTTGTTAAACAACGGCCTATAACCGTTGTTTATTTACCTCATAAACAATGGCCCATGTCCGTTGCAAAATTACAACGGTTCTGAGCCGTTGTTCCTTACAGAAAAGGGTTGTTATATTTCTATATAAACCACGGTCTATGTCCGTGGTATATGTCTGCTGCAACCTCGCAACGGTTGTGAGCCGTTGTTTCTTGCAGAAAAGAGTTGTTATTTTTCTGCCAAAACCACGACCTACATCAGTGGTATATGTCCGTTGTAAAGGTACAACGGTTTGAAGTCGTTGTTCTTTACAAAAAAAAGTTGTTATTTTTCTATCAAAATCACGGTCTAAGTTAGTAGTATATATCTGTTGCAAAAGCACAACGGTTTTGAGCCGTTGTTAATTTACTCTAAAAATAACAACTTTTAACTTTTTTTAACTTTTTTTTTTTTTAAAATGCATAGCTTCCTTTTTTGTTTTTGTAATTAGAACCTGTTATAATTATTGTATCAATCACATATCACCATAGAAGGGAAAAAAAATATAATTCATTCAACTGAATAAAAAAATAAGAAGCCAAAAATAAAATTACTTTAAAATCAGAAAACTATGACGCCAATATTGCTTGCAGTTGGTGCAAAGTTCCTTAGAAATTCAGTCAGTTAAAGAATCAACACTTTCCAAATTATTTTACAGAATAAATATAAACTAATTCTTTTTTATAGCTATTAAACTTTAATAAACAACTTCGAAAACATGCAGCCAATTTGAATAAGCAAACACTTCCATCTTCAACAGTAATATCGGCATTATGCATCGAGGAGTCAACAAATATGGCCCAGCCAGATTCACTGCTACTTCTTGCATTATATTATGAGTTTTCTTCTTAACAGTATTTAATCCTTCTATGATCTATAATATTAAACATATGAAAGACATCACAAAAGATGAATATTATAAACAAAGGCTAATCAAACTTTCATCTCAACTTATTATTAGTTCCTAGCAAAACAGCTATAGTCCTTATTACTTTAATAATGAAGAGAAAAACAAATTACCTGGATTTTGTAATCCTTAAGCAAAGGATAATCCAAATCCAATACTCTTTTACTACATGGTTCCCGTAAACTCTGATAGGTACCCAATCCACCATGAACCTGCAACAGGAGTAAATTAATTTTGAACTTGGGAAAAACAATATTATCCCGTAAACATATCTATTGCAAGCATTTACGAGATGACAAGCTACTAAATTACCTTGAGCTACTTCCTTTGAGTTGGTGAACATATGCATCCACCTTTTGGAAATCAGTTACAGGTTTGTCCCTGCAAATATGATAAAACTCCAGCAAAATCAACATTAAATAAACTGGAATAACTACAACATAAGACACTATAAAATAAAGTTGAATTTCAGAATACATCAACACACTAAGGTCTGACAAGATCCTTTCCGAATCTTTACAGAGCAAGGCGATCACTTCTTCCACAAAACCTGGATTGCTTGCATCTTGTAGCATCTGAAGTTGGGTGAATTGATCATCCAACACACCCTGCAATAAGTACAAAAGATTCAATTGGTCGAACCTGATTTTGTATTTAATCAGGAAAACAAAAAATTACCTGACTGTCTTCAAGCCATTATACCTAACATATTTTTAAGAATTACTGACCAACAACATATATTGATGTATGTGCAAGTTTAGGTTCTATATACTATCTTGTGAGGTTCTTACATCTGGTTCGTTTTTCCCTTTTCATTCAGCCTCTATGGTTAGAAACTACCATTTCTCTGCTTTCATGGTCAATTTATTAATTTTTGGGACCAACTCTCCTGACCGCCATTTAAACATAAACACGGTGTTTAAATGATCTTACACCATCAATGATCTAAGATGTGGGTGATCCTTACAATCACAGTGATAGATCCATGCAATTTGTACTTTAATATCTTGAGATTTAAACCATAAGATATCTTGACTTTAATATCAACCGTTCTTTGTAGTTTTAATGGCTGATATTTTCATTCATTAATCGGATTCACATCCACTGTTAGCCATGTTTTTTTGGGCCGAGACAAGTTTCAATAATGGATTAACACTTGGGCAATTTAGATTGATCACAAATGTGTGCCACATGGTTAATGGTGTAAGATCATTTAGACATTAAAATGGCATTTAAATGTCGGTCAGGAGCCATTATCCCTTATTTTTAATGCATTGCTTTTGCGTGGTGTTTGTTTTAGGGAGCAAGTAGTTGCAGATCAAAATTCTTCTGTTGTATATTTTGTTGAAGGAGTAAAAAAACTGAAGGTGTGAAAATCAGTCTGTAACAGTAAATTATATTTACCTGATTGAATATATTAGTCTTTTAGCTATTTAGTATTTTTGTTTAGTTAAGTTAATTCCCAATCTGATTGCAATATTAATAAGACCTTAACTGTGGATTGTTTATTAGTCAACTGCATTAAGTAGCCAGTCTTGATTCTGCCTGAAGAATATGGTTAGGACCAGGGTTATCTAATTCAGTAAGTAGTCAGTAGGATGGCCCTCAAAGCTTTTAGCCCAACCATCTTTAGCGCTGCTCAGTGGATACTTAGAGTCCACTACTGTCTTAAGCTTCCCTTCCTTTATCAATTTAATAAGATATTCCAGGTCAGAGAATACCTGTGGTACAGTGGATTACGACATCATATCTCCGACCAGACGGGTTCTTCAAGGCTGCACCTTCTGGAGTCTTATAGTCTAGCATTTCATCTGCCGTCTTCTCCCCTACAAACGTATCGGTGTCATCGAGCAACACCGAAGCATCACACCCCTAGAAAATTTCAAATGCAACATTAGTATACATGTGTAGGTGTTGTTAGAATTATAAGCTAGACCGGCCCATCCGGCCCATTTTGTCTTTTTTGGGTCATTGGCCCATTTGCAATTATATTGGTCAATCTTGGAATTCTTTTTTGTCATAGAAAATTGGTGTAATTAATGTAGTGTCTTGAGAATATTGAAAAACTTTGAAAATGTAATTTTCTATCTTTTTCTAGGCTAGGTAGTTGCTTTGGAAATGTATTTTATTTATTCCCGGTTTTGTATTTTGGGCTATATATATCACTCATGTATCTGCATGTTATCAAGTCATATGAATGAAATTTGAGAGGTTCTAAGTAGTATATCATTTTAGTCTTCATTTTTGGTATTTTTTCTACACAAGAGAATAACTTTCTTCTCTTTAGAGTGCCATCTTCTTCCAATCCTAGTTGGTGTAATCCAACAAAGTGGTATCAGAGCTCGAGATTCATGGCTTCCAATATGTTGCAACCTCAACTTCCTCATTTCACCGGTAAAAACTACAATCAATGGAGTATTCAAATGAAGGTTCTATATGGGTCTCAAGATTTGTGGGATATTGTTGAGACCGGATATGTAGAACCGGAAGATCAAGCTGGCTCACACAAGCTCAACTCAATGAGTTGAAAGAAAATCGCAAGAAGGACAAGAAGGCTTTGTTCTTCATCTATCAATTGTGGATGAAGTTATTTTTGAAAGAATTTCATCGGTGTCATCGGCAAAGCAAGCATGGGATACTCTCTATGCTTCATACAAAGCGAAGATAAAGTCAAATTAGTGCGGCTACAAACTCTTGAAGTGAGTTTGATTCTATAAGAATGAAAGATTGAGCGGTTGAAGATTATTTCAATCGGGTAATTTCTCTCGTTAATCAATTAAGGATTAATGGTGAAAATCTTCAAGATCAAAGAATTGTAGAAAAATTCTTAGAAGCTTGACTCGTAAGTTTGAATATATTGTCGTTGCAATTGAAGAATCTAAGGATTTATCTACTTTGTCTTTGGAAAGTTTGTTGGGATCACTTCTATCCCATGAACTTCGCATGAAACAATTTGATTCTTCTCCTCTAGAGCAAGCTTTTCAAACTCAAATTTCTTTTAAAGAAAGCTCTAGAGGTGGAAGAGGAAAGCATTCTAATCGTGAAGAAAAGCATAATGGAGGAAGATATCAAACAAAAGAAAAAGATGAAGATGAGTCATCTACTTCATCAAGAGGAAGAGGAAGAGGAAGAGGCCGATCTTCTCTTTCTAATGTTCAATGTTATTATTGTCAAAAATATGGTCACACCATAAAATTTTGTAGAAAAAGATTGGCGGAAGAAGAAAAAAAGGAATCAAATTTTGTTCAAGAGAACATTCAAAGTAAGGAAGATGGCACTCTCTTTCTTGCTTGCAATGTTCAAGAAGTTGCATTCAATGAAGATTGGTATCTTGATAGTGGTTGTAGTAACCACATGACGGGAAACAAAGGCGTATTTGTCACTTTGGATGAATCTATTCAAAGTGAAGTAAGGACCGGCGATGATAAACGACTTTCCGTAAAAGGAAAAGGTGATATTCTTATTCAATCAAAGAAAGGCGTCAAACGCATCTCAAATGTTTTCTATGTACCCGACCTCAAGCACAATCTTTTAAGCATTGGTCAACTCCTTTTGAAAGGACACAATATTTATTTCAAAGGAGATGCATGTGAAATCAAGGATATGAACAATGCCCTCATTGCCAAAGTAAAGATGACTTCAAACAAGATGTTTCCGCTTAAATTTCAAAATGAAGTTCTTTCTTGCTTCAACTCCATCATCCAAGACAAATCATGGCTATGGCATCTTCTGTATGGCCACTTGAGTTTTAGCTCTTTGACTCTCATGTGTAAAAATCACATGGTGAGAGGCATGGCAAATATTGATCGCAAGGACCAAGTATGTGAAGGATGCGCACTCGGAAAACATCAAAGAAATTCATTTCCGGTTGGGAAAGCTTGGAGGGCATCAAACCCTCTTGAGCTTGTTCATTTGGACCTATGCGGGCCTATGCACACAACTTCTATTGGCGGTAATCGTTATTTCCTCACTTTTATTGACGATTATAGTCGAAAATCATGGGTTTATTTTCTCAAAGAAAAATCGGAGGTATTCGGTCACTTTAAAATATTTAAGGCCTTGGTTGAAAAGCAAAGTGGTTTCATGTTGAAAACTTTATGCACGATCAAGGTGGTGAATATGTTTCTCATGATTTTAAAAATTTCTTAAAAGATAATGGCATTGCATCAATTAACCACTCTACACACCTCAACAAAATGGTGTTGCCGAAGAAAAATAGAACACTTATGGAATTGGCTAGAAGTATGTTAAAAGCCAAAGGGATGCCAAATATATTTTGGGCGAAGCCGTTGCATGCATGCCAACTATCTTTTGAATCGTGCCTTATCCAAAAGTGTTGAAGGCATAACAAGAAGCATGGAATGGACACAAACCATGTGTTGCTCATTTGAGGATATTTGGTAGCATTGCATATTCTCATGTGCCGGATGAAAGAAGAAAAAAATTGGATGATAAATCCGAAAAATGCATTCTTATTGGTTATAGTGAAACTTCAAAGGCATACAAATTGTTTAATCCCATCACCAAGAAAACTATCATAAGTAGAGATGTAAAATTTAATGAAGAAGAAGCTTGGGATTGAGATTTTCAAGAAAAGACACAAAAGTCTATTTGTGTCAATGAAGAAGAATTGAAAGATGTTCAAAATTGTGAGCATGAAGAGGATAGGTCTCTACCCTCCTCTTCATCTTCATCATCTTCATCATCATCATCATCATCAACGAGTTCTAATTCTCCTCCAAAGAAGACCAAAAGCATCAATGAAATTTATGAAACATCAAGAAGACTTTTTGATGAAGATGAGATTAACTTTGCACTATATGCCGATGCCGATCCAATTTCTTTTGAAGAAGCATCTCAAGAAGAAAAGTGGAACCATGCAATGAATCAAGAAATTGATTCCATCAAAAGAAATGAGACTTGGGAGTTAACGGAACTTCCAAATGGGCACAAATCTATTGGTGTAAAATGGATATATAAAACCAAGTTAAATGCAAATGGTGAAGTCGAAAGGCACAAAGCTCGGTTAGTGGTGAAAGGCTACAAGCAAAGACATGGCATAGACTTCAATGAAGTTTTTGCTCCCGTTGCTCGGCTTGAGACTATTAGAATGGTCTTAGCATTGGCGGCTCAAAGAAATTGGAAGGTTTATCAAATGGATGTCAAATCGGCATTCTTAAATGGTATTCTTGAAGAAGAAGTTTATGTTGATCAACCTCCCGGTTATATGGAAAAGGGTAAAGAGCACAAAGTTTGTAGATTGAAGAAAGCACTTTATGGTTTAAAGCAAGCACCAAGGGCGTGGTATAGCCGTATTGATGGGTACTTCATGAAGAATGGTTTCAAAAGGTGTCCTTTTGAACATTCTCTCTACATCAAAGAAAACACCCAAGGTGAGTTCTTAGTTGTTTGTTTATATGTTGATGATTTAATCTTCACCGGCAATAATTCATGCATATGTGATGAATTTAAAAAATCCATGATGCTTGAATTTGAGATGACCGATATGGGTCTCCTACACTTCTTTCTTGGCATTGAAGTAAAACAAAATGAAAATGAGATTTTTATATCTCAAAAGAAGTATGCAAAAGATTTGTTGAAAAAGTTTAGAATGGAATGTGCCAATCCAATTTGCACTCCAATGGAGGTTGGTTTGAAACTTAGCAAAAATGATAATGAAAAAAGAGTTAATGAAACTCTTTATCGGAGTCTTGTTGGTAGCCTCATGTACTTAACCGCCACAAGACCGGATATTATGTTTGCGGTTAGCATGATTAGCCGTTTCATGGAATCACCTAAAAGAAGTCATTGGAATGCCGGAAAGAGAATTTTGCGATATGTATGTGGTACCATTAATGATGGTATACATTACAAAAAGGTTCAAAATTCATGTTTGGTTGGATATTGTGATAGTGATTGGGGTGGAAGTGTAGATGATGGCAAAAGCACTTTCGGTTACAATTTTAATATTTGTTCGGGTTCAATTTCTTGGACTTCAAAGAAACAACAAGTTGTTGTTCTCTCTACAACCGAAGCGGAGTACATTTCTTTAGCATTGGCGGGTTGTCAAGCACTTTGGTTACGATGGGTATTAGAAGAACTTAAGCATCCATCAATTGAAGCTACAAATTTATTTTGTGATAATCGATCCGCCATTGCACTAACCAAGAATCCCGTTTTTCACTACAAAAGCAAGCACATTCGAATTAAGTATCATTTCATCCGTGACTTGATCAATGATGGTGAAATTGATGTGAAACCTTGCAAATCACAAGATCAAATAGCGGATATTTTTACCAAGGCATTGAAGAAAGAAACATTTATCAAGATCAAAGAAAAGCTCGGCGTTCGATCGGTCTAGCTCAAGGGGGGCTGTTAGAATTATAAGCTAGACCGGCCCATCCGGCCCATTTTGTCTTTTTTGGGTCATTGGCCCATTTGCAATTATATTGGTCAATCTTGGAATTCTTTTTTGTCATAGAAAATTGGTGTAATTAATGTAGTGTCTTGAGAATATTGAAAAACTTTGAGAATGTAATTTTCTATCTTTTTCTAGGCTAGGTAGTTGCTTTGGAAATGTATTTTATTTATTCCCGGTTTTGTATTTTGGGCTATATATATCACTCATGTATCTTCATGTTATCAAGTCATATGAATGAAATTTGAGAGGTTCTAAGTAGTATATCATTTTAGTCTTCATTTTTGGTATTTTTTCTACACAAGAGAACAACTTTCTTCTCTTTAGAGTGCCATCTTCTTCCAATCCTAGTTGGTGTAATCTAACAGGTGTATGTGACATGAAATTAAGTGTCATTAGATATGTAGAGAAAGAGTTTTGACCCAAAATTTAACGCAATGTGAATATCTAATTCTTGCTTTATATGGTATATAATAATAGGGTCATATGACGAGTCTGCTATGCTAATCTGTTTTAGTAAAATTAAATATATACACATGACTTCATAGTTTTGCTTAAATATGGACTGTTGTGCATGCCTGCTCAAAGCAATTCTGTTCCTTCAATATGGACTGTTGTACATGCTTGCTTTAACCGTTCATTTGAAGAATCTTATGTTCTTGATCAGATGGAAGAGATCGTTCAATGATGCATTTTTTGGGCTGAAAACCAACTAGAAAACAAGTAAACATTCCACATGCGCAACATTAAGGGCCGGTGCATCACCACATTGCACAAGCTTGTCCACCTAACATCAAATTTAGATTTAATGATAACACACAACGAGGAATTTTCCACTGACCTGGTATTAACTGGACAGCCCATGCTTTGTACAAGTAAAACACAACTTTGTGGTTGTGAGATATCCGAGCAGTGAATCACCTTTAACCATCCAATTGCAGATATTTAATCACCATTCACCAATGGAGACCATGCAATTGTGGGATTTTTAGGCCAAATGACATAGTGGCGATTCTCACATGTCGCATTTATATATTATTAATGAAGGTGTATGCCACATGTATAGAATTGACTAGTGTTCACCACAGGTGTGCACAGACCTGTCCACTTCATACCCAATGCAAACAAAAAGGAAAATTCAGAATACCCAGATAAATAAGACAGATTTTCGTGAGAGGACATGTTCCTATGTTTGGTACCTCACACCATTCAAGTTTCATTTCCTAGAATGATTGGTGTTATGTAAAAAGGAAGTTACTATTTCAAACCAGTTATGGGTCTCTCTCCAACATCATCAAAGAAGGAAAGATGGATATGATGGGCCTACCTTTTTTCTCAACTTCATTTCTAATTTCAACTCCTTGCATAAATTTAGGCATCAGGACATCTTCCAGCAAGTTTTAATTTTATTTGAAGTCTTATTTCAAAGTGAAAGAGGTTTTAGAAAGTCCTAGTCGTATAAGAACGGATATAGTGCTGTTTTAAAAGTAGAAAGCTGCCCTTTAAGGTTTCTTTGATGAGGGATGATAATAAATATTGTGTTTGTAGAGTGAGAAATTAAACTTTAGATAAATGAATTTAGTTAATAAGAGCTTGGATTTTATTGTTATTGAAGCTTTTGAACAACAATAAAATCTCAAGTTGAATTGCTCTCTCTCTCTCTTTAGTTTAATTGCTCTTTCTACTTGCAATGTATAGGAGGTAAGCACTTATTTTTGCTATTTTCTGTTTGTTCTTTTTTCATTCTACATCATCTTTTGACCTACCGATGGCTTCCTCTGTTGGCATTGATGCTCTACAAACCACTATAACTTTTTGGTCGATGAAATTTTTATCAATAACAAATGTAGGCTCTGGAATGTAGAAGGTGCCATTGAGGATTTTCTTATATTCTGACATTTGAAATTTCCATATTCACGCTAATCGATAGTTCAAACTCCGAATTGACCAAGCTCGTGCAAATGAAAGGTGTGGATCAGTTGGAGAGTACAAGGATACAACATGATACTCGAGCCAAATAAGCTATAATGGCTTACATAATGGATTTCCCATGTAGAAAATATCTCCAAATAAAAACATTATGTAAATCTGAGTTCACATATAATATCCTTGTTTGACTGAGATAATGATTAGCAAAGATATATATATATATATCCATTAATCGAGGTAAAGCTAAAAAATGAAAACATAGATGAACAGAAATCCCACCCAAAATTTTCATGCGAAAGCGCTTGTATATAGGACTGGCATGATCTACTTTAAAACCCATGTCCTCAAACATTTTTAACTGCAATGAAAGGCTATTAATAAGCTTGATAAACTTATGATGTTGGTGAGGAGAGTTGATACCATTGTAAAAAAAAATAAAAAATAATGTAATCTAAATCATAAACTACTGAGGAAGTGTCTTATATCACCTGATCCAGAAAACCATCATTGGGGCAAACAAACTCACAGCTTTGCCGTAAATATTCAAGTGCATCTGCAGGAATATGTCAAACAAGAACATGGGAAATAGCAAAAATGAATCAAGATAGAAATTAAATGCTCCAATATATGTAAATTGTAGTAAGAGAAAGGTGCTATCCAGAAAAGAAGAACAAAGCTAAAAAACTATTAAAGGTATATATCATCAGTACTCCAAATTGAATGCAAAGAATTTGTTCAAACCTTCTTGGGATAGTTGTTCAGTTTTCATCAGGTATGCAGTAATGACAGCTGCACTGCAACACACACACAAAAATAAGGGTGTGAACCCAGAAGATGGCTCTACAGAAAAGGAAAAGAAGAGGTTATGTAGGTGTGCTAACTGTTCCATCCCTATCAGATAGTAGTGTTCAGAAAATGCCAAGACATTAACTTTCAGCTGTGATCAACACAAAAAATAATACACTTTGGAAGGGGTTGGTTAAAAAAAAACTGTCATGCACTTTGGAAGGGGATGGAAAACCCTTTGAAGGAACTGCAACAGGAGATCAAAAGTTATGAGTGGTATACCACCCTTTGATATCTGACTGCATTGGCAGTAAATACCCATGCCTACATTCTTAACTCTACACTAAGAAAAAACAAAAAGAGAAATAGATCATAGTCAAAGATCAAATTTTCAAAATTTGGTACAATCTTTGTCAAGAAAAAACAAAAAGAGAAACATATCATAGTCAGAGATAAAATTTTCAAGGTGGAACACAGAAAATCAAGTGAAGCTTGGTGTGTAAATTATAAATTCGATTATCTACTTAAACAGCCATCAGATTCAATTACCTTGACCATCTAATTGACCAATCTAGTGACCATCAATTACCGTGAACACCTAACCTACAACTCTGAAATAGACATCTAATTGACCAATCTAGTTAACTAATCCCGCTCACTTAAGTTTCTAAAATACTCCTAACATCAAAGAGAGTAAAAAAATTCTTTTCTAATTAATCTTCACTGAAAACCAGCAAAGTAATAACCCTTAAATTAGACACCTAAAGAATTCTAAAGAAATTAGAGTTTCCTAATCAATGCATGGTAATGCTTTGGGATGCAACAAGATGTCATCCCAAGCATGCCACACTGTCTTGATTGCATATAATAGGCAGTTGGTGTTAATTTGATTTTGATAAGGATATGTTTTAGGGATCATGGTTGTAGATCGCTTGCGATATAAAGATGGTGCAAAGTTCATAGGGTAATTTGAGATCAGACTTCTGGATATGAATTGGGAGATTTGTACCAGCTTCTAATTTAGGTACGATGTAGCTGCTAATTCAATGAGTTGAGAATTCTCCTATGATTGATGGTGAGGTCAAGAAGATTTTATCTCTTTTGTAGCTTTTATTTATTCCTTGCCATACAATTACAGACAAAGTGCAATTATCTTGAGAAGAAATTTGCCAAAGTGCTCAATCGGCATTGCGCGAACACTATCTGATTCTAAATTATTTAAAGGGGTAATCTACTTTTGAGTCTTGCTATGAAAAACAAGAAATCCGCTGAAATGTCTTCTTAGTCTTGATATTATGCGTGAGTAGTGTTACCGTACCTAGAGACTTGAAAATTTCCATTTAAATTTCGAATCCAAGACTTTGTCCTTATGTGTACCTATGTACTACATTAAATGTGTAAACCAAATGACCCAAGCCTATTAATGGACCCAAATACCATGCTGATGCATGTATTGATTGGATGTATAGGTTTAACTCTGTATGCTTATAACATATATTCAGTCAATCAGCCAATTTAAGAATTGATGACAATAGGCGAAGTCCCAAAGTGACCCAGTGAATACACCCATTCAACTCTAAGTGCACTAACCAATATCTATGCCGAACTGGCACCCAACCATGGTTGGAGTGATATTGCCCGTAGGAGTCCTGAGTGGAAAATGCCCCTTCTGTAACGGAAGGAGGAGCAAGCGGTCTAACACTTTGTGGATGTCAGGTACTGTATGGACATGTTATATCAGTAAATGATGTTTCTTGTGCATCTGTTTATTTACCACTTTCTTCATAATCAGCCATAGTCAATCCACATTGTTCAGGTGTCTATCTCTATACACTGAAATGTGTCACCACAAACACCTGTTATATGTTCACTATAGTAGACAATACCATAGGCAAAACATGAATACCTCAAAGAACTGATACTTCCTTCCTTTCTGTCATGGCAGACTATGATATGAGATTCATGGCGTATTTAACCAAGGAACAAATTATAGTTTTCTTTACCTCAAACAAGGATAACTGGATAACAGTTAAGATTTACCTGTTGACTACTTTTAAAATGATTATTGGAGATAATAGTGCATGAACATAATTAAATAACCATGTTCAACTATGGTACTAAAGAAGATTCTATTTTATCAGACTTGAACCCCTCTAGCTTCATAATAGGAACTAATGTCTCTGAAATTGTCTACAAATGCATTTTAAACCAACGCAGATTCAAAATGTAATATACCATGGTTTCTAATTATTAGAAACTAAATTTCAGGAAAAAGGAACATTTGGGCAAAGGTAGTAATAAATTACCAAAATACTAGTAAAAGAAGTTCAATTCCTAGATTCCATTCCTTGACACTAGGCATTAACTAGTGATATTGCCGTCCACAGTTGAAAGACGATGACTGTATTGTTTTAACATACCAAAGTGGGTAATAAATTAGTATTTTTCTCTCTAACACCCTTAAATTTACTCAAGGAAATAAAGTTGTTATATCAATCAAACTAAATCCTTTAAAGCTGCTTTAAGTGCTGCATTGATGTTTGGAAAATTCTGTATTGATGTTTGGAAAAGCTGCTTTATAGGGCGATGACTGCCCACTAATACACCACGTGGCATAATCTTTGATCAATTCAAGCAGTCCACATGGCATCATTGGCACATGCCTTTGGAGTCCTATTTCAAATAGGAAACTAGGTTTAGAATAGGTTCTCTTTATATTATATGGCTGCAAAATAGATTTACTAATTTAGTTAATGAGATTAAATTTTATTGTCAAGAAGTGTGGGATTTCTTATAGGGATTTTGAAACCTTCTTGGAAAATATCTCTGCTATTTGTTAGTTAACTTTGCTAGAAATTGAAGACAGTCCTAACACCTGTTGGCAGCTGTCAATGAAGGCCGGAAATGTTCTGCTTTAGTCCTTGATACCAAGTGCACATAGGAACTAGTATGGAGTAAAAAGTGTTTCTAGGTGGTCATAACTCAACTCATGACCTTCAAGAAATCACAAAAGGTGGCCCAAAAACAAGTTAATGCTGCAATAATAACCCCCACCCGACCACTCACCATGAGCGTATTATAACTCTGGTGAAAAGAAATACTTTAAAAGTCATATTATGAAGATTTACCTTTCGAATGGATACATCCATCGATATCAAACAGGACCACATGTCAGCACCTCATCCGCCAAGTGAACAACAAGGTGTATCATAGAAACAAAAAATGAAGGCGGGAAGTACTTTTCAAACACGCACAGTGCTTCGACCATGCGTCTCCTCATGTTTATAAGCTCAACCCGATCTATAACTTTGGAACATAGGACATTAAAAAATATTGACAATTGTCGGATCGCTGCTCTCAATGGCTTTTCTTTCTGAAATGCATGCATCAACAACACGGGTAGTAGTTGTTGCATGATGATATGATAGTCATGTGACTTCAGGCCTTTCAGTTGAAAATCCTCCAAACTTACGTTATACTTCCAATTTGCACTGTATCCAATGGGAACTTTCAAATTATACAATATTTCACAAATTAGTTTTCTTTCATCTCGAGGTAAGACAAATGGAGCTTTAGGGCAATACACCTTGTCATTTTTCTGCACAATCCACAAATTTTTCTTTGTCTTCATATCTTTAAGATCATATCGGGCCTCAATTCCATCCTTACTTTTATCCTTTGTATCCATAATCGTTGCAATTAAATTTTCCGTAACATTCTTTTTCACGTGCATTACATCCAAATTATGACGAACGGGAAGATCCTACATTTATAAAGTAAAAAATTAGTATTCAAACAAAGTTTATTGGAGATCACATAATAAAATGAAAGGAAAATTTTATCACTTTCCAATATGGTAAGTCAAATAGGATTGATCGCTTTGACCATGCACAACTCTCTTCATTCGTGGGCTTTTTCCTCTTCTTTCCTGCTGCCTTTCCGAACGTGGTCTGAATTGTTTCCATTTTGCTTAAAACTTCTAAACCGCTCATACGGCGTAGATGTTTCCTATGTTCTTCCTTACCATTAAATTGGGATTTCTGAGTTCTGAAAGGATGATTTAAATCTGTAAGGAACTTTCGGTGGCCCATGTAAGCAAATTTCTTTCCGTGATATAACCATACGGAGTCAACCTCTTCACTACAAATAGGACAACCATATCTTCCTGCTGTCCTACAACCCGAAAGATGACCATATGCTGAAAAATCATGTATAGCCCATAATAAAATTCCTTTCATGTTAAACCTAATTTTTATATAGGAATAATATGTTATTGCTCCAGTGGACCACAATTCATTTAATTCTACAAGCAATGGCTGCAAGTAAACATCAATGTCATGTCCAGGACCATTGGGCCCGAAAATCAATATGGTCAACATTGTAAACTCCTTGCGCATGCACAATGATGGAGGGAGATTGTAGGGAACAATCATAACAGACCAACAACTATAAGAGTTATTCTTATTTCCAAAAGGATTGAATCCATCTGTGGCAAGTCCTAGATGAACATTACGTTTCTCTAAACCAAACTCTTTCCACTGAACATTAATTGATTTTTAATAAGAAGAATCTACGGGATGGCGCATGTGACTGTCATTTGCAACTGAGTTTGCATGCCATGTCATTTTCTCTGCAATCCACGGTACACTATACGTTCTTTGTAGCCTCGGAGTTAATGGAAAGTATCTTAATTTCTTCCATGGCAACGGCTTAGCCCTCGACTTTGAAGCATTTGGTGGCTTCCATTTGCTCGTACCACATGTAGGACAAGTATCCTTATTTGCATGATCTCTCCAATATAATATGCAATCATTGGGGCATGCATGAATAATCTCATATTTCATACGTAAAGACTTGATCAACTTTTTCACATTGTATGTGGTATCTGGCAAAGTATTTTCTTCAGGAAGTATGTTTTTAATCATTTTCAACAACTCTGTGAAGCTTTTATTAGACCACTGATGCCTAGCTTTCATGCTCAACAACTCAATCGTGACTAACAATTTTCTGTGCTCATTTTTACATGACGGATACAAAGGTTCTAATGCACATTCCATCAAGTTACTATACCCCGTATCATCATGTAAATCATGTGGACATTGCTCATCATCTTCATCATACGCATCATTTAAGCAAGCATCTAAATCTTCAGTACGAACACCTCCGAATGTGTTATTCAACATATCTTCCATTCTTGGAAACCTATCTTCGTTTGGGTTAGAAGTCGATGTATTAGTCCCCAAATTGGTATGACTATTAGAAAATGATTCTCCATGGTGCTTCCATATCGTGTAAGACTTATCTATACCATCACAAAATAAATGTTTCATAATAATCACGAGGCTATGGTTTTTAAGATTTGGACAGTTGACACAAGGACAACAACACCAATCAGGATCTTCTACATTTTCTTTTGCAAATTTGATAAATGAATGAAGACCTTCGATATATTCCACAGTTGTATGATTTGCCGCCATCCACTCTTTACTTGGGATTGTTGAAGACATTCTACAAAACTAAATGAATCGAAAAATAAATAAAAATAAAAATAATAAAACTAAAGATCAACGAAAAAGATAACTCAATTTAAAATAATAAAAATATAACTCAATTTAAAATTCTGCAAGGAAAATGGCATACCACTACAACAAATCACAACAATGAAGGAAAAAAATTGAAGTTTTAGAGAGAGAGAAAGAGAGAAAAAGCACAAGTGATAGGTGCCCATATGACCGATAATGGCTTATTTGAACCAGCATAATATGAACCGGTATGGGCTGACTTGTATACTCATATTTAGTCGGGGCTTCATATCGTACTAGATCAGGCCTAACACGATATATACATGTCGGCCCCTGGCCTATTTTTAGAACTATGCGCCAGTTATCATTTTCCTAAAATATAGAAACAACCCAGCAAAACTGGAGTTTCTGACAACAACAAATAAAATTTCAACAACCCAAAAGATTAGAAAACAAGAAGATTGAATTATGGTAAGCTCATGGTGTCAAGATCCATTGTGTGGAAGATTAGGGGTGAAAAAGGATCTCTATCGTCTGAATATAAGAAGTCCACAAGTTGATCTTTTACTTTTTATCGGATAGTGTTCAACAATTTTCTTATTATCTAATAGGGTCCCAGACCTTGAACTTTTTCATTTCTTTTATTAAGCATAAGCAAATAGGGTCTAAATATTTGACATATGTTGAAATTTAATTTAATTGAAAAAATGGGTTAGATGAAAATTTCCTTAGGTTTCATATGATACTTCATTCTTATATAAGATTGATCGGTTTTATGTTAGATGAAAATTCCCCACAAGTGACTGATCAATCTCATAGTGATTAGTCGACTTATGCGGGGGACCAATCTCATGTTGATGGAGTTTGTTTTTCGCACCTATCTCTGATCTAATTGATCTTCAGATCATGAACATACAATCACATGGTTAGATTTTGATTTCACATCTTGAAAAGTGAGTCAGTATTGATTAACATCTCAAAAACTGAGTTAGTATCGGTTGACGGAGATACTGATACAGATCGCTGATATGTATGTGTCGGCTGACACTTGATACCATGATTCCAACATAATTTCAGCACATAATTAGCATAATTTTTTACATAATTTACACAAAAAACCGACCAAAAATCTGGCATAAATTTGGGAAACCAAAAAGCAAAAAGAACCGAACCGATTCCCAATCGGTTTGCTTTCAGTTTTGCGTGGCCAAAACCGAAAAATGCCAATTGGGACATAAAATCGGAAAGAACTTAACTGATTCCCAATCAGTTCAGTTTCAGTTTTGAGCAGCTAAAACCGAAAACCGGTTGGGACCCAAAACCAAAGAAGACTGAAAAAAAAAGAATTAATATTTAATTTTTTTTTGAATAAACTGAAACTGAACCAAGTGAACTGAACTGATTTTTTTTTCGCTTTGTTTCGATTACAAGTTTTCGGTATTTAACCGATTTGTTTCCATTCAGTTTCCATTAAGGCTGAATCGAACGGAAAATCAAAATTTTCAGTTTTAGTTTAGTTAATCGAATCTGCACTCCTAGGTACCCAACAAAACTTCATAATGTCAGTTATACATACTTAAAATATATATATATCACTGGGCTTATACATACAGTACATAATAGCATTTTAAAAATAAAAAAGCATAATGGGAATTTAAAAGTAAAAAAGGTAAATATATATATCACGCCAACAGAGGCCAGAGTACATAAATCACGTGCAGTAGATAAATCTAACCAAAAACCACAGTTAAAGCTCAACAAAACGTATGATGGCCTTTATTAAAGTTGTTGTCCATGAAAAATGACCAAACATATAAGTTTAAGCCTATATGAGGTTGACCTTGCTCACATCAACATAACATTTTGCTAACATCAGCACGGGAAGGATGACATCAGCAAGGAGAAACGGTAAAATTGATGGCTTTAATACCAATTAGATTTTTATGGAGAGATGTGGATGAGATTAGGTTTGGGAAACGTTACGTGAAGAGGATGAGTGCAAAGGGGAGAGATAAAAGAATGTAGTCACAATGTGCTAGTTAGGTTTAGAGTCCCTACTCGACTTTATATTAATACCGAATGGCAAGACTACCCTTACAAAACATCCCATATTATGGCTATCACACCACTGTTATACATATACACACACATATAGCCCAATAGTTATATCCACTTTGTTCTAATTTTATCAGGTTTTGAGATGCAACATCAGCCGTCCTTAAAGCTAAAACTAATATCAGTGTAACTACTGTAGAAAGCTTTAACAGTTGTGATTCCTTATTTAGTAGTTGCCCAATAGAATTTGAAGTAGATACACAGAGGCAGGCTGGAAACTGATGAGTACTGAAATATGATGATATTTCACCCCTAAATACCTATATTTAGCTCTCCGATGAAGGCTATCTGATGAGAATTATTAGATTTGAAGTGTTTCAAGTAAATACAAGCCAAGTGTGGAAAACAGCCTAAGAATTCTAAAAATAATGTCAAAACACTGTAACTTTGGGTCATCGAGAACTTACTGCAAGTTGCGGTTAAATTTGGACCTTCAAGACAGCCGAATTATGAAATTGTCAAAACATAAAAGTTGTAGATCTTTTCGTCAGCTTTCCAACGGCGCAAAAATCACCTCAATCCGAATTTGGGACCGAAAGTTATGGCTGAAATACCAAAGCAGTGTCTAATACAAAAAGTGTGCTGAAATTCACGGGTTTCTGGGGGTCGATGCATCGACCCTTTTGGTCGATTAATTGAGGAGAAGGAGAGTCTGACACGAAATTGACCACTTTAAAGATGATTTTGAGCCTCTTTTTTAGGGTCGATTAATCGACCCTAAATTGGCGGCTAGAGAGACTTCTGCGACGGGGAATCTATTTAAAGCGACTCAAACACTTCGAGAGAGGATGAGAAATTAGGGAGAGAGATAGGAGATTAAAGTTTTTAGTTTTTGCTTTTCTTTTTCATAGTTAGACATAGAAATAGGGAGTTTTTATTTATTCCTTTTCGAGAGCTTTGTTCCTTTAATTTTCAGTACTCATTCCTCCAGTTTATTATATTTTTGCTCAAGTTTATTCCTGCATTATTCTCGTTTCTGAAGACCATCGTACTTTTGGATCAAAGTAATTTTTTTTGAAGTTGAGGTATTTTTAATTCATTAAATTAATGTTATTTTCTCTTCCTTATTTATTTATATCATTTAATTGCAATATGTGTGGCTAAATTCATAAGGATGGGGATCTAATGATTCCCATCCGAGGTATATACTTTTAATAATATAAATTTAGGATTAAAATATGAGATCTTATTTTATGGTTGTTGTGCTATCAAGAACGGATGAAATCCCCGCCACTAATCGGGATCGCGTGTGCCGAGTCATGCCTGGGATCTCAGATCTGTGACGGTAATTTTATCCTATTATTATTATGGTCTTTTTACTTTTATCGTGTGGATCTAATTACGATTATGACCCGGGATCGAGTGTGCCGAGCCATGCCCTGGATCTTGGATCTGTATTGGTAATGTTATCTTAATTACTCCCTAATCTGAAATCGAGTGTATCGAGCCATGCCCTTGATTTCAGATCTATGGTGGTATTATTGTTAGAATTTTCACCCACTTTGGGGATGATTTTTATTTAAACCTGAGATCAAGTGTGCCGAGCCATGCCCTTGATCTTAGATCTATATATGAAAATCATCTAAGTCCTGATTGCAGGGATGCAACGTGGAACCTATCAGAGTTTTTGACCATTTATCTTCCATAAAAGATATTTGTTCTCAATGGTATATCTCATAGTTGAATCCGTAGATTTGTATTATGGGAAGAACGAACCAAGGATGGGAGGATTTAGTATCTTCATCTTTATCTTTATTTTTGAATTATCAGTTAAGTTTTAGTTTGTAGTCAGTAATTATCATCTCATCAAACCACCTAAATCATAAGACTGGTAGAATACTGTTAGATCTTAGTAGATTTCTGGAATTACTTGTCTTTTTAGATCTTTCAAAATTAGTCCTCATGGGAACGATCTCGTACTCCGCACCCACTATATACAATCCGATTCGTGCATTTGCGAGTAAAATATCACAATTAAAATTCACACCAGAAACCTTTGATCAAAATTTAATAGCCATTAGTAAACACAAAAAAAATCATGAGCTTCCATGCAGATTGAAGACTAAGTTGCATGCTCAACTTATATATTTACCATAAAAATAATCAACCGAGGGACACCAGATAAAACTATAAAACAAAACAGTTTACAAGTTGGTACCTGACAATCAAGGAAGTCTGTGCTTAAAAAAATTTAGTATTTAGAAAACAAAAATGTAAAAATTATGGGAAGAGAAAATAGATCATGAGAATAGGAGAATGTGTCCGATCCCTGCACCCGGATGTTAGATCACATGCCATGTGGCATGATCAACCCAAAATAACACATATTTTGGGTTGATTAATTATGAGGCATGTGTTAAATATATATATATATATATATATATATATATAGAGAGAGAGAGAGAGAGAGAGAGAGAGAGACTAATAAATTTATATCCCTTTCACTAACATGGTACCTACTAACAGTTTCACATACAGAGCAAAAAATAAGAAAGCCGAACAGATGAGAGATCAGTGATGTGTTAGTTATTACACTCTTCTTCTTTGAAAAAATTAGTATTTAGAAAATATAATTTCAGTTTATATCATGCCAACAATGTACCTACTAATACGAAGCAAAAATCAGGAGACACGACTGTGGTGATGGAATCAGCAGGCAAGAAGCAGATTAACATCTCTTTCTTGGCGGCGAGGAAGTATTTCTTTATGAAAGAGGAGAAAAAGGAGATTGCTTGGATTGGGCAAAGAGAGATGGCCAGTTGGCCACCATTCAATAATGTGTTACACGGTCATAGAGATGTGCTGACTGATTTACCATGGTGGGAGAGATGTGTTGAGTGTTGACTTCTTTCTTTTTAATACTACAGATGAGTTGGCAACAACTCAGACATTTCTGATTTCTCATATGATATGAGTTATTTCTTTGGTTTTTAATACTACAGATGAGTTGATAACAACTCAGACGTTTCTGATTTCTCATATGATATGAGTTACTTCTTTATTTTTTCCTGTCATATTATTCACTTGAAGCTGTAATAAGCCAACTTTGCAAATAAAGGTACACCTTTATTTTCATTTAAAAAGTTTACTTGAGAGGGTCAAAATATCCTCCAACTGTTCAGTATTTACAACATGGTCCAAGTCCTTTAACCATCATTATTTCAATAATTACCTTATCTAGGTCTACAATCTTCTATACAATAGATCTTGAGTTCATGGACCTACATCAGGATATCCAGAAATTGAGATCATGGAAGTTTGGGCCAAAAAAAATAAAAAATGATCTCTATCATCTCATTTAAAGCAATCAACATTATTTCTCTATCATCTCATTCAAAGCAATCAACATTATTTCTAAACTTGGGAAGGAAGAATCTCGATAACCAAAATAACTAAATCTACAGACAGCATATGGCTTACGAGCTGTTGCGTGTTAAGCACAGACATCATGGACCTTGCGATGCATGCAGACATTGAAGAGCATGAAATTTCATGTGCGTTACAAGGTCCACAAATGTGCGCAGAACTCGGGTGGTTCCTCTCAACTGGTTTCTTTTCAAAACTCAGACTAGATTGTGAGTACTCAGACACGTAGAGAGAATAGTAGAAAACATTATATTTACATAATGCATATATGTATGTAACTGTGTATACAAGCGCCATTAGTTCATCAATGCCAAATGCCGTAGGCCCATGACCATATTTAGTACATGTAGATTTTGCGAAGCTGAAGTATTTTTTTGACTGCAGATTTGTAAACTTTCAAACGGCCATCAATCACCATTTTTGCAATTTCATTTTGAATTTCCCAATTTTCATATGTGCTTTTTACACAAAAATAGATAGCAAACCATATAAAACAGAGGAAATTTTGGGAAAATACCTCAAAATACAGTAGGGTAACAATCAATATATATCCCAACCGGATTTAGCAGGCTTCGAAGATGGAGGAGCTGCTTAAGAAAAAATAAAATAATCCTTTAGAAAAAATAAAAGAAAATAAAAACCCTAACTCTGAAATTTCAAAAAATATTTTGGATGATCAAAAAATATATAGATTTTAGAAAAACTATTTCTAATTAGGGTATGCCAAAGTAAAATGATTTGGGTATAATCCTTTTTAATCTTTTAGAAAAAATAAAATAAAATAAAACCCCTACCTGATCGTTTCTTCAATGTCGCTTTGGCGAGCTTTAATCGCTAGGCCTCAAAGAAATCTTGATGCATAGATAAATTTCACCTTTAATGGGCTTCAAGCTTTGGCATCTGGAGACGACGAGGATCGCGTCGAATCAAGCTTCGGCTTATGGAGACTCTTGATTCGGCTTATGGAGACGAGGAAGTTTGCATTGAATCAAGCTTTAGATTTTGGAGATGAGGAGGATTGAATCAGCTCAAGCTTCGGCGACGAGAAAGATTGCATCAAATGAAGAGGAATAGGAAGGGCTAAGAAGAGAAAGGGTAGCTGGACAGACGTTCCCGCGCTCGATTTCACTTAGAAGGTATTTGGGCGCCTAATATAACTCAGAGGACCGAGGTTCGAATCGCCTAAGCTATAAAAAACCGAGCCGTTGCATTTGAGAAACGGACGCCCAATTTGGTTTATATCTTGAGGTCACAAGTTCGAATAGGCTTAATTATATAATATTAGGCCGTTGTATTTCAGAAACTATGGTTTTGGGCAGTTGTATTAGTTGATTTGTCCACAACGGTCAGAGACCGTGGTTTTCTTTAGGCAAATAGTGTTGCTTATTCTTCATTTTCACGTAGTGTGAGCATAATTTGGTTGCTATCTAATGGGTTGAAATCTATCGATCAAGTTGTGAAATTGATCGATCGATTATGGGCGGTCTAGTTCTGCGGATTTGGATTGTTTAGCTATTTTAGAAGATTTTGGTCAAACTTTCCTAATACAAGGTTGGAACCTATTAACAGAAGGATATTCTAGGGTTCCATGAGAGATTTTTCTAGAGAGTGAAAACTGGTGAATACTTCGAGAGGGAAGGTATTGAAGAAAAGTTTGGGGATTGAAACATCCGATTGAAGTAGTTCTTGTGTTGGAATCGTTATTATATTCCAGCAGATCTGTTCTTTATTTTGAAGGACTACGTCCTTGTTTATTCAGCATATTGGCTGTTGAATATCATGTCAGATCTTTATTGAGAGTGCACTAGAGAGAAGAGAGTGTGTTGTAAACGTTCATAACTATAGTGCATATACTCCATAGATGTAGCCTAGATTGGGCGAATCACGTAAATTCCTTTGTGTTATGTGTGATTGATTTTGCGTCTTCTTATTTTGATGTAGTCATCACTATAGGGAGTTCGGCGTTTTGAATACCAAAAAAGTGGCATTAAAGAGATGCTTACGCTACAATGGCGATGAAGGTCTCGAATGCACGATTCGAGCTAGAGAAGTTTTCAGGAAAGAATAACTTCGCTTTATGGCAAGTCGTGGTTATAGATCTACTTGTCCAACAAGGCATTGATGATGCTCTACTTGGGAAAGAGATAGGGAAGAAGACAGACGTTCGATAAAGAGTGAATATTTCTTGATAAAAGAGTCGTAAGTACTATCCGATTGTGCTTGTTCAATGAAGAACTGTATAACGCTCTTCACGAAAAGACAACTGTGAATTTTTGAAAGAAGATGAAATCTCTCTACATGACAAAGTCATTGTCAAACTGACTCTTTATGAAGAAACAACTCTACACACTTCGTATGAAGGTTGATACGCGTATTCATGATTATTTGAATTCGTTTAGTAAAATAGTTAGTGAACTATTGAGCATTGAGGTGAAACTTGAAGAAGATTT
The DNA here is from genome assembly GCA_021018995.1 of Chloranthus sessilifolius. Taxonomy (NCBI): domain Eukaryota; kingdom Viridiplantae; phylum Streptophyta; class Magnoliopsida; order Chloranthales; family Chloranthaceae; genus Chloranthus; species Chloranthus sessilifolius. Next base: position 192,724,720 of record CM037584.1, read on the forward strand.
TGCACTCCACTTGCTCACCTCATTGCTTGTATCTTATGAGCATCTTGTTACCACATTGATTTAAAATAAGGATATCATAGCCATCGAAGAAGTGACTGTTGCACTTCTTTTAGATGAATTGAGAAAATAGTTTGAATCTAACTCCGAAGGGATTAGTTTCATTAGGGAAAGGGGTTGAAACCATGATCGTAAAAGAGATAAGTTCAGAGGAGATAATAAATCAACGAGAAGAAACAACATATTCAAATCTAGGGGTGATAGAAAGGATATTATCTGTTGCTTGTCTAAACAATCTGGATAAATTCACAAATATTGTAAGCAGAGATTGAATAAAGATAAGGGTGATCAAGGGACTTCGCAATAGACAAATGTTGCTAAGTCAAATTCCGGTGAAGATCTATTGTGTGCACTATTAGGCTCTAGTCAGGTTGATAGTAGATGAATCCTAGATTCAGGGGCATTGTATCATATGTGTCCATACTGAGATTGGTTTGACCAGTACAAGGTAGCCAATGGTGGGACGATTTTGAAGGGAAATAATGTATGTGAAGCAGTGGGTATCAACTTTACCAGAATAAAGATGTTTGATGATTGTGTCCACACTCTTACTGAGGTTAGGCATATGCTTGATCTGAAGAAAAATCTAATCTCGTTGGGGGTATTAGATGAGATAGGATGTCGAGTTATCCAAAAATCTGAAAAATTGAAGGTTGCACGAGGTGCTATGACCTTGATGAAAGGGGAGAAGATGGGGAATCTTTATATTCTAGTAGGTGACACAATTAGCGGCAATGATGTTACAGCTACGAAAGATTCTAATGATCTCTCAGATTTGTGACACAAGAGGCTTAGTCACTTGAGTGAACGTGAGCTAAAAGAGCTTATAAAGAATAAGGTGATTTTTGACATTCAAACTTGTAAACTGAAATTTTATGAAAATTACATCTTCGAGAAGCACAAGAAAGTTAGTCTCTCCATAAGAAAACATACTTCGAAGGGATTGATTGATTACATACAGTCAGATGTATGGGGACCGGCTAAAGTCGCTTCAGTAGGTGGAGCCAACTACTTTGTGTCATTCATAGATGACTATTCTAGAAAAGTTTCGGTGTATCCGATTAAGAATAAGTTGGATGTGTTTCAAAAATTCAGGCAGTGGTAGAGTATAGTTGAAAAGTAAACATACAGAAAGGTAAAGATTCTCATATCAGATAATGGTGGGGAATACTTATCATCGAATTTTAAGGCTTACTGTAAAAATTAAGGGAATGCTAGGCACTTAATAGCTCCTGAAAATCCTCAACAAAACAGCGTAGCCGAGAGAATGAACAAAATACTATTGGAAAAGGCACGGTGTATATTGAATCATTTAGGCTTGAGTCATGCCTTCTAGGCAGAGACAGTGAACACAAATGTTACTTGGTCAACCGATCGCCGTTAGTGACATTGAACTCAAAAACTGCAGAGGAGGTTTGATATAGAAGATACTTACTCACTTGAGGGTGTTTGGATGTACCGCATGCATGCATTACTTTAGAGGAGTGAACGATCCAAGTTGTATCCAAAATCCAAAAAGTTTATCTTGATTGGTTATGACGAATAAATAAACGATTATCGTTTGTGGGATACATAATCTTCGAAAGTGATAGTTGAAAGAGATGTTACTTTCAAAGAAGATGAGTTTCTGATGAAAAAGGCCGAAGACAAATCGCAGTCATCTGGTGAACCACAGGTACAAGTTACTATTGAAAGGCATGAACAAGTTGAGAAAAATAATAAAGACTTTGAAATATAGCACTATGGCACAATTTCTTAAGAGTTGCAGTCCCAAGGGGATGATTAGTTTGTTTAGTTTAGGTTTCAGATTAGTTTGTTTTTCTTTGTCCAGTTAGGTTGTTTAGGAGTTCAATCAGAAGTGTCCTTGTAATCACTGTGTTTATCAATGAAAAAGTGTGTTTCTAATATGTTCGAGACTGTCCATATTTTTGTGGATTTCTCACATATGGTCGATTAATCGAGGGTTATACTCGATTAATTGACTACCTCCGTTTCGAAGCAGGCATAATTTGGGGAGTCGATGCATCGACCCCCCTGGGTCGATTAATTGACCCATAATTATTTTTTTCTTTTCTTCGGATTCGTCTCCTAGTGGGACTCTACTTTCCAATTTCCTTTATTATTTGACTCTACTTTCCAATTTCCTTTATTATTTGGAGTCCCTCTAGCGTACTGCCACTCTTTTCATTAATTCTTTTTGCGGGACGCCTCTTTCCACTCCTACTCCAACTCTATCGATTTTCTCCTCGTATTCACCCTTAGGCTCACTTTCCATCGCATCTTGCACAACCTTCTCATGGCCCCAAGATTCTATCTCACCAAAGCACGGTTATCGAAGATGGGCGAGATTGCCAAAAAGCGGGAGCGCCGCACTAATCTGACGGTCCCTTTTGAGCCTAACACTGTTGAAATCATCGACCTCGATCCGATGATCATTCCTTCCTGGAGAGAACCATCTAGAAAGAAGGTAAATCATTTCAAATGTCCTACACCGAGTATCACTACTGATATCGAGATAATTGATGTGATTCCGTCACCACCACCCCATCTCCTACTGTCACTTCTACACCTCCATCCATACCATTGGCGGTGACACATCAATTTCCGTTTGAACTCTGAGAGAAATTGTTCCCTGTGCCTAAGAACATCGATTTAAGTGAACCAAGGTGGATGAGCCCGCCTACCAATGATTAACGGAGTTGGACTCAGGCTTAGTTTAGGATTTAGGATTTATGATTTCTCTTTATTTCGTATGTTTAGTTATAGACTATTAGTGTTTCGTTTAGTTTAGGTTATTTTTATTTCCCTAATTAGTGTAGCCACATTACCTTCAATAAATTTTTGGTCATGTTCTAATTTGATGCAAATATTCTCTCCACCCGATCTTTGTGTTGAGGTACTTCTCAACAGGTTTGGAGGTGCGATCTACCTTTTTCGATCAATGAGGACATTATCATTTTTAGGTTTGGGGGTATGTACGGTTATCTGTCTTTCATCACTTATTTAAAAAATAAATAAAAATAAATAAATAAATTTATTTGGAACCATCATACATGAATTACTTTACGATTATTTTCAAACTTTAGTTAATGATGCATGTGAATTTAATTTTGAGAATATTGATGTCATATTTTGATTACTTGTATCTAGGATGATGAAGCTTAATGTGATAATTTGTGGATGACTCTGAAATTCATGCTTAGAATTTTTACGCTTATACCAAGCTAAGACTTAGAAATCGATGAACTGTTTTGAACGTTGAATCTTAGGTTCTTAGTGGGGACTAAACCCGGTAAGCTTTAGAGCCAAGTATCCGTCATTGATGAGAGTTTACATAAGCTCGGAGTTTTCTTTGAATACGAATTACTTTGCATAATCTCATACACTTCACTTTGGCTTGTGACTTTACATGAAATCAAATTCATATTATTGTGTTAGAACGTACTGTATATCTACTCAAGACAAATAGGCAATGTTACCATCTTGTGAGGAAATGATTAAAGGCCATCTTTGGCTCGTTTGTGCTTAAATGCCCCACTTCATATAAATTTATCCTTCTAGTACCCCTTTGAACCTATTGAAAAATTTACTTTTATACATTCTTTGATAAGCCACGTTAACCTTTAACCCACCATAATTTTTGAAAATTCAGCTTTACCCTTCTTATTTTTGAGAAATTAGGAACGAAGGATATAAATGAACGAAAAGAGAGTAAATGGAGAGATACTGAGTTGTGGTGTTTACTGAGAGTGTATGGCAAAAATATAAAAGAAAAAGGGGGGAGAAAAAAATAATTGTGAAAAATATTGAGAAAAATAGTGAGAGATTAGAAAAGAAAAAGAAGAGAAATAGAAAAATCAGAAGTTTGTTTCTTTTCCAATTTCTCAGAAATTTTGAATCCCAACTTCCAATTCTTTCTTACCCTCTCCTAAGCCCTATTACAACCCTATAAAAGACCTTCATGATCCAATCTTACATGGGTAACATCCTTGTAGAGAGTGAATATGTGATACTTATGACACTTGATATGACATGCTTAGGATATACAAGTATCTTTTTATGAGATTTATTTTTGTTCATTGATCGCATCGTGTTTCATTTATCATGTGTGACCTTTTTGCTTGCTTTGTATTGATTTCTCACATGTGTGTAAAAACTTACCCATCATCAGAGTGATTTTATTTCAAGAGTATACTTAAAGTGAGGATTGAGTCAAAACAACAGATCCGACGATTTCCCGTTTGAACTAGTTCTGAGATGGATGAATCTTGGTTTGGATATGCACACACTACACGTTTAAGCATGAATGGATGAGTTATCTAACGATTTGAGCATTAGACTAATTTGAATGAATACTAGTATGATTAGTATAACATTGTTATTTAAAATTGTGAATTCGCATGTTGAATTGATTAATGATTTTGAGTTTTGAAGTTAAAGATATTATAAAAATCATGTTTTGAAAATTCAAGTTTGCCGATGGTTTGAAATTTTTGGAAGTTTGTGGGTAACTTTACTATAAACCCTTAGGAGACACAACTCCTCCACTAGGGATCACCTAGGGGTTTAAAGGCTTGTTGCACATGCTAAGTGCAATCGTGTTCCTATAAAAGTGGTATTTATTTTTTTTAGTTTGCTTTGCTCGATAACTAGCAAAGTGTAGGTTTGAGGGTGTGATGAGTAGCGAAATATGATGATATTTCATCCAAAAATACCTACATTTAGCTATCCAATGAAGGCTATTTGATGAGAATTACTAGATTTGAAATGTTTCAGGTAAATATAATCCAAGTGTGTAAAACAGCCAAAGAATCCCGAAAATAATATCAAAACACTGTAACTTTGGGTCATCGGGAACTTGGTACTACTTGCAGCTCAATTTGAACCTTCAAGATGTCAGATTTAGGAAATTACTAAATACAAAAGTTGTAGAGCTCGTCGTTAACTTTCCAATGCCACAGGAATCGCCTCAATCCGAGTTCGGGATAGAAAGTTATGACCAAAATACCGAGGCAGTGTCTGATGCAAAGTTTGACGGGAGTTCACGAAAATTGCTTTTAGATGTCAATCGATTGAGAACTAAGTGTCAATCGATTGACATGAGAAAACAACTTTTTTCCTACTTAAAAGTCAATCGATTGAGATTTAATTCTTAATCGATTGAGGTTATTAGGGTTAGGACTGTTCGACCTTATAAAAAGGAAGCCACGAGTTTTGAAAAGAGGATAATTAGTTTTAGAGGAATTTTTGTTTTTTAGAATAGAGGTGGAGATAGAGAGAGTTTTTTATTATTCCTTTTTGAGAGCTCTGTTCCCTTTAACTTTTCAGTATTCATTCATTCAGTTTATTATTTTTGTTCCGTTGATTTATACATTAATTTCGTTTCTGAAGATTATCGTACTTTTAGATCAAATAATATTCATTGGAGTTTGAGGTATTTTTAGTTCATTAAATTGATGTTATTTTTCTTTCCTTATTTATTTATGTCATTTAATTACAGCATGTGTGGCTAAATTCATACGGATGGGGATCTAATGATTCCCATCCGAGGGATGTACTTCATATAATATAAATTTAGGATTAAAATATGAGATCTTATTTTATGGTTGTTGTGTTATCACGAACGGATGAAATCTCTGTCACTAACTGGGATCGAGTGTGTCGAGTCATGCCCCGAATCTCATATCTATGACGGTAATTTTATCTCAATCATTGTTATATGGTCTTTTTTCTATCATCGTGTGGATCTACTTACGATTATGATCCGGGATCGAGTGTGTCGGGCCATGCCTTGGATCTTGGATCTGTAATGGTAATTTTATCTTAATTACTCTCTAATCTGAAATCAAGTGTGCCGAGCCATGCCCTTGATCTCAGATCTGTGGTGGTATTTTTGTTAGAATTTTTACCCACTTTGGGAATGATTTTTATCTGCATCTGAGATCAAGTATGCCGAGCCATGCCCTTGATCCCAGATCTATATATGAAATTCATCTCTGAAGTTAAGTCCTGATTGCAGGGATGCAATATGAAACCTATCAGGGTTTTGACCATTTATCTTCCAAAAAAGATATTTTTCTTCAATGGTATATCTCATAGTTTAATCCTTAGATTTGTATTATGGGAAGAACAGACCAAAGATGGGAGGATTTAATATCTTCATCTTTACCTTTATTTTTGAATTATCAGTTAAGGTTTAGTTTGTAATCAGTAATTGTCATCTCATCAAACCGTCTAAATCATAATATTGGTAGAATATTGTTAGATCTTGATAGATTTCTTGAATTGTTGTCTTATCTTTTTAGATCTTCTAAAATAGTCCTGATGGGAATGATCTCGTACTCCGCACCCACTATATACAATCTGATTTCTTGCACTTGCGAGTAAAACATTACAATTAAAAATCACATCAAACTCCAAATATTAGATCTTTCTAATTGTTCCAATTTAAAAAGGCTTCCGTTACAGATTACGAATCTAGAGAAACTAACCTTCTTGAACATGTCGGGGTGTGATTCTCTAGAATACATTCCCAAAGCCATTTGAAAGTTTTCCAACCTTCAGCAACTATGAAGTTTTAGGCCTGCAAGTTCAAGACACAAGGCCGAAGGTTGTCGGGTTGCAGACTTGAAGAACTTGGCCAAACTCAGAAAGCTTAGCATAGAGATCAAGTCAGAGGATCAAATTGAAGAGGGAGAGTTGAATGCGTTGTCCAATCTCCAACAATTGAAAAAATTAGCGATATTGTTTATAGGCAATTGTGAAAGCAATGAGTTTATAAGGAAGATGAATCACCCACTTTCTCCTCTTCAAAACCATCAAGAGTTGTTTTTCTTTAACTTTCCGAGAGAAATAATCCCTACTTGGGTCAATCCAACTACCCTTCCAAAGTTGAGATATATTGGCTTTTTTGCAGCCAATCTAAAACAGGTGAGTGAGTAGTTATGGGTCAGCGAGGATGCAATATGGATATTGGAGGGCGTAGTGTTAATGGTATAAATAGAGCAGAGTTGTTTCCCAAGATGCAGAGAAGGCGGCTATTGGGTAAATCCAACTACCCTTTCTCCTCTTCAAAACCTCCAAAAGTTGTTGCTCAATCCAACTACCCTTCCAAACTTGAGATTTGTTTGGTTTGATGTAGCCAATCTAAGGCATGTGAGTGTGGAGTTTTCGGGCAGCGAGGATGCGATCTTAGATTTGGAGAGTAAAAAAGGTGCAAAAGGAGAGTTGTTTCCCAACATGCAAAAGGTCATGCCACATCTCAAATTAGTCAAAGTTTACATTGGGGTAGAGCTTTCTTTGACTTGTAAAAAAGGAGAAGGCGGCGATTGGAACATCCAGAATGTACAGTAAAGCCAAGCCTTGCTTTCTTCCTTTATAATTTTTATTAGCTTATTGGTATCTTTATTTACAGCCCAAATTTCTTTCTCCTCAATCTCGAACCATTAACTGCTTTGTATTTGATGATGAAGATCGTGTTTCATCCCAAGCTTCCACAAATAGATCTTGAGATCATGAGACTACCTTTAGACGATCTGATTTTAATTTCATGTGGCCCATATGTCAAAAAGAGCTAAAAATCGTGTTTGATTCTCTCATTATCATGTTCACTTTTTGAGATTTGTGCCACATTAAATAAACAAATGACCATTTGACGGTAGGCCGATGATCTCGAGATCTACTGCATGTAATATTGGGCAATGACGACCTGCATCATCATAAGATTGTGCAAAAGCTCTGGTTAAGAAGGAAGAATCTTGTATTATAAAGAAAGGTACACTTAGTATTATTCTTATTATCTTATGTTTCATTTTTGGGTTGGCTCCGCCTAGCGCTGTCAATGGGTCAGGTCGACTTGATACCCGACCCAATATTTTTCCTAGTCAGACAATTAATCGGGTTAGGCATGAGACAGCTGACTCGACCTTTAGGCCAAGTCGGGTATTTGCCGGGTTGGATTGACATGACCCAATATTTTAGATGTTAAAAGTGTAAAAGAGTGGGAGTTTTTATCAGGTCTGATTTTGGGTTTGGACAGGTTTTCGGGTTTGCTTAGGAGCACTGTCGGGTCGAGTAGGGCACACCATCTACACAGGTTGGGCATTTGTGATTTCTTTTTAGGCAGCCTAAATTTTTAGGTAACTCGGCCAAACGTAACTTGAAGCGACCTGGAATTTTTTATTTTCTTATCTGCTCATTGCTATCCCTACCTCTTTTTAATGCATTTTCTATGATTCGTAAAAAAAAAAATTGAAAGCTTACGGTTCAGACTTCAAAATCAATTATTTTTTTATAAATAATAGTTAATCTATACTAAAGTCTTAGTCTTTTTCAAGTGGGAAATGACCTGTTAGAAAGGATAGTGTTATATGGACGACAAATTTTATGGAAACAAAGTGCAAGCGGCTGATGTGGCGTAATGCAATTGGCTGCAAGTGCGGTAGGGCTCCATTAATGCAGGTCAGTACAGTCAATCACATTGTGCCACATCAGCCGCCTTCACTTTGTCCTCGACAAATCTGTCCGACATTTATAGTTTTTCAGTTGGAAATTTAGTACAATGCCATCTATTGGTTGGATTGTAATAAGCTTTAATCTACAATTGGTGGACCGTCCATGTTTCTCGGACATCTTTAATCGCATGGGTGGCGGTGTGTGTGGACTTTGAAATGCATGAAAATCTATGTGAATCGAAAGGTCACAAGATCGGACATCATAACAGAGCTCTTGTTTTTATTATGTAATACTTGATTTTTTTATTATTATATATTTATTTTGTTTTTGGATTGTGGGATAGGTACAACCATCCATCGTGATCGTAGAATATGGTATCTGAACTAGGTCGCATGAGGTGCTGACGGTTGTAGTGGACCTAGAGTTGAACTGTAAAGTGATCAAATGGACACAAGTTATGATGTGTAAGCCATAAAGCTCGCGTAGGGGCATTTGAGTTTGAAACTATGTGGACCAACTCTCTTTTCATGCTGATTTCTTTTAGTTTCCATATAAGAACCCATTGAAGATTTCATTGCTTCCAATAAAATGACTAGAAAGAGAAACAATCCAAAAAACATTATGTTGATCTACTTAAAATAAATAATAATATTTTTTGACATTATCCCATGTATATAAATATATATATATACCATCCAAATTGTAGTCAAAAGGGAGAATTCAATGCTTCAGAATGTGTTGGCGGTACCCAATAACTACAATTTTGAACACCAAAAAGTTGTTTTTTTTATAGATCACATGCCATATGACATATAATCTCAAAATCATTTGTCCCAATTGCCTATATATATATATATATATATACAAAAAGGGATTCTTTGCTCCGACATGGCAAAGTGAGCGTTCCCCGACACTTCACATGGAGCTCCACACATGACACCAAAATACTATTTTGGTGATATGTAGTGTAAAGTTGTTTTGCTTAAATTATCTTTGAAAAAAAATTCAAAAACTCATCTCTTCCATGTCTTTTTTAGCCTTAAAATTTAAATCATTGAAATTAGTCAATTTTTTATTTTTATTTTAAAAATATTTTTAAAATTTGATTTAAACAATGCATCAAAGTTCCACCTGACACCAAAATAGTGTTTTAATACCACATGGATCTCAATAGATCAAAGTTCCACGTGTAACTTTCCTTAACAAAGGTAACATAGGATTTGGTTAAAGATATTACTTAATTCAATATAGGATTTCATTGTTACTTAGGACAAAAAATGGGAAAAAAAACAAGTTGATCAAGCACTTTTCATAGATGCCGTCCGCTGTTTTTAGATTTCATGGAGCCAAAATAAATCATCAGAATTGTAATGCAAGCTTAATATTTTCTGCTAGTAAGATAACCCCTCTAATTAACTTGCCAACACAAAGAATTAAAAAAGATTCAAGAACTAATCAAACCAAGGATCAAAATTTCGGCCGAAATGATCGAAATTTCGGTCTAAATTATCGATTTCGGTCCTAACTGAAATGATAACTTGGACCGAAATTTCGGTCCTATTTTTTATGGGATTCAAATTATCAACCAAAATTTCGGCTAAATTATCAATTTTCGGCCGAAATTTTGGTCCAAATTTTCGGTTTCGGTCATGCCCGAAACCAAAATTTTGAGCGATATTTTGATCCTTCAATCAAACCACATTATGTTTACACACAATATGCAAAAGACTTATAAAGTTATAATATTTGATAATTTCATTGGATGTAGGGTTCAAGGAGTCAAATCGGTTACCAGTATCGGTTCAAAGAGGACCGATACGTATAAGCCGATACCGATTTATATAAGTGGTTATTTAAAAGAAAGAAAGAATGAGGTATCCGCCTGCAACGCAACCAGCTCTCTCCCTAATACGAGACGTGGTGGTTTCTCATAGGTTTGCCGTTTCTTATGGCAGATAGATGAGACGTGGAGGTTTGCTAGCGGGTGATGTGCGTCCTCCAGTTTACTGAGTGAGGGATATCGCTATTAGCGCCACCCAGTTTACTGAAAGCACCCACCACCCAGACCCCTTGAAAACCGGTGATTGCATCAAATCAGATGCTGGAGGTCATATTTCACCCCTATCTTTCACAAAATATATCTTGAGATCATGACACATATATCAGACGATTAGTTTTTAATTCCACGTATAGATTCTCAAAAAATGACCTTAAGATCACGTTGAAGCATGATGTGTCATATGATTAACGAGTAATATTTTAAAGATCTGTGACGCATGGAATAAAAAATTGATTGTTAAATAGGTGAGCCATTATCTTAAAATCTATTATGTGGAATATAGGTGTGAAGTATGATTTCCGACCTCAATCATCTTATTTGACGAAATTAACGATTTTCAAGAAGTCTAAGACGTGAGGGCTTTTAGTAAACCGGTGAGCACTAACAGACTTTACCAAATTAAGTGGAGTACTTGAAGGAAATGAAGATTTGCATGCTTTTGTCAAGTTCATGGTGAAGATTGTGGCATATTAAGAGATGATAAGGTGGTTGTAATTTGTAAATATGTTTTCGTTGTCCTTATACATAAGGTGGTTGTAATTTGTCAATGGTTTAAAGATTTTTAAATAGGAAAATAACAAACACAAATGTTGCAGATTAGCTTGTCCTAACTAGACAGGCATGTAACAGGTTCAAGTGTCCTTGTTAATGATACACGACAAGATGCAACTAGGGATGCAAGTTTTTACCCTGAAAATTGCATGAATCGAACCGGCCCGCCAAAACCGATTCGGACTGAACCGACTGATTCCAATTTGGGTCGGGTTTGGTTTTGAGTGGTGAAACCCGAAAAGGTAGAATGAGAAAATTGGAAAAAAAAAAAAAAAACAAATCGAAAGTGCATCGGAAATATCAAAATATTTAGTATAGACCTTTTCAGTACTTAGCACTTACCAATTATAGTGAGAGAGAAAAAAAGTTACAAAAATGATTAGAAGGATATTACAACGATGTAAGGATTTGAGAAACATGAAAAATATCAGTAAGAGTGAGATCAATTGATAGAGGGATATATATTACCCATACTATAAATAAGAGTCGATCTCTTTTAGCCCGTCTTAGAAGAGTTCACCTACATTCTGCTACTTGCTTTAGGAGATACTCTATCTCCTTAAAATATGTGCCACATGGAATAAAAGTCTAATTGTTTAATTTGGATGAAAAGCTATTTCCATCGTATGAGACAAAGCGATCAACAGTTTAAACATTGAGATTTGAAAAAATATATATATATATAACCTATAAAAAAGCATAACTAAAGGACAAATTATCTCTTTCGGTTCTATCTAATAAAACAAAGTACCATAATTATCTCCTTTTGAGTTCTATCTATAAAACATGCACAGAAGACCAACAGTTGGGTTCTATCACTACAAGACGAACTAGAAGACCAACAGTTGGGTTCTGAAAGACTTGGTCTTTCAATCGCCTACGGACATTTGGGTTCTATCACTACCGAGAAAGACTAGAAGACCAATAGTTGGGTTTGCCCTTTCAATCGCCTCCCTATATTTCATGTTAGCAAAATATCCAGTTTAAGTTAGCAAGCCCTCTTTTGGTTCACGTTAGCAAAATATCCGGTTCAAGTTAGCAAATCCTCTTTCTCTTTTATTAGGAAACCCAATCTACAAAGAAACCCATTTCCAACTCTGTCAATGGTTCTTCATCAAGGAGCAATAAAATCGATTAAAAAAGGTCAGAAGGATTTACCACTTATTTTCATGTATTTTCTCTTATGTTCACTTCCCTTTTATATATTGTTGTTTTTTTGCTGAATTGTGAAAGGTATTTAGGGGTTTCTTTTGTGATTTTAAATTGTTTTTAGTGCCCATGACTCTGATTTGTTGCTGATAATATCAATTTTCTTAAAAACTCGTATATATATATATATATATATATATATATATATATATATATATATATATATATATATATGGATCACCTTTTTGTTTGCAATGTTTCTATATAGTCAATTACGATTTTTATAAACTTTCAAACTTATTGCTATATAGTTAATTACAGTTTTTATAAAATGATGAGAAAGCTGCAGCCCTCAATATTATAAATTAAAAGTAGATAAAAGACTACCTCAGAGAATGCAGCCACTATCGCAACTTTAATAGTTGTATATCTACACCAAATATTCATCTATAACAGCAACATGATAATAAAAGAGCAGCAGTAATAACACAATAATCCACATAAGAATTGGGTCTCAAAAGACCTCCAAATCAATAGTCTTCAATCAATCTGAATATATTGAGGTTCCAACTGCACCAGGGGTTAAAAAACCATCTATATCAACAATGTCAATGGCTCAAAAGCCACACAAATAACAGAGTAAAAAACCCCACTAAAGTTCTCAAAAGAAACTCCAGAGTTATTCTTATTCAAGATCCACGTTAACTGATTTGAGTATCAGTCCTGTATGAATATAAAAGAAAAATTAATACTTTAACTAAGTTTCCTATTTTATTGGAACTGTAAACAGGTAATAAAACAAACTAAATAACTTTTATTTTTCTCTAATACATATCTTCCATTTTCAAGGACTCTAAGAACACTTATAATAATAAACTAAAAATAAAGTTTATAAGCCCCTCAAATTTCACTGAGAACTCTTCTTATTAGGACTCCAAGCTACATATTAAAATATGATTTTTGCACCCCAAAAAAAACATTTGAGTGTCCTGAATTTTAGGAATTGATATCCCATAAAATTGTCTACTTATGAACCCATGTAAGGTACAATTTAGTCCTTGTTTATTATAAATTTGTGTATCCATCTCAAAACCAAGTGGCTACGAGTGAAGGGGCCCATTTTCTTATAAGAGGAGGGATAAGGATACGAAATATTCTATGAGGGACTAACCTTGCACTGTTTAAGCCCAGTTTTTAACCAAATGTAGGGCCCAATTTAAGACTCATTAAAACTCTATTTCAGCCCCTGTTTAGGGGTCAGATCTAGCCTAGTAATTACACAAATTTTTGGGTTATTTTGATCCTGTAAATCCTCTGCATCATAAAATTTCAAACTCAAACACAACAGTGCTAAACCATATTATGTATAGATACACTGATAAGTTTATTTGCTGCTCTTGAATTTAGATTGTAGCTTATTCCTTTTTTTTATTTTAAATATAACATAAGCTCATGACTCAAGCTCCTGTTGCTTGCATGTCACATCAGGTGACTTAAAAAGTACCTGATGTGAATTACAACCAATGGTTGCTAGAATCATGAAACTATATTTCACTTAAATACAAAGAACTTCCTAGAATAGGAAAACTTATAGGATATGTCAAATGGCAAGTGTATTTTTCTTTTGTTAATGTAACCTAATCATAACTCAATGTGTAGGATTATGATTAGAAATGGTAGGTTTGATTGACTTTTATAAGTTTATCCGTGGGTACTTGGATTATCAAATACTGAATTTGATGTCTTAACTAACCATTGGATGAATTTTTATGTTACAAGATCTAAGAAGTTGTCATTTCAAGTTATGTTCAAAATTATATTAGATCAAATTGACCACCTAATAAATAAGATGTCGTCTTATATAGCCAAAGTTTGACTATTCAAGAATAAAAAAAAATAAAATTTAGGAAAATAATTAATAAATCACTAAAACATCATACTATTGAATATATCAACTTAGAATTATTTAAGTTTTATGGTGCTATTTTATATTTTGGGATGTTGGATCTTAGACCAGCCAAATTCTTCTAATAAATCACTAAAATCTCATACCGTTGAAAATATCAACTTAGCATATGTTAGTCTTATGTTGCTTTTGTTCCATGAATTAAGGAAGATGAACCTTACACCAGCCAAGCATGCTGGTCTAGGATTAGATTGTGTTGCCAAGTAGCATTAGTGTCAAAAAATTATAGTAATAAAAATCATTGAAGGTTTAATCCTATGCTACTTTTTGAGTAAGTTTTAGACTTGATTGGTGCCTTGTATATGGAAGCTTTAGTTTGTCTATTGGTATTCTATCCAAAAATGTTAAGCACAGAGTGTTATGTGATCCTTTTTGGCTCTACTCTAATTATCTGCAGGATAAGGTTTCTCTTAGACACTCCCGTATAACTCATTCTAAGTTCATAAATGAAATCAACCTCCTGAAATGAGACCCCATCAGTCTGTTTCGTTGCTGTTTTAATATTATTCTCTAGACATGCCTGCACGCTAAGTTTCTATATATTTCTTATGTTTCATATAATGTGCTGATATGTTTAACTTTCCATGCTCAGCATTCTAGGTTTCTTTAAGTTTCTTCACTTAGATATAATATGTTGATATTTTTAACTTTCCATGCTCTGCAGTTCAAACGCTTAATTCTCTACTTTGGAATTCGACTTTATGGAAATATTTGGAATCTTTTCTTATGCTTATATTGTATATTATAGGAGGAGGAACGAGGGACTTAGTACTATTATAGGAAAGAGAGTTTAGAGTCCTTACAGGTGGCCTTTATGAAGATGACACTACACTAGGTAGAAGAAAAGGCTTCAAGTATATCGCTAACTTGTATGAATTATTGATTAATAATGTTTTGGATACTGTTTGTGGGAATTTTACGCAATTCATAATTTTACCTTTTTGTTATAATGAAATGGACCTAGACATGGGAGTTGATAGATGATGCTTGTAGTGAGTCAATCAGTTGAATAAATTCAGAGTTATTGGCTTGTTCATATATAGTTGTCTCATGATCCTCCAATCTCAACACAAATTATTTTCATTTACAAATTGATCATTTATTTCACTTTCAACAATTAGGTTTAGACATTTATACAACGCATTTCATTAAATGTTTAATTAACAGATGGGTTGATGCGTTGATGCGTTGAAGTTGGTTCTGATTTCTCCTCATAATGGGTCTCTTTAGATTCTAATAGTTTGTGCCAATTTTTGGTTGTAGAGAAGACAACTTCGTTTTGTGATTTTTTTCTGAGTTCAAGTTCACGATTTTCTGGCTAATTTGCCCTTGTATTTTATTTATTTCTTTATTTACGATAAGCCAGATGAGGAGTTTGATGTGATTTTATATGAGATTATTAATTCTTATTGCACCACGTCAAGATTTCTTTTTTTGCCTTTTTCTGACATATGAGTTGGTTTCAAATACCCATATTGAATCTAACGCATGACTGTTTTTTGGGTTCTTACTTTAAATAACCAATGGGTCATATAGTTGAAGCTGGTTTGAATTTTTCCTCATATGGGTCTTTCTAGATTCTATTAGTTTTTGGCAGTTTTGGGTTGTACAATAGTCAACTTCATATTTTATATTTTCTGAGTTCAAATTGCCAATTACGCCTTGTTTTTTTAGGGGGGGGAGGAATCTCCTATATACTGTTCATTTTCAATTTAGATTCAATAAATTGCTCTTGCTTTATTTCTTCATGAGATCTTGAAGTCTTTTAGTAAAACCCACGCTATGGATTTGATTTGTTGGAATTTCTAGGATCTAATATGAGTCTCTTTTTGTCTTCTGGGGAGGCAATGAGCTGTTTTGGGTCCTCACTCACCTTCTAAAAATGAAAAATACCAAGTCTTACATTAT
The DNA here is from genome assembly GCA_021018995.1 of Chloranthus sessilifolius. Taxonomy (NCBI): domain Eukaryota; kingdom Viridiplantae; phylum Streptophyta; class Magnoliopsida; order Chloranthales; family Chloranthaceae; genus Chloranthus; species Chloranthus sessilifolius. The sequence goes on from CM037584.1 coordinate 192,740,865, forward strand.
TATATGCAATCTATGAGTCTCTTGAAACACAGTAACAAATCCATCTAATAGACATGATGCACCATGATGTGAATTTTTTAATTGTAATGTTTTACTCGCAAGAGCACGAATCAGATTGTATATAGTGGGTGCAAAGTACGAGATCGTTCTCACGAGGACTATTTTGGAAGATCTAAAAAGATAAGACAGCAATTCAAGAAATCTATCAAGATTTAACAGTATTCTACCAATATTACGATCTAGGTGGTTTGATGAGATGACAATTACTGACTACAAACTAAAACTTAATTGATAATTCAAAAATAAAGGTAAAGATGAAGATAAAGATGAAGATACTAAATCCTCCCATATTTGGTTTGTTCTTCTCATAATACAAATCTAAGGATTAAACTATGAGATATATCATTGAAGAAAAAATATCTTTTATGAAAGATAAGTGGTCAAAACCCTGATAGGTTCCACGTTGCATCCCTGCAATCAGGACTCAATTTCAGAGATGATTTTCATATATAGATTTGGGATCAAAGGCATGGCTCAGCACACTTGATCTCAGATTTCAAATAAAAATCATCTCTAAAGTGGGTAAAAATTCTAACAAGAATACCACCATAGATCTGAGATCAAAGGCATGGCTCGGCACGCTTGATTTCAGATTAGGGAGTAATTAAGATAAACTTACCATTACTGTAATAACCCGAAAAATTGCGTTAAACGGTGACCTCGGGATCCGTGCCCGACTGGTCATAGGTTTGACTAAATAGGAGTCCATTAGTTGACTCGAGGAGTGATGAACGGATGTGATGAGAAATTTATGCAAGTATGTGGAGTGTAGGGAATATCTAGAGTCACATACACCTACCTTGGTGTATGTGCTTAACACGTAGAAAACAAGTATAAAAAGGGTTAAAGAACCCTAACTTACTTTGTTTGGTTGTTAAAAGAGTTAAGAAGAGAGAGAGAGGGAGAGAAATAAAGAGGGTTGTTAAGCAAGGAGTAAATGCAAGCCAAGGGAGATAGATTCGAGTATTAAAGTCGAATTCAACGCGGAAGATCCTTTGGAGCTAAAGCTGGAACCCTAGCCATTCCAACTTTAAGATCCAATCAAATTGAGGCTTGATTGAGGTAAATTTCATAGGAATTAAATGCATAGATTGTAGAAGTTTAAGTGTGGTTAATAATGCTTAAAAGCATAAGATAAAGGCTTAGAAAAAAAGAAAGAAAAAATAGGTTGACAAAGATTTGGAAGATCAGCCCGAGAGGGGGCTGAATCTGACCAAATCGATTAATCAAAATTGGAGTTTGATTAATCGATTTGGTCTGAGAAGTTAAAAAATCATGGAATCCCGATTTCGATTAATCGAAATAAATTTCGATTAATCAATTTGGAATTCGATTAGTCGATTTGGAAATCGACTAATCGACTGGGATGCTCCAGCCACTGGAGAAATGAAACCTGAGGAAATCGACTAATCGAATTGAAAATTCAATTAATCGATTTCGGATTTCGATTAATCGATTTGAGATCGATTAATCGATTTTGAGACCTCGACTACTCGATTTAAGAATCAACTGCCTATATGTTGTAAACTCGATTAATCGATTTGGGATCGATTAATCGAATTTGAATCTCGATTAATCGATTTTGAGAATCGATTAATCGATTTGGGTTTCGATTAATCGATTTTGGGAATCGATTAATCGACTTTGACAGTTTCGCTTGACTTCTTAGTTTGACTTTGAGATTCAGGGAGGGTCTTGGACCTTCCTTATTACATCTTTATTGATGAGTTACATGTGTTATGTTGTACCATAGGTGGTACGTGAGATCATTAGCACAAGGAGCCGCGTGGGACCTTGATGCTAGGAAATTCAGAGAATTGAGGTAGGAAACACTTTGAACATGTACTTTAATTTCAAGAGCATGTATGTAGTGATATAATTATCTAATTGAAGCTGTTTTAAATGTGAAAAGCTTTATGAAAGTGGGTGCGTGTGTGACACCAAAAATGTGAGAAGGGCATCTCTGTGATGCAAGTAACTAAGAACAAGTAATCAAATGAAATTGAGACATCCCCAGGGGATGAGGAAGTAATAAAGGCATCAGGTGTGATGCGGGTGTGTATACATCCCAGGGATATATACATAGGATTGAATAATTACTGTTGAGGCCTAATTGATATAAGATAGCACACTTACACGGTGAACAACTATATGTAATGCACATGATATTTTTGTTATTTGAGGTTTGGAGGATACCCACGACTGACGTGGCAGGATATCCGTGACCGGTACGGCGGCGAATCCGTACACCATCACGGAGGTTTATCCGTGACCGTAAGGACATCCCAGGGATGTTGTGTAATATTTAACCCCGCCGCCTAGTGAGAAAGGGGCTTGGGTCGTATTCCCAGGGAATACATATATTTTTTTACAACTGTCTAATTAAATGACGATGAAGGGTATCTTATCGGGGCTCGATGCTATATTGCTCGGGGATTACTTAAGTTGAAGATTTAAGTTTTGCTTTAGGCCTGTTCAGTGTCATTCATGATTAAATCAATAGTAAAGTGATACATGCAACTTACCAGTGAATTGAGTATAAGATATCTATTTGTAATTGGTTTTCTAGCAAATGCATAGATTCATCATGCTCTGAATACCATGGAATATATGTGAGTTTTAACTTATATGTTTATTGTGCTTGTTCCCTATTGAGCTAGAATGTAGCTCACCCTTTTAGACTATACGTCGTAGGTCCTTTGATAGCAGCAGCTGAGGCTTCGGGGGGCGTAGATCTGGGTGATTCGGATTTCGCGCCAGGAGACGAGTTGGATCCTCCACCCGAGGACTTCTTCTAGGTGACTCTGCTGAGCACTTTGATAGAGAGAGTCAGTTTTGAGAGCAGTTTAGTGCGGCTTGGTATGTCAAGCCTTTATTTTGAAACAATGTAATTAAAAATAGATTATTCTTTTGGCGAACTATCTGGGGTGATTCGATTATCACCGATGGTTCGGGTCGGTTCTCTATTCATGCAGTGGCATGAAGGTAAAACTGTCTCTTGAATATGCCAGTTGGGCATATTAACTTCTTCCGCTTTAATGAGATTAATTGCTTTATTTATTTAATTATGCTTGTTATACCAATGTTTCGTGCTAAGCTTTGGGGCACGGTTTGGAGGATCGTGCTGATGGCACAGGTTTCGGGGTGTCGAGATCCGGGCTGTCACAATTACAGATCCAAGATCCAGGGCATGACTCGTCACACTCGATTCGGGATCATAATCGTAAGTAGATCCACACGATAAAAGTAAAAAGATCATAACAATGATTGGGTAAAATTACCGTTACAGATCTGAGATTCAGGGCATGGCTCGGCACACTCGATCCCAGTTAGTGGCGGGGATTTCATCCGTTCGTGATAACACAACAACCATAAAATAAAATCTCATATTTTAATCCTAAATTTATATTATTAGAAGTACATCCCTCGGATGGGAATCATTAGATCCCCATCCCTATGAATTTAGCCACACATATTGTAATTAAATGACATAAATAAATAAGGAAGGGAAAATAACATCAATTTAATGAATTAAAAATACCTCAAACTTTAATGAAAATTATTTGATCCAAAAGTACGATGATCTTCAGAAACGAAATTAATGTAGAAATCAATTGAACAAAAATAATAAATTGAAGGAATGAATACTGAAAAATTAAAGGAACAAAGCTCTCAAAAAGAAAAAGGAACAATAAAAACTCTCTCTATCTCTACCTCTATTCTAAAAAAAATAAAAACTCTTCTAAACTAATAAAAAAAACCTCCCTTTTCACAACTCGTAGCTTCCTTTTTATAAGGTCGACCAAACTCGATCCCTAATACCTCAATCGATTGAGAATTAAATCTCAATCGATTGACTCTTAAGTAGGAAAAAAGTTGTCTTCTCATGTCAATCGATTGAGACTTAATTCTCAATCGATTGAGGTCTAAAAGTAATTTCCGTGAACTCCCGCCAAACTTTGCAACAGACACCACCTCGGTAGTTTGGCCATAACTTTCTATCCCGAACTCAGATTGAGGCGATTCTTACGGCGTTGGAAAGCTGACGACGAGCTCTACAACCTTTGTGTTTTAGCAATCTCCTGAATCTGATGTCATGAAGGTTAAAATTGAGCTGCAAGTATCACCAAGTTCCCGATGACCCAAAGTTGCAGTGTTTTGATATTATTTTTGGAATTCTTGGGCTATTTTCTGTACTCGGATTATATTTACCTGAAACACTTCAAATCTAGTAATTCTCATCAGATAGCCTTCATCGGATAGCTAAATATAGGTATTTAGGGATGAAATATCATCATATTTCGCTACTCATCACAATCCCAAACCTACACCTTGCTAGTCCTCGAGCAAAGCAAATTAAGCTAAAGAAAATAAATGCCACTTTCGTAGGGAACACGATTGCACTTAGTATGTGCAACAAGCCTTTAAACCCCTAGGTGATCCCTAGTGGAGGAGTTGTGTCTCCTGAGGGTTTACAGTAAAGTTACCCACAAACTTTCAAAAATTTTAAACCATCGGCAAAATTGAGTTTTCAAAACATGATTTTTATAATATATATACCATTCAAAACTTAAAGTCATTAATCAATTCAACATGCAAATTCTCAATTTTAAATAACAATGTTATACTAATCATACTAATATCCATTCAAATTAGTCTAATGCTCAAATCGTTAGATAACTCATCCATTCATGCTTAAACGTGTAATGTGTGCATATCCAAACCAAGATTCATCCATCTCAGAACTAGTCCAAACGGGAAACCGTCGCATCTGTTATTTTGACTAAATCCTCACTTTAGGTATACTCTTAAAATATAAAACACACCGATGATGGGTAAGTTTTCGCACACATGTGAGAGATCAATACAAAGCAAGCAAAAAGGTCTCACATGATAAATGAAACACGATGCAATCAATGAACAAAAATAAATCTCATAAGAACAGATACTTGTATATCCTAAGCATGTCATATCAAGTGTCATAAGTATCACATATTTACTCTCCACAAGACAGTTACCAATGCAAGATTAGATCATGAAGGTCTTTTCAGGATTGTAATGGGGCTCAAGTAAGGGTAAGAAAGAAAGGGAATTGGGATTCAAAATTTCTGAGAAATCGAAAAAGAAACAAACTTCTGATTTTTCTATCGCTCTTCTTTTTCTTTGAAATCTCTCACTATTTTTCTCAATATTTTTTTTATTTTTCTCAACTTTCTCTTTCTTTTGAATTTCCTTTTCTTGAAGCACCTCATATTTTTCATTATTTTTCAAAAAAAAAAAATTTCTTTTTCTCCCCCTTTTTTTTCTTTTATATTTTTGTCATACACTCTCAGTAAACACCACAACTCAGTATCTCTCCACTTACTCTCTTTTCGTTCATTCTCATCCCTCGTTCCTAGTCTCTCAGAAATAAGAAGGGTAAAGCTGAATTTTTAGAAATGGTGAAGGGTTAAAGGTTAACGTGGCTTATTAAAGAATGTATAAAGGTAATTTTTTTCAACAGGCTCAAAGGGGTACTAGAAGGATAAATTTATATGAGGTTGGATATTCTAAGCACAAACGAGCCAAAGATGGCCTTCAATCATGTCCTTAAAAGATGGTAACCTTGCCTATTTGTCTTGAGTAGATATACAGTACGTTCTAACACAATAATATGAATTTAATATCATGCAAAGTCACAAGCCAAAGTGAAGTGTATGAGATTATGCAAAATAAGTCGTATTCAAAGAAAACTCCGAGTTTATGTATTCACTCATCAACAACGGATATTTGGCTCTAAACCTAAAGATGACAATGTCCTCATTGATTGAAATAGATATTGCACCCCCAAACCTGTTGAAAAGTCTTAACACAAAGATCAGGTGCAGAGAATATGTGCAACAAATAGGAACATGACCAAAAATTTAATGAAGGGAATATGGTTATACTATTTAGGGAATTAAAAATAACCTAATCTAAATAAAAAACTAATATTCTAGAACTAAATATACGAAATAAATAAATCCTAAATCCTAAATCCTACACAAAATTGGGTTGCCTCCCAATGAGCACTAGGTTAATGTCGATAGCTCGACCACATGAATTGCTCAGTCAGGGTGAGCCATTGGATCACTCAAGGAAAGAGTGTCAGAGAATGCAATTGCATCCTCAAGGAAATGTTTTAATCTTTGACCATTAACTCGAAAACATTCTCGTATCTCTGATTGATAACATCAACTGCCCCATTGGGGAGTATTCGAGAGATTTTGAAAGGACCACTCCAACGGGTTTTTAGTTTCCCTAGAAATAGATGAAGTCGAGAATTATAGAGTAGAACTTGTTGACCAACGACGAAAGATTTACGTAGAATAGATTGATCATGAACCCGTTTCATACGGTCCTTGTACGATTTAGCGCAGTCATATGCATCAGCACGGATTTCTTCTAATTAATTTATTTGTAAACTCCTTTGGGCACCAAATTTTAGGTGATCAAAATTCAATGACTTAATGACCCAAAATGCTCGATGTTCCAGTTCAACCGGGAGGTGACAACCTTTACCAAAAATCAACCGATACGGCGACATGCCAATCGAAGTTTTAAACGCAGTTCGATACGCCCATAGAGCGTCATTCAGTTTTAGCGACCAGTCTTTACGGTTCGGATGGATTGTCTTTTCTAAAATTCACTTAAGTTTTCGATTAGAGACTTCAACTTGGCCACTTGTCTGAAGATGCTATGGTGTAGCAACTTTGTGTGTGACACCATATTTCTTCATTAATTGAGTGAACACTTTATTGCAAAAGTGCTTTCCACCATCGCTGATTATCGCCTTTGGAATACCAAAACGTGAAAACACTTGATCCTTCAGGAATTTGATCACTACTCTGTGATCATTCGATTTACAGGCTACGGCCTCTACCCATTTCGAGACATAATCAACTTCGACAAGAATGAACATATTTCCAAACGAATTCGAGAAAGGACCTATGAAATCGATCCCCCAAACATCAAACAATTCAACTTCTAAAATTGGATTGAGCGGCATCATATTGCGTGATGTGCAGTGAAATATGATGATATTTTACCCCTAAAGACCTACATTTAGCTACCCGATGAAAGCCATTTAACATGTTTTATATAGTTTTAGTGATTTACAGGCCTGGAGATGTGTTGAACATGAAATAACCCAAAAGTTCATAATATAACGTCAAATTCGTGCTACCTGGATCATTCGGAACTTATCCCGACTTGGAGCTCAATTGGAACTTTCAAGACGTTAGATTCAGAAAATTGTCACAACACAAAAGTTGTAGAAATCATCGTCAGCTTTCCAACTCCACAAAAATTGCCTCAATCCGACTTCGGGATAAAAAGTTATGGGCAAAATACCGAGGCAGTGTTTGATGCAAAGTGTAGCGAGGATTCACGAAGATCTGGGAGGTCGATTGATCGACCCTTTTTGGTCGATCGATCGACCTAATCCGGAAGATTTGGAATTTCAAAATAGAATCTGATATGGTCAATCGATCGACCCTCTTTAGTCGATCGATCGACCAAATTTGAATTTGAGTTCGGAATATTGTCTGGCCGCGAGAATCTCGATACTCTTTTCACGGAATAAAATCTTGGAGAAAAAAGCGGCTTCTGTTTTGCCAATTAAGGAAAAAGACATTCTTGGAGATATATTCATTTGGGGGAGTCCTTCGGAGATTTATTGGGATTATTCTATTTCTTTCGGCATTCTTCTTTTTAGAGAGTTCTATTTTTTAGAGAGTTTTCATTTTTTTCTGCATTCTTTTATTTTTAGTTTTCTGCTTTTCAAATTGTAAGGGCATAGAGTCCCAGTTTCTTTTAACTCTTTTTTTAATATTCATTTTGAGAAAGAAGATAAGTCTTAGTCTTGCGTTTATCCACTTTCAAGAAATGATTGTATGAACTGGGAATAAAAGCTCTCTGTGAAAATTGTTAATCTTTACGGTATTTTAAATATTGATGTTAATGTTTATTTACATTTTAACCATGTTATTTACTTTTACTATGTGTGGCTAGTTTCATTAAGGATGAGGATCTAATGAACCCCATCCGAGGTATACATTTATATTAATATAAATCTGTGATTGAGATGTCAGATGTTGTTAAAGACCCTAATATTCATTGAAAATGGTGAAATCATCATTTCAGTCCGAGATCTAGGAGCTAATCATGCCCTATGATTTCAGATCTGTAATAATAATTTTATCCTAATTATCACCCATCTCGGGGTGAAGTTTTACCATCATCTGAGGTGTGAGTGTTAATCATACACTCATGGGGTGTTAATCATACATCTCCTTGATCTCGGATTGATAGTATGACTTTATCCTAATCATGCCCTATGATTTCAGATCTACAATAATGATTTTATTCTAATTATCACCCATCTTTGATTGATAGTATGCTAATCATGCCCTATGATTTCATATCTGCAATAATGATTTTATCCTAATTATCACCCATCTCGGGGTGAAGTTTTACCATCATCTGAGGTGTGAATGTTAATCATACACTCATGGGGTGTTAATCATACATCTCCTTGATCTCAGATTGATAGTATGACTTTATCCCAGTGGTGAGTTCCAATCACGATCTGAGGTGTGGGTGTTAATCATACATCTCCTTGATCTTAGATCGTACTTTGGAAATTACCCTAGAGATTGGGTTCTAAATATTGTCCGAGGTGTGAGTATTAATCATACACTCATGGGATGTTAATCATACATCTCCGTGATCTCATATCTATATTTTAGAACTCACGTGTGTATAGGGCAGTTCTTCTTTTGAGATATTTGTTAAAGATCTCACATCTCAATCCACAGATTAATATTTTGTAAATGATAAACCTATGATGGGAAGATTTAGCATCCCAATCCTTATCTTTCATTAATTGTTTAAATCTCTTAGATTTCGTTAGTATTTATCTGTTTTATCAAAAGTTACCAGAATTCTAGGTTGTTAGTTACTGTAAAAGATCTGTGGAAATTCTTTTAGTTAATTGATATTTCTGTTTTTACATTTTCTAACCAATCCTCGTGGGAACGATCTCGTACTTTGCACTCACTGACTACATCACGATTCGTGCACTTGCGAGTACAAATTTAAGGACACATCATTGCGCTTAGAGATTCGGCCCAGCATTTGACAGTTGTGATAAGATTTGCAATGCTGATGACAATCTTTAAAGATTGTCGGCCAGTAAAAACCACTTTGGAGGATCTTTATTGTAGTCTTCTTGGAACTAAAGCGACCTCCACAAGCTAACTCATGAGAGAACGAGATGATCCGTGGTTGCTCAGATTCAGGAATACATCTTTGTAGGATTTGATCGGGACAGTATTTGAATAAATACGGATCTTCAAAAAAATAGTGTTTCACCCGAGCTAAGAAAATGAATTTCTCATTCTTCGACCAATGGTGAGGTAATTTCTCGGTGACTAGGTAATTGACAAGATCCGCATACCAAGGTGGGCAATCAATCTTGAACAACTGTTCATCTGGGAAGTTCTCCAAGATCTGAACAGGATCATCAGATTTCTCAATAATTATTCGTGACAAGTGATCTGCCACCACATTTTCTGAGCCTTTCTTGTCTTTGATCTCCAAATCGAACTCTTGTAATAACAAGATCCATCTAATTAAGCGTGCTTTAGCATCTTTCTTAGAGAACAGATAACGCAGAGCAGCGTGATCTGTAAATATCACGACTTTAGATCCTAATAAATAGGATCAAAATTTATCCAACGCGAAAACTACTGTCAAAAGCTCCTTTTCGGTGGTTGAGTAGTTCAATTGGGCATCGTTGAGAGTACGACTCGCATAGTAGATTACATGCGGTAATTTTTCTATTCGTTGTCCCAGAACAGCTCCAATTGCATAATCAGAGGCGTCGCATATGATTTTGAACGGGAAGTCCCAGTTCGGAGATTAAATTATTGGAGCTTTTATCAATTCAGCCTTAATGGATTCAAAGGCTTGAAAACATTTATCATCAAAGTGGAATGGGGCATCCTTTGAAAGTAAGCTGCATAGCGGTCGCGCTATCTTGCTAAAATCTTTAATAAAACGCCGATAAAAACCGACGTGTCCTAGAAAAGATCTGATTTCCTTCACTGTCCTCGGTGGTGGTAGATTGACAATTAAATCAGCTTTAGCCTTACCGACCTCGATACCCTGGGACGATATGATGTGTCTCAAAACAATGCCATCTTTAACTATGAAGTGATATTTTTCCCAGTTAAGAACAAGGTTCTTTTCCTGGCATCGTGCGAGCACTAACGACAAATGATTCAAACAGTCAACAAAACTGTTTCCATGGATCGAGAAGTCGTCCATGAAGACTTCGAGGAATCTTTCGACCATATCCGAAAAAATACTCAGCATATATCTCTGAAATGTAGCTAGTGCATTACAAAGCCCAAACGACATTCGTCGGTAGGAGAAAGTACCAAAAGGGCATGTGAATGTGGTTTTCTCTTGATCCTCAGGTGCAATGACTATTTGATTATAACCGGAATAGCCATCGAGGAAGCAATAGTAATCATGCCCGGCCAATCTTTCTAACATCTGATCGATAAACGGAAGTGAAAAGTGATATTTCCTCGTCATCAAATTTAACTTCCGATAATCGATACACACTCTCCAACCTGTTTGAATTTTTGTAGGAATCAGTTTGTTTTCCTCATTCTTCACCACTGTGACTCCCGACTTCTTAGGGACCACTTGTGTGGGGCTGACCCATTTACTGTCAGAGATGGGGTATATGATTCCAGCATCTAAAAGTTTTATTACCTCATTTCGGACCACGTCTTGCATTATAGGGTTCAGTCTCCTCTGTGGTTTCCTAGAAGGTTTAGCATTGTCTTCCAAATGGATTCGGTGCATACACACCGTTGGACTAATGCCTTTGATATCTTTTATCGACCATCCGAGGGCACTTTTGTGCTCTTTGAGTACATTCATGAGTTGGCCTTCCTGATTCGCATCCAATTTTAATGAGATTATGACGGGTTGAGTTTCATTCTCCCCCAGGTAGGCATACTTAAGATTTTTCGGAAGAGGTTTAAGTTCTAAGGACACTTTCTCCTCCTCTTTCGGCTTTTCCTTGATTAAATCAATTTGAGCTCCACAATCTATTTCCTTTTCTTCTCCCAGAAATGGTGTGGAGTCCAACATGTGATTCACTTCTTGGATCAGTTGATCCACATCAAAATTCTCTCCAAAATGCGCAAGACAAACTGCTAAAGGATCTTCAGTTTCGGATGCATGAAATATTTCTTCTACGATTTCATCGAGTATGCATGCTTGTGCATGATCATCATCCTCCATAGGCTGCTTGGTAATATTAAAAATGTTGAGTTCTACTGTCATATTCCCAAATGACAGATTCATGATCCCGTTTCGACAATTGATTAACGCATTAGAGGTTGCTAGGAATGGTCTTCCTAGAATTACTGGAATGTTATTCTTCAAATTTGGCACCGGTTCAGTGTCTAAAACAACAAAATCTACAGGAAAGTAGAAAGAATCCACCTTGATGAGGACATCTTCCATAATTCCTCGCGAGATCTTTACTGACCGATCAGCTAACTGAAGGGTCACCGCAGTGGTCTTATGCTCTCCCAACTCGAGCTCCTTGTAAACAGAGTAAGGCAACAAGTTGACACTTGCTCCTAAATTCAAAAGGGTCTGATCAAAACGGTTATCGCCGATGATAATTGAGATTGTAGGACAACCTGGGTCCTTGTATTTAATTGGGAGCTTTGCTTGCAACACTGAACTAACTTGCTCGGCTAAGAAAGCCTTTTTCGGAATATTGGTCTTTCTTTTGACTGTGACCAATTCTTTCAAAAATTTTACATAAGCAGGTACTTGTTAGATGGCATCGAGGAAAGGAATATTAATTTTTAACTGCTTAAAAATCTCATTTATTCCTTCCACATCGCGATTTCTTCGTGGTGCCATAAATCTTTGCGGGTACGATGCTTTAGGAACAAAACTTTTCTTCTGTGCACTCTTTTCTTCTGTTATTTCTTTTGCTTGTACTTTTTCTTCAATTTCTTCTTTCTCTTCAACTTTCTTCTCTCCATTAAACTTTTCCTCATCCTCTAACAACACTACTTTGTAATCGACCTGCTTTCCAAATCTCAACGTTGTGATCGCCCGAATTTGTTATTGATTTTCATCTTGTGATGAAGTTGATGTTTGTTCAACAACCATCTGACCCTTTGGGTTAGGAACTGGTTGGCTAAGAAACGATCATTTTTCTCTTTCACAGAGAAAAGTTGCCAATTGCCCAATTTGGGTCTCTATTTTAGAGATTGAGGATGTGTGAGAATAGATAAGTTTCAATAGGTCCTCAGTAGAAGGAGTTTGTGTATGAGGACGTTGGGCAGCATTTCCCAGTGGATTGTTAAATCCAGGTGGTGGAAATGTTGGCACAAAATTCTGTTGTGGTTGGTTTTGATAACCTCCCATTGGTTGTGTAAACTGAAAATTCTGGTTCATTTGCCGTGACTGCCCAACCTGATTTTGATTGTATTGAAATTGATTTGAATTATTGAACCCTTGCTGTTAAAATTGCCCTTGACCGTAGTTTTGCTGCGGTCCTTGGTTGAAATTTTGTTGGGGATAAAAGTTCGTCCCCTGTTTCCTAGGCTGTATTCTTTGATTATCTTGTTTCCATGAGAAATTTGGGTGGTTTCTCCAACTATTTGGGTTATTCTCATTGAAAACGTTTCCTTGATTCCACCCATAATTATTCACAACATTTAGCTGTTCAGATGTGCCTTCATGGTAGTTTTACATTGAAGGACAATCATCTGCCATATGCATTGGACTTGCACAAATTGAACATGACTCAGGTTGTGTATTTACCACATGCACATTCTTCTTTAATTTCAATTCCTCCACTTGTTGAGTGAGGAAATCAATTTTAGCCATCAGATATGGGGAATCCTTTACTACGTATAGTCCTCCCTTCTTGGTTGAACTTCCGGCTTGATCACGAGCTTTGACTGGTTGTTCCCGAGTCTTTGTGAAATTCAGTCGAGAATCTTGACTTCTCTAGGAAAGCATAGGATTCAGTTTCCTTTAGGCTCAGGAATCCTCCGCCATTCATTGACTCCACCAGATGTCTATTTGGTTGACTAAGTCCATTGTAGAAACACTGGACCAGTCTCCACTTTGAGTATCTATGGTGTGGACATTTGAGTGAGAGATCCATGAATCTATCCCAAGCTTCATATAATCTCTCATTTTCCTCTTACGTGAAATCCGTGATTTCACGTCTGAGGACATTCGTCTTCGCCATAGGGAAGAACTTTGACAGAAACTTTTTGACCATCTGATCCCAGGTGGTTATGGATCCCGATGGTAGAGAGTTTAACCAAGCTTTTGCTTTATCCTTTATAGAAAAAGGAAACAAGCGTAGCCTAACAGATTCTTCGCTAAAATTTTGGTATACAGATGAGCAGACTTCGACGAAGTCTTTAACGTGCTGGTATGAGTCTTCTCTCTCCATGCCATGAAAGATTGGAAGAATTTGGATGACATTTGTACGAATTTCAAACCGGCCACCAGGTGTAGCGGGGTATACAGTGCATGATGGGGTATTTATAGTTATTGGAGAAAACAGTTCTCTCAATGTTGGTTCTTCCTCTTGTTCAAGTTGCTCATTCATGTTGTCAGTCATATTGACTTCAGTGGATGATTCACTAGAAAATTTCTGCCTTGATCTAGCGTCCTTACGATTTGACCGGCAAGTACGTTCGATCTCAGAATTTAAAGGCTCTAAAGTTCTTTCTTTAGAAGACCTAGTGTGCATGCAAATGACGCACAGAGTGGAAGTTTCAGGCAGGAAAACCTCGAATTTATTTTTATTTTTATTTTATTTTTTAATTTTTTTAAAATTTAAAATTTTCAAATTTTAAAATTGAAATTTCTGAATTTTTTTTTTTTTTTTTTCAAAACACTCACAACAATCGATCGATTGACTCTTTCGTGTCAATCGATTGACAAAGCGGTGCTCAAAACCACAGAACACAGTCAATCGATTGAGGAAGAATTCTCAATCGATTGAGGATGATTTTTTTTTTTTTTTCAGCAGAGATACTGTTTTAATCCACGAAATTTCCTAAAATTAATTGTCTATTTCCTAAAAAATTAGATTTTCTTGATTTAATCCCCGGCAACGGCGCCAAAAACTTGATGTGAATTTTTTAATTGTAATGTTTTACTCGCAAGCACACGAATCAGATTCTATATAGTGGATGCAGAGTACGAGATTATTCTCACGAGGACTATTTTGGAAGATCTAAAAAGATAAGACAGCAATTCAAGAAATCTATCAAGATCTAACAGTATTCTACCAATATTATGATCTAGGTGGTTTGATGAGATGATAATTACTGACTACAAACTAAAACTTAACTGATAATTCAAAAATAAAGGTAAAGATGAAGATATTAAATCCTTCCATCTTTGGTCTGTTCTTCCCATAATACAAATCTAAGGATTAAACTATGAAATATATAATTGAAGAAAAATATCTTTTATGAAAGATAAATGGTCAAAACCCTGATAGGTTCCACATTGCATCCCTACAATTAGGACTCAATTTCAGAGATGATTTTCATATATAGATCTGGGATCAAGGGCATGGCTCGACACACTTGATCTCAGATTTCAAATAAAAATTATCCCCAAAGTGGGTAAAAATTCCAACAAGAATACCACCATAGATCTGAGATCAAGGGCATGGCTCGGCATACTTGATTTCAGATTATGGAGTAATTAAGATAAACTTACCATTACAGATCCAAGATCCAGGGCATGGCTCGGCACACTCGATCCCAGATCATAATCGTAAGTAGATCCACACGATAAAAGCAAAAAGATCATAACAATGATTAGGTAAAATTACCGTCACAGATCTGATATCCAGGGCATGGCTCGGCACACTCGATCCCAATTAGTGGTGGGAATTTCATCCGTTCGTGATAACACAACAACCATAAAATAAAATATCATATTTTAATCCTAAATTTATATTATTAAAAGTACATCCCTCGGATGGGAATCATTAGATCCCCATCCCTATGAATTTAGCCACACATATTGTAATTAAATAACATAAATAAATAAGAAAGGGAAAATAACATCAATTTAATGAATTAAAAATACCTCAAACTTCAATGAAAATTATTTGATCCAAAAGTACGATGATATTCAGAAACGAAATTAATGTAGAAATCAACTGAACAAAAATAATAAACTGAAGGAATGAATACTGAAAAATTAAAGGAACAAAGCTCTCAAAAAGAAAAAGGAACAATAAAAACTCTCTCTATCTCTACCTCTATTCTAAAAAAAATAAAAACTCTTCTAAACTAATAAAAAAAACCTCCATTTTCACAACTCGTAGCTTCCTTTTTATAAGGTCGACCAAACCCAATCCCTAATACCTCAATCGATTGAGAATTAAATCTCAATCGATTGACTCTTAAGTAGGAAAAAAGTTGTCTTCTCATGTCAATCGATTGAGATTTAATTCTCAATCGATTAAGGTCTAAAAGCAATTTCCGTGAACTTCCGCCAAACTTTACATCAGACACTACCTCGGTATTTTGGCCATAACTTTCTATCCCGAACTCGGATTGAGGCGATTCTTATAGCGTTGGAAAGCTGATGACGGGCTCTACAACGTTTGTGCTTTAGCAATCTCATGAATCTGACGTCTTGAAGGTCCAAATTGATCTGCAAGTAGCATCAAGTTTCCGATGACCCAAAGTTGCAGTGTTTTGATATTATTTTTGGAATTTTTGAGCTGTTTTCTGTACTTTGATTATATTTACCTGAAACACTTCAAATCTAGTAATTCTCATCAAATAGCCTTCATCGGATAGCTAAATGTAGGTATTCAGAGATAAAATACCATCATATTTCGCTACTCATCACACTACTTTGAGTAATATACTGTACACCATCTAGGAGGGCTATTAATCCTCTCTTCATCCCAAAATTATTTTCAATAGCTCTTTTGCTTGTTTTAATGTCAGTCACTCAATACCAAAATAAAGAATTTGTATTGTTTTAACAATTTACTTGACATCTCTTACTTAAAGTTTTTACACTTACTGAATTTAAAGCTGAACACCAATGCCAAAAAAATATTTTAGATCTCTTATGAATTGTTTAAATAAATGGTTCTCACGTGCATCGCATGTGCAGGGTCCACCAGTATATATATATATATATATATATATATATATATATATATATATATATAACTCTTTAGAATCATGGTCCCTCTCTCACAACTTGCTGTCACTAGTGAAGGGGCTTGTGCACCCTGTGGTGAACATATCATCAAAATGGTACACGTGGCACACATGTTCATAAATCGGAGGTCATCTAAGTGGAGACTCAACTCCTAGATAGGATTCAACCAAACCCTCATGTCTATCCGATGGCCCAAATTAAATCGTCTAACCCGATGGAGCACTACTATTCATTTTATTTGGACTGCCAAGTGGAAAGATTTGATGATGCATGTACGGGAGATGACGCAGGAGCCCCTCCACCTGATAACAGCTCCAATTAAGTTAGGCCACCTCTAGACTCGCCGCCAGTATTGACGCCCCAAATTCATAATAGAATTATTAAGTAGCAATCTATAATAAGTAAATAAATTATTAAGTATTTGCCAAAGTCCAACTGACAGCAAAGAGCTGAGACGAAAGAATTTTTTTATTAAATTTATTTTAATTGAGTCAATACATACATGCATGTGAGGCTTGCTCCACATGGGCCAGTGGGGTGCGCTCACTATGTCCCATAAGAGCACACAATCCTTTTCCTATTATTTATATATATATATATATATACCAAAAAAAAATGGCCATACATTAATTTTGGAGCCTGATGTGTGCCATAAGAATTTAGGGCCACCTTTTGGGTGTCCATCCCATGTGAAATAAAAAATTGGTTATTTGATGGTGTACTCATGAACAATCAACAGGTTTCACGGGTTTCAAATGTTGGCACTTTCAATAAACCAGTTGGAGTGAACGGAGGTACCCATAAAAATAAGGTACCTTTATTCCCCTCAACACAATTTCTGAAAGTGCCAAGATGTGCAACCCCTTCTAACTCATTGACCTCTTGAAATTAGATGACGACGGAGATCGTGTTTCACTCCTATCTTCTAGACAATGGATCTCTAGACCATGATCGTACCATCAAACAGTAAGTTTTTTATTTCATGTGTCCCAGATCCCAAAACAATGGACCTGAAATCACATTTGAGCGTAACGTGTGCGGTATGATTTTGGGTCCACTTTTTGGCTATCCATGCTAATCCATTGTATGGAAGATCAGGGTGAATCTCCATCCTTTGATTCAAAGCAGTCTATGGGTTTCAAGGGGTCTCCAATGTAAGCGCTTTCAGAGATCACGTGGGCGCAAATAGTGGTGCCCCTGGAAATATTGTCTTGCTTTTAAACTATGTGCAACGGTACAAATGGTGTGTGCAAGTAGTAGCTCCATTTTTATAATGCTGGTGGACGTTTTGGTATTGCCTCTGATTCCAGCAGTTTGCCTCTGATTCCAGCAGACGTTTTGGTATTGCCTCTGAGTATTTTCTCTTGGTTCATTTTCTTCCATCTTTTCATGTTCATGCCTTGGGGTTGTTGCGGTTTAGATTACTGAGCAACCATCTTCAGCTTATCAGGTAGCTTCATAGAGCCACCAGAGACCAAAGCAATCAGGTAATATTTATATATGCCATTCCTAACTTATTTGATTCTCGTTTTTGGAAGTCTCGTCTCTTTGATTTGTCATTAATAGGTTATGAGACGCCTCTTAGACGTAGGTTTAAGATTATCAAAATGGCTTCCACTTATTTCAAGGTCGCTGAGACATTTATTGGGGCTTTTGATAGGATTCTAGAGCAAGGTTTTAAATATCGGTATTGGCTGAGCGATCAGCCAGCTCAAAACCGATCTAGATCGAGATCGGCAGAAATTTTTTGTCAATCCCAAAGCAAAACTTTCTTAGAGTGAAAAATGAAAGAATCTATAGAAAAATTAAAAAAAATGATAAAATTAGATTTACAAACTACATTTATATGGTGCTGGACTTCTTTGACCAAAGTTCTTAAACTTTGATGTCAAATGCCAAAGATCTTTAGATCATGGTGAGATGGCACTGCGGCACACATGATGATTTTATTTGGTACAAATCCTTAAAAGAGACCCATACGAAGTCACACAGCAGTCGAGCGTTTTACTGGTTTCCGTCCCCACCGGAACCGAAACGAAAACTAAAAAAAAACCGGTAGTTTTTGAATTTTTCATCCTTGGTGTTACCTTACACTACTTCTTAGTAGCCGTGAGTGGGCATCTGACCTAAGGAAGCTCGTTTGACACCTATTTTAGCACCTTTTAATAATTAAAATATAAGAAATAAAACTTTTTTGGTAATAAAATTCTACGGTAATAAACTTTATTTTCGCCGTTAGAAAATGTTGAGGAAGTGGAAAAGAGAAGGCCAGGGTAAAATCCTATCAAGGAAACTTCTACGAGACCCAATCAAAGATCCTAGGCAACAAATTTACTACCAGTGTCCAATTGCGTCCTCACAGTGTCCAATTACTACCAGTGTCCAATTTACCACCGAGCGACCCATCTGTAATCAGATGAACCAGAACAGGCTTGAAACCTCTAGCAACACTGAAATTCTCTAGCTAGCAAAATCTCCAAGTTAAATGGATTAAAACACCATTCAATTTCAAAACTTGAAGCACAAGATAAAAATCAAAAGACTTTGATTTTTCTTCTCCTCTTAAGGAAAAGTTGGTAGAAACGTAATCCTAAAAGTAACGAAGTTGTCTTTGTATAGGATTGATTCCTTTGACCATAATTATTTTCTACTTTATTTTCGTGGGAATAATTATTTTCTACTTTATTTTCGTGGGAGAGTTGATTTTAATTGTAGATTAAATTGGGTTTTATAGAAAAAAAATATTGTTTTAATGGCTGAGATGGTAGTTTGAATGACGTATTAAACTGAGTTATAGGGCTACGATGGGGGTTCTAATGACAAATTATAAAGAGTTTTATGATTGATAATGGTGGTTTAAATTGTATATTAAAGTTGTTTTATTGGTGATCTTCATGAAGGAAACTCACAACTAAAAAGTAACTTATATTTTCTGACGAATCAAAAGAGAGGGGTGATGGGAGTGTCCCTATAAATGTGATAAGTAGTTGAAGTGTTATAAATTACAACCTTCCCTAATAATTATAGGATAAGGCTATTCTCACCCGTTTATTAGTAAGTATCACAATTTTTTCACAGACGAAAATCATTGACTGACTTAAAGATAGATACTACAAAAATTTTAATTAACTTAATTGTTAATATGCACCTTATATCAAGTTTATGTTAGAGATTGTATGCAAGATTTTGATCTATTCTCATTAAACTATAATGGATGATAAGTGTTTGCCGAGGATCTCATTAAGCTATAATGATCTATTTCACATTTTCTCTCTATGTTGCTTATAAAATGCAGTTTTTATTGTCACATTAATTGCTTTATATGAGAGAAATTTGAATATGGAAACTAAAACTTGGACACAGAAGTTGTACTATAGCACATGGTTAAAAAGAAAGACTTATTTTTGGGATCTATGCCACGTAGAACACAATCGAACTCATCTAATTTGAAGACCATGATGTAAAAATCTGTGGCCGATAATTCGCACGAAGCATGATCTCTATCATCTCGTGTGCTAGTTTTAGCTCCCTTTCAATACTGGATGATAAGAATTGGAGGGTACAGCTCAAGGGATTCTCAATGATATGAACTTATTTTTCACAACTCGTTATGGCAAATACCGAAATGTATTTTGCCATGGTTTTCAAATTTTAGTCCCAAGATCATTAACTATTACTGACTCTATTTACCATCATAGTATCAATGCATGATATCAACCTGCTTGGGTGAACCCAACATCATTAATGATTTGATTTTTACAAACAATTGGTGTAGGGTAACTAACATATTCAATCTTAAATGTGAAGAAGTCAAATTTTTTATTTTAATGGTTAAACGTTGGGTGTCAAGCTATTTATCAACCTACAAATTAGTGACTCTATAGTCCAAGTCTGTTTGGTTTGTCCAAGCTCGGACTCAAATCAGTTGCGTCAAGTGATTTGGCCTTAAAAAATGGTGTTTGTATTAAGTATAATCATGCCAGAATTTTAGTTTTTTCTTAGACTTCGTTGATTGATCTTAATAGGAGTAGATTAACTTATAGTTCTACTAGCTACCCATCATTTTCATCATCAAATTGTTAATTTCTTTCACACTATAATATGGATACCTTTTGGGTGCAACAAATGTTATGATAGAAACTGCCAATGCATTCTCCATAGTTTATTCATTTTAGAGTATTCTCTTTATAGATCTCCGCTTTATATAACAGTCATTGGCGTAGGACTATTTTTTTGTAGTGTTTCCGAAGAAACCGAGCTAGTGAAAGCATAGTAATATTAACATGACATTAACCACAACTATATAATAAATATAGATTTATCTATATAATATGAAAATTAGAAATGTTAGCCAGAAAACCTACACTAAGATCCTGCACACAAAACATATATCATAGTTCTCTACAGCTTCAACCCAACGAAGCATGTAATAACGAAAAAAAACAAAAAACAAATAACATGAGCTAAAACGAAGTTTATATTATAAAATGCCCCCAAAGATGATGAATTGATGTGTCCTATCATAGAAGGAAGTGAAAATCAATTAAATGAATTTAAATAAAAGCCAAATAGCCTAAACCTGAATTTTCACACAACCTTGTGGACTCAGGTTTCTCCTCTGTTGCTTGTTCATGGTACGGGAATTAGATGAAGGTTTCTAGCTTTTTAATGGGGAGTTTTATTCGCAGGTTCAATCTCAGCTTACCCATTTAAAAAAATACAAAATAAAGTATTAATCAATAAGAAAAATGGAGAAATTTTATCACATTTTTTATGGGGAGGTATGGGAGGTTCAATTTCAGTTTATCCATTGTTTAAAAATTAAAAGAATAAAAAAGGTAGAGAAATCTTCTTATATTTTAATGGTGAGGTGTTTGCAAGTTTATTTAGCTTACCCATAATTTATTTTTATTTTTTTTTGGAAAGGAAAAATCTTCTGGCATTTTAATGGGGAGAAATCTGTTGTGCTTTTAGAGAAATGCAACAAGAAACAAAGGTTTAGTTCTCACCAATCTCCCTCTGTTGGAGAATGTGCAGAAACTGCCCACCAGGATGTTTCTAGCTATTGTTTGTTTGAGCACTTCTACTCCAAGGACATCAGCAATCAGCTCCTTTATTTCTTGAAAATGCATAAATAGTAATAAGTAAACCCTTACTATTATAATAAGAAAATACCAAATATTACCAACTATTATTTTTTCTCTCTAACGACAAAAATACCAATCATTATGATTAACAAAATCAACAAACCTTCAATAAAAAGAAGGGCATAAAAATCGTTTTAATTGATTCTTGGCTGGTTCAAGGGTGAATGAGTGCATAAAAAGGCCATTACACCTTGGCAACCGTCAAGGAGAATAGGAAGATATGACCACTGCTTCTTGGCTGGTTCAAGGAAGAGGGAAGATATAAAGCGATTTAAGAATACGACATCCTGACATTAATCATGAATGGTACTGCCACTCTTGATAGAGGGGTCCAGCTAGCAAAAATGATTAGAATCTTTTTCTTATAGGTAAGAATTATTAGAATCTGAAAGATAATAAGCATGAAAAATTAAATATCGAAAATTTACATGTCTTTCAATGGTCATGACTTCACCTCCGCGAAAAGATCTCAACTTCCATTTGTCAAATTAGTAATGTCACTACTTCACATCTACCCATAAACCAATCTAATGTTACTAAAGCTCGAAACTTATTTATGAATTAAATTTGGCAAGCCAATTTTCCAATCATAAATAACGGTTTCTCTAGTCTGGAACTTATTTTAAAGTGTAGGATTATTACAATACAAACTAATTGTAAGAGATACTAGCACATGTCAGGCATCAGCTATCAGAAAGCCTAATTCAATCTTTGGAAATATTCCTCGCATTAGCCCCATATTCAATAGCAGGAAATAAATAGTATAAAGAAATAACTATATTGTATTTAGTTTTAATCAACACCAAGGATCAAAATTTTGGGTTTCGTTTCAGTTTCGGAGGGGACAGAAACCGAAATTTTGGACCGAAATTTCGGCCGATAATTTGACCGAAAATTTCATTCCCATATATTCTATGACCGAAATTTCGGTCCCAAATTATCGTTTCGGTGGGGACCGAAACCGATAATTTTGGCCGAATTTTCGGTCATTTCGGCCGAAATTTTGATCCTTGATCAATACTTGTGTTACTCAAGGCAAAGTGGTGCACACGAAGGGATTAGCTCTCAGAAAGCCCATTCAGTCTCTGAAAATATACCCCTATTTACTAGTGGTAGCAGAGTAAATGGAAAAAACATTATCACATTTAGATTTTTTGTTGACATGAGAGATTTTCAAGGCATGCTATCCAGTACTTAGCCTCAGAGAACAAAAATCTCATCACTATTGCCTTGTCTCGTCTATTAGGGGAAAAAGGAAATTACAACTTGCTTTAAAATCCGATAATAAAGAACTACTCCAACAAAAAAGTGTTCAATACAACCTTTTCTATACAATGCTCCTGAAAAAAAAGTATTAAATCTGTACGGAACAACATAAAGTGGAGAAAGACGGAGAAAAATATGCTCTAACCTTTTGGAACCAGAAGCGACATTGGAAATTGAAAGCTTGCCAATGTCATTTGAGATTTTTTTATTTTTGAGGTATTTGTTGAAATAAAGCTTTTTTTACATTACTTTTACTATTTGAAATAAAGCTTTTTTCACATTGAAAGCATGTCAATGTCAACCAGATTCACTTCAAATGCAAAAAACACACCCTGCAATAAAACACCAAAATAATCCATAAAACAAGCAAAAAAACACCAAAGTAATATGAAAATTGAGGAGTCCGATCCCCCAGCCTTCGCATTTTCTCGGTTGAGCAATTAACATAAAAAATTAAACTTAAATTATGAATTGAGTTAAAATCGGAGATCTAAACCTGGAGAGAGGAGATAGAACGAAAATCCAGGTCAAATCAGAGATCTGAACCAATCGAGCTCAAATCTGGAGTGAGGAGTTCAAATTTGAGCTCAAATCCTATCTGTTAGGCTTCTTCTTTGAAATCGGAGCTCAAACCCTAACCTAGCCGATGATCGAATCCTCGATCGAATCCCAGCTCAGATGCCATCGAATCTGAACCAAAATCGGAGCTCAAATCTGGAGTGAGGAGATCAAATCGTACCCCAAATCCAAACTGTTAGGGTTTGTCTTTAAAATTGGAGCTCAAACCCTAAATGTAGTTGACGATAGGAGAAATGAATACGAAGGATAGGGAATCGATAGCTGATGATAGGAGGAATGGAGTCTTGGTTTGAGTTCATATTATAGGAAAAGAGGTTTTATTAAGTGCTAAATAGAAGTAGGAAGGCATGTACACTAAAATACTAACCGAGACAAGTTGATGTCGTCTCTATTGGTGTTACAGGAGACTTTTAGAGATAGCTTTTCATGTAGTCTCTAAAGTTTTCATCAACTTACACATGAAGTGAACCTTATAGAGACAATCTCTATATGTTATTTTATATAGGGAGACGGCTTTAGCCGTTTCTGATAAAAGCATTCAAGACGGCTTTTGGATGGCTGTCTTCAATAAGTGGGTATTGGAGACGGCTTCAAAAAGCCGTCTCCAAAAGTCTTTTTTTTTGTAGTGAGATCTTAAGATCTTAAGATAGATTGTTTTTTGTTCCAATCTTTTTCAAGATGGGTCTTAAGACTATGGTGTGCCTATCAATCTGTCATATGTTGATTCCACATCGCACACAATTTCAAAAGTGAACGTCAACTCCTTTTCCCCATGATTTAGGTCACTTTTTGGGATGCGTGACATGAGGGATCAACATATGACCATCTAATAGGCGTGCCATGATCTTAAGATCTATCTAGAGGAAGATTGGAGCACGCCTATCAGACGGTTAGATGTTGATTTCACATGGCACAAAACCCCAAAAGTGAAAGTCAACTCCTTTTTCTTATTATCTAGGCCACTTTTGGGAATGTGTGCCATGTGGAATCAACATATGACCATCTGATAGGTATGCCATGATCTTAAGATTTACCGTGAAGAAGATTAGAACAAAAATCAATATCTGTCTGATTCATATTAGTTAATGATTTTCATCTGTGAAAAAACTATGTGGTACTTACTAATAAACCGGAGAGAAGAGCCATACCCTCAATTATAACATGCGGCTGTCTCATATCTTTACAATTTTGTGTGTAAAACCTTATGAAAACGTGAAAACAGTGCGAAACTCTCATAACTAATAACCTTGTTTTTTTGTTGAAAGGTGATGCGGAAATGTTAATGTTATTGGTAACACTAAAAATAACTTCAAGTACAATTGAAGAACAAATCTTTCCAAATTGATTGCTAAGGGATTTTTCTCGAGCAATTCCTACTTCCGAACAAGGTGTCAGATAGGATACCGGTATTGGGTCTCGGTCCATGGAGGACCGATACGAATTGGCTGATATGTATCGGCCGATACCGATACGTATCAACCAATTTATAAAAATAAAAAAATAAAAACTAAAACTCGATTGAAACCGAGACGTATCGGCCGATCCCCGATACGTATCGGCAATACAGATACGGGACCGATATGCATCGGTTAGGCCGTAAACTGATACGTATCACCGATACGTATCGGTATCGGTCGATATTTGATACCATGCTTCCGAAACTTATTACTTATATTCTAGTCCAGAAAGAAATATCAAAATTATCTTATTATGCCTACATATTTAAAATCATGAATTAGCCTCATAAATAAATTATTTTTTTAAATAATTATATGTTTTCTAAAGAGAATGGGCATTAGTCATTGAAAGTTGATGAAAAGAGTAGGCCATTTGCAGTAATGCCCTGGATTCCCATTTTCTAAGCCATCACCGGATCCTAAACCGACCTGTTTAGGAAAAATAGGTTCGGATTCGGCAAATTATATTAAACTATAAGAAAAGGAATCAGGTCAAGTCATGTCATATTGTACCGGGTCTAGTTTTGGGTCTAACACTACAAAAGTAAGTTATTTCAGTGGCAGCCAAAAACTACAGCTACTAGTCCTGTCGTTACTGAAACAACAAAGTTTTTTGTTATAGCAGCAGTTTTTGCCAGCGAAAGTTGTAATAGTCTTATTTTTTGTAGTGTGGGTTTGGATAAGAGAACCTCAACCCCACCTATTTGCACCCCTAGCTATATATAGTTCATTGCAGCTTAGATAATTGGGGACTCGTGCACCTTGAGCTGACATATATAGCTTGTGAAGCCAAAGAGTAGGCCACAAGGATCAATATTTGGGCCGAAATGACCGAAATTTCGGTCGAAATTTTCGGTTTGGATCCCCACCGAAACGATAATATGGGACTGAAATTTCAGTCATTGGTTGTATGGGATTGAAATTATCGGCCGAAATTTCGGTTCATATTTTTGGTTTTGGTCCCCTCCGAAATAGAAATGAAACCCGAAAATTTGATCCTTGGTAGGCCATCAATATGATATCGGGTATGTTGTTTGTAACTCACACACATTATGAGTTTGGACACTAAGTTATGGAATTCTCTTGATTGGTTGTACAACGTGTGGAGGCATTTCAACGTTATAAAGCTCAATTGCACATATTTCAAAGACACTGAAACTTGAAAATTAAATTCGTCTTTTGCACACATGTGTATATATATATATATATATATATATATATATATATATATATATATATATATGTGTGTGTGTGTGTGTGTGTGTGTGTGTGTGTGTGAATATATATATTATTTGAAATGGCTTTATTTTTCATCTTGTCAGTCACTGTTGGTTGATCGGATAATATGTTGTAGGATGTTCGAAATGTCTTAGATTTTTCCAAAGGATTGTGGAACTTTTATGGCAGCGTGGGAAATGGTGGTTTTAGACACGGATAATTAAAGGGGAGATTACAAAGGATTTGATTAGCCAAAGGAGATTATAAACGAAGCAATTAGCCGATTTCGAAGGACCAAGGTTAGCGCCATATATCCTTAGCCAAGCGGACAGATTGGCATTACTAGCTCTAAGAATATGATTAAAACTAATTGAGATCCCCCTTAGGTCTTGTTGAATTTCATTCTCAGCCGGAGTCAAATACCAAATAATACTAGAATTACCATTCAGCCAACTAATCACTACTCTATAATCGTCTTCAATTATACACTGATTAGTTGGCCAGCTCTTTAACAAAATGATACCATACTTAGCCGCAAGCAACTCCAACTCATTGTTGGTGCATTCTCTGGCATATATAAGAGGTAATTGCCAATCTAACTCATCACACTGGAAAACTTACTTTAACTCAAGTTATTAATGATTTAAACCAATATGGAAAAAAAAAAAAAAAAGGTGCTACTTTTTTAACTATTTGTCATTGAGATGCGGCATAAAGTGCAACTTGCACCACGCGACCTCTTCCCTCTAATTGGACTTGTACTTCAATCCATTTTAAAATTAACAAAAGTTGGCAAATAGGACCATGCTAGTTAAGTCATTATTCAAAAGATAACTAAGCATATGATCAAATTGAATGGTTTCGGTTAATGACATAAAACAAATTTTAAAAAGAAGGATGATGATGACCAAGTATGGATCAAAATCTGACTGTTTGATAGTAAGCCCACGATCTAGAGATATAGTGTGTCGAAGATTGGGTGAAAAAGAATCTCTATCGTCTGATTTAAAGAAGTTAATAGTTTAGATACATAAAACTCGGGTCTCAAAGAAAGAATCTTGAGTTGTAAACATAAGTACCCCTATTGTCGAGAGAAAAAGAGTGAGATGCGATAATAGGATATATAAAAGGGTATCTTCATTTACAACCTAAGATTCTTCCTTCTCAACCTGGATTTCACATGCTTAAATCGTTAACTAGTCTAAATCAGACGATGGATATCATTTTTTGCCCCAATTTTCCTCACGATAAATCTTAAGATTACGACGCGCATATCAGATGGTCAGATGTTGATTCCAATGGTGGACGTCCCTAAAAGCGATGGTCAATTCCTTTTCCCATGATCTAGGTCACTTTTGGGGATGTGTGGCATATAGAATCAACATCTGACCGTCTGATAGGAGCGCCATAATCTTAAGATCTATCATGAGGAAGATTGGAACAAAAAAATATCTCCATCGTTTGATTCAAATCAATCAATAATTTTTGTCTGTAAAAAAATTGTGTGGTATTACTAATAAACGGGTGAGAAGGCTCGCACCCTCATCTTTTTCTTCGAGTGCCGCATTTTGGGTCCACTTGGTGCATATTTGTGAGCAATGTATATAATCAAAGTGATAACTCATATTCGGCAACTTATCAAGTTGGTAGCTTACTTATTGAAGGGAAATGAGCCAAAAATTACAATCATTGAGCAATTTAGCCATCCGATCTATGCACTCCAGGATGAAGGGTTGTGCATATCTTTTCAAAAGTGCATCGATCATATGGTTGTATTCATCTCATAAGTTTGATTCTTTGACTTAAACGTGAAAATGATGAGCTTCTAGTTGGACTACTTAGATTGGTCCACTCTTTTTCTTTTTAAATTTATTACCTCTTAATTTTCCCATTTTGCTCAATAAATGTCCTTTAAAGCTGATTTTGATAGATGGACTCATAGTCACCAAATTTGCTGACTTTTTGAAAAAGTCAAGAATAATTCACGGATTTTTTAAAGAGCGAATAAAATCTGAATTATTTGGAATTTCTTAATAAAATCTGAATCTTCGAAATAATTCGAGATTTTTACGAATTATATGCGATGTAAACGACTTTTTCCCAAATTATTTCCGATTTTGGTCACAAACTTTTATTTTTTTATTTTTTATTTTTTATTAATATATTACATATTGATTTATTTTTTATTTTTCTGAAATTTGACCGTATTTTACCAGAATTTAACAAATTTTGCCGAATTTTTTCGAATTATTTCCAAGCCGATCTATTAAAGAATCCCGACTTCGTCACCATGGATGGAAAACGTTCCATGATATGTGATAATGTCTCTAAATTTGTATGCGTGTAAGATAATTTTGGCCACCAAATCTAGTCAAAACCTGACTGCATAGATCCAGGGGCCATGAATCGGTGCAAGTATATTTGTAACAAAATTCGATGGCCCTGCGTATTATATTAATTTTAAATTTTTTGTACAAAGGCATGCAGGGTAGCTAGGTACACTTAATTTCAAATAAAAATATCATACATCATCTTTCAATACTTACACAAACACTTTAGTGTAGGTATTATTGTATAAGAAAACTGATTTTTATGAGCCTGTGACATTGCAGAGGACAATGGTGGACGCACTTGTCAGCATTCTCTTGGAAAAATTGGTCCAAAGACTTATAAATGAAGGGTGCCAATTAATCGAAGTTGATGACCGTTTCGAGGAAATGAAGGAGGAGCTTATAGTCATCCAAAGCTTCGTAAGGGACGCAGAGAAGGTGAAAAGGAATGAACGGAACGTTAGTCTCAAAACGGTAATCAATAAATTGAGGGAGTTGTTGTATGATGCAGAAGACATTATAGCAGATTTCCAGCTTCATATTCACAAAGAACACAGAGGGGAGTGTCAACCAAAATGTACTAGATATTGCTCTCCTTCTTTTCTTACATTTCGGTGGCAATTATCAGGAAGGTTGCAAAAGATATTAGAAAGGATTCAAAATATTAAGCAAGGGATGTCAGCATTCTTGGGTACGGCTCTTAACCTTCTCCGACAAGAAACAGAAGGTGAAAATCTCCCAGTGAATTACCCCTTCCTATTAGATCCAGCTGAAATAGTGGGGTTAGAAGATGACTCGAACAAAATCAAAGAATGGGTTATGGAAGCAAGTGGATTCTTGACAGTTATCGGAATTGTCGGAATGGGGGGGCTCGGCAAGACTACGCTCACTCAAAAAATTTCCAATGAAGAGTGGGTGACTAGTTCATTCGAATATGTACAAATGATTATTGATTGTAAGAGTAAAACCTTGGAAAAGATAGTAAAAAAGATATTGAAAAAATTGCAGGTCAGTGAAGAAACAATGAGAGGTGCAGAGGTTCTAGAACTATTAGAAGAAGTCAAGCGACAGTTGGATAAAAAAAAGTACTTGATTATCCTAGATGACGTTTGGAGCATCAGTGAAGAGCAGTGGTGGGAAAGGTTACGGGATGTATTACCCCAAACTAATGGTAGTTGTGTATTAGTCACAACTAGGAATGAGAATGTCGCAAGATCGATGGGAGCTGTCGAAGGGCATATACATCGCCCCCAGTTCCTTTCAGAGAATGATAGTTGGTCTTTGTTTTCAAAAGTAGCATTCCATAGAAGTAAAGGTGTGTGCACAGATCAAGATTTGATTGACATTGGGAAGAAGATTGTAAGAAAATGTAATGGATTGCCTTTAACAATTAAGGTAGTCGGTGGAATGATGCAAGCAAAGCAACATTCTGTTTCTGAGTGGAGGCGAATATCGGATCATCTACACGAAGAATTGGCGACCAACAATATAGATGCATTGGTTACATCTTCATTGCAATTGAGTTATGAGGACTTACCTTCATATTTGAAGCCTTGCTTATTGTCATTCTCTCTCCATCCTGGATATGACAAATTTTTTGTTAATTATATAGTAAATATGTGGATTGGAGAGGGTTTCGTCTCTGAAAGGAAAGGAAAATTGGCATATGAAATTGGAAATGAATACGTTGTAGAGTTAACCAGTCGATGTTTGATACGAGTTGGAGGTATGGGCACGTTTGGAGAAGAGATTGAATCTTTCACTATTCATGATATGGTGAAGGATATGGCTACAAAAATAGCCAAAGAAGAAAATTTTATAGAGTTTGATAATGGAGGTAGCCCAAATATCAGTGACAAGTCTCGCCGTGGAATTATGTTGGACAGTACGCAGATGGAAAGCTTCAAAACTAACTCCAAGTTGCGAATTTTGGTAGGGTTGGAAAGCACCAAAGCTGCTTTAAGTGTGGGACGAAAATCCTCCCAACTAAAGTGGTTGAG
The DNA here is from genome assembly GCA_021018995.1 of Chloranthus sessilifolius. Lineage (NCBI taxonomy): Eukaryota > Viridiplantae > Streptophyta > Magnoliopsida > Chloranthales > Chloranthaceae > Chloranthus > Chloranthus sessilifolius. The sequence goes on from CM037584.1 coordinate 192,771,218, forward strand.
GGTGTTAGATCTTACTTTGACAACCATCAACAATGGTAAAATCCCCAACAAGGACCTATTGGGTGGGATTGGATCACTTCCACATCTAATCGTTCTTTACATTGAAATACACCAACTAGAAGAACTTCCAAATTCAATTGGGAAACTCAGGGAACTCCAAAGTTTAAATCTTCATAACTGTTCCAATTTAAAAAGGCTTCCGTCACAGATTACGACTCTAGAGAAACTAACCTTCTTGGACATGTCAGGGTGTGATTCTCTAGAATACATTCCCAAAGCCATTGGAATGCTTCCCAACCTTCAACGACTATGGAGATTTAGGCCAGCAAGTTCAAGATACAAGGACAAAGGTTGTCGGGTTGCAGACTTGAAGAACTTGGTCCAACTCAGAGAGCTTATCATATTGATGAAGTCGGAGGATCAAATTGAAGAGGGAGAGTTGAATGCGTTGTCAAAGCTCCAGCAATTGAAACATTTAGAGATATGGTTTACCGGCAGTAGTGATGAAAGCAATGAGTTTGTAAAGAAGATGAATCGCCCGCTTTCTCCTCTTCAAAACCTCCAAGTGTTGGAGCTCAATGACTTTCCTGGCGAAATAATCCCTACTTGGGTGAATCCAACTACCCTTCCAAAGTTGAGATTTGTTGACATTGATGTAGCCAATCTAAGGCAGGTGAGTGAGGAGTTTTGGGGCATTGATGATGCGATCTGGAAATTGGAGGGTGTAGTGCTGAGTAATGGCACAAATGGAGAAGAGTTGTTTCCCAGGATGCAAAAGGCCATGCCACATCTCAGATTGGTCAAAGTTTACAAGGATTCCACTTGGACAGAACTTTCTTGCAAATGGAAAAAGGAGAAGGCGTTGATGAGGGCTTAAAGGCAAGTGCTCCCTAATTACTTTGTTTCTGTCATGTTATCATTACTTTTGGGTACCTTTATTTATAACCTTTATCTCTTTTTTCAACTCGGGATGTTGGTTACTTTAGATTACACGATGGAGATCATCTTTCGTCCCAGTCTTAGTCACAATGGATCTTGAATTTGGGGCATGCCATCAACGACCAGAGTTTGATTTCACATTGCTCACATCCCATAAATCGATCTAAGAACCATGCTTGATGTACTCTTATGATAATATTTTACTTTTCTAGGTGTGCCACATGAAATGAACATCCGACTGTTTGATAATAGCCCCATAATCTCAAGATCTGTTGTGTGGAAACTTATGACGAAAAACGGTCTCCATCATTAAACTTGATTATTATAGTCATCTAATACTTGCGTATGTGTGTGTGGATTTTTTATAGTTATCCAATACCTGATTACTACTATAATTATTATTATTTTTAGGGTTGTGGAATAGGTACCATCATCTTTCATGGAAAATGAAATCTGAACGTCGCATGACGTGCTGGTTAAGGTGGACTTGGAGTGATAGCGTTGTGATTCAAGAGTTCAAACATAGGATTGAGGTATAAAGTGTATTAATAGACAATTTTTTTTATTGGATATTTTGAATGTCTAAGCCTCTTAAAGTGCCCGACTAATCCTAGGGGCACGTGTGCGCCCCAAGTTAGCACATGACAGGACCGCACGGGAATCAACAGACAGAAGTTATGATGTGTGAGCTACAATGGTTGGACAATGTTGATTGAACTCTAATTTGCTTTAAGAGTAGGTTTTAGTGAGCTTCTTATACCCTTTTTAATGGAGCTACAACTTGCATATTAGATTTGTACTGTGTGTGTAATAACCCAGATTTTTGAATTTTATTTAATGGTATTAGATGATGTACCACACGGTCGTAGTCTTGCGCTCCTTGAATATACTAAGCTTTAGAAATAGTCTGATTTTTATATATATCAATAGACTCAATGCGAATTCTTTCGGCGATATATAATTTGTCGATTTTCGATAAGAATATAAAAAGTTATGCCCGTTTGAAGAGTGAAGCGGGTTAAAGGGCACAATTGTAAATTCGGGAGAGAATCACCATTTACCTTGGTGCTTACACAAAGCGCTGGAGCAAAACCTCTTCTCAAGCTTTTTTAACCTATACAGGGAATTAGATATATATTTCTTAACCTACCGGTTTATGCTTTCTTTATTCCTCTTTCTCTAAAGCTCGCTAATCTTTCATAATTCCTCGTCGGATCTCCATCGATTTTTGATCTTATCAGAGAATCTTACACCATCAAAGTTTCTCATCGTCGCGACCAATTTATCGTAAGAAAGGAATTCTCACGAAAAGACTCGGGCATATCGCCTCTCGAATCCGATCTCCATCAACCCAAATCATCGTAGGATTCGAAACACGCTTCAACAGGTGGGTGCCTCTAAATCCATCTTAAATTATTTAGTCATTTCTTAAAAAGAAAACCCTAAATTTTTCTTAAATTTTGATAAATTTCGGGTCTTAAAAATATAGAAATTAGGCCCAAATTCGATAGGATCGTTTTTCCCAGATTTTCGTGAAATTCGGCCAAACTCTTCAACAGACACAGCCTCGGTATTTTGGCCATAACTTTTTATCCCGAACTCGGATTGACATGATTCTTGCGGCATTAGAAAGAAGACAACGAGATCTACAACTTTGTCTGAAATAGCAATTTCACGAATTTAATATTTTTAAGGTCAAAATTGAGCTGCAAGTCGGGATACGTTTTAGATGATCCAAGGTTACACGGGTTTGACATTATTTTTTTACTCTTTGACTACTTTATGCTAAACTTATTTCTAGACTTATAAATCGCTAAGATTAAATAAAATACATTAAATAGCTTGCATCGAATAACAATCTATAAGTTTAAGGGGTCAAATATGGACGTTTTTCAATACTTACCATTCTATTATCTCCTCTAAGGCTCATACAATTCTTGAATTGACACATGCGCTCCTTTAGAATTTTAAAATAGGTTGGATCGCTATACCAGTCAATCACCAAATTTCATGAATATAATTAACCTTAATGAAGTATAGTTTCAACACTATTGTAAAATAAATATAGTTAAATATTTCTTATTTTCTGTTTTACTTTAATATTTCGTATGTTATGCTCTTTATTAATTTTCTTCAAAAATATGAAATGTTTAAGGTTTATGTTATAATTCATTCTTATATATGTTCACCATTATCATATGACATTCATCATATAGAAAATCACGATAGGACATACGCATATAAGTTAAGAATAAAATATGACACCTGACTTAAGCCTTCGTCACGGTGGGATTTCTTTCACGGTCACGTGGAACTTGGAATGTAGGCATCCATGTACGGATGCAACCCCTCTATGGTAGTATGGGATACCACACGAAGTACATCTAGGTTACTACGGAACCCGTCCCTTGGAAAACGTGGTTTAGTGAAGCCTATCGCACCGTGGCCTATTATAATTAAGTTTTAAGAAAAAATGAGAAAAGAATATGTTAAGACACATACATATTAAGAAAGTGGGGACTTAAGCCCACAAATATAAAATCGGGGCGGGGACCTAAGCCCAGAACCGAATAATGTTATGATAGGTTAAGATCTGTAAATATAAATTAAGTTTCTACACGTGCCATACCTTACGAGCCACCGTAAGGGCTCAACGTCTGTAGTCAAGACGGGTCTTAAGGACATTATAGCTTTGTCTCGAACTAAGGGGACATCGTGGTTACTATGCCGGCAACCTCATCTGGCTGGATGGTGGTTTATGTTATGATATGGAGGTTAGGTGGTTATCTACACGTGGACCTCGCGTGGTAGGCTCGGCGGCGATCACAGCGCATGGTCGTTTAAATAAGATAAGATCACGAAATGCGTTGTGTAGGCGTATGGAGTAATTAATAAGACTTACGATATGTCACGTATGCTAAGTTGATGAGACAAATAGGAAAAGAGATAAGAAAATAGAAGCATCATGCACTCTTCATGTTATATTAGTATATTTTTCAGTCTTGATTATGATAGTCTATGAATTATGGATAAGTTATTTCATTTATTTAAGATGTTGGTTATATTTTAAAAATGCATAATTCAAGCGATTACGCCCACACGAGTAAGTTATGGTGGATCGATTGTAACACCGAAGTTCTGTGATTGAGTAAACTCACCTCCCAAAATCTAACGGTTTCGGTGAAAATTACCTTATCCGTCCTTGATGATTTGAGAGAGGCTCATTAGGAGGCTTACGTAGATGGAGACGTTGGCTATCATCCGGAGGAGAGCGTAGATCCAGCAGATTTCTACGAGCCTTAAGAGTCCTTTGCTTTAGACTTTATTCTTTGAGAGACATATTCTAGTTATTTTGATATTTTTGTGAGTTCATGTTTAGGACCATTTTATCCTACGTAAACCTTATATTTTTCCTATCTTAGATGCATGGTTAGGATTTATCTTTTTATTGTCTTTTATAATTCCCGCTGTTAATTTATGAGTATTATTTTTAATGCTATCTTACATGCCTCAATCCATATGCTAAGTCAATTTATAGATTATGTGTATGTCCGCTTATCGCCTTAACCAGCGTGCGGTGTCATAACACGGAATTCTAGGCCCTCGATATCGGGTAAGGATTTTGGGTCGTGACAGTGTGGCACATTGTCTAAAAGAAAGACTTTGTATTTGTGGGACCTATGCCATCTGGAATACCATAATGTCACAGAAGATGTATAATTAAGTACCTAAAAGTAGGGTTGTGAATCGATATAGCTAAAATTTTGGCCATCCCATTGGTAAATGGCATATGTCTGAATTGATCCGATGGTGCACCCCGATCTGAACTAAATCCGAAGGGTCAGTGTATATGCCTAACGTGACCTGACACCTGACCTAACAATAACCTAAAGGGTCATGGGTATATGGCCAACCCAACTTGACGCCCATCAAACTGTAAGATGATGAGTTCGCATGAACATGCTAAGGTACCATCAAATATGGTTCACATTCACTTTTTGGGATGTGAGCCACATGGAATCAACATCTGACTGGCTGATGGTAGGCCTATGATCCCAAGATCTATTATATAGAAGATTGGCACGAAAAACAATGTCCATCATCTGATTTTAAAACAGCCAATGGATTTTTCCTTTGTTTTAGGGAGGTGTAAAGTAGTGTTAACTAACACCAGCCAATTAGACTTGTAGGTGAAAAATGTCGCCTTCAGTTAACCGTTGGATCGCAATTTGCTAGTAGTTTCTAAAGTACGTATCTATGCACGATGTGCAATTTCTGCTACTGCGCACATCATCGCTAATAAGATGGGGTTTGCGTAGTACGCATCATGCGGATATAGTTGTTCAACCGCAAAACTGAACTATCTTGTAAGTATAAAGCATGGTACTCCCAAAATTCTTATCCGTACACATGCTATCGAATGAGTAGGCCCTACTCTCCTTACCATCACTTTAGCATAAAGATGGTGTTTAAATGATCTTACACCATTGATGGTTTACGATTTCGGTGATCAATACTGTCAAAGTGATTTATCATAGATTGACATGCAACATGCCCAAAAAATGGTGTCTTAGGAAGATTTAAATCATCCGATCTATGGACTTTAATATCGATCATTGTTTTCAATATAAATGGATGATATTAAAGTTCATCAATCGGATGATTCACGTTCACTTATGGGCTTTTCTTTTTTTTTTATTCTTTTTTTCGGGGGAGGCAATTTAGATTAGATGTCATCACCTGACATAATGATAATCACATTTCAATGATGTGAGATTAAAGTCTTAACTTTAATGTTATAAAAACATTTAAACACTATTGTGGACCTTGTGGTGTTTAAATGTCGAGATGGGTCGGGTTGAGCCCGGTCCAATGAAATTAGATCCAATTATAACTTCTAATACATTTAATAATAGGGTCGGGATTTTGGGCCTAATAAACGAATACCCATTTAAGAGTTTAGATTGGGTGTGATTTAAGGGCATCCAATCCGGACCCTTTTGGTTTTGGGTCCAGGTTGGGTACTCTCCAACCATGAATCTAGACCTAACCTAGTCTCGAATTGAGTCCCAATTGGATCGAAACCATGTTTTGTGGGCAATTTTAGATTTTAATCCAATCCAACCTGGCCAGTTAGATCCAAATAGAAGGTCTATCTGTGTTGTTTTCCCCCTAATTATGTCCAAGTACCTCAGTGACATGGCATGTTTGATTGTAGGTAATGAGGTTGCGCGTTTATTCTATCTTATCATGTAACTATAATCATGTAAGGGTACTCGGATCGCGACTATCTAATTACTGAGCTCACCTACACTCTAAATCCCTTGATTGTGTTGAATCGGAAGATGGAGATTGGTTTTTATCCCAATCTTTCACACGATTGATGTTGACATATAAAATACAAAACTTTTCTTTGATTGCGTTGAATCGGATGATAGAAATCGATTTTCATCCCAATTTTTCACACGATTGATGTTGACATGTGAAATACAAAACTAACAATATAATGGTACACTCATTGTATCATTTTGATTAAAAATATTGCATTTACTATTTGGAAATGGTGAAAAAATAAGGTTTTGGAAGAACACTTGGGTCTTTGATAAACTTCTTATTTTAGAATGTGAAAGGAGGATGATCATTTAATTAAGCATTGACGAAAATGTTATATATAATAGAGTAGTTATATGTATTTTATTGTTTCAAAATTAAGTCTATAATTCTCATTATATATTAATAATAATTTGATGAAAAACTTGTAAAAATTATTTACTTTATGTGCAAATAAATAAGGAAAATAAAATTTAATGAATATATATATATATATATATATATATATATATATATATATATATATATATATATATAAGATAGAAAGAAAGAAAGAGAGAAGCCCGAAAGGCACAGTCCAAAAGGAGACAAGCCCGAAAGGCACGGTCCAAAAGACCCAACGTCTTTAAGCCTAATGAGCGGGTGGCTTCCAATGGGTCTTAAGCCGAACGGTTGCCTCCAACAACTTTTAAGCTGAAGAGGCGCTACACAACGGCTAAAAGATTTTAAACAGTCTTTTCATAGTGTCTTTTCATACTTCTCTTCGAAAAAGTATTTTGAAAAGACAAGTGAAATCAATTTATTTATTTGAAAAGACACAAGTCTCTTCAAGGTCATCTGAAAAGATACAATGGTTCAAAATTTTCTCTATAAATAGAGATAAAATCTCCATTAGAAATATACAAGACACAACAAAAATAATAATTTTTCTCTTACGTTATTAATTTCTTTATTTCACAATCTTTTTGTGTATCAGAAAATTTATGTGACAGGTTCTTTTTCTAGAAAGTGCAATCTAGAAAAGAACATATTATTCCTGGTAAAATCGGTCTATGTTATATCCTGAAGACAGATTCACTGGAAACTCAATTGCATCTTTGTTTATCCGATGGAGTGAGAGCGTCTATTATTTTTAAGACAATGTAGTGAACTACGTGTCTTGAAGTTATTTTCAATACCACTTTTGTCAACAATTTGCTATAGTTTGTGACGTCATTTTGAATGGTAGATGGAATCTCCCTAATCCATCAACCCTTAGAAGCCCGAGAAAAGATCAATGAAATTATTATCCCACCTAATTTGATGGAGGATAAAATTATTCGAAAACCACATTCATTGGGAGACTTTATGTTAAAATCGGCTTTAAATGTCATTCGTCAATCGGGCCTAAGGTGAGTTGGTCTAAGATGTTTTGGCATAAAAATAATATACCAAAACATAGTTTTTATGTTTGGATGGCGTCAAATATGATGTAGAAAAATGTGGCAATCAAAAACACATAAAACAAGCAAACCGCAAACACTAGATTTGCATGGTTTGACAATTTGCCTACATCCACGGTGTTAGTCGGATCTCATTTGAGGTCCTGTGTGGCCCAATTGTCACATTAAGACCCATTATGGTTTGGCCCATTAGCCCCATATGGTTAAGAGGTTTTGGAAAGTGGGATTATGCCCATTAGTCTCATACGGTTAAGAGCTTTTAGAAAGTAGGATCATGGCCATACGTACGGTTAAGTGATTTTTGGAAAGTGTGATAATATAGCTAATTTTTAACCCATAATCTCTCAATGATTGTAGAAAGATTATAAAGTCATTTTATCCTTGAGGTCCCAAATCTAGCAATATATATATATATATATATAGGAGAGAAAGAAACCTGTAGAATTCATCTCTGCATCTCGAAAAGATTTGCATAGACTTGAAGATCCACGAATCTCGTCATCATAAATCAATGCATTATGGACTGAGGTACGATTTTGGTTAATTGTTTTCGCCTTTAATTTTATCTTATAGAGATTACATTGTTGTATCAGAGCAGATATCTCTGATCATGGTGTCTACTTAATTTTATTTGATGCCTTATGATTTAAAGAGAAGAAGTTTAACTCGATCATGACCAATTTTGACCGCAAAGTTTTGAATTTGGCTCATTCTCTCTCTCCCAATTTTGCAAATCATGTTTGATGGAGAAGTTTTATTTTTTTAATTCTCGATGATATTTTTTCTATGGATTAATTCGAATTATTTATGATTTTTTGGTAATTTTTTGAGATTTTTTTTTACCACCCGATAACGCCGGCGATCACAGGTCGCCGAGTATTCATCGGTCATTGTCGGCATTGGACGTGACCACCTGGCATTGGATAGGCATGAGCACATGTAAAATGCAGATATGTGTTCTGGTAGGAGAGTTATGGTAAGGACGTGCTGCTAAGGGATATGGGTTATTTGGAGGTTGATTGGGTATGTGGGTGGAACACCATACTAGGTGCTTCCCACATTTTAAAATTTTCTTTTATAAGTTTATGAGCCTTAGGCCCATTAACCTACAAACCCGCATGGTCAAGACCTGGCCTAGGCCCAATCAAAATTTGTCCAGATCCAAGACCCGACGTGGGCTTGGTATGCGATTTTAGACGTTCCGATAAGGGCCCAATTTTATTTATTTATTTATGGGGGCTATCGGTATCAGATTTTCACATATTATATATGTTTTTTGAGTATCTAGGACCTTCCAGTCACTTTTATAGGGTCTGTTTCTGCATTAGACCTCTCTATTAAACATAACTGATTACTATTTCTTTTGAGGTCACCATTAGAAATAAATATATCATAGATTAAAAAGTAGTCACAACATCTTAAATTTTAATGATGTATTTAGTATAAAGCATACCTTTCAAATTAAATTATTTTTTTAGTGATCTCATAAATTGTGATTGATTACGAATCAAAATGGTTCGGCTCGACAAAGAAGTTATTGTGATTTATAGATCAATTGGAATGAGATGTTGAACATGACATGAAGATAGAGATTTTCCTAATGCCCACAGGTAGGGAAAGTTTTTTATTTTGGTGTCATTTGTCACTTAGTCTCATTATAAGGCAGTTTAAATAAATCATTAGGGTGTTTCAATCCCTACCCACAGGAGATGTCTCATCGATTTTTTATCTAGAATGTTGACATTGGTTGATATTCTAAATAAAGTATGAATTTGTATGTTCATCATAGCATCATTATAAGCATTTTATTCTTTTAATTATTATAGTTTTGTCATCTGTCATTATTTCAAAAGGACTAACTCACATTTATATTCTAATTGGTGATAAATTTTCAGACTGGAAGAAGGGGATTCTCCTTACATTGGGGTGTGTGGATTTAGATTTGACACTCTTAATGGATGAACCCGTCATCCCTTCGGAATCCAGCACGCCAACTGAAAAGAACTTGTATGAGTAATGAAAATTATCCAATCGGTTGAGTCTAATGCTCATTAAGTCTCACATTGGGAAGAGCATTAGTGGATCTATCCCGGAAAAAATTTAAGTTAAAGATTTTCTCGATGTTGTTAAGGAATAATTTACAATTTCTGATAAAGTTTTTGCCAGCACCCTAACGAATAAGCTTTCCACCATGAAGCACAACGGTAATAAAGGAATTCGTGAACACATTATGGAAATGAGGGATATAGCTGCCCAACTACACTCCCTTGATATTACTTTTTCGGAGGCCTTTCTTGTCCAATTCATAGTCGACTCCCTTCCAATAGAATATAAGTCATTTAAAATCCTCTACAACACGCATAAGGACAAATTGTCAATAAATCAATTATTAGCCATGTGTGTTCAAGAGGAAGGGAGGTTGAAGCAGGAAAGATTAGAAAGTGTTCATCTAGTAGCTCATGGAAAGGGATAAGTTAAAAAAGGGAATGATGCCCATCCTAACAAGAAAGAAGAAAATGAAATTGTCATCTAGACCATATGACAATTGGGAGCCAATCAAATGCTTCTTTTGCAAGAAGACAGGATACATAAAGAATGAGTGTCCAAAATATAAGTATTAGCTCATAAAGAAAGGTAATCTTTTATCTTTGGTGTGTTATGAATCAAATATTATTGATATTATCCATGGCACTTGGTGGATTGACTTCGATTTATCAATCCATGTTGCCAATACCATACAGGGTTTCATCAGCCAAAGAAAATCAACGGAAAGTGAACGATGCATCTATTTAGGAAATCGGATGAGTTCACGTGTGGAAGCTGTTAGGACATATTTAGACTTATCCTTAAATCTAGTTCTGTTTTAGATCTAGAAAAACTTTTTATATTCCTTCACTTTCTAGAAATTTTATTTATGTTTCTCGTTTGGCTACTTGTGGTTATATTTTTAATTTCGTTGGACCCAACTTCAGTTTGTTTAAAGATTCCTCTTTGTTTGACACTGAAAATCTAGTTAATGATTTATATAAACTTCACATAAAATCCAGTTATAATCAAAATCTTTTAAGCTTGAATGATAGTAATGGTATTAAACGAAATATCGTGAATGAGAAGTCCTCCTAATTATGGCATCAGAGATTAGCGCATATCTCTATAAATAGAATCAGAAGGTTGATAAATGATGGAGTCCTTAAAACTCTTAATCTTTCTGATTTTGGAACTTATGTGGATTGCATAAAGGGTAAGCAGATCAACAAAGCCAAAAAGGGTGCTAGGAGGAGTTTTGATACATTAGAAATCATACACACCGATATATGTGGACCATTTCCAACTTCATGCTTAAATTGTCATAAATATGACACCTCCTTTATAGATGATCATACACGATTTATGTATCTCTCTATCTGCTTTATGATGAAAGTGAAGTATTAAATGCTTTTGAAATTTACTAGTAAAAATGCACCTGCAAATGCACGTGGAGACTCTAAATTAAATAGTGAAGAGGGTTTGCAATTGACTATTTCGTTAAGTGGAACTTGCTCCACGTTCACGAAAGTATGATTTCAATTTAATTCAAATAAACTTTTTCTTTTAAGATTGAGACCTGTATTGTGCATGTTTTATTTTTAATATAAGAATTAATAAGACTTTAAAAAAAAATTAAGAAAAAATAATTATAACATTATATTACCATTTATTTATATCTTTAACTTCTGGTATGTTTGGATTGATTTGGATTGCGATTGTTGGTGTTGTAATAACAGAGATAACTCCTGATGAATAAAAGACAAATGAATATAGATTAATCATAATTTCATATAAATTGATAGATGAATTGTTAATATGTGTACCTCGAAATTCATTGATAGTCAATGAAGTAGCTACAATAATTGGCATTTGATTGACCATTTGATTGAGCGTTTCACCTTCATTTTTTGCCAACTCTTCCCATAATGTAAGTTTAATTTAAATTGAACTATAAAGATACTAAAAAATTACATAATACATATAATAAATAAACATAAAATAAAAGAAATGATATCTATAGTAGAAATTTATCATTCAGCAATAATGATAACTTCACGTTTTAATAAATCTCGATTGATTTTTGTACTTGTGACAATTGCTGAGTCTTTGACTTCGATAACTATTCCTACAATGTCTATATGAAATATAAATAAGTTATTAAGTTAATTAATCAAAGTAGATAGTAATTAAAAAAATAAATCTATTTAACAAAAAGAGATAAATCATATTGTTGTGATTTTTAATCTTGTTTTACTCGCAAGTGCACGAATCAGTTTGCAGATAGTAGGTGCATAGTACGAGATCGTTCTCACGAGGATTAGTCAGAAAATTATAAACAAAAATAGCAACTAACCAAAAGAATAATCACAGATCTATCATAGTATTTACTAATTTAGGAATCTGAGAGTTTTGATGGATGAGATAAGTACTAACAAAAACTGAGAATTTAAACAAATAATAAAAGATAAGGATTGAGACACTAAATTCTCCCATCGTAGGTTTATCATTCATGCAATACAAATCTGTGATTAAGATATGAGATTCACAAAAGATGTCTATGCACATGCTTAGGACCTGAATACTCGTGAGTTCTAAAGTGCATATCTGAGATCAAAGAGATGTATGATTAACATCCCATGAGTGTATTGTTAACACTCACACCTTAGAAAGCACTCATAATCAAATCTCTGGGTAAATTTCACACTACAGATCTGAGATCAAGGAGATGTATGATTAACATCTCGTGAGTATATGATTAACACTCATACCTCAGATAGTGATAGAATTTACCTTGAGATAATAGAGATTAGAATAAAATCATCATTGCAAATCTGAAATTACGGGACATGATTAGCTCCCATATCTCAAATGGCGAGGAGATGATATTCGTATAAATAGTAACATCAGAGTCCACAAAATGATCTAACATCTTCATCACACACTTATATTATTATGAATAAATACCTCGGATGTGATTCATTAGACCTCATCCTTAATGGAACTAGCCACACATGATGGAATTGAACAACATGATTAAAAAGTAAATTGACATAAATATTAAAATCTCGTGCATAGCTTTAACAAAATCTATAAAAAAGCTTTAATCCCAATCTGATACAATCCCTCTTCGAAAGTGCAGAAATGAAAACTAATCTAAATCTTACGCCTAGGAAAATGAATAACAAGACTTGAACAACTGGGACTAAATGCCCTAAAAAACTCAAAAGGAAAAGCAAAATGCAACGAGAGAGGATCCCCCCAAATCCTCAGCTTTTTTTCTTAAATATCTTTTCTGATTCGGAATTTGGATTTTGAACTTGGTCGATTGATCGACTTAAGTGGTCGATTAATCAACCAAATTTGACTTTGAATTTTAAATTTAAATCCTCTTTGTTATGTTGATGCATCGACATTAGGGGGTCGATTGATCGACATAACCAAATGGATCGGGTCCAGCATGTCCTTTGTTTTACTGTTCCGGTGTTTGTTGACTTTGCATTCTTTTATACTCCTTAGTGCATCTAATAACCAATTTTACCTTAAACTTATAAAACTTTACAAATCTCATTAGATAGCTTTCATCGAATGACTAAATGTAGGTCTTTAGGGGTGAAATATCATCATATTTCACTACTCATCACACCCCCAAACCTACACTTTGCTAGTCCTCAAGCAAAGGAGAAAATAAGCAAACTGATAAATAAACTATCATCCTGAAGTAATTAATAAATGCCACTTTCGTAGGAAGCATGATTGTATTTAGCGTATGCAACAAGCCTTTAAACCACTAGGTGATCCCTAGTGGAGGAGTTTTGTCTCCTGAGGGTTTCCAATGAAGTTACCCACAAACTTCAAGATATTTTCTACAATTGATTCTCGTGAAATTTGTTAATTGTCTTCATCATGTAATTTCTCATTATTAAATACGCATGTCATGCCATTCTTATTGATAATTAGTTAAGTCAACCCAATGCTTCGATTTACAGCTAAATTTATCACCCATCCTTAGATGTGTCAAGTGTAATCATCAGGCCGAATTTTATTTATCTTAAAATTAATCTTATTTGTGAACCATATAGATTTTATGTTTTGATTCAAATCTCACAATAGGTGCACTCTTAAAATAGAAATTCTTTGATGATGGATATATTTTCACACACATGTGAGAGGTCACTACAAGGAGAATAAAAGGTCTCACATGACAGGAGAAGCATGATGTAATCAATGAATGAAAAGGAATCTCATAAAAAGATACTTATATTTTTATGCATTTCATATCAAGCATCATAAGTATTGTGCATTCACTCTCCACAAGACAGTTTCCAACACAAGATTGGATCATGAAGGCCTTTTGTAGGGTTGTAATGGGGCTCATGTAAGGGTAAGAAAGAAAGGAAAGTTAGGATTCAAAATTTATGAGAAATTAGAAAAGGAGTTAACTTTTCTCCCCTTATTTTTTCAATGATTCTCTATTTTTCTTAACTTTATTTTCTCACGCTTATCCCCTCCTATAAGTTTTATTTTGTTGAAACACCTCATAGTTTCCTTTATTTTTCAAATTTTTTTTTTTTTTTTTTTTACTGTCATATATTCTTATCAAAAATCACCATTTGATATCTTTCACTCACTCTCTTTTCTTTCATTCTCATCTTTATTCCTAATTTCTCATAGATGAGATGAGTAGGACTGAATTTTCTGTTGAATGGGTAAATATTGACGTGACTTATCAAAGAACGTATAAAGGCAAATTTTTCAATAGTCTTAAAGGGGTACTAGAGGGATAAATTTATATAAGGTGGGTCATTTTAAGTACAAACGAGCCGAAAATAGCCTTCAATCATGTTCTCAAAAGATGGTAACCTTATCTATTTGTCTTGAGCAGACATAAATACGTTTTAGCACATCAATATGAATTATAATGTCATACAAAATCACAAGTTAAAGCGAAACATATAAGATCATGCAAAGATAAGTCGTATTCAAAGATAACTCCGAGTTTATGTAAGTACTCATCAAAGATGTGAAATTGGCTCTAAATCTCACTGGGTTTAATCTTCACTAAGATCCTTCAGTTCACAATTTTAGATAAATTTCTTGATTTTTAGATATCCTGACTGAATTAAACACATAACCTCTAGAGGTGGGTTTAAGTTTTCTTGCTAATTCCCGCATTGAATTTTTCTCTCATAATAGTAATGATAAAAAAATGGCACTTAATATTTTTCTAGTGAGATTACATAATTTAACAATTCCAAATTCCACAAATCAATATAAAAAATTTCTTTGGAAAAAATTCAATCCACAAAGTGCTCAGTTGATCAATTGAGGCATATTGCTTGATTGATCGATTAAATCTGAATTTTTTTATTTTTTGAATAAAAAGTAACGCATTTACCACCCCCAAACCTAATATGTGTAATGTCCTCATTATATTAAAATTGAGAGGTACCCCCAAACCTGTATCAAAATACACATAGACCAAAAGGCAAAGAGGAGGTGAAAAGCATCATTGAAAATAAAAAAATTATATTATTAATTAAACTGTGCGATTTACACCTATTGAAAAACAAAATCATTGAGACCTAAATCTACCTAAAAATAGAAATTATGCAAAACTAACAAAAATTAGAAAATAAATCCTAAAACATCCTAAAGATTTGTCAACTTCTTCAAACACCAACATCATATCCCGACCCTGGCTTCCGTTTTGGAAAACCGAAATTCCACATCTCTTTGGTGATACGGCCAAGATTTGAGGAATCCGAAGTCACATCAAGGGGAGGCGAAGTAAATGGATCGACGACGCTACTTGTGGGAAGATCTTGAAGTGTAGGTGCTGGATACAACTTTACCCAAGTTTCAGAAGGGATGAGATCAATAATCGCTCTCGGGATTGATCCTGGAATGAATCCCGCTAATGGATTGCGGCCTGGAATTTGTGGTGGTGGTGTTGTTAATGATGAAGAAGAAGGGATGTGCAATGGTGATTTGGCTATTGGGGAGGGTGGGTCCAGATCAATCATCTCGATATCATCCGATATGATTGGCATGGGCTTGGCTGATCGATTAGTCCTCTTTCTCTCCGGTTCCTCCCATATTGGAAGAGACACAAGATCAAGGTCCACCACATCTATAATAGAGAGATCCATTAGAACCGGTGTTCTGTTATGCCTTACCCTTTTTCTTACAGTTTCCTCCATCTTTTTCATGGTTGCACAAGTGCGATAAGTTCTGCCGGCCATTGATGCTTGATAGAGTTGAGAAGATTAATTGGTAGTGATGAAGTTGTAAAATCCTATGAGTGCTTGAAATAAATAAAGAGAAAGTTCTAAAAAAAGTCCTACCAAAAGAAGAATCCAAAATAGTAAACTTCTAAATTCTGAAGATTTTGGATGGATTTTATTTTATGTTATTTGTTATTATTATTTTTTATAATAAATTTTTTTTTTCGAAAACTGCACAGTCGATTGATCAACAAAGTTTGGTTGATCAATCGACTCTCCAAGTCAACATGTTTGACTTTATATTCCCTTGATTAATCGACAATGTGGGTCGATTAATCAAGTGTCTATCCGAACAGACACTTTTTTTTTTACTGAATGTCGATTAATCGAGATATTGGCTCGATTAATCGACTATTGGAATTTTTGTTGCACAAAATAATGAACGAAGATAGAAATTTTTCATTGATTCTTCTTCTATTTTATTACATAAACAAGTTCCTAATCCTATACAAACTCAAACTAGAAATCTAAAATCTACACAAACTTAAAAATTAAACATTCTAAAACTAAAAACTAAAACAAATAATGAGAAAATAAATCCTAATTCTAATCATCTTCTTCTTCTTCTGCCTGCCGTGCACGACCCCTCATCTCATCATAGTCATCAGGCCACAATCGCTGTCCCATTTTATGCATGAAGGACCGATCGTAGCGGCTTCGACAAAGATTTTGATTGTTTTGTCGTTGTTACTCATCGATCAATGAGTTGATCTGAGCTTGCGTGACTTCGAGGGATACTCCCTCATTGCGGGTTGGTTCGGGCTCTGCGACAGGCTCTTCTTGGTGCACACGATGGCGCTAGCGTGCAGGCTGTGCAGGAAGAGGTTGGGCGTCAATATTACCGACTTCACGAGGATTTTCCAAAAAATGCATACTCCTATTCCACTGCGTTGGTCCATAACGGTAAAACTGAAGGTCCCCAATATTATCATCAAGATAAAAAGGAAAACCTAGGTGATGTAGGAGTTGCATCACCAGATGAGGGAAGTAAATAAGTGAGGCATCTCCAGAGGGAAGGTTGACAATTTCATCGTGGCATGGCCATATCGAATCATGCAAAAATCACGGAATATTGAGCCACTAATTTTTATAACCACCATGCAAAGCCTTTACCCCGAGGTCCAGTTCGTTCTGACACATGACCTCGTGGATAAAGACTAGAGGAGATGACGATATCCCAAAATAACATGTCGCGCGAAAGAGCCGATCATCTTGTAGCATTTCTTGATGCATATATGCCATTGCACATATCATCAATCATTGGTCTTTGGGCGATGTCAAGTTCTTCCCCAAGTTGGTGGTTCTGTGGACACTTAATAAAAATGTTAAAAACATCTGCGATCGTATCCGAATAAATCTTCCTTTTCCAACCGTCAATGGAGACGGTGAAATGGGCATCGTCATTAGCCTCGATCGATGCATCTTTCCACTCTATGTTCTGATAGAACAAGCGGACCACACACTCCGAAACGTTGATTGCTGGTGGCGCCATTAAGAAATGGAGATTGAGAGCGGCTATGTACACGAGTGAGACTGCGCACTCAGGCATTGCTTGGAATGCAGGCATGTCGTAAACATATTTCGATGAAATTTCTTTAGTTGCAAAGCGACCTTTGGGTCGCTCTCGAAATACTCCTTGTGGTCGGGTAGGGAGTCATGCAGAGGAAGAGGACGCCATCGCAGAGAATGTCAGAAGAAAATCAGAGGACTTCGAAGAAGATTAGGAATGTAAGAGAGAATGAAGAATAGAAAGGACGTTCAGTCCTTAAATAAGCATAGAGGCGGTTCTTCACCTCGATCAATCGAGGTGTATAGCTCGATTGATCGATCCGGACACCGAAAAGACGCGCTATAAAGATTTCAGTAAACGTACGCGTTTTTCGAACAAAGTCGATGCATCGAGATAAGATGTCGATCATTCGACTCTGGCATGCAGTCGCTTCCTGAGGCGTTGGAAAGGTGTGACATTAATGTAGACGATTTCCTATAAAGTCGATTAATCGACCGTATAGGTCGATTGATCGATGACAGTGCATGTTAGACGCTCAAAAAGACGCGACAATAAAGTCACTTGGGAAACGTGTGACGCTTAAAGTCGATTAATCGAGTGAAAATGTCGCTTGATCGACAACAAAGACACCAGCCCAGAAAAGTCATGACAATAAATGTCACCAATTGATTGTCGATTGATCGACAATTTGTCTGATTGTCAATTGATCGAGGCACAAATCTCGATTGATCGATCCTTTTTTTTTAAATTAATGTTTTGTAGACTTGGGTTGCCTCCCAAGAAGCGCTAAATTTAGTGTCGCTAGCCCGACATTCCAAACTTTTTCATTTCATTCTGATTGATCGGGATTGCTTAACATAACTTTTTCAAAATTTTCAATCGCATATTCGAAAAACGGTTTCACCCATTGCCCATTGATTCGAAATTTACTATCATTTCGAGGGTTATAAATTTCAATTGCTCCATTTGAGAATATTCGATTTACCTAGAAAGGACAGTTCCATCGGGTTTTAAGTTTTCCCAGGAACAAATGAAGCTTTGAGTTACACAACAACACCTTTTGGCCCACAGTAAATGACTTTCTCAAGATGGACTAATCATGGGCACGCTTCATGCGGTCCTTGTAAGATTTTGCACAATCGTATGCATCGGCTTTTAGTTCTTCCAACTCATCAATCTCTAAGCTTCGCTTCTCACTAGCCTTTTGCAAACCGAAGTTTAGTGACTTGATAGCCCAACAGGCCCAATGTTCTAGCTTAATAGGTAAGTGACAAGCTCTACCAAAGACCATCCAATACGGGGACATTCCAATAGGAGCTTTGTAGGGTGTTCAATAAGCCCATAAAGCGTCGTTCAATTTTAACGACCAATCTTTTCGATTTTGCTTAATCGTTTCCTCTAGAATGCATTTAAGCTCTCGATTAGACACTTCAACTTATTCACTCGTTTGAGGATGATATGGTATAGCCACTTTGTATGTGATACCATACTTTTTCATTAATTGAGCGAAAACTTTGTTGCAGAAGTGCTTTCCACTATCGCTAATGATAGCGCGTGGAGCGCCAAATCTTGAAAATACCTAATCATTGAAGAATTTAACAACCACCTTGTGGTCGTTAGTCTTACAGGCTATTGCCTCAACCCATTTTGAAACGTAGTCCACTGCAACGAGGATATATAAATTTTCAAAAGAATTCATAAATGGGCCCATGAAATCTATTCCCCATATATCAAACACCTCAACTTTAAGAATTGGGTTTAAGGGAATCATATTTCTCTTTGAAATCCTTCCTAACATTTGACAGTTGCTACATGACATACAGTGCTGGTGGTAGTCTTTGAAAATTATCGACCAATAGAATCCACACTGTAGGATCTTTGTAGCAATTTTTCTTGAGCTGAAGTGTCCTCCACAGGACAACTCATGACAGAATGAAATAATTTTTGACTGTTCAGATTCCGGCATGCACCTTCTAATGGTTTGATCGGCACAATATTTAAATAAGTACAGATCCTCGAAAAAATAGTGTTTCGCCCGTGCTAGAAAAAGAACATTCTCTTTCTTACTCCAGTGCTGGGGTACTTGATCCGTCACCAAATAGTTGACCAGATCCGCATACCATGGTGCATGCTCGATGGCAAATAATTGCTCATTGAATTTTTTTTTCAAAATCGGGACCAGATCTTCAGATCTTTCAACAATAATTTGAGATAAGTGGTCAGCCACCATATTTTCAGATCCTTTCTTATCTTTGATTTCCAGTTCAAACTCTTGCAAGAGTAAAATTCACCTTATCAAACAAGCTTTTGCATCCTTCTTCGCAAAGAAATAGCGATGAACCGCATGATCCGTAAACACCACAACCTTTGATCCTAATAAATAGGATCGAAATTTATCTAGCATAAAGACTACTGCTAGGAGTTCCTTCTCCGTAGTGGAATAATTCAACGTGCGACTTGTATAATAAATTACATGTGAAATTTTCTCCCCCTTTGTCCCAATATTTCTCCTACTGCATAATCAGATGCATCACACATTATCTCAAACGGTAAATTTCAATCATAAAATTGGATTATTGGAGCTTGAACAAGTTCTGCTTTGATTATCTCAAGAGCTTTCAGACATTTCTCATCAAAAAGGAATAGGACGCCTTTGCCGAATAAGCTACATAGGGGCTTTACCATCTTACTGAAATCCTTGATAAATCGTCGGTAAAAATCGGCATGCCCAAGGATAGATCTAATCTCTCTGACTGTTTTGGGTGGTGGAAGGTTTGAAATCAAATATACTTTCGCCTTTGTCCACCTCAATGTCTTTGGATGAAATTATGTGTCCAAGGACTATGCCACTTTATACCATGAAATGACATTTCTCCTTATTCAAAACAAGATTCTTTTCCTGACATCTTGAAAGAACTAGAGATAGGTTTTGCAGGCAATTATTCAAACTGTCCCCATAAATTGAAAAGTCATCCATGAAGACTTCTAAAAATCTCTCTACCATGTCTGGAAATATACTCAGCATACATCTTTGGAAGGTTGCTGGAGTGTTGCAAAACCTAAATGGTATTCGCCAATAGGAGAACTTTCAAATTGACATGTGAATGTTATTTTCTCCTGATCTTTTGGTGCTATGACTATTTAATTTTATCCAGAATAGCCATCGAGAAAACAGTAGTATTGATGTCCTGCCTGTCTCTTGAGCATTTGATCAATAAATGAGAGAGAGAAGTGATCCTTCATTGTCATTGAATTCAACTTTCTATAGTCGATGCACACTCTCCAGCTGCTAGAAATAGGGTATATAATCTAGGCATCTAGTAATTTAATAACCTCCTTTCTCACAACGTCCTGTATTATTAGATTCAATCTACGTTGTAGTTCTCTGGAAGGTTTAGCACTCACTACGTGAAAATTGAAAAAAAATAACGGCCTAAAACCGTTGTAAATTTCTTAAACAACGATTTTGAGCCGTGGTAACGACCGTTGTTTATAGAGCAGTGGTTTTGCTAAAAAACGACCTAGAACTGTTGTGCAATTACCTCATAAACAACCGGCCATGTCAGTTGTAAAATTACAATGGTTGTGAGCCGTTGTTCCTTACAGAAAAGGGTTGTTATTTTTCTGCCTAAACCACGATCTAAGTCAATGGTATATGTCCGTTGCAAACGTACAACGGTTGTGAGCCGTTGTTCCTTGCAGAAAAGAGTTATTATTTTTCTACCGAAACCACGACCTACGTCAGTGGTATATATCCGTTGCAAAGGTAGAACGGTTTGTAGCCGTTGTTCTTTACAGAAAAGGGTTGTTATTTTTCTACCGAAACCACGGTCTAAGTAAGTGGTATATATCCGTTGCAAAAGTACAACGGTTGTGAGCCGTTATTAATTTACTCTAAAAACAACAGTTATGGACCGTTGTTATTTTTAAAACTTTTTTTTTATTTTAAATGCATAGCTTCCTTCTTTGTTTTTATAATTAGAACCTGTTATAACTATTGTATCAATCACATATCACCATAGAAGGGAAAAAAAGCATAATTCATTCAACTGAATAAAAAAATAAGAAGCCAAAAACATAATTAATTTAAAATCAGAAAACTGTGGCGCCAATATTGCCTTCAGTTGGTACAATGGGAAATGTAAATGCACAAAAACATATAGTGATTTACAGTTCCTAAATTAAAGAATCAACACTTTCCTAAATTATTTTACAGAGCAAATGTAAACTAATTCTTTTTTATAGCTATTAAACTTGGTAAACAACTTCGGAAACATGCAGCTGATTTGAGCAAGCAAACACTTCCATCTTCAATAGCAATATTGGCACTATGCATCGAGGAGTCAACAAGCATGATCCAGCCAGATTCACTGCTACTTCTTACATTATATTATGAGCCTTCTTCCTAACAGTATTTAATCTTTCCATGATCTGTAATATTAAATATATGAAAGGCATCACAAAAGATGAATATTATAAACAAAGGCTAATCAAGCTTTCATCTCAACTTATTAGTTCCTAGCAAAATAGCTATAGTCCTTATTACTTCAACAATGAAGAAAAAAAAAATTACCTGAATTTTGTAATCCTTAAGCAAAGGATGATCCAAAGTCAATACTCTTTTACTGATCTTGTAATATGAACACATGAAGGATATGATAGATATGATTGGCAGATATATATATATATATATATATATATATATATATATATATATATATATATATATATATATATATATATATAGATGCATAAAGAAAGATATTTTGCGATAAAAAAATATCGGATAATAAGCACGTGTATATGTATGTATATACACACTACAAAATTTTCGAGTTTTACCGGCGGCTCCCTATCTGCCACTAATCCCTTTGTCAGAGATATTATTACCGGCAGTCACTACTTACCTTCATTACCGGCAGCCCAAGTTTTTTTGCTGGCGGCCCAAAGATTTTTTAACGATCACTACCTATCTTTATTACCGGCAGCCCAAGTTTTTTTGTCTGCCCCCCATCTAGCATGGTGTAGATTTTATAAAAAGTCCCCCATAAATGAAATGTGTATAAGTAATAAAGTATAAATCATATATATATATATATTTTATGTTTAACTAATTTCCTAACCGTCCAATGTTTGTTAATTTCTATTGGGGAAATAATCAAATGCATGGGCTGTTAGACGGATCGCAGCCTGAAAATTACCACTTCCGAGTTAACCTCCAACTCAAAAAATACTATTCCACCAACAAACAAAGATTGATAAAAAACACATTGTGTAATCAAATTCCCATCACCTCATTATTATTTCATTCGGGTCGGGCCGGGCCAAAATAGTCCAATAATATAACAGTCCGACAGGATTGAGCCTATATGACCAAGCCCACCCCGTTTATATATAGGGGCTATCCCAGCATGGCCCATTTATTAAATGGGCATAAAAATAAAGCCCATACCTGGCCCATAGCAGGTTGGGCTGTGCTCAAGCACGGCCAATTGAGACCCCTAACAAATAACATGCTACAATAAGCAGGTAAAGCCATACCGTTGCAATAATGAAGCCTAAAATAGGCTTGATTATGTACTGAGCAAGAAATCCTACACCTACTTGCAAAAAAAAAAAATGAATGGGTGAGTTGCAAAATAGGCAAAACGAAAAGGAAACCTTTTAACTGATAGACCAAATGTTAAAAGGCTAGAGGCAACGCCTCAAGAGCCATAAAGTTGTGGTGTTTGGTATCTTACTGTCCATGGGTTTCGCATGCACCGTCTGAAATGTTCAAATGTCAAGGTCAACCCCATTGAGAGCATGAGGAAACCCAAGCCAACAGTAAAAAGATCCGTCTCTAACCAAGTAACCTGTAAGTGGAACCAAACACTCAAGTAGTCAAGCAACCTGCATTTGGAAATTACTTACTTTGATAAAAAAATTCACGCGATCAAGCAGATTGCAGAAAATAAACGTCCGAAAAACTAAGAAACAAGGTAACAAGATTACAACAGATAGCTTGTATATTCCAATAAGTGTGCCCAATATGACCTGCCAAATATACAAGTGGAAATTCAGAAAAATTGTTTCGGCTGAATGATATTTAAACATGAATGATTTTAAATTGCCAAATATACAAGTACAGATTTCCACACCAAGATTTTAACGTGTGCAAGTTATACATACCCACACGGGAAAAAGAGTAGTCAACAATTCAACTATTCTCTCATACTGGCTCACTTCACTCGGAGAGCTGGTAGGAACATCCTCAGATACATTTGCTTCAGCTTAGCATAGAACTTGACAACTGATGAGTTAATAGGCAACGAAAGATTGCTCTAAAAAGAGGAAAAGTAAAGACAATTCTGAGCTAGGAGGAAAATTAGTTACAAATTAGAAATAAAAATATGTAAAAATATATCATAATAAGTTACAAATTAGAAATAATGCTTTTAATAAACAAAATGAGCTAGAAGGAGGAAAATCTATACTTTCATACTCCATGTAACCATATAAATGCATATGCACGATTCATCTCAGTTGAATTCAGTAAAATTCGAAAAAATGTGGAACACCCTTAATTCGGAGATTTTTTTTAGCTTTTTTTTTTTGAAAGAACACTAATTTTAGCTGACTATGGTCTTTTATGTAAACTAATATTAAAAAACTTAAGAAATTTATTTGTTCAGTAATATGGTTGAAACATTTTTTAACTTGCTATTATAAAACTTAGGACATTGAAAAGTAAATGAGAAACCCTCAAAATAAAAGCTTTGATCGGTTTTTTTTTTTTGATCAATTTAAGGTCTATTTTTAGTATATTTTTTTCTCTTTTTTCTCAATCTTTTTTTTCCAAATATTTTTCCCAACTTTCACTATTTTTGCCAAAATTTTCCCTCACTGACTGATTCCTGAATTCTGCCACCTTGGTGACTATCCGCCCCACGTATTCTTACAAGTGCAGCCATCACATTGACAGGCAAGTTTTTCCTTGCATTCGTTAATCTCTGTTGTAGAATAAAAAGACGTGTGATGGTTTTCAACATACGGGACAAGAGTGCTTAAATATCACAAGATAGAAGTAGATGATGGCATAACAGATACCCATTTAGAATTGAATGGTTAGAGATTATCAACTTCACATTTATGCCCATCACCCCGAAAACCATTTGGGCAACGGCAGCCTTTTAGATCGAATTCCTGTTTATATCAGGAAATAAACTAAGTTTGATGATCCAAAGCAATAAACAAGCAGTTTTCTAGTTTATAAGCAAGCATATGGGAAAGAACAAGAATTACTTTAAGGATAGTTGAAGAATAAATGTTGAAAATAGATGCTTAAAGCCCATAAAAAAGGGATAACACGACGCAGCTGAGCACGCTGAAAAGTTTTTTTCTGTTATGACCAATTCATAATCCACAAGTTGACATATTTCCATTATAGTGAACCCCATCTTCCTAAACCCAGAATTGCGTTTTCTCTCTGGTTCACAATTTCACCATAAAGATTGAATTTTTATTTGGTTTTTGATCCAAAGATGGGTCTCTGTTTGAGCAAAAAACAGGTTTCAGAACCAGTAAATGTGTATCCACAAAGACGCCATGAATCTGCCCCCGAAAACCACCAGGTGCATGCACCTGCACCCTCCCCGACACATTTTAAGCCACCTCCTTTAGCTCTTAATGCAAATGCAATTTTAAGAAAACCATTTGAAGATGTGAAGTCATTCTACACACTTGGCAAAGAACTGGGTAGGGGTCAATTTGGTGTAGCTTACCTTTGTACTGAGAATTCTACTGGTCTTTCTTATGCCTGCAAATCGATTTCTAAGAGGAAACTTGTTACTAAAAATGATAAGGAGGACATAAAGTACAATTCTAATTCAAAGCTTGCTTCATCATATGCAGTAGTAAGCCTTAGTGATGACAATAGAGTAGCACAGTTGGGGGCTTTGGGTGCCATAGATGCTCAAGATGTTGAAAGAGAAGAGGAAGTGGTCCAACATGGATGTTGCTGGTGATGCAATTGAAAGCAGTACAAGTGGTAATCAAGAAGGAACAGATACTGGTAATGGAAAGACTGTACAAGGTTCATGGAAGCAGTTACCAGAATCACGACCATTAAAGAAACCTCAAGTCTCAGCTAGGAAACTGATTGCGGTCAGTCAAAGGTCCGAAATTTCGGTCAAATAAATGTATGGAAGGGAAATTTTCTGCCGAAATTCAAAATTTCAGTCAAATCTTCAGTTTCGGTCATGCCTGAAACTGAAAACGATATTTTGATCCTTGGTGCCACATATAATAAAAAAATAATTTGTCTATGGTACGACCATGATCTCAAGATCCATTATGAGAAAATTTGGGACGAAAAAGGAATCTGTATCTTGGATGAGATTACCTTTTCAGCTTGGTGAGATTACATTTCACTTGGTGCAAATGATGGTATCTTTTGTTACATTACATTTTTTATTTCTTTTGTATAGGAAAAAAGGCTATCACCCACTGCTGGTCCCCTATGTTGGGGTTCTGGGAGGGGTGGATGAGACACAACCTTACCTATGACTTTTTATGCACCAAGTGGCTGATCTTCAAAACTCAAACCCGCGTTTTCAAGCTTTACAGCTCAAGTTTTTTACCATTGCACCAAGCAATGGCCTCTTTTCTTCTGTTTATTTTTCTTAATTCATGGATGGCAAGCTACCTGATCGAACACAACATATGCTACCTAACCTTCTGTGATTCTTCCTATCTAAGAAAACTTGCATTCTACTATCTGCAAGATCTGCACAAGGAGTTTCAGACCATAGATACCGAACTCGTGGAGACGATTTCCAAACCATATGGCTTCACTAGATTCGGTAACTATATTTTATATTTTTGTTAGGAGTTAATGTTTTTTTTTTTTATTAAGTAAAAATAAAATGTAGTCGGCTTGAGAGAATGGTATATACCGGACCCGAGCCTACCAGATGGTGCATCCAACCCGACCTGAACCAATGGCGACCCAACCCGATACCCGACCCGACTTGACCCATTGCCCAACCCAAAAACCCGACCTGAAGATCAGGTCAGATGCTCCATGCTTGACCCGACACGATGTGTCAAGTTCATGTGCCCGATCTGGTTAATAATAATTGGATGATAAGTGTGAATTTTGGTCCATGGACAAGAGAGATGCTTAGCACCACAAAACCTATAACTGACTTTTCATTTGAGGATACTTTGTGATATAACTTAGGGTTAATGGGCTATTCAATACCGATAATCTATTGCTATTGATTAAGGTGATTCTTCATGACCGACAGTTACAGATTCCATGGGCCCTGACATCTGTGATTGTCAGCTTTGGACATGTTTTAAACTCTGGCAAAACGTAAAAGACTCCAAATATCAATTGATTTGAGTTGACACACTTTCTTATGTAGATTCTATCATTGGAAATGTCAAAAAGCAGTACATGGATACAAGAACCCAAGTGAACCTCTCTAAGCTAAATGCTAACCGTAGGCAAGATCTGGATATTGTGACACAAGACTTCTCCGAAATCATTGAAAATAGAAGGAAATCAGGTGAAACTTTCTTTCATTGTCATTTGTCTCTACCATTGTAGGTTCTGTATATTAAAAACTATGATTTAGAACTGGGATATAATGGCTCCTGACCAATATTTAAAGTCTAAAATGGTGCTTAAATTAACTTACACCATTCAAATTAGACATTTTATCCCATGCCATTAAAGTGTGATTTATTATTATGTCATGTGGCCCACATCTTTGACTAATCTAAATTGTTCGAGTGGCATTCCATCATTGGAACATATCACAGCCCAAAGAAATATGCCTATAAGCGGATGTCCGAATCAGATTGAACCGAACCATGAAATGGTTCATTCGAACCTAGTTCATAGATCAGTAAATGAATGAGCGAATTAACAGAGCTTTGGGCCTATGGCTAAAAGCTGAAAAAGCAAGCTCACCTTCTTAGAGAAGAATGTTCCTAATAAATAACCCCCCACTACAAGTTGTAAGAACCTAGAAAAATTCATACCAATATGTACTTTAGCTGCTATATTCTAACAGTAAGGGCACAAAATAATAATCTGCATATTTTTATGTTACCAATTGTGACAGCATGACCGGCTAGTGCTCCCCCAATGACTCCTAGAGGTGAAGAAGTTGCTGCAAGAGCTGCAAATGGGAAAGAGATCACAAATGGAGTGCAGCTAATTAGGGTAAACATATCCAACTTAGGGAAAGGTTGGTGCCAGACACAGATAGCAGAGGCATACATTAGAGGTAAATTAAGATGTTGATACATCAATGCTCAATATAGTCATATAATTTATAACAATAGTGAAAGATTGTCAACTATGTATTCCCGGTCACTAGACAAAACACTGTCTATGGAGAAGAATCCTAGGAAGCAAGATTGCACTGAGGACTATAAGACTGCCCAAAAAATGGAAACATGCCCCCTCCCCACCCCCCAACCCACCCACACACACACACAATATTGAAAGCAAAATGCCCTTGCCCGTGCTTATGCTGTTTATGTTGAAAGTAACAACACAAAAGTAATTCATCCAAATGATAATGTTGAAAGAAAAATGGCTTAAAGTATCAGCTGAAAAACTTGTCTTTCTAATAATTACTTTTCCCATATGATATAGTAAACCTGATACCAAGAACAAAGGATTGGATCAGATGTAAAAAGAGAAAGAGTCGCATCAAACTATATTTTTCACTAATCCATAAATGGAACATTAATTGGACTTCATTGAGTTGCCATGCTATAGACCAATAAATGGGGCCATTCAAACTCATACACAGGTGTAAATTTAATATATTTATTGTCATTATAAACAGGTCTACAAAATCATATTAATTCTTAGAAGTATAATAGAGAGAACACATTGATGAACCCATTCAACACCTACATTCCTTATTAACCCATCCAACAACTAAAGGCTACCATCTAATGGGTATGTAACAAAGAACACATTGATGAAACAATATAAAATACCCTCAATAGCAGTGTACGCAACTCAAAATAAGACTGATGATGTGTTTCGGTTTTAAGATTTTTGACTGCAAAAAATTAGGAGACTGAAAAGTCCCGAATATGAAAGAGAAACTCACAAGTTTTCTACCATAATAATTCTCATAGTCTTGATAAACTTAAAAGTAATAAAAACCAAATTATATGTCTCTTGGCCAGTCCCAAAAAATATAAAAGAAACTCTAAGACAACTATGCTAGAGTCCTTTGTAACTTGGTCTCCAAGAAACTGAAACTAGAATTACATCTATACTTTAATTCCTAGTTTTTGAAGACATAAATCTATGCATTTTGATAACCAGGGAATTGGCTTTGGGTAATGTACAGTGCACGTGATCGCTTAATTTAAAATATTATGATGTATTTTTTATATGTGTTTAAAGAAAAATCAAATACATTTTATGAATATAAAGAAAACTATTCAAATGCTACAATATGCATTTGAGTATCGCAGTTGAGTAATAAGAAAACTATTCAAAAACTCAACTGAAATATGCCTCACAAGTATTGTAGTTGAGTAATAAGAAAATCTCTACAACATTTATCTAGATAATTATCAAAAAATTTGTTCAAATAGGTAACATGGATAATCTGTCTTAACTCATAACAAATAAAGATTGCCAATATGCAAAGGCAATCTCAATTCACAGTAAGTCCATTCAGCTAACAGATATGCTTGGTTTGGATCAGCTAGTATACTAGGCATTGGTTCTAAAACTTATACCATATAAAAATATCGAGTCAGGTCTGGGTCAACCCGACTTCTTGGTCAACCTGACCTGACCCGACCCATTAACAGCTTTAATCACCTTACATACAAATCAGGTGATGTGTCCTGATAGGTCCACCCCCCCCCCCCCCCCCAAGTACTGTCCAATAGTAACCAATCTTCCCTCTTAGTTGTTTTTTATCATGAGACAGTACTAGCATGTAGGCCCAGCGCCGGCTCAATATCATTTTCTTTTGCCCATTTTCCCTAAAGTGGTGTCACCATCCAATATTGGGCCATCAAAATTTACTGTATACTTTGAGGAGCATTAAAACAACTTCACTAAAGAAAAGCCACAAGTGCCTTTACCATCCAGCTGAAAAACCTACTGAACTTAAAGAGTTTTCTTAATCAGTTTATAAGGCTTCTCGATATGTCCCACTCAGCTGATAAGATGCTTTCCTCTTGCAGCTTAAGAGTTGGCAACTAGAAGATCTCAGAGATGTGTCAATGGGCTGGGCTGAGCGAGGCTTAAATGGGTTGAATATTTGGCTGACATAAAATTAGGAAACTCTAGCCAGTTTATTAATATCATTCATCAATACCTCTTTCATTGTCTGGGAGTCCATGATAGATACCGGTTGTTAGACAAAATATAACTTTTATAGTTACCAGTTAAACACCACTGCAGTACAAATTTTCAAATCAATCCTCAAGAGCTTTTTCGCTGGCTATGAGTCCGTCCCAGACACTAGATATCAGATATGATACGCTTAGTGAGCAGAAACACTGACATGTCTACTAAATTATGTAATATTGGTGAGAAATACAAGCATGCCCCTATACAAATGGTAGTCCATGCATGTATGGAATATATAAAAGTATGTTCAAATAAATAGGAACACATTAGAGGTATATAATTTGTAGAGAAATGATTATGTGCGATAAATGAAAATATAGTTCAAATTTTATCTTAATAGTAGACATAGCACAGTTTTGAAACATGAAGCCTCCTTGTAAGATTATAAACTGTTATTGGTTTCTTGGGGCACACATACAACTTGTAGGTAACATCTCAGGAGAGTAATAGCACAAAAGGAAATTTATCTTCCCATAGATATTTGATTGAAAATTTAGCTGGACAGTTCAGATTAATGAAAATGTGTGCTATACATATAGGTTCGATGACCCAAGCACCTAATAGTTGCACCCAACCCAAACAAGTCACCTCCCTAATGTGGTCCTTACTTGGTTGTAAGGGAGATATACCCAAAATTTAAGATTAAAGTCTAGAAAACTCAACTGACACCAATGAAATATGAAAAATTAAAAAGCTAACACGGAAAGCAGGTACATGCAAATGCTTGTTATATTAACATGCACATGCTTGCTATAAGAACATATTTAACATGAACACCAAGAACTATATTAAGTAGGCAAATGGCAAATGACCACCTCTTTATAGCTATGGGGTTGAGAACCCCACATTTGGGCTAAATGGAATATAATTTTAGGAATCCAATTCATCAAATGGGTAACACATACTGGAACATATCACAGACCAAATGATCACATTCATTCTGGGATTTGAACCATTCTACATATACATTCTATCTTATAGGGATGGTTGTGCATATTTTTTAAATTGTTGATATTAAATGGCTCCAAGGCTCTTGTAAGCTTTTGATTTTTTTGCTAGATATGTGCTAACGATGGGCTGCTAGTTGGGCAGCTTGGATAGGCCAACAGTTTGTATCACATGGTATAGAAATCGGTTGCCATGGCCCAAATCTGTGTATATGCAAGCAGCAACAGTCAGTCTCTTAGTTTTTTTTTCTTCCCCTTGATTAAAGAATATGAAATCATATAAAATGGGTTGACAGTTCGGATTAGAAAGTGTAGAGATCATATAGTTACAGTCATCTCATAGGCAAGATTCTTTGTTAAGACGTGCTGATGAAGTGCTCCAAATTAATTACTTGGGTGATAAAAGATGTGCAACATATGGTTGAAATCGAGGGATGTTACGACCCTAACTATGCACTTTTGATCAGAAGAGGCAGGTCTCTTTTTTAAATTATTAATAGAATTATTAAGAATCAGTCAAATAAAAAACTAGTTCTAGTTGACCACCACCAATCAATAGATTGACTGTATAAGTAACTCCTTAGGAGGGTGGCACCTAGAAAGCTGGAACCATTGAAGATAATGATGTTCTAGTATACTTGTGGATGGGCTATAATCAGTGACCGAAGTTTAGGCATAGAAATAGAACGGCTTTGCAGATATACGAAAAAATTGATAGATTTTGATAATTTTGTGAAAAAATGGGAAATTTTAAAAAAATTTAAAAATTCTAATAATTATAAAACCATGCTGAAAGTGGGGACATCTTTCTTATTATATTAAGTCATTTCCAATACATTGGCCAATACGTATTAGATGTGGTCGATATCTAAACCATGATGAAACAAAATCACAATCAACAGCGAGAACACAAGCCAATGTAGCAGAACATCCAGTGGGTTTAATTCAACAACCCATATAAAAGTTTACTCACATCCATCAAACATATAAAAGCTTACTCACATAACCCATCAAACACATCTCAATATAACTCATTGACAACTATAAATAGAATTTAAATAAATAAAACTTAAAAACATATTATGAAAAAATAAAATGTCAAGAGGCTCAGAGCAATTAGTTCTACACTAAATCTAGCTGTCACAATATAGATCACTAGACCAGCAACATAAAAGAATCACCAAAACATTCCAAAGTTAAAATCTGTTACACCAACTATACAACTAAATATACATCAATTAAGACACCATCCCACAAAAAGGGTTTTCTCAAATTATCTCCATTTGTGTTTAGAATTCCCAAAAAAGAGGCAATAACAAGCCCATATAGATTGAAACGAAAAAAATAGATAATAAAATCTCCATTCTCCATTATGCACACCACAAACTCCATTAATTAAAAATAAAAACCCTAAAACTCCTAAGACGCAGATCCAATCTGATTCTTCCTTTTTCCATGTTTCTTTTGAAACAAAGTCTGATGAATGTTGGGCAAAACCCCACCATTAGCAATCGTAAAAATGAACCGCCCAAAAGTAAAGCCTCTGGACAAAAATATTAATACAAAAAAAAATCCCTAAAAAATAATTACCTCAGGTTTTTATTTGAAATTCCAACAAAAAAAAACCTTAAAACGATTTACCTTTAACGGAGCTGCTTCTTTATCGGTCTCAGAATTGTTTTCGGCTTCTTAGAGGAAATCCAAATCTTCGAGATCGATATTTTCTTCTTCTTTAGATGGAGTTGCAGAGGAAACGAAGTTGAAGAGAAGTAGAGCAAAGATCAGAAGAGCAAGTAAGTAATTGGATTCTGAGTTTTTTTTTTCATTTTTTTAGGGGTTTTCTTTGGGAAAATTAGGAGGTAGGGTTTTGAAGTGGTAGGATTTTGAAGAGGAGAATTAGAAGGTAGGATTTCGGCAGATTTTTGAAGAGTGAGGGTTGTGATTGTTGGGGTTTTGAAAAGGAGAATGAGGAGGTCCTCACAACGTGAAGAAAGAAATGACGATATTGGGTTTCGTAAGGTATTTGACACCCAATTAGTTTTAAAGGTAAAGGTATAGGTTCGAATCCGTTTTCCTACAAAACTAAGGTAATTATGGGCCGTTGCATTTATAAAACCTCGCTTCTGAGCTGTTGTAATCGGATTTCTCTTCAACGGCCAATGGGCGTGGTGTTTTTTAAGCAGTGGCGTTGCTTATCATCCATTTTCACGTAATGACTCTCACCCAAATGAATTTAGTGCATACACACCGTCGGGCTAATACCCTTAATGTCCTTAATAGACCATCTGATAGCACTTTGGTGGTCTTGAAGTACTTCAATGAGTTGTTCTTCTTGATCTTCATTCAATTTTGTTGAAATAATCATCGGATCAGTTTCATCTCTTCCCAAGTATGCATATTTCAAATCGGTAGGGAGAAATTTCAGCTCCAGCTTTGATTTCTCCTTTTATCTTGATGCTTCTTGACTTTCTTCCTCCTTGGCTTCATCTTTCAGTTGTCATTCATTGTCTCCCAAGAGTGGTGTCGAATCTAGCATCTCATTAACTTTGTGGATCACTTGATCTAAATCGAAGTCTTTACCGAAATGGGCTAGACAGGCCTCTAGAAGGTCCTCATATTTCGAAGCAAAAAATATATTCTCCACAATACTATCAATCATGCATACTTGTGCATGTTCCTCATCTTCAACAAGTTGCCTCGCAATGTGGAAGATATTTAGCTCCACGGTCATGTTTCTGAATGACAAATTCATTATCCCATTTCGACAATTAATTAATGCATTCAATGTTGCTAGGAAAGGTCTTCCTAAGATTATCGGAACATTATTTTTCAATTTGGGAATGAGTTCGGTATCCAAGACAATGAAATCCACTAGAAAGTAGAAAGTTTCCACCTTAATAAGGACATCCTCTACTATTCCCCTTAGAATTTTGATTGATCTATCGGCAAGATGAAGGGTCATTGCTGTTGGCTTCAGTTCGCCCAGTTCGAGTTTCCTGTAAATAGAGTACGGCAACAGATTAACACTTGCTCCTGAGTCTAAAAGTGCTTGATCAATTTGATTCTCCCCTATAATGATTGAAATTATAGGAAAGCCAGGGTCCTTGTATTTAATCAGAAGTCTCGCTTGCAATACTGAACTTACCTGCTTTGCTAAGAAAGCTTTCTTCGGGACGTTAGTCTTCCTTTTGATTGTGACTAAGTCTTTCAAAAATTTTACGTATGCCAGTACTTGCTGAGTGACATCTAAGAAGGGGATATTTATCTTTAACTTCTTGAACATTTCAATAATTCCTTTCTGATCGCGATTTTTCTTTGGTCCCATCAGCCTTTGAGGATATGGGGCTTTGGGTACGAAACTATTTTCTCTCTCGTTCTTTTCTTCAGTCTTTTTCTTTTGTTTCACCTCTTCTTCGACTTCCTCATTCATCTCAATTTTATCCTCCAGTTCAGACTTCTCATCTTCTTCTGACATTTTTACTTTGTTATTAATCTGCTTTTCAGATCTCAACATTGTAATTGCTTTGATTTGTTGTTAACTCTCTTCTTGTGATGAGGTCAAGGCATGCTAGATAATCATCTGTCCTCTCGGATTTGGAATTAGCTGACTAGGAAATGATCCATTTTCTCTTTCACATAAGAGTGTTGCCAATTGGCCAATTTGAGTTTTCATCCTCGATATCGAAAAAGTATTGGATTGGATGAACTTTCACATATCCTCACTCTGAGGATATTGGTTCTGAGGATGACATTGCACAATGTTTCCTTATTGATTATTGAATCCAGGCGGTGGGAAATTTTGCGCAAAACTAGGTTGACTCACAAGTTGTTGTGCGGGTTGGTTATGATATCCCAACATTGGTTGTGAGAAATGAAAATTCTGGTTGGATTGTCTGGGTTACCCATTTTGACTTTGATTTTAGTGGAATTAGTTTCCACCTCTATAATTCTGCTGTTAAAATTTCCCTTGACCAAACTGTTATTGTGGTCCTTGGTTGAAATTTTGATTTGGATAAAAATTCACCCCTTGTCCTCTAGCTTGAGGTTTTTGATTTCCTTGCTTCCATGAGAAATTTTGATGATATTTCTAACTATTCGGGTTGTTTTCATTGAAGATATTTCCCTGATTTCGACCATAGGTGTTCAATGCGTTCAATTACTCGCAAAGATCTTCTAAGTAATTCTGTATTAAAGAGCAACCATCAGATGTGTGCACTGGACTTGCACAATATGAACATGGATCTGGTTGTACATTCACAACACTCATATTCTTTTTCAGCTTCAATTCCCCCACTTGTTGAGTGAGGAAATCTATCTGTGCCATGAGATCAGGGGTTTCTGTTACCACATACAATCCTCCTTTCTTTGTTGAGTTTGCTGCTTGATCTCAATTCTTATTTGGTTGATCTCGAGTTTTTGAGAAGTCTCATTGCTGTGAATCTTCGGCCAACTTTTCTAAGAATTGATAAGATTCATTTTCCCTAAGTCCAAAGAATCCTTTACGTTCATTGATTCGATCAGATGCCGATTGGCCTGATCCAGCCCATTGTAGAAACATTGGACCAATCTCCATCTTGAGAATCCATGGTGCGAATACTTCAATAAGATATCCATGAACCTATCCCAAGCTTC
The DNA here is from genome assembly GCA_021018995.1 of Chloranthus sessilifolius. NCBI lineage: Eukaryota > Viridiplantae > Streptophyta > Magnoliopsida > Chloranthales > Chloranthaceae > Chloranthus > Chloranthus sessilifolius. The sequence goes on from CM037584.1 coordinate 192,806,722, forward strand.
ATAAAATCTCTCGTCACCTTCTTATGTAAAATCAGTGATTTCGCATCTTAAGGCATTAGTCTTGGTCATGGGAAAAAACTTTGATAAAAATTTCTTAACCATCTGATCCCAGGTAGTTATAGATCCAGCTGGTAAAGAATTTAATCAGGCTTTGGCCTTATCCTTTATGGAGAAAGGAAACAGACGCAATCTCATATATTCCTCACTGAAGTTCTGATACACTGAAGAACAGACTTCAACGAAATCTTTGATGTATTGGTATGGGTCGTCTCTATCCATGTCATGAAAAATTGGAAGAATTTAAATTACATTTGTACAGATCTCAAATCTGTCACCAAGTGTGGCGGGGTATGTGATGCAAGAAGGGGTGTTTGTAGTTATTGGAGCAAATAACTCTCTCAAAGTTGGTTTTTTCTCATTTTCAGGTGGGTGTTCTTCACAATCGTTTGCATTCATCTCGAACTGAATTAATGTTTCAATTTGGGCTTCTCGTCCTGCTCTGATTTATTTTCAATTCAAACAACAAGTTCACTAGAAGATCTCGTGTGCATACACAAGCTACACAGATTCTCCGATTTATTTTTTTAGTTCGATTGATCGAGGGTTTAAGTCGATTGATTAATCGAGAACAAAGTTCGATTGATCGAGGGTTTAGGTTGATCGATCGAGAATTTTAAATTTTGAAATTTGATGATTTTTTATTTATTTTTTTCAAATTTCAAATTTAAATTTCAAAAAATTTTAAATTCAAATTAAGAAATTCAAAATTTTGAATTTTGAAATTCCAAAAATTCGCATTACGCAGGGGGAAGGAAGTGTGCGGAATTTTTATTTTTTTTGGGTCGATTGATCGATCTCACTATTTAAAAAATTTTCAATTGTTTTTTTTTTCGAAACTAACAAAAGAACTGATTTAAACCTACAGAAATTCCAGAAATCAATTTTCTATTTCCTAAAAATTATGAATTTTCTTATGCTTATTCCTCGGCAGCGGCGCCAAAAACTTATTATGATTTTTAATCTTGTTTTATTCTCAAGTGTACGAATTAATTTGCAGATAGTAGGTGTAGAGTACGAGATCATTCTCACGAGGATTAGTCAAAAAATTATAAATGAAAATAGCAACTAACCAAAAGAATAACCACAGATTTATCGCAGTATTTACTAATTTAGGAATCTGAGAGTTTTGATGGATGAAATAAGTACTAACAAAAATTGAAAATTTAAACAAATAATAAAAGATAAGGATTGGGATACTAAATCCTCCGATCATAGGTTTATCATTCATGTAATACAAATCTGTGATTAAGATATGAGATTCACAAAAGATGTCTATGTACATGCATGAGACCTGAATACCCGGGAGTTCTAAAGGGCAGATATGAGATCAAGGAGATGTATGATTAACATCCCATGAGTGTACAATTAACACTCACACCTCAAAAAGTACTCAGAATCAAATCTCTGAGTAAATTCCACACTACAGATCTGAGATCAAGGAGATGTATGATTAACATCCCATAAGTGTATGATTAACACTCACACCTCAGATAGTGTAGAATTTACCCTGAGATAACAGAGATTAGAATAAAATCACCATTATAAATCTAAAATTACGGGACATGATTAGCTCCTATATCTCAAATGGAGAGGAGATGATATTCATACAAATAGTAACATCAGAGTTCACAAAATGATCTAACATCTTCATCATATACTTATATTATTATGAATAAATACCTCGGATGGGATTCATTAGACCCTCATCCTTAATGGAACTAGCCACGCATGATGGAATTGAACAACATGATTAAAAAGTAAATTGACATAAATATTAAAATACCGTGCAGAGCTTTAACAAAATCCACAAAAAAGCTTTAATCCCAGTCTGGTACAGTCCCTCTTCGAAAGTGCAGAAATGAAAAGTAATCTAAATCCTACGTCTAGGAAAATGAATAACAAGACTAGAACAACTGAGAATGAATGCCCTAGAAAACTCAAAAGCAAAAGCAAAATGCAACGAGAGATGATCCCCCCAATTCCTTAGATTTTTTTCTTAAATATCTTTTCTGATTCGGAATTTGAATTTTGAACTTGGTCGATTGATCGACTTAAGTGGCTGATTAATCAACCAAATTTGACATTGAATTTTAAATTTAAATCCTCTTTGTTATGTCGATGCATCGACCTTAGGGGGTCGATTGATCGACATAACCAAATGGTTCTGGTCCAGCATGTCCTTTATTTCACTGTTCCGGTGTTTGTTGACTTTACGTTCTTTTATGCTCCTTAGTGCATCTAATGACCAATTTTACCTTTAACTCATAAAACTTCACAAATCCCATTAGATAGTTTTCATCAGATGGCTAAATGGAGGTCTTTAGGGATGAAATATCATCATATTTTACAACTCATCACATATCAATATAATATTTCATATTAACTAATCACAAAATATGGACGCGCCATGCACCATGCATATCCTAACTCATTTGTGAATAGACCTCAATTCTTCTATGAAACAAAATAGTATTAAAAATTAATATTAATGATCCTTGATCGGTATACAATTGGTTAATAGTTGTGATTCAGTCATGACCAGCCACTTGGACGATATACATTATATTTTTTACTAAGATATCTTCCGATCATGAACAACCACTTGGATTGTTTAGATTCACTACAAAAAATAAGATCATTAGCGGCAAGGGTATTAGCGACAATTTTTTTTAATAGCGATAGTTTTTGGCTGCCGCTAATAGTCTTGTTTTTTTGTAGTGATTGATCCCAAATATTTGCAACATGACATAACAGTGAGGTATTCTTTGATGGTGTAAGATTGGATCTGTCTGAGATAACTCAGAAATCCAATATTTCAAACGCAACATGTCAGGTCCACTGAAAATCATTAATTGTTGCAGATCAGATGATGGAGATCGTTTTTCACTCCGATCACCCACACAAAGGATTTTGGGATCACAGTGCACCTATCAGACGGTCCGTTTGTGATTCCACGTGTCACAAATCCCAAAAAACACCCTTGAATCATATGCCACACATCACACACAAACATGATTTTAGGACTTTTTTTTTTGGATCTATGGCACGTGGAATCACAAGCTGTCCGTCTGATAGGTGCTCAATGTTCTCAAGATCCATTTTGTGAAAGATCGGGATGAAAATTGATCTCCATCATCTGATCCAAAGCAATCAATGGATTTAAAGCGTCGTTTGAAATATCAGATTTCCGAGTTATCTCAGATATCTCTGATCTTACACCATCAAAGAATACCTAACTGTTATGTCATGTTGCAAATATTTGGGATCAATCTAAACAATCCACGCGGTTGTCCATGATCGGAACACATCTTAGTAAAAAAATAAGATGTATATCGTAGATGTATATCGTACAAGTGGCTGCTCATGATTGAATCACACCAATCTTCATTATTAAGGTAATTATCTTGTGCTAAAGAATAGGTAATTCAGTAGTTTAATGAAAGTGGGGTCATTTTAGTGAACAATTGTCCCCTCCTATCTGGTGCTGGGACACATGTTTCTATCAGAGTGGCTTGAAGGAGACCTGGAAGAGACACGTGTCCTATAGGAGAACCACGAGCTTTGTTCGTTGAAACCGGCTTTTATTGGCCATAAATGGGAAAAAATTGGCACCAGCTGTTTCAGGTTGTCTGCTACCTTACAAGAACATGATATTATTAGATAAACTTAAGAACAATCGTTGATATTAGAGTGCACATATCAAATGGTTAGAATCTCCCAAAAAGTATGATTTTTGGACCTATAGCTCTTCAATTGATGACAAAAAATGGATTTAACGGCATGGATTTCCAAGATCATAAGCCAATAAATGGTGTAAGATCGTTTAAACACCATTTGATGTTTAAACGACGGTCAGGAAAGTCGGTACTTATTCAAAAGGTACGCTGTTAGAAGTGTAGTTTCGAACACTGTTAATTAGAAGTCTAGTTAATCTGACATGTCTTTACAATGAATGACATGTTCCACATCAGCTGATCAAACGACTGCGAGTGTTCCTGCTAATACAAAGGCAAAAGAAAGATGCATATGCAGATAAGGAAGAATCTCCTTGCTAAATAAAAAAAACAATACTCTTGCCGTTTAATATGCTTCCAAAGTGACACGTCGGTTTCCGAGAAAAGGAAGAAGAGGGCGTATCGATCGATTCCAATCATGCGATCTCCACCGTTGAAATTCTGCACCGTAAGATCCGACATCAACTAATTCTAGCCGTCAATCCCGGCCCCTACGTTTTATAGCGAATCAGCGAGACCTTTTGGCTCCTTGCAGATTTGAAATTATATAAATTACAATTTATAGAATCCCGCGAAGGAGAAGTCTAGTTCAAGTCAATTTTTGGTTGAATCGCAGAGCTTCGAGTTTAAGGGCCAAGTATAGCTATTTACCCCCTAATTATTTTGGTTTTTTCATGCTTTCTTTAGCCTGTAACGTTGCCTTTTACATTTTTTTGGATTTTTTTTAAAAGAAATATTTGATGTAGTATATTATGTGGGCTTGTCCATGGATTTTATAGGGTTTTGTAGCCATTATTCTTTTAAGCATTCGCTCCTTCGTCCAAAAACACAAACAAAAAAAGATAATAATTGATTTACCTTTTTGCAGGAGCTCCTTTGACGAAATCCCAACCCCCGAATTGCTTGTCGGCTCTTAAAGAATCTCAATTTCTACCAATTTCATGTTAATTACAAGCTTTAGTGAAGATGGTGGAAGAGGAAATAGAAAAAGGCGATTTGAGTCCTTTTAGTACTACTAAAAGTACTAATTCTACTTCTATGTTTGAAAGAGCTAGGCTTTACTAATTCTACTAAAAGTACTAGTTCTACTTCTAATAGGAATTATCATTATTAAACTTTAGAAGTGTAGTTTCGAACCTGTTAATTAGAAGTCTAGTTAATCTGATTAGAAGTTCTTTTAGCACAAGCCTAATATAATTAGAAGTAGTTCAAAGAACTCTGTTAAGTAGAAGTCGTGTTAGATTTTGTTTAATTAGCTGGAAGAGTCTAGTTTAATTAGAAGTCTAACTATAAAAAATAGAAAATATAGCGATAGCTAAGGAAGAACATGAGGGTAGATAGAGAAGCTTAAGGGTATTTTGTTCATAGGGGTATTTGTTCTTAAAAGTATGAAAACACCAAAATTGACAGAAATAGGAAGTATCATTCATACTTTTGTATAGTAGTAAGGATAAAGCAGAGGTAGAGAAACAGGTTCATTTGTAAAATTCCTTGAACATAAAAGCATTATTGCACAATATACAATGTCAGACTCTCCACAAAAAAATGAAGTAGCCGAAAGAAGGAATCAGACGTTAATGGATATGGTAAGGAGTATGATAAGTAACTCCTCTCTTCCCTTATCTATGTGAGACTTTAAAATCGTTAGGGTTCCCACTAAATCAGTTCCTAAAACTCCCTTTGAATTATGGAATGAATGGAAACCTAGTTTGGGACATGTATACATATCGGGTTGTCTGATTGAGGTCAGGGTATACAATCCACATGAGAAAAAGTTGGACTTAAAAACAATCAGTGGATTTGTCATTATCTATGCAGAGAAGTCCAAGGGATTCAGGTTCTATTATCCTAATCAAGCACTTAAAATTTTTGAAGCGAGAAATGCTAAATTTCTTGAGGAACATAACTTCAGTGGGAGTCTTCAACCTCGAAGTTTAGACTTTGAGGAAATACAAGATTCATATATATTACATGCAATTAAAGAGTGGCCAACTGTGATTCAAGACAGCAGTTGACACATAATGACTCACAACAAAAAGATCAGGTTATCTTTGAACTTATTATCCAATCACCGCAAGGTGAAGATGAAGAAATAGGTTTAAGGAAATCCTCAAGAGTAAAGAAATCAACATGTTCGTCTGACTATATAGTGTACCTTCAAGAGACTGATCATGGAATAGAAGATGAACCATTTTCATTTTCACAAGCCATGAATGAAAAAAACTCCTCGCACTGGTTGAATTCCATGAAGGATGAGATAGATTCTATGGCTAAGAATCATGTTTGGGATCTCATTCCATTGCCTAAGGGAGCCAAGGTCATTGGCTGTAAATGGGTCTACAAGACTAAGAGAGACTCAAATGACAATATAGAACGATATAAGGCCAGACTTGTAGCCAAAGGATTCACTCAAAATGAGGACATAAACTATCATGAGACTTTCTCTCCAATTTTTTAGAAAGATTCATTGCGAGTGGTCATGGCGTTGGTAGCTCATTGTGACCTAGAGCTATATCAAATGGATGTGAAGACAACGTTTCTAAATGGGGACTTAGAGGAAGTGGTTTATATGCGTCAACCCAAAGGATTTTCTTTATGTGAAAGAAACAAGTTGATCTGCAAACTTAGGAAATCCATATATGGGCTAAAACAGGCCTCCTGATAATGGTATCACAAATTTCATAACGTTCTAACCTCATTTGATTTTAAAGAAAATGTTGTGAATAATTGTGTATACACTAAGATTAGTGGGAGTAAATTCATTTTCTTAGTCCTATATATGGATGAAATTTTGCTTGCCAGCAATGACTTGGGATTGCTACATGAAGTAAAACAATTTCGCTCTCGAAACTTTGAGCTGAAGGAAATGGGTGAGGCATCCTATGTCCTTGGCATAGAGATTCATGGAGATAGGTCTCAAAGGACATTAAGATTATCTCAAAAGGCCTACACCAACAAAGTGTTAGAAAGATTTCAAATGAGAAACTACTCACCTGGGGAAGTACCCATTGTCAAGAGTGACAAATTCAATCTACACCAGTGTTCAAAAAATAACTAAGAAAGGGAGGAAATGAAAAATATTCCTTATGCATCTACAGTAAGTAGTTTGATGTATGCTCAAGTCTCTATGAGACCAGGCATTGCATTTGTAGTAGGAATGTTAAGCAGACATCAAAACAATCCAGGAATGGATCACTGGCGAGCTGCAAAAAAAGTGATGTGATATTTTCATGGAACAAAGAACTACATGCTTACATATAGACGATCAGATCATCTGAAAGTGATAGGATATTTAGACTCTGATTTTGGTGAGTGTCTTGACACTAAAAGGTCAACCTCATGAAACATTTCCCTTCTTAGTAGAGGCACTATCTCGTGGAGAAGCAAGAAACAAACATTGACCACATCTTCAATCATGGATAGAGTATGTTGGTTGCTATGAAGCTACATCACAGTCTCTTTGGCTGCAAAATTTTATCACATAACTTAAGATTGTTGACTCTATGTCTAAGTCTTTAAGGATCTATTGTGATAATTTCGCAACAATGACTTACTCTAGTAATAATTCAAGTATCAGTACCAACAAGTTTATTGACATAAAGTATCTTGTCATTAGAGAGTGTACTCAGAATCGTCAAGTGTCAATTGGAGATATTAGAATCGCATCAATAATTGCGGATCTCATGACAAATGGGTTACCGCCCAAATTGTATAAAGAATATGTGGATCATATGGGCCTAATTGATTTTTCATGAATGTGATGCATGGTATCAAAAATTGGCTAATACCGATACGTATCAGTCCCGATACGTACAAGGTATCACCCAGTTGTAGTTGACTCTTTTAAGTAAAAACAAGGGTGCAAACAAAGCTACCGCCAGTCCCATTAGTTCAATGCTTGGGTCTGAGACGTTTTCAATCAATCAGACAGTCTCATTAGGTCAGTGCAAACAAAGCTACCGCCAACACTTTCGTCAACTACCATAAATGCGTTAGGAGTAATTAGATTGTCAGAGATACTTTCAATCAATCAAACAAACAAGTCATTAGATAAGGTATTGCCCCTTTTACATTGCTTCGAGGAGAGGAGAGAGGAGAGAGAAAGAACAAAGGAGAGGGAGAGAAGTGACACGGCTCTGATAGTCTAGTAAGATGAGAGGAGAGAGAAGCTAGTAAAGAGCTGAGCGCTGCACTGAGTACATGACACAACAATTTAGAGTTTAGATTTAAAAAACTAATGGGAAATGGCGGAATAGGCCGATAAGTATCGATATTGTCCGATACGTATCGGCTGAATCGTATTGGCCTTGGGCAAACCGATACCCCAGACCGATACCCGATTTGATACCTTGATTTGATGTACATCATAAGACTATCAAGTTTAATTTATAATTAATTATTGATGATTCTTGATTTATCTGTCGCACTTAAGCTTGTATACATGAGGTAAATGATGATAGACTGTCCATGTTGACAAATAAAATAAGACCTAAAATAGGCATTGGAGGCTTATTCATAAAGCACTATACCACATATAGTACTTGTTGGATGAGACTAAAAATATTGTAATACATTAAAGGTAATGTCTGATTAATCTAGGCGTTAACCGCGATGATTCATATGTTTGAAAAATATTCAATAGAGTATAAGGTTATCCAAAATCTAAATGGGAAGATGTCACTTTTATTTATTTATTTCTTTTTGTTTTTATGGCCATACGCTAACTTCCTTTTCTAAGATGATTTTTTTTTTGTCAATATGGGCCAAATGGGAGAATGTTAGCCGAATTTCATTTGAGATCCGGTGATGGCTCAGTTGTCACATTAAGACCCATTATGGTTGGCCCATTAGCTACATATGGTTAAGAGATTTTGGAACATGAGATCATGCCCATTGACCTCATATGGTTAAGAGGTTTTGGAAAGTGGGATCATGCCCATACAATTAACTGATTTTTGGAAAGTGAGATAATGTAGTTAATTTTTAGCCCATAATCTCTCAATGATGGTAGAGAGATTATAAAATCATTCTATCCTTGAGGTCCCAAGTCTAGCAAAAAAATAAATATATACGAGAGAAAGAAGCCTGTAGAATTCATCTCTGCATCTCGGAAAGATTTGCAGACTTAAAGATCCTTGAATCTCGATAACATAAATTAGTGCATCATGGACAGAGGTACGATTTTGATTAATCGTTTTCGCTTTTAATTTTATCATATAGAGCTTACACATGGGTAATGCTGAGTCCTTTCACTAATTTGTGAAAATTAGGGTTACGAATCTCTCAGATCTCACCTCTCTCAATATAGAAATCAAGTTTCCTTCAATATAACTTTAATCTATAATAGACGTCATATCTAATACAAAATACAAACGTCCAATATAGAATATAATAAAAATAATCCTAGAAAAATTTCAGGTATATTCTAACCTATTGATCAATACCATTAATAGAATTCAAGGCACAATCTCAACAATTGAGAACCTAGTGCAAAGGGGATTTAATATTTCTTCTAGATATGTTCTTTGTTGGAATGAGAATGAAACAAATGATCGCTTATTTTTCAAATGCCCATACTCTTATTGGATATGGAGATCCATATTATATAGATTGAAAATGAATAGAGATCCTTTGAATACCATAGAAGAAGTATTAAAGGATTTCAACAAGTTGGTAAAAGGAAGTTTCAAAGAAGTGTTATTATCAAACTCGTTTACTAGAGGAATTTAAGAATTTTTTAAGACAAATGTAGGGATAAAAAGAGGCTCTTAAACTCATCGTGTCCCTTGTGAATTTAGGAGTTCAAGGGGCTGGTAATGAGGAGAGCATGGAGATTGAGTCACACTTACACGACTGGTGAATGTGTAACTGCAATGAGTGATTTGATTAATTTTGATAGAAACTAAATCTAAGAGGTGATAGTGATGCCGAAGCTCTACGAGATGGTTTGAGTGAATTGTATTTTCCTCCTATACTCTATTTGCTTTTAATGAAATTTGCTTACTTATCGATAAAAAATTCGATCTCCGTATTGTCAAATTCAACATAATCAAACACATTTACGGTTTAGGTGCATCCTCATTAACTGGGTAGGCGCAAACCGAGGTACCCTTCATGTAATTGGTCAAAAGAGAAGACTTCAAAAGAGATGTTTGATTTTCCATTTCTTGTAACAATAGAAAAAATCCATTTCTTGTAACAGTAGAAAAAATTAGTAACATGTAAGTAACTTAGAGTACCTCTAACTTCGTACTAGTGGCACTTTTTCAGATTTGTACAACATGGAATCACCATGTGTGCCACTTAATAGGCTGCCTTGATGTCAAGTTCTTGTGTCCAAAAGATTGGGATGCAAATTGATTCCATCAATTGAGTCAAGAAAGTCAGATTCATAAAAAATGTAAGGTCTACAATATAAATCTAACATATCAATAGTTTTGGCTAACCTTTGATCCCTTTATTTTAGGCCACAGATCATCTTTTGACCCAACCTTTTACACAATTATTTTTGAGAACATGGCATCAAATCAGATAGAGCACATAGTAGTGGCTTCACATATATGCATCCCAAGTAATGATCCAAGTGTTAAGAGCATTAGTATCCATGATACGCACCTGATACCAACTCATACGAAAAATAAGGCTTAAGAGTAAAAGAAGTTGCATATGAACATTTTTGCTTGTGCTCCATTTTGGTTACACGGAGTGTGCAAAAAATTTCCTTACGTAGTGCACCTTGTTGCACAGTCAAGCAACTATTTTTGGTCAAAAGCTTGTAAGAAAACTACCTAAAGCAAAAAAATTTTTTAAAAGGAGGAAGGTTAGTGTCAAGTATAGTAATCAAATTCCATGATTTTTTGAAAAAATGAATAATATTTTAATTTTTTTTTACTTTTTCAAAAGGCCATGAATTTTTTGAATTATCTATGAATTTCATGAATATTCGCAAAATTCTCAGAGTTTTTCTAGGATTTTGCCTGATTTTTTATTTGAATTTGAATTTTAATAATTTTTATCAAATTTCTTTTTACTTCTTCCAATTTTGACAAGTGTTTTTCGGATTTTTTTCAAACCAATTTACTCCTAAACCCCAACTTGGTCACTCGGACCGACCCGATCTAACCTGACCCACCCCCTCACCACCCGACCCAACCCGGCTCAACCTGACTGAAAGAGTTGTTAATCATGTAATTATGTTCCATCTTGGCCTCTCATATGGGTTGGGACGAGCCAAAAATTTTGTTGCCCAATGGGTCATAGCTATCGGATTCGACTCATTGGCATATCCCAACCTGATTGGACCCAACAGGTCAAGGGTCTGTCCCCAATCCGACTTGATGCCCAACTCAAAAACCCAACTCGACCCAATTTAAAATTATTTTTTTCGTTTCTTTCGATTTTTGCTCGACCTGACCTAATTGTTTAGTCGACTGCCTCTTGCATGACCTAATTCGACGAGTAGGTTATGCTACATCTAGGGTCGTCACATGGGTCGGGGCGGGCCAAAATTTTGGCTTCATAATTGGTCAAAATTATATGCCCAATCCAATCCAACCCGTTGGTACACCTGATGCGACCCAACGGGTCAAGGATATATTCATGCCCCAATTGACATCCAAATCAAAGGCCTAATCTGACCCGACTCAAAATCTCTTATTTTCAACTTTTGCCTGTCTTGACCCAACTTTTTAGCCGACCCGACTTGAAGGTTGAATCAAATGTCCGATGCTTGACCTGACCGGATGGGTCAAGTTTTATGCCCAACCCGCAAGTCTGGTGGGCCCGACCCGTTAACAAAATCACCATCGTAGTAGTTACACGATTTCCATCGTTGATGTGTTTAGCGACATGCAATAATTATAGGACGAATAAAATTTTCTGTACTCAGGAATAATACTCTATATCTTCCCACTACAACAGTCAACAGTACCACTCCCAAAGTGGATGGCATTCAGAAAAACAAAATCGGCTTACCACCAAAAAGCTTCCATCCTTGTCAAGATTACTTTATCAAATCTCTCACTTCCCATTTTGCTCTACATTCTAGAGAGAGAAACAGAGAGAGAGAGAGAGAGCAAGGGCGACTCGACTGTATATCCACAATACTCTAACCTTATATCATATTGCAAATGCGAACCCTAATTTTTTTATTTGAGTTTTTGAATAATTAGGGTTTCTTCTTCTTCTCGATTTGAATGTGAGAGCGCCTCAGATCGGTGATGGCCGATTTTTACGGTGATGGCGAGGGTTTTCCGGTGCCCGACCATGGACGCATGGCCTTTAACGAAGTTTCGCCGACTCCGACTCCGGCATTAACAGTTTCTGGATCGTTCAAGGGAGCATCGAGGAGACGCACATCGATTCGGCCGAGTTTAGATGCGGATGAGTTTATTAATCTTTTGCACGGGTCGGATCCGGTGAAAATCGAGCTTAATCGACTGGAAAACGAAGTTAGAGGTAATATATATAATCTATAAATGCCATTTAATCTGAAGATTCTTCATTTTTGGAAGAAGAATTGTGTATTTAATGTTAGTGTTCTGATAAAGATTAAATTTTGTCGTTTTTTTATATGGGCTATTGAAGATAAAGATCGGGAATTAGGGGAAGCACAAGCGGAAATCAAGGCGCTGAAGTTATCGGAACGCCTGAGAGAAAAGGCGGTCGAAGAGGTTATTTTTTATTCTTGCTGTTTTTCTTTTTGTACGATTTTTATTATTTTTGTTTCTCAATTTTTAGTGTTTGTTGATAGACTAGACCGCATATTCTGATATATGCTATTATTATCTCTTTTATAGATTTTTCTAGGTTATATGTAAGTTGGCATTGATATGTTTCCTGACAATGTGAAACATGGAGGGAAGCTAGTGGATTGCTTTGTAGAACCATAGTTGAATAAAATTCTGATATAAACATTTATTTTTAAAAAATTCATCGTTTGTTGCCCGCATGATTTTTCCCATATTTTGGAAGTAAAGTATCTTCCCAAGAATGATTAATTATTATATTATCAAAGTATCAAACTATGAAAACTTGTGTTTTTTTTTTTTTAACTCGTTTTTCTTATTTGAATGAGAGAACAACTGTAATTTTTTTTCCTATATTTTTATATTTTTTTGAAAAAATATTGCATTTTAGTGCCTAAATGTCATTTTCTCGATATTTTTAAAATATCTTTAAATTATTTTATAATAACTTCAAATGTTGAAATCAGCAGATAGATTAGCTTTGAAAATGAATGGAGAAATGAGGCCAAAAAGTGGACCCCAAATAAATTGGACATCATTGATGTTGCTGCTGATGATGAACCTCAAACGTTTTTAAGTATGATGTTCTTTTGATCTGCGCCCGTAAAATATTGATTTGATGTTCATTGTTCTTATATCGAACAAGATTGTATGATTTGAACTCCCAGATAGACAAGACTTGATATCTCTACTCATATACCAAATGAATAGATGCAAACTTTGTTTATCTTTATATCTTTTAATCTATATTAGGTGCTAGGGCACAAGTTTGGGCGTCTATAACACATTCATAGGTGTACATTAATCCAAATTGTCTATGTGAAGGCTGGTGGCAAGGTTGTCAAATCGTGTATTGTCTTCAGGAATTTTGGTATAGTGTATTGTAAGATATACGATACCATGGTGCATATTAACCATGGACATACAAGAAGAGATCCCATGGTGCATGGTATTTGCGGATGATGTTTTATTAAGTGTCCCAACAAGGAAATAAATAAATAATAAGCTGGAATTATGGAGAAATGCTTTAGAGTCAAGGGGGTTTGTAAAATAGTAAAACAAAACTGAAATACATGGAGTGGACATTTAGTGAACATTATAGCCTGGAGGAGGATTCAGTTAAAATAAAATATCATTTAGTGTCACGTTGCCATAGAGTTCACTGTTTAGGCTTTAGTTTACAATCAAATAGTAGATTTGAAGAGGACTTCTCAAATAGGATTAATGCAGGCTGGATGAAATGGAGGCAACCATGCAGAGTAAAGTACGACCTAAGAGTTCCACTTAGATTGAAGGGACGTTTTTATAAGACGACTGTTAGACCTAACATATTATATAATGAGGAATGTTGGATTACAAAAAACGACAAGAAAGTGTACATGTGGCTGAGATCCGTATGTTGAGTTGGATGTGTGGAGTAACAAGAAAGGATAAAATTGGAACGAGTACATAAAAGAAAATCTAAGAGTGACACCTATAAAGGAAAGAAAATTACAGAATGTCGCTTAAGGTGGTTTGGATATGTTCATCGGAGGCACGAAGCAGACTCTATACGAAGTGTTGAGAAGCTACAAGCACAAGGAATTAGGAGAAGAGAGAGAGACTAGTGAAGACTTGGACGGATGCTGTGAGAAAGCATATCAAGGGTTGCGAAGTTACAATGAGCCCCTGATCATAAACGAGTGAAGAAATAAGACTCGTAAAGCCGACCTAAAATAGATGGGACAAAAGGAAAATGATAAATTTTCTTTTCTCATTAGCAAGCTTGGAAGTAAATTATAATTTTTCTTCTTTCTCTTCCTCCTCTTAGACATCTTCCTCTTCTTTCTTTTCATCGTTATTTTTTTGTAATTTTTTAAATTCCATTTGGTAGATACAAAAAGAGTTTATAAGGTGAATTAAAGTTTGGGGGTAAATAAGTATAAAAAAAAATTAAATAAAAAAATTAGTTATAATTGAAATCACATGCATCGTACGTATCGTGTATTGCAGCGTATCATATTGTATTATATCATGGTTTATAAGATAAGGGTAAAAAAAGATACATGTCATTTCAGGTATCGTAAGATAACAATAACCATTGCTAGCGGGATTGGCTGTAGGAGAAAATTGCATCAATGCAGTAGTCTTCATGATTTGATAAATGCACTTTTCATTTTAAATTTGGACGGTTGCAAATGCTAATTTCTATCATCCATTAAAGCTTTTGCAAGATTGATTTGTTCGTTGCAATTGTTCTATCAAACAAGATTTTTTGACAATAGTGAGTTTGTATTTAAAAAAAAAAAGCATATTTGATGCCAAGTTTTAATTTATTGCAAAATCTGAGAAAGAAGACTAGAGAAAGTGGAGCGAATAAGAATCGGAAGAAGAGAAGAAAGAAAATCCAAAATTTATTGTCGAAAAGTATTTGATTGGAGGGTAGTAAAGTCTTCAACTTTCAATTTTGTCACTTTTATGTTTGACCTATTTTTAACTGTCAAACAACGACAAATTGGTGCGAAATTGGTCTTGAAAGCTTATCGAAGTAGCTTTCTAATGTGCCAAGAAACGCACAATTTTGACAAGTATTGAAGAAGTTATGGTTATTTTTCAGAGGCTACACTGATAGTGATGAATTTCAAAACTTCTAGTTGAATTAGGATTTGTTTATTATTATTTTATTTTAGCCAATAGAATTAGTTTCTTTTATTAAAAATAGGCTTAGTTTTCATATTATATAGGACTTTATTTTTAAAAAATTAGGACATTTCTTTATTTAAATTAGGAATTTGATTTAGGCTAGGATTTTTATTTTTATGTATTGTAAATGCCTTTTAAAGGCCAGTACTGCTGGAATTTAATGTAGAGTTGAATGAAATATTTTGTTTGGAGCTTTTGAAGTCCTACTAGTTGCGGATAGTATTAGGTGTTCCCGTGGGTTCATTGACAGAGGAATTTTGGTGGTATACTCCTTAATTCAACCACCTTGGAAGAAATCCTGTGGTGCATGTTATTTTCAGATGACGTAGTACTGATTGCCCAACAAGGAAAGAAATAAATGATAAGTTGGAATAATGGGGAATAGCTATGGAGTCAAGGGGTCTGAAAATTAACATAACAAAGAAAAAATACATGGAGTGCAAATTTAGTGAACATGATAGCCTAGAGGATGATATAGTCAAAATAGAAAATCATTTACTGCTACATTGCCATAAATTTCACTACTTAGGCTCTACTTTACAATTGGATGGGGGATTGGAAAAGGACATCTCAAATAGGATTAATGCTGGTTGGATGAAATGGAGGCATGCTAACGGAGGATTGTGCGATCCAAGAGTTCCACTTTGATTGAAAGGACTTTTTTATAAGACAACGGTTAGACCTGACATATTATATTGTGTAGAATGTTTTTTTTTTTTTTGAAACGGTAACAAAGCCAATATATAGAAAAGAAACAACAAAAGGAAATACATACCTTGGAGGGTAGTAAGAAATTACCTAGGCAAAGAGAACCCCTCCAAAGATCACTCAGCTAGGGAGCGGAGTGTTGGACTACAAAATTTCAACAAGAAGATAGAATACATGTGGCCGAGATGCGTATGTTGAGATGGATGTGTGGAGTAGCAAGAACGGATAAATTAAGAAATGAGTATATAAGAGAATATTTGAGAGTGACACCTATAATGGAAATAACTTACTAAGTGTCGCTTGAGGTGGTTTGGACATGTTCATCAAAGGCGAGAAGTAGACCCTGTACGAAGAGTTGAGACTATACAAATACAAGGACTTAAGAAAAGAGGAAGAAGGGATATGAAGGATTATGAAATTACAAAGAGCTTAGTGCCAATCAGAAACGAGTGAAGAAATAGGGCTCGCAAGGCCGACCCCAAATAGATGGGATAAGGCTATGATGGTGATGAACCACCTTGGAAGATTAATTTCAGCTTTCCTACAGATTTTACTAGTTTTCTGTTGAAACTACCTCTCAAGTGGTTTTCCTTCGAGGATTGCAACAAACTGCCAATGAGGGAAGTAAAAGCTGGTTCTGGCTGACTGTGAAATATTTGGAAGAAAATGTGAAAATGGGGGTTATATTCTGCAAATGAAGTTCTTATAGAAAAACAAAATTATGAACACAAACAATTTATTTTCAATCAAATTATGTAAATACTTTCATTAAAGAAAACAAAATTATAGTAAATAAAAAACAAGTGCAGTGAGATGTTTAGCACATAAAAAGAAAGAACTTCACCAAAAAGATATAAAAAAGTAGAAGGATAACAATAACAAAAAGGTTGTACAATAGAGGCCAGCAGATGTAAACACTAACGGCAAGTATGGTTCAAACCATGGTTCAAAATATCGGCCGATAAGTCAAATTATCGGCCAATATATATTGGTTTCGGGCTTGCCCGAAACGAGAACATGAAGTGATCTGGCCCTTTATAAATTATCTGCTAAACTCTTGCTATTATCGGCTAAATGCTAAACTCTTGCTATTATTGGGCCATTCATTCTGCACTCTTGCTTTTTTCCAAATTAAAAAAAAAAAAAATCCAAATTGTTCTAAATTTAATTTTTTCCAGTTTTTTTTTTTTTTTAAAAATAAAAAATAAAAAATAAAAATTTTGGGGACAAGATATCTTCAAATTATCGGCTGATAATTGAAGTTATAGGTCAAAATATCGGTTTCGGCCAAGGCCGAAACCGATATTTTGATCCCTGGTTCAAACTAATCACTTGATATTACTTGTAATTTTGGCCGAAACCGATATTTTGATCCCTGGTTCAAACTTATCACTTGATATTACTTGTTATTTGCAAATATTACACATATAGGTGCACTTTTCGACATTTGGTTCACTGTAAGGTGTGTAACTTTTTGCCCTGTAATTATTTTACTTGTTTTTTTTTTTCCTCGTAATATATTGATGGTTTTGTCTAATTTACAAAAGGTCATGAATATAGAGAAGTGTGACATTCTAGGGTTAACCAAGCACATATTTGGCACATGTAATTTGCACATTACAAGAATTTTTTTTTAACACTACATTGGACATTACGTGTATGCCATTACCTTGAACCAACCGGGCCCGAAGATCCTAAGGAGGGCGAATCTGCTCCCATTCCTTCAAAATCTCACTAATATACCCATTTATGCAAAATTTGGAGGATAAACACCACCAACATAAGTTGGTTTTTGTGCCCTTGAAAACTAGTTAATGACATGACTTGCGCTGGCCTTCCTTAATGATATGTCCATCATTGATTTGTTATCATTTGTGTGCATTGTCGTAAATTGTGTCTTTTGATGGGTTAATGTGGGTCTCTCTTTAGAGCGATTGTATCCTCAAGGAACATGAGTAGGCAGTTAGGAAGACTACGCGATTTCTCTAAAGAGGAATAGAATGTATTACTCGTATAGATCTAGCTTGCCATCTCTATGTAAACTCGAAATTGTCCATAGCTAGGGGATGAGTCAGAACCAGTCATCCATGTTCATGGCTATACTATAAGAAGTGCACCATTTTTGGATAACATGGAGTTATTAGCTCCATGAGGAATTTGTCGTGCTTGTAATCATAGTAGTGAGTACTATAGTGTTCATTCGACAACTGCCTTGAGAACTCACTATTAGCATAGATAGATGATGCGGAATTTAGATCCGCATGTTTGGATCGTGGCCGGGTCAAACGAAGAAAGTCAACAAGGAAGAAGTAGACCCACAAATGGGTTTTCAAATGATCCCTAAAGCAAAGTTTGTCAACATATGATGGACGTCTGTGACTTAAGAACGGACATCCGTGTTTAAAGAACGGGGGTTTGCAAGTTGGTGGTTATTGGCGGTTTCAGTTAGTTAGTTTCTTCTTTTCAATTTAATTAGTTATTATTGTTTTACCCTATTTAATGACATGCAAAAAATAAATTTTATGAGTGAATGATGAATAAAAAAAAAATTAAGTTGCTTTTGTGCATCTTGTGAAAGAGTGGCATTTAGAAAATTTGAGATGAGTTTTCGCCTTTGAGGAGTGATTCTTCAAAGTTATCGTTGGTGCGAGGCCGACAAGCCTATTTGGAGCAATTCCGAAGATCTATCTTATTCTTCTTTTTTTAAAATTGAAAATTGAGAACCCTAACCTCTATTGTACGGAATTTATGCTATTTTAGGGTTAGCGTGCGATTTTCCTGCATCAAATTGGTATCAGAGACAAGTTCAACATGGTTATCTCACTTGAAGGCCCCATCAAGCTTGCATTGTGAGTTTTCCTGCATCAAATTTGGTATCAGAGACAAGTTCAACACTCAACACGTGGAGTCCATCATGAGTAAAGAACAGTTTATTGACGCCTTTCATGAGTTGAATGATCAGATGGCTAGCATGGGATCGTTTGTGGATCGGCAGAAGAAACTTGATTTGCATCAAACGATTATTATGATTGGACAAATATGGGAGGCAGTGGAAACTAGATCGCGAAATATGAGGTATTGGAATTGAACAAATCAATATGGGCTAGTTTTAGAGAATTGAGCGTTTATTTTTGAGATCCTACGTGAGTTGAAAGTTTCACGTCGGATAGCAGAGGAGTTAAGCAGGAGTTTCGTTCAACAATTTCTTAAAGATTTTCTTCTCAAACTACAAGAAGAAATCATATCGGCGAGACTTGAAGCCTTGAAGTTTAAGATTTCAAATTCCTTGCTCACCCAACCCCATCGCCAATCGTCCATTTTAATCCCATAACCATTGTTCACCCCGAATCCGTGATAACACCAAAATCGGTCGAAGATTTCATACCGATTGATGAAAACCCTCTTACGATCAATATTAGTACTAATCCCGACACCGTTGAAGAGTTCGAGACAGTTGAAGAGCAAGTTTTTGCAATCAATCCTACCGAGCCCGAGATCGTTGGAGAACAATTTTCCGCAATAAAGTCTATCAGTCTCATGACCCACGGATCCCAGGATCCTGTTGGTTGTGTGTTGACATCGATTTCCGTTAGCGTATTAAAGATAAATTGGATCTTGCCTTAGTTAAATCTTATTTACTTGTCAAAGCTGCTTCCTATCGAGGTTCCCTATATATTGACTATGACTTCCGCGATGAAAATCCATATCGGCCGAAGTTCGAGGTTGAACTTTTTCAAAGTAAAGGGGATTGATGCGGAATTTAGATTTGCATGTTTGGATCGTGGCCGGGTCAAATGTAGAAGGTCAACAAGGAAGAAATGGACCCACAAATGAGTTTTCAAACGATCCGTGAAGCAAAGTTTGTAACATATGACGGATGTCCGTGGCTTCAGAACGGACGTCCGCAAGTTGGTGGTTTCAGTTAGTTAGTTTGTTTCTTATTTTGAATTTAGTTACTTATTATTTTCTTGGCCTATTTATGACATGTAAAAAACAAATTTTATAAGTGAATGATGAATAAAAAAAAATTAAGTAGCTTTGGTGCATCTTGTGAAAGAGTGATTCTTTCATTTAGAAAACTTGAGATGAGTTTTCACCTTTGAGGAGTGATTCTTTAAAGTTATCGTTGGCGTGAAGCCGACAAAGCTCTCTGGAGTGATTCCGAAGATCTTCTATCATATATATATATATATATATATATATATTAAATTGGAGATTGAGAACCCTAACCTCTATCGCGCGGGGTTTATGCTATTTTAGGGTTAGCGTGCGATTTTCCTGCATCAATGGAGTGCTCGACCTTTTTTTGTTTTTGAGTTCTTTAGGACCTGAGATTTTCCGAAGGAGCATTTTATTGAAAAAATATTAAAAATCACAATTTATTGAGAAAACTACAAACTAATTGCAAATTCTGTAAATTTTTAAACATGTAAAATTCATAAATAAATAATTAATTAATTTCGTAAACCCAAAATTGCAAATTATTCGCAATTTTTTGAAATTTGCCTATTTCAGTGACCGTGCATCCACCACACATGCTTATCTTCTTGATTGGATTCAGATTGAAAGTCCAAATTTGTCCAATCCCTTCTTTGTGATAAAGAGCCTTGAGATGGACAGTATTCAATTTGGATGTACAAAAAGTGCTTCCACCTATGTTCGTGTCTTGTCATTTACTCATTATTTGGAACTGGAAGGGTCGGTATGCATTTTAGCCCTGCCCCCCAAATCCCATCCAAAGCTGGCTTCTACAGTTTCTAGGTTGCTGAAATACATATCAGCTTTTGACAACAACCAGTGGAAAGAAAGAAAGTGTGTTGTAAGTGAGAGATGTTCTCATGTCCTCCTATTTGTTCTCCAATTGTAGTGTCCTATTAGGCCAAGTTCCCATTCAACTTTTCGCTGGGGTGCTCTAGAGTTTGGTGGGTGCAAATAGAGCCACCATTGTGTTCTTGGTTTACTCAGTTATTGATTCTGAGTTATTTTTAGTTTCTGACTTTATTTTAGTTTCTGAATCATCTGAATCATTCAACGGTTTACTTTTAGCCTCTGAAAACACTGAGTGCCTATGCTTTTATCATATTTTTCGTTGTTGCTGAAGGATTTAACTTTTTTAATTTCTAATAATCAGGTCTTATTTTACACTCTCTTTGGAGTATCAATTGTTTCATTATATAATTTTTTTCTTCTAAATCTTTCTAGGCTAATTTAGTATATTGTTAGAATTGGCAGTAACTCCTTTTTATGTGTGTTGGTCGACATCTTTTTAGCTGACAGAAGAATTGGCGAAGGTTGACGGGAAGCTCAAGTTGACTGAATCTCTTCTAGAAAATAGAGTATGATCCAAATTCCTTGTCTTTGTTTTGCATTGGCAAAATTTTTCTATTTCGTGAGCTTTCTAAATTTGGTTACACTTGTGCAGAACCTTGAAATCAAGAAAATAAATGATGAGAAAAAAGCATCCATGGCTGCCCAGTTCGCGGCTGAAGCCACCCTTCGAAGGGTTCATGCGGCTCAAAAGGATGATGACATGCCACCCATCGAAGCCATTCTCGCGCCTTTGGAGGCAGAGCTCAAGCTTGCTCGGCAGGAGGTATTTATAATCCTTTCCCATTAAAATCTCCCCTTGATTAAATGGCAGCCATGTGAAAAAAAAGTAACAAAACTATTTGTGTCTGATACTTCTGATATGTTCTCAGCTGGAAGGTTGACAATATTGTATCTCAGCTAATCCCTAAAAAAAGGACACTTCTTATATGTGCTGCAAGTCTTCTGCAGGTTGCAAAGCTTCAGGATGACAACAAGGCATTGGATCGCCTTACCAAGTCAAAGGAAGCAGCTTTACTTGAGGCTGAGAGAACTGTTCAGATTGCTTTGGCAAAGGCCTCATTGGTGGATGATCTACAAAATAAGAACCAAGAGTTAATGAAACAGATTGAAATCTGCCAGGTATATTGGGATTGTGTGTTTCTTTTCTTCTTTCACATCACGAAAGCTGAGAGTCAGGATCATGGTTACTGGAAAACATGTTTTCCTCGAGTTTCATTGTTTCTTAGGAACATGTTTGGGAAACTGGCATGATATTTTCCTAACAATGGGAAACTGCTAGGAAACAAGCTATGAAATGTGATTTGGAGGGGAGAAATGTTTTGGGAAATGAATGTGAAACATGCTAGGCCACGTCTAGGAAAAGCAAAGCGGTTGGATACAAAAATCAAAGATTGGAGAAATGCCCCAAAAATCTTTCATTTTATATATATATATATATATATATATATATATATATATATATATATATATATATATATATGGGTGTGTGTCTGTGTGTACGTCTACACTATTAAGTATTATGTAAAAATAGTAAATAGTTTACTAATAAGTACTACTGTAAGCCATAGTTATAAGCTCTCAAAAAATTACGGAATGTCGCTTGAGGTGGTTTGGACATGCTTATCGGAGGCCAGAAGCATACCTTCTATGAAGGGTTGAGACGCTACAAGCACAAGGAAGTAGGTGAAGAGGAGGATCAGTGAAGACTTGGAGGGAACCCGTGAGAAGGGATAAGAAGGATTGCAAAGTAATAGAGAGTTTAGCATTAATAAAAAGTGAGTGGAGAAATTAGACTCGCAATGCCGACCCCAAATAGATGGGAATTGGGATAAGGCTGTGGTGGTGATGATGATTTTCATAGTATTCAAACTTGGATCATACATCCATAGCCACAGGCTTCTTGTGTGAAAATGAATTTTCATAGGTTTTTAAGGTTGAACAAATTAGTTGTTTAGTCATGAGATCTCAGGGTCCATTTTTGTGGGGTCTTGTGGCTAAGAGGCCTGTACTACATTACCTTAGCCACAGGATTGTTGTGTCATGTGTGAAAGTGGGTTTTTATAGATTAAGGTTGAACAAAGTAGTAGTTCTCATGAGATATCAGGGTTAATTTTCATGGGACGTTTTGGCTAAGAGGCTTATACATTTCTAAAGTGGAGTACTGGAGTGCATCTCTATGACCCCATCATCCCTAATTAATGTATTTAGCACATCTGAATGTATGACATGAAGCATGGAATTGAGCGCTTAGGTCAGACATACACAAGGGACCGTGATTATGGATCCTACATCCATAATAAACTTCAAATAATTTGTTGGGTAGCACCCTAAAAAGAGCACATCAATCAGGTGATGCAAACTATTCAGTTAATATATTCCTCATAACAAATGTTAAAAGTTGTCCAGAATTTGACAAATTGTTCATTGTTAACTCTCCATTGGCTTTTGAAAATAATAAGGTTACCTGCCTTATGGGCAATATGGATCAGGGCTACCCAAATCACTGGGCTCCCTACCGAACCACAAACCTGGTTAGCCTGAACCGATTTCGTAGTTCAGTTTAGTCCAGTTCTGTCCATTTCGTCAGTTTAGTATTCAAATTTTTTAAAAAAAATACTAAACTAAGATGTAGGAAAGAAGTTTTGAACTTTTTTCCTTACTTTACAAAGCAAAAAGCCTTAACCATTAAGCTGTAAAATTGTCGATACTTAAAATAACAATATTAATAATAATATTGGCTACTATAATTCATAACTTACCAAAATATTATATTTTTTATGTAAAACTCATCCTCCAGAAGAGAACTGGGTTCTCTTAGATGTAGCGAACTGTGAATTCTGAATCCGAATTCGAACCGAGCGAATTAGTGAATCAAGGAACATTGATCTGGATTATGAGCAGATGTTCCATGTTTACTTAGTGGTTTATTTATTTATTTTGATTGGACATAGTTTTCAACAAAAGGTTGTAGAGAAAATATTATTCTACTTCCCATAATGGAAATTTAGCAATAAAATGTACATCATTCTATAATTTATAGTTGCAAGTTCTTTACCGATCCCAAATAGATGCTAAGGCTGTGATGACCATGGGTTAAAATCTCGGAGAAACGATACGTATTGTCCAACCCCAAAACCGATACGTATCGGACGTTACATATTGGTATTGGGCGATACATTCCAATGTATCGCCCGATATTTTCAATTTTTGTATGGGAAGCACTGATACGGTACTTTGAATGTACCGTATTGGTGAGGTCCAAAACCGATACGTATCGGTATTGTTTGATACGTATCACTGATGACGATGGATAGTTACATATTAGAATTATAAAAGTATTAATTTTTTCAAAAACTTAAATGACTCGTGGCTACCCCCCCCTCCCACCAAACTGCAAACCCTCTTAGCCTGAACAGGTTCACAGTTCAATCAAGTTCGTCAGTTTAGTTTTTCATTGTATTTTTTAAATACTAAACTAAGCTGTAGGAAAGAGGTTTTGAACTTTTTCCCCTACTTTACAAAGCAAAGTGGCGCAGGACAATGACCCTAAAATACGTGAATGATCATGAGATGCGAGATTGCTAAAATTAAACTAATTAATTGAACAATTAATCACAAATTAAAGCCATACCTTAGGGTTCTGTGGATTTCCATTACGTGACCATGTTCTTTTCGGCTAGGGTCCAATCTGGCGTGCTAGATCTGTTTAGATTTGTGGAAGGTGCGATCGTAGAGATAGAACTCTACCATCCTCTTGGTCGGGGCGCTCGCTCGTTGATCAATGTGGCTTCTCATAGTTCTTTGCTAGGGCTTTCAAGGGAACGATTGATCGACAAGATTGGAGTGATCTTGGGCCCAACGGTTGTGGATCGATGGGTATCGAAGAGAATCAACCTATAAGGATGGACATCAAGATAACTCAAGATTTAGGGTTTGGGGGTTTTAGACATTCAAAGAGATGGAAATAAGAGTAAGAAAATAGCAATCAAAATAGAACAAGATGTAAAGGAGAAACCCAAGAACATAGATGGACATCTCACCCTTGGCCTCTCACCAAACCCACATGGGGAAAGAAGACTCACTCTTCAAGGCTCATCTCAAGTTCAATGCAAGACATTTTCATTCATTCATAAGCAATCCCAAAAATGACTTACAAAAAGATGCTTTATAGTAGTTACAAGTGGGAATAAACCCTAAAATATAAAAGTACAATGTTACTCTAAAAGGTAACTTACATTTGACACAAAAAGAAATTACAAGAAGGACAAACAGGACAACTACCGTCACTTGACTCGCTCTAGTGGGTTTGGTTCTCTCACTCTCGCTTGAGCGAGAAGTGAGTCTGGGCAGAAAGGTTGCCCTCTTGCGCTCCTTTAGGCTCTTATTCCACCACTTTTTCTTACGTCGTTTCTTCTTATGCCGGAAAACCCGTCGCGACCCTAATTTCATGCCTTTGATGTTGGCGTCCTCGCTAATTCTCCCAGACCCAAAGTGTTTCATCACTGATAAATCCAGCTCGTGGCATACGTCCCCGTCACAAAGCCTTAACCATTGAGCTATAAAATACTTGATACTTTAAAATAACAAAAAAATTTATAATAATAATGCTTATTATTGTAATTAAAAGCTTTCAAGAAAATATATTTTTATTGAAAACTGATGCTATTGAATACGAACTAGGTTCCTTTAGATGTAGTGAACTGCGAATTTGGACCGAGCGAACTAGCAAATCAGCTAACATTGATCTGGATCATGATGATATGTACCATGTTTCTAAGTCGTTTTTTTTTATTGGGCATAGTTTTCAACAATTCTAGCTTACAATGTAGGAGATGAAGTATTATACTCCTTCACATAATTTAGCAAGAAAATGTACCATTATTTTATAATGTATAGTTGCAAGTTCTTTGCCGACCCCAAATAGATAAGGCTGTGATGATGGTGGATCGTTAGATATTAGAATTTCAAAAGTATTTATTTAAAAAATTTAAATGACTCAGCTATATGCTTTATCATGATTTTTCCACTTGTTTCACATACTGTTTTCCCAACAGTTTCCTTAACGTTTCCCATTCCATTTCTCTGGAGTTTTGCACTCCGTTTTCCTGATGGTTTTCGTTTCTAGCATGATTTCCCATTTTTTTCCCACGTTGTATCCCAATCAATTCAGTCTCAGGCAAGCATGTTCTCTTCTTTATCACAAATTTTTACATGTCCATCGACTGTGTATATTAATAGGAAGAAAACAAGATTTTGGACAAAATGCATCGCCAAAAGGTTGCTGAGGTTGAAAAGCTAGGCCAGACTGTGCGGGAGCTTGAGGAGGCTGTTCTTGCAGGTGGTGCAGCTGCAAATGCTGTGAGGGATTACCAACGAAAAGTTCAGGAAATGAATGTAATATTCTTGTTTCTGTTTTATTTAACTTCTCTACACTTTTTTCCCCTTACATTGTATATATCATATTTTAACACTTAAGTGAGACTAAATTTGTTTCTGTAGGTGGAGAAGAAAACCCTTGACAGGGAACTGGCTCGTGCGAAAGTCACGGCAAATAGGGTTGCTGTAGTAGTGGCAAATGAATGGAAAGATGCCAATGACAAAGTTATGCCTGTAAGGCAATGGCTTGAAGATCGAAGGTGCCTCCAGGTTTGCTTTAATGGCTTATATTTGTTATTCATTTTAAATGTACAAGTTTAATTGATATTTTCATTCTGGGCATACTCAATTTGTTGCTTTTATGCGTAGCACTTATGACCCAAAACTATTGGTACAGGGTGAAATGCAGCAACTACGAGAAAAACTTACCGTGTCAGAGCGTACTGCCAAATCTGAAGCCCAGTTGAAAGTAAGATTATTTTACGGTGATAGATACCTGCTGGAACTTATCTTCATTTCTAAACTGTTGCGTAAATAATCGTAACTGTACGTGCTTAGGAAAAATATCTATTGCGACTCAAAGTGCTAGAAGAGGGACTGAAAGCATCTTCGAATGGTAATCATCGCACTACCTCAGAGAGGAGAAGTGTAAGTAATGGCCCTTCGCGTCGTCAATCCCTGGGTGGCGCTGAGAATGTCTCCAAATTGACTCCTAATGGTTTTTTATCCAAAAGAACACCATCTTCCCAGCTGAGAACTTCACTTTCTACCAGCTCCAGCACTGTATTGAAGCATGCAAAAGGCACATCAAAGTCATTTGATGGTGGCACTAGATCATTAGATCGGAGTAGAGTCCTCCCTAATGGGACCGGCCCAAATTATGCGTTCAATAAATCTCCAGAGGGAACCAGGGAAGATGAGGCAAATAGTTCTTGGAAGGAGAACTCTGATGAGAGACCCACTGAGTTATCTAATGTAGATTCAGATGATAGTGTCTCTGGACTATTATATGACATGTTGCAGAAGGAGGTCATAGTCCTGAGAAAGGCCGGCTATGAGAAAGATCAAAGCCTTAAAGACAAGGATGATGCGATTGAGGTCAATTTTGATTTGTGCTCTGTGTTAGTTTTTTGTCTTTAATCCACAAGTTTTCTGACTGTTGGGGCAATTTATTGGGGTTTAGATGTTAGCAAGGAAGGTTGATACATTGACGAAAGCAATGGAGGTTGAAGCCAAGAAAATGAGAAGGGAAGTAGCTGCCATGGAGAAGGAAGTAGCTGCCATGCGTGTCGACAAAGAGCATGAGAATAGGGCCAAGCGGCTGGGTACTTCCAAGGGTCCAATGAATAATTCACAGATGCTGCTTGGGAGGTATTTCTAATTTTTCTGTTTAAGATTTGCATACTTGTACTGCTTTTTGTTTGTACTTTGTAAGGTAGTCGTTTTGATGAAATCTAGTCCTATTTTTTAATGTTTTAATCTTCTATCTTTGGATTTATCAAACTTATTCTATACAGTTTTGACAGGTGGTGTAGCTATATGGAATTATTTAATAAATTCCATTTTTAATGTATTTGAGGTCTCTCTAGTTCCTGTGAAGGGTGTGATTCTATAGGGTTATGTATTGTAAGGCCTAAGGTACCTCATGCATAAACATATCACTTTGAAGCTCATGTCTCTTTGAAGCTCACAACTCAAACAAGTCCAATGAGGTGTAACAAACCAAAACTGAGGCATGTTTCTAGAGAAGTTAGGAAGATTTTAGGTTAGGCTGAAGAGGTTAAGATTAGGCTTTAGGTTAAGGTGGAAGAGGTTAGGAGCATGGGTCAAAATATCGTCCGATACCGATATGTATCGGACGATACGTATCGGTTTTAGAGGTCAGCGGTACGATACATACCCTATGTATCGTACCCTGCTTAAAATAACTAAATTATCGTCCGATACGGACAAAATATCGTCCGTATCGGACGATAATTTCAAATTATCGGACGATAATTTGGCTGAAATTTAAAAAAAAGAAAAAAGTTGAAATTATCGTCCGAGAATTAGAAAATTTGGTGGGCCCCACCCATAGACCCGACTCTTTAGTCGGGTAACCCCTTTTTTTCCCCATTTCCTTCCTCTCTTCTTCCTTCTTCCTCTCTCATTTTTCGATTATCTACACCCTAAATCGGCGCCAAATCACACAAAAAATCACGGGATCAACGTGGAAGGTACGTGTTTATCATTTTATTTCATTTTAAATACTAAAATAAGGTAGATTTACCTTAAATAAGTGTAGATCTACCTTAAATAAGTGTAGATCTACCTTAAATAAGGGTAGATCTACACTAAATAAGGGTAGATCTACCTTAAATAAGTGTAGATCTACCTTATTTAAGGGTAGATCTACCTTATATAAGTGTAGATCTACCCTTAAATTAGGTAGATCTACCTTTAAATTTTATCATTTACCTATAATATTAATTATTTAAATTATTTAAATTATTTAAAATTATTTTAATTATTTAAAATAATTAATATTATTTAAAATAATTAATATTATTTAAAATAATTAAAATATTTAAATTAAGAAGAGGGAAAAAATAATTTAAAATATTTAAAATATTTAAATTAATTAAAAATAATATAAATAATGGGTCAAAAATAATATGATGGGTAAAAAATAATTATATGTGACCCCATTTAAAATATTTAAATTGATGGGTCAAAAATAATATAAATAATTATAATTAAGGGTCACATGTAATCAATATGGGTCACATATAATATGAGTCACATATAATTAATAAAATAATGGGGTCAATATGGGTCACATATAATTTAAACTTAAAATTAATATGGGTCACATATAATTAAATTTAATTATATGTGACCCATATTGATTATATGTGACCGTCACATATAATTAAAATAATTAATATTATGGGATATGTCCCATAAAATATTAGAATAATATGGAATAAATTTTAAATAAATTTTTAAAAATTATAATAATATCAAATAAATATTCATAAATTAAAATAATGTCAAATAAATATTCAAAAATTAAAATAATATGAAATAAACATTCAAAAATTATAATAATATCAAATAAACATTCATAAATTATAATAATATCAAATAAATATTCATAAATTAAAATAATATCAAATAAACATTTATAAATTATAATAATGTCAAATAAATATTCAAAAATTATAATAATATCAAATAAACATTCATAAATTATAATAATATCAAATAAATATTCATAAATTAAAATAATATCAAATAAACATTCATAAATTATAATAATATCAAATAAATATTCAAAAATTATAATAATATCAAATAAATTTGATAAAATATAATCTAATCTTTTAAAAATTAGAATAATATAAAATAAAAATTCAAATGTAATCTAAAATTTATAAAAATTAGAATAATATCAAATAAATTTAATAAAATATAATCTAATATTTTTAAAATAACAATAATTAAAAAATAAATTTTATTTTCAAGTGTAAATTAGATGTTTACTCTAATGCAATCGCTTGCTCATTCATGCAGGTGAAATAAATAAATATGGTATGTTCGACAGATCCAGCGTGACAATATGGTACAACAATAGATGGTAATAGACTCCAGATACAATGTAAGCTTTGTGGAAAAAAACTGCTGGGAGGAAGTATCACACGATTTAAGGAGCATCTGGCTCATGTAAAGGGAGAGACAAGAGGGTGTCCCAGTGTACCCAGAGAGGTAAAAGAAAATATCAGAGCTAGTTTACAAGCGGCAAAGGGAAAGAAAAAAGCTGAAGCCGATCGTGATAGGGAAATGTATGAGAGAATCAGGAGGCCAGATCCAGAGTTTACATCAGGTGCACCTGAGGATGATGAGGATGAGGATGAGGATGAGCAGATAGCGAGAGCTATGAGAGAGAGTGCCAGGGAAGCACAACAGCGGCGAGATCAGGAAGAAGCCGATTATCGGTTTGGCCGAGTTGAGGGGCCCATCCATGCACTCTTGGTGGTGGATCTAGTCATAGGCCACATGTTGTTGATGTTGATGAGGGTTGCGTGGTCAAAGATCTGGGAGGGATTATAGGCTAGTCCTACTAGAGTAGTACTCCCATTATGGATCCATTCATGTATCATGACAAAGCTCAAAACAAACCAAATTGAGTGCAATCTCACTTACAAAAATGGGGAAGAAGGTTGGAAAATCCATTGCCAAGTTTTTTATATACAACCACATTCCGAGCCAAGTAGCAGACTCGCCGTACTTCAAAAGCATGATTGATACAAGTGCAGAAGTTGGTCAAGGAGTTAAAAAACCTTCTCCATATGAGATATCTGGGCCCTTACTAACAGATGATGATGCGATGAGATAAGCCTATGTATGACGAGCTTTGAGGATGTATGGGATGAGAGAGGTTGCACAATTATGTGCGATGGATGGACTGGTCCCACAAAGAAGAGTTTGATGAACTTTTTGGTTTACAGCGATACCGGGACAATATTTTTGAAATCAGTTGATGCTTCTAGACACGTAAAGACTGCTGACTACCTCTTTAAACTAATGGATATGGTAGTTCATGAGGTTGGAGAGCAGCGGGTTGTGCAGGTGGTAACAGATAATGTGGCAAACTACAAAGCCGCTGGATTAAAACTAATGGCGAAGAGACGTCACCTGTACTGGACCCCGTGTGCCGCACATTGCGTGGACCTCATTCTTGAGGATTTAGGAAAGAGAAGCAAGGCACATGCAACTATTCAAAAGGGAAGAACGATTATTTGCATAAAGATGATAAGTCGTCAATTTAATGAGAGCCTTCACGAACAATGAGTTGCTCCGACCAAGCGATTACACGCGAATACGCTTCTTAGCCCTCTGAGTTTGGCTAGATATAGGCGTGGTGAAAAGCATGGTGTCGCTTAAGAATGGAATCAACATGAAATAGGACTCCACGGCGAAGAGACTAGCTTGCCTTTGAAGTTCTTGACACGATCTGACGACGTAGTTTTGGGCAGATGTCGACCACCTGATCGCCGTCACTACCCCGTTGGTGCAAGTGTTGAGATTGGTTGATGGTGATGACAAACCAACGATGGGGTACATTTATGAGTCAATGGATAAGGCAAAATTGGCTATAAAAACCAAATGCCCTACAAAATATAAACGATACTGGGCGATTATCGACAAGAGGTGGGATGCACAATTTCACCAGTACTTGCATGCAGCAGGTATAACATGTTGTACAATTATGTAGTGATTTTTATTTATTTATTCATTATTTTCATATACTGATGAAATTGCTCATATTTAATGTGTAGCACACTACTTGAATCCAGCCTTCCAGTATACGCGACACTGATGAAGTGTATACCGGTTTGCTCAATGTAATCCAAAGAATGCTCCCTGAGTTGGCGGACCAAGGCCAAGCCACAAGAGATGTGAGTGATCATAGTATCATATCTTATAAGTAATAAGTCAAATGTCATGTGATATTATTATCTATTTATTGATATGTGCCTTACTGTGTTTCATCTTTATAGATTGACATGTTTCGCAAGAGACATGGGTCATTTGGGACCCCGTTGGCGCAATCCCAAATTAAACACGACAAACTCGTTGATTGGTGGATGCATTATGGAGGTGATGGTCCGATATTGAGGCGGGTAGCAATGAGGGTATTGTCGCAAACGTGTTCCTCGTCCAACTGCGAGCGGAATTGGAACACTTTCTCTCTCATTCATACTAAGACAAGGAATAGACTAACTATGGACCGATTGGAAAAGTTAGTCTATTGCCACTACAACATGCGATTAAGGGTCAAGAATATACAGAGGACCAACCGTGATAAGCAATTACATGAAGTCTTAGATCCTCAATTATATGAAATCTTACTTACATATTATACTAATTCATCTATCATATTCTACCTTGCAAACGGTGATTATTTTGATCCCATCCAGTTGGATTATATATTCGAGGAGGATGACCCTTTGAATGAATGGATCGAAGAGAGAGAAGAGACCTTGGATAGTGAGAGCTGAATGGTGGACAATCTTTGAAAGAGAATGAGCAAAGAAACTTCCCAACCACCGAGGCGGAAAAGAAGATTGAATCGTCATTCAGTGGTTGGATCTGATGACGAAACACAGCCCGATAGTGATGATGGGAGTGGTGAGGATGATGGTGGAGGGGACGTTGTCACTAGTGGTGGAGGGGAGGATGCTGGTACCTCTGATCCTTATAGAGATATGGCGGCATGGGACGTAACACAGCCTCGACACTCCTATATTTAGAATGGGAGGGGTTGAAGGAAGAGGAGCGTTGGGATCATATCAAACACCACCACCACCACCACAAGATGATACGGATATGGGTTATATGACTTCTAACTTCGAGGGATTCAGTTTGCAAAATACCGAAGATTCAGTAACTAGTAACCCATACTACCAGCCACAACAAACCTATTCGGTGCCATATGACTTCGTTGGTCAGATTTTTGGAGGACCGGCCTTTACGTACTACACTGAGCCTCAGTTTCAAGGGGGCACATATAATCATGGGTATCAATATGGGCAACATTATAGGCAAAGGCCGGAAAGCTCGCGCACCGATGATGACGATGATCATGAGGGCCAAGAACCACCACGAAATTCAATGTGGCTCTAAAGTAAGTTTTTCATGTACAATTAAATTTATTTTTATCAACATAACTATTATTTTTGACAATATATAATTTATTTTTTGTCAATATACATTGTAATTTAGTTTATGCGTGACTGCGTGTCTGCGTCGATCAAATTATGAAATATTGTTAATAAAATAGGCATGTGATCAGCTGGTCGAACATAATGTTAGAAGATCTATTACATTAAGTCAAAAATGTGATCTTAAGACAAAAATAAGTTACAAAATAGGCATGTGACTTGGGTTAAGTTACAAAATAGGCATCTTACTTATATATTCATCTAAATAATGCATCAAATAAGTAAAAAATAAAAGCAAAAATAGTTGAAATAAATACAAAATAAATAAATATAATTTTTCAGATTTTTTGGGATTTTTTTCAAAATACCAGTTTTTTGAATGTATCAAACCGATACATTGAATGTATCGGACGATACCCGGTACGTATCGTCCTGGAGGTCAGGACGATACGTACCGGAAATCCGGTATTTTGACCCTTGGTTAGGAGGATGGTTTTAGGTTTAGGGTTAGAAAGGAAGGAGATAGAGAACAACTTTTATATTAATGTGATATTATATACTTGCCCATTACTAGTACATACACACCACTATACAATAAATGGACCAGACATCATTACAAATACTCCCAGTTCAAGCTGGAGCATTAATATCATGCATGCCCAGCTTGACCACAATATCTTCAAGAACCATTGATCCAAGAGGCTTGGTGAATACATCTTCAAGTTGTTGAGAAGAACATCAATGAGATCCAATGTTTTGTCCCATGCCTTTTTCTCTTACAAAATGCACATCGATTTCAATATGCTTCGTCCTCTCATGAAAAACAAAATCCGATGTAATTTTTCCGCGCCGCTTCATTATCATAATGAAGAGGCATAGGCCAACTGGCTGGGAATTCAAGCTCACAGGCTCCATGAGCAATAGTTTGATATTCTGCTTCAACACTGAACA
Source organism: Chloranthus sessilifolius (assembly GCA_021018995.1). Taxonomy (NCBI): domain Eukaryota; kingdom Viridiplantae; phylum Streptophyta; class Magnoliopsida; order Chloranthales; family Chloranthaceae; genus Chloranthus; species Chloranthus sessilifolius. The sequence goes on from CM037584.1 coordinate 192,840,517, forward strand.
GAGAAACCACATGTTTCTTGCTCTTCCAAGCAATCGGATTGCCTCCAAGAACGGTACAATATCATAAAGTAGAACGTCGATCAATAACATAGCACTTGCCCAATCAGCATCATCATAACCAAAAATATGGAAATGGCCATGTGAGTGATAAACAATTCTTCAACTTGGGCTAGATTTAATATATCTCAGAATGCGATGTGCAAACAACCATATGGGGAGTACGAGGAGCATATATAAACTGGCTAACTAGGCTGACAATAAATGTGATATTTGGCCAAGTGAGAGTAAGATAAATCAAACTACTTATGAGGCGATAGTACTCATGGGGATCGGGTTATAACTTACCCTCACAACTTGGGTCCATAGGGAGAGGTAGCTGGTTTGCAATCAAGCATATCCATGTTACTCTAAAGATCTAATGCATATTTTCGTTGAGAAAGAAAGATGTATTTTTTTTTATCATGCGATCTCTAATCCTAAAAAATATTTTAAGGTACCCTAATCATTTACCTCTATACTCCTGCCAAGTTCACTCTTTACATGAGAAATGAAGGATAGTCATGACCAGTTAGAATAATATCACTAACATAGACCAACAATGTGGTGCGACCAACAATGTGGTGCGACCTACAAGACTGAAGTGAACAAATATGTGTGCTTAGAGTTGCATCTCTGAAAACCCATCTCAAGAATCAGTCCTCTAAACCGATGAAATCAAGCACGAGACGACTGTGAAGTCGCTTCATGCTTCAACCATAAATAAACTTGTGAAATTGACAAACTTTTCGTGACTCCCCGATGCATGAAGTCAAGTGTAGGACCTCTATATACTTCTTTTGTAAGGTGGCCACCTAGAAAGGCTTTTTTCACATCAAGTTGATATAGAGGTCAATTCTGATTTACAACGATGGATAGAAGAACTTGAATCAAGGTGAGCTTAGCCACATAAGCAAAGTGACATCATAATCGAGACCACCATAGGTGTCGGTAAACCCCAAAGCAATTTAATGTGCTTTGTATTAGGCAACCGTCTCATCCAGATTATGCTTCACTCTAGAAATCCAACGACATTCTACTGCTTTCTTCCCTAGAGGAAGAGGTACCATATCTCTTGTTATTATGCTAGATGGTATCCAGCTCTTCAATCATGCTCCCTTCCAATTAGGGTGAGCAAGGGCAATGATGCAGAGTTTAGATCCGCATGTTTGGATCGTGACCGGGTCAAACGAAGAAAGTCAGCAGGGAAGAAGTGGACCCATAAATGGGCTTTTAAACGGCCCGTGAAGTAAAATTGAGAGCTTGCTTTTATGTGAACCCTAGAAGACTTGTGAAGAGTTTTCAACCAAAAGAGTGAATCTTTAAACCCTGAGGAGTGAATCTTTATTTCTCGCACGACTTAGTGCGAAGCTAACGTACAGCCTTGATGAGAAGCCTCAGAACCACCTTGGTGTGTGAAGCCTTGGAACCCTCTTTGGAGCGAATTTGAAGATCTTTTATCTTTTATTTTTTTTGTTCTAATTGAAGATTGAGAACCCTATCGTGCGAGATTTATGCTATTTTAGGGTTAGCGTGCGATTTGTCCCGCATCAAATTGGTATCAAACCAGTTCAAACCCTCGACAAGTAGATTGGTGAATCATGAGTCAAGATCAAGTTCTCGAGGTTCTTCGTGATTTGAACGATTACATGGTTTCCATGAGAACGTCTGTGAAACAGTGGAACATTCCGATCATGCGTCAAAAGATGGTGATAGTGGAAAAACTATTGTGAGGAGAAAGGTGAATCATCCGATTAACATGGTTTCATATTCAAGCATATGATGCTTCTTAACAACGTTTACTGCGAGTTGTTAAGGTCACGTCGGATCGTGGTTGCATGGCATGAGAATATCAGTGCAATACTTATCAAAGCTTTTATTCATGATTTATCCGAAGAACTATTAGATGTGATTCAAGCTTTGATACCGAAGGTTACAAGTTTCTTCCCCATAGTCGTACCCGTGAGAGGACCTCTACAGGTTAAAGTTCCTCTACCCGTGCCGGTGGTAGTACCTATACCGGTGGAAGATACTGAACCCATGTTGAATCCGAGTACCTCCATGCCTATGGAAGAACCGATGGAGCCCGTTGCTCAAGTAGATCGAGTTATTCGTATTAATCAAGTGCCTGAACAACATCTGGTTGAAGAGTCCATACCGCTTGGTGAGACTATTGCAGATTCCAAAATCATTGAAGAGCCCAAGATCGTTGAAGCACAAGCATCCGTGATAAGCCCTTCCGAGCCCAATGCCGTTAAAAAATTCGAGATCGATGAAGAACAAGTATACTTAATAACGTCTATCGATGCTGGCCAAAGTTCAAGGTCAAACTCTTTCAAAGTAGAGGGGATTGATGCGAAATTTAGATCCGCATGTTTGGATCGTGGCCGGGTTAAACGAAGAAAGTCAACAAGGAAGAAGTGGACCCATAAATGGGCTTTTAAACGGCCCATGAAGCAAAAGTGAGAGCTTGCTTTTGTGCAAACCCTAGAAGACTTGTGAAGCGTTTTCAACTGAAAGAGTGAATCTTTTAAACCTTGAGTGAATCTTCATTTCTCGTGCGACTTAGTGTGAAGCTGACGTACAACCTTAGTGAGAAACCTCAGAACCCCCTTGGTATGAAGCTTTGGAATCCTCTTTGGAGCGAATCTGAAGATCTTCTGTCTTATTCTTTTATTTTTTTGTTCTAATTAAAGATTGAGAACCATAACCCCTATCATGTGAGATTTATGCTATTTTAGGGTTAGCGTGCGATTTGTCCCGCATCAGACAACTTGAATGAAACGAGGAATAATAATTGTATTAACCATGGTGAGAAATACCTTGCAGGAGGAAGATAAAGGCTGATAAGAAACATGCTTAGAAATTGGATAGAGACACACACTTGCGAACTCCCTTTCTAGGAGCGGTTGGAAGATCTAGATTAGAAGAAGAGTTAGTAAGAGCGTCAATAAAAAAAATTAGAAGGATGTGGATTAGAAATCGAGGAAGAAACCGTACTTACTGGAGGTACCAGCGAGGAGGATGTTGTTTCATAGTGGAACAAGAGCCATGCCATAGTTGACGTTGGTAAGATAGTCCTTTTGTTGTTGTTTGATGAAGGGTCAATAGCAACAGGCATATGTACCAAAACATTAGAAGCATTATGAGTCACACGGTCAGAAGAAGAAAAAAGCAACATCCTTAAAAATATGGCATGCATGGATGTAAATAGTGATGACTGCACGGATCATAACATGTATACCCTTTAGAGTACAGAAATAACCAGTAAAGACACAATTGATGACTTTATCATCAAATTTATGATGATAAGGACTAAAATTGTGAACAAAGCAAGTGCATTCACATTCGCAAGGTTCAATAGGAAGCATAGTTCCTTGAGGATGCAAAACCTGATAAGTAATGCCACGAATCAAAACACAAGTAGAGTCCTAGGGACGCAGAAGTAGGCGATAAGAAGAGCTAAAGGCCTGTAAGACTTTGACACATGCACACCTTGTTACGAGGAGCGAGTGACTCCAATAAGATGTCAATGCCTACGCTCTGCAATACCATTTTGTTGGGGAGTGTGAGCGCAATATAGCTTATGAGATATGCCATATCAATGAAGATACTAATCAAAAGCGTGAGAGGTATATTAACCACCATTGTTAGTATGAAGGATCTGACGAGGGACGCCAAGATCGAGAGCCTTGGATTTGGGCCGCAATAGATTTTGCAGCGCAAGAAGAAACGAAAAGGGGAACAAAACCAAGAATAAAGAAGAGCTGATGCATAAGTTAATCGATCGATCGATCCCAGTATTCGATCGATCGATTGAAGACAGAGGGGTTTATTTTTTTTACGATTTTCAGTTCTCAGTCGATCGATCGAACACTATTTTCGATCAATCGAATGTGGATATGAACTTCTATGCGATTTGTATGTATATGTATATATATATATATATATATATATATATATATATATATATATATATATATATATATATAAGTTGATCGATCGAGCACAATATTCGATCGAGGCATGGCGTCGATTGATCGATTTTTCGAGTAAATGGGATCTGCCAAAAGACGGAATTTAAGTTTTAGGGGCAAACTTGTCTTTTCTTCGACTTTATTTGCTTTAGGATTTTCTTTTGTGAGGCCTCCTATATAAGTTCTCTAAATGAACAATGTAATTAATTTTTGATTAATGAAAAAGAGTTTATGCTTTCTTCTTGAGATGAGCAACTACGAAGAGTGAATCTTCTTCCCGCGAAGGATTTGGTGTGAAGCCAAGGGTGCGAAGTCCATGATCTCTACCTAATTTTATTTATCTCTTTGGTTTTATCTTCTCTACTTGCATTCCGATCCTAATCAACTCATTTCAACCGTTACCCTACGATTCTCACAAAGACCCATAAACCCAATATTCACCAAAGCCATTAAACTAATTTGAACTGTCGGATTGAATCGCTTTAACAAGCCCTGGATAGAACTAGTGATCCCATCTTTGAACTACAAGCGAGTACCCTAATCTGGAAGCGACTAGAGTCCTATCTCTAGGATCCTCCTTCCGCGAGGCTAACGGATCTAGCGCACTGATTGGACCCTACTCGAGCTAAACACGATCATCTAGGCAAAAAATCATGGAACTCTAAGGTACCACAATTATTTTCATATTTATTGCTTAATTAATTTAGTTTAATTTCGGCAAAATATTCATTTCATTATCATTCACGTAGTCTAGGGTTTTGTCTCGCGTCAGTTATGGTATCAAAGCCTACGTTTTAGGTTAGGGCATCTTTTGCATGTCATTTTAATTTCAGTAAATTATATGTTCATTTATGTTCTTCGAGTGTGCACGTCTTGTGTTCGACAATAGTCCTTATTCATTTTGGTTCACATGTGTATGTCATTTCGATGTCATATGATTTTATGTCATTTGTGTGCACGTCATGTGTTTGTTAAAACTCCTCAATTGTTGTGTGCTCCATAGAATTGTGTTTGAGTTGTGTTTGTGTCGAGCATAATTTAGGAGTCACTTACACGTCACCATGAATTTCTTACCCGTCATGAAAGGGTACTAGCCGAACGTGGGAACCGCTACACTCCAAATTCTTGGCAAAGTTTCAAAAGTTGTGATGAGATTAGAGTTAGGGGATATCCTCATCATCGTGAATCTGAGTACGACCCTGTCGAGAAGTTTCTAAAATCTATTCGGAATGAGGTTTTAAATTTTGAGGGATGGATAGACCCTAAAACCTTTGCGGAGTGGTTGACCAGTGTGGAGGGGTATTTTGATTGGTATGGCATATCGAATGAGTACAAAATTAGGTTAGTTTCGACGCGAAGGGCAATGCCAAAACCTATTGGACCAATGTTGAGTTTCGACGCGAGTTAGCTAATTGTAAGCCCATCACGCGATGGGAAGACATGAGGGAGCAACTTATTGAGAATTATGTTCCCTTCACGCACCGCCACCTTCTACTATGTTTGGAAGCTATTGTGGATAAGCGTCATAAACACACCTAACTTGAGCCAAGGAGAACCTACATTAAAGAGAGCTCTAATTTTGGGGTTCAACCATTGAAGCATGCGAATACTCTTATAAGGCCCCAAATCGATCACGAGAAAGGAATTGTCCACGAGAGATATAATTTTGGGGTTCAACCATCGAAATTCATGATTACTCCGAATTCCAAAATTGATAATGAGAAAGGAACGATTATTGAGAGATCCAAAACTAGTGGCCACAACAAATGCTCCAAGTGTCACATATTTGGACACTTTACTTATCAATGCCCCACAAAATTTCCTGCTCAAAATTTATTGACTAAAAGAGTCCTAAGAAGCCGGGAAATGTGAACGTTGAAGAAATTGTGTATGACTCTCGTACCGTGATGAGTGACGAAGAGTTGGAAGAAGCTGACGAAAGTCTAGTTTGTGTTGAAGAGACTTTTATTTCCCTTGTGAATAGTGATGTTGGGTCGAGTGCACGTGAGTTCATCTAACTGGATACACAAGAACCATTAGTGTCTATTGAATCAAGTACCCCATAGTCTTTGTTTTTGGTTGACACGAGCATATACGAGTTAATCGAGCCGAGTGTACATGAACTATTAGTGTCCCTTGATTCGATCACAAATGGAGCTGATAGTGTCCATAGAGTCGGTTGTGCCTAAGTCGTTAATGTTAGTAGAGTCAAGAGCACTTGAGTAGATTACATGTGAGTCGTTAGCACTGCATGCGCATAAGAGTATCGAATCCATAGATACGCATATACATCATAGTCTCGAGTTGCATACCGCTTCACATTCCAAGTCTTATTGTGACTCAACTTTGGAGTCTCATTCCGCATTGCATGCCGAAATTATGCTTAAAATTAATTTATGCAATGAAACTCTTAAAGTATCGATGCAGTTACCTAAGACTTTCATGAAATTCCAATTAAATAATCATATGCAATGGCTCAAATCGGATCTGAACGATTCTCAGCGGGAGTTGCAAAGAAGCTGCAAGCCCGCGGCGTTGGGCCTCTTAGAATTGTGGCAAGGAGTAGTCTTAATACGTACGTTCTTGAGCTTCCTCCAGATAAAGGGATTAACTCAACGTTCAATGTGGAGGACCTTCTCTAGGCTCAACCCCACCTCCTTGCAATCCTTTCCACCTCTTATTCATAATCTCATCCCAACTTTGTAGTCGATACCCCTTCCCTCCCCAAGCAGGCAGAGAAAAAAGGAAATTGAGGAATTTTAGATGATCTTATGGCATTCAACTACGGTAGAGAGTTTCTGGTTTATGAGATGCAGAGGTTTGGTAAGTCGACTACCGAGAGTGCATAGGCCAATCATGAGTGAGTTCGCCGCTTGAGTTCCTGTATTCCCGACTGATATCGTGATCACACTTCATCGGGGATGAAATCCTTTGGGTCCAGGAGGGTTGGCGAGCTGGGTTATTTGGTTCGTCAAGGAGAGGCTTACAGTGTACGCTCCAATACAATCGACCGGGATGACATTCACACATTAGCAGATGTCGAGATTGTTTGGGTTAGTTGCGAGGAGTTCCACCGTTCGAGTCCCAATACACTTGATCCATACTACATGCGTGTTTTATCGGTGATGAAACATTTTGGGTCTGGGAGAATGACGGGGACACCAAGATCGAGAACCTTGGATTTGGGCCGCAACAACTTTTAAAGCGCAAGAAGAAATGAAAAGGGGAACAGAACCAGGAATAAAGAAGAGCTTATGCATAAGGTAATCGATCGATTGAAGACAGAGCTATTTTTTTGGCGATTTTCAGTTCTCAGTCGATCGATCGATCGAATGTGGACAGAAACTTCTATGCGACATATATATATATATATATATATATATATAAGTCGATCGATCGAGGCATGGCGTCGATTGATCGATTTTTCGCGTAAATGGAATATGCCAAAAGACGAAATTTAAGTTTTAGGGGCAAACTTGTCTTTTCTTTGAGTATATTTACTTTAGGGTTTTCTTTTGTGAGGCCTCCTATTTGAGGTCTTTAAATGAACAATGTAATTAGTTTTTGATTAATGAAAAAGAGCTTATGCTTTCTGCTTGAGATGAGCAACTACGAAGAGTGAATCTTCTTCCCACGAAGGGTTTGGTTTGAAGCCAAGGGTGCGAAGCCCACGATCTCTACCTATTTTTATTTATCTCGTTGGTTTTATCTTCTTTTCTTGCATTCCGATCCTAATCAACCCATTTCAACTGTTACCCTATGATTCTCACAAAAACCCATAAACCCAATATTCACCAAAGCCATTAGACCAATTTGAACTGTCGGATTGAATCGCTTTAACAAGCCCTGGATAGAACTAGCGATCCCATCTTTGACTTACAAGCGAGTGCCCTAATCTGGAAGCGGCTAGAGTCCTATCTCTAGGATCCTCCTTCCGCGAGCCTAACAGATCTAGTACACGGATTGGACCCTACCCGAGCCAACGCGATCATCATCTAGGCGGAAAATCATGGTACTCTAAGGTACCACGATTATTTTCTGATTTAGTTAATTTCGGCAAAATATTCATTTCATTATCATTCAAGTAGTCTAGGGTTTTGTCCTGCGTTAGGAGCTTAATAGAACCCCATACTGAGTATGCTTCAAAAGATAAACTCAGGTGGCCCGAGCATGATCGTTAGAGAAACAACATAGAATTTAAAACCATCCAGAGACATGATAACAGCCCCAGAGACATGATAACGGCCCGAAACATCACAATGAATTAACTCAAAAAAGGAACATTACATCAAGGTATACAAGAATGATAATAACTTATGACACTTTTATTCAATTCAAATGCATCACATATTAACTTCACAGCTGTGCATAATGATTTGAAAGCAGGAAAGAAATCACATTGAGTATAAACCAGGAGTTTCATGTATTGCAACAACCGAAGGTAAAGAACTAAATAAAATACTAGATTAAGTGCCATCAGTGACAACAACTGAAGCTGCAACGCAATCTACTTCTTCAAAATAGTATAAGCCTCCTCTCTCCATTCCTTTACCAACAATCCTCTTCCTATGCAAAATACAATGAGAAGGATAAAATAGTTTAGTTATTTAACAATATTATTAACTGGAAGTAAATTGTATAAAAATGAAAAAACATACAGACTACAGAGTATAAGCCAAAGAGAGTGAAGATGATATATGAATAGTTTGAACACCCATAAAAGGAGTAAAGGAACCATCAACAAGTCAAACCTGAGCGGAGGTACTAGGTGGAGAATAGGTAGAGTCGTTGAGAAGCCCTATAACTCACTCGACATTTGATTAATAGCACTAGAGTCAATGACCTAGCGAGAGGAATAGGATGAGGTGGAGGGAGCAAACGCAGAGGTACTTGAAGGCTCTGGTCCAGGGATAGAGTTAGCAGTAGATGCATGAAACCGCAACTCAGCTCGAAGCATTTTTAATATATCAGTCCATAGAGATTCAATCGTGTCAAGAGGAGCATTCGTAGCATTCTCAAAAGTAGAAGCTCTGTGTGAGCCAATGACCATGACTGAATATTGTCAAGATATCCCCATTCCTATTTGATATCATTGGGGAAGCTTTGTAAAAAATGCTTCTGAAGGCTTGCGATGAAAATCTTTTTACAGGTTTTGAGTTATGTTTTGACGGCCCAGTAGTCACCCATCTGCAATATGCAGATGTCACAGTGATTTTTTGTGGCACTGGTGAGAGGGGGAAATGCACAATAGGAATGTGACAATTCGATGCTTTGAGATTGTGTCGGGACAAAGAAGAAATATTTCCAAAACCACTATTTACGAGTTACGACGTCAGATTAGAAGAGAATGAGACCATGAGACTTGTTTCTGTCATGGGTTGTAGATGGGGTGGCCTACCTGCTTCCTATTTTGGGGGTCCCATTCTGTAAAGGCAAGACATCGATATCTATGTTGGACCTGATCATCGAACATTTCAAAAGGAAAAGCCGGGTGGAAAAGGGCCCTATTGTTGAACGGTGGGCACTAACTTTGAGTAAATTTGCCCATCTAAACTATCGACTTACTTTATGTCCATGTTTGAGTGCCTGAAAGCGGTAATCAAGAGAATATAAAAAGTTAAAGAGGAATTTTTTATGGAGAGGAGGAAAGTCAAAAGTAAAGATTCACTTGTTCGATTGGGATGTTGTCAGACTACCTTTGGATGTGGGTGGCTTAGGCATAAAATACTTGGAACTTGTAAACCGAGCATTATTAGGTAACGAAGAGGAAGGCTCTTGGTGGGCTAGCAGCTAGGAAGCACTGATACGCCCAAAAGGGGCGCCGTACCCGTATCCAATACGTATTAGATATGGGTGGGATACGCGTGCATGCGTATCTCACAAGTTTCCATATTTTTTTAGAAAATAAAACTGGTGTGATACGCCGCTGATACGGGCGGGATACATGAGGGATACAGGTGGGATACGGGCGAGATAAGGGAGGGATACAAGAGGTTTATTTTTTTATTTTTTTAATATAAAAAGTGGTTTTAATCGCATAATTTAGGGTTGCCATTTTAGGTCCTTTGATTGGTGCTTCCTAGGACTCAGTCCTTTTTTAGGGTTGCAAAAGGGAGTGAAAAAAAGAGAGAGAAGAACTTACCTGTTGCGCCCTAATCCCTCGGAGAAGGACTTACCTAGCCCTTCGAAATCAGGGTTTTTTTTAAAATTTTATTTTCTTTCTTCTTCTCTCCTGTTTTTTGTTTTTGCTGCGATGGGCCCTTTGTTTTAAGCCGACACAATTTGGTGTTTAAATGATCTGACACCATCAGTTATTATTTTGATGGTGTTAGATCATTTAAACAAAATGCCGACTCTGTTTACCGCCAAGTGCTTAGAAAAGATGAAACCCTTTTATTTTGAAAGGGCCCGACTCAGGTGACCGTCATTTTCACACAAAAAAGGTCTTCAAATGATCATAAACCATCAATGGTTTAAGATGTGGGTGATTTGTACTGTTAGGGTGATTTAAGTCATCTGATTTCAGTCATAATGGCCCAAAAAAGGCATTGTAGGCAGATTTAAGCCATCTGATTTGTGGGCGTTAATATCGACCATTGTTTTCAATAATAATGGCTGATATTAAAGAACATCAATCAATGGTCTAAGCTGGGCCATAACGGTACAAATTTTAAACTTGGTTTAAGATGGGCTGTAGCTCTTACTGTTGGGTGCTTTTAAAAATTGAAACCCATAATTTTTAAGAGACCGACTCTCCTGACCATCATTTAAACACCACCATCAATGGTTTAAGATGTGGGTGATCCAAACCATCAAAGTGATAGTTCCTATATTGAAGTACAACATGACTAAAAACTAGTATTTTAAGGAGATCTAAACCATCCGATCTATTGCTACAATATCACCTGTTACTTTTAGTTTTAATGGCTGATATTAAAGTTCGTTAATCGGATGGTTGACATCCACTTATCCGCATATTTCATTGGGCTGATATTGCCATTCCAATGATAGATTTCTACTTAGGCAATTTAGATTGATCATCGATGTGTGCCACATAGCATAATGATAAATCAAACTTCAATGGTGTGAGATAAAAAAGGTATTGTAGGGAGATATAACCATCATAAATGGCTTAAAAAAGGCATTGTAGGCAGATTTAAGCCATCTGATTTGTGGACTTTAATATCGACCATTGTTTTCAATATTAATGGCTGATATTAAAGATCATCAATCGGATGGTTCACATCCACATATAGGCATGTTTTTTTCAGCTACTAACCCCACCAATGAAAATTTTTGTATCGTCAATGAAAATTTGAATATAATTTTCTATCACCAATGGAAATTTGAATAATTTTTTTGAATATAATCAGATTATAGAAATCATGTTTCAATTTTGAATATTATCAGATTATGGAAATCGTGTTTCAAAATTTTTCAATTTTGAATCTCCAATGAGCCCTTCTCGTAGTTTTGTCACCGATGAGAGTGGCGATACTCTTCCTCTATGGAGATATGTTATGAAATTAGGGGCAAATAATGGTGGGGGTGGTAACCAAAGATGGACTTGCAATTACTGTAATGAGACGTATACTAGATTGTATTCTAGAGTAAAGACACATTTACTCAAAGTTAGGGGTGTGGGAGTTGCTGTTTGTGATAAAGTTTTACCTGAACATATGAAGGAGATGACAAATTTAGAGGATGAAGCAGAAAAAATGAAGAAACCAAAGCAAGTCCCTCTACCTGTTCGATCCACTGCAAGTAGCCACAGTAGTTCGGTTACGATTAGTGGTGGTATTGTTGAACCTACCGCGCTTGGGAAAAGAAGGCAGGTTGGGGATTTTCCCTTGGAAAAAGCATGGAACAGTGAGGAGCGCGAACAATTGAATGGGATAATTGGTAGGATGTTTTATTCCGCTGACCTACCATTTCATTTTGCAAGAGGTCACCCACATTATCTTGAGGCCTTCAAGTTTTGCAACAAATAAAAATCTTGTTGAATATATTTCTCCTGGTTACAATTCTCTCCGAACCACATTGCTGCAGAGAGAGAAGGCTCACATAGAGAGGTTGTTGGAGCCAGTTAGAGGGACATGGAAAGAGAAAGAGGTTAACATAGTATCTGATGGGTGGAGCGATGCACAGAAGGGGCCGCTTATCAATTTCATGGCTGCAGTGGATGGAGGGCCAGTTTTAGTGAAAGTAGTTGATGGCACGAAAGAATATAAGGATAAGCACTATATTGCTATACTGCTTCTAGATTTTATTAAGGAGGTTGGACCTTATAACATGGTCCAAATCATAACAGATAACGCGCCTGTGATGAGAGCATTTAGGTCTCTTGTTGAGGTCGAATATCCTCATATTTTTTGGACTTCTTGTGTTGTCCTCACCTTGAATATATCTCTAAAGAATATTTGCGCAATGAAGAAAACGGTGAAGAATGAGCTCGCTTACAATGAATGCAATTGGATCACTCAAATAGCCGTTGATGCTTCATTCATACGAATTTTTATCGTTAATCACTCAAAGAGGTTAGCATTGTTTAATGAATTTAGCCCTTTGAAGTTGTTAGTTGTTGTCGAGACAAGATTTGCTTCAGTCATAGTCATGTTGAAAAACTGAAGTTTGTAAGAAGGGGTCTTTGAGGCATGATGATAAGTAGGAATGGTTTTTGTATAGAGAAGACGATTTAGGAAAAGCTGCAACTGTGAAAGAGCTAGTCTTAAGTGATACTTGATGGGATAAGGTCGATTGCAATATTTCTTTCACCATCCCTAATATATGAAATGTTTAGGCGTGCCGACACGGATAAGCTTATTCTACACATGGTGTATGATATGTGGGATGCAATGATTGAGCATGTGAAAAAAGCAATCTTTAGATTTGAAGGCAAGGAAGAAAGTCAGACATCGATTTTCTATGATGTGGTTCACGTTACACTCATCGATCGATGGGCTAAGAGTTTCACTCAATTCCATTGTTTGGCCCTGTCGTTGAATCCTAAGTTTGTTTACTCAATATAATGTATCAATTTTTGTTTCACAACAATCTATTTATTAGAGATATAGGACTCTTTTAATGCTAATAATCTTCTTTGTTTGTACTTTATAACCAGATACTATAGTGTGAAATGGATCAACGAGGCTCAAAATCGTGTTCTTTCCCACATGAATGCAGAAATATATGCGGAGAGGAGCAAATGTTTGAAAAGATTTTTCTCACTTCTTTAGATAGAGCAAGGGTGAATGTCGAGTATGCTAGGTTTTCCGGGTGTCTTGATCAATTTGGTGAATTTGATTGTTTGAAAGATAGGTGGACATTCTGTTGCCATTGCTTTAAGGCTTAGCCTTCAAGCTTCTTGGACAACCATGTTCGTCATCGTGTTGTGAGAAGAACTGGAGTACATACTTCATTCATTAAAGAGAAATTATATTTTGCCACAAAGTGCTGAAGATTTAGTGTATGTTCATGCTAATCTTCGATTTCTATCGAGAAAAAATAAGGAGTACGCCAATGGAGCAAACAAGATATGATTGCAGGAGACATTTGAGATGAATCATTTAGAGGTGTTGGGGTACTTGAGATTGCAAGCCTCTTGTTGGATGAATCGGATTTGGAGTCTGTTACGTTTACTGATGTAGATGCTACTGAGATGGTTGTTGACATCGTTTGATGTTGCTTCTAAATAATTTCTATTTTTTTTTTCATTTAGTTCATGACATGTTGAGGTTGAAGTGTTGATGGGATTTTGCAAATTAACACAGTTCTTACATTTTAATTTGAGCCTTCAACTCTAAATATATCTTTTGGAATGAATATGTCTCTTGAGTTAATATTTGTTGTGTTGTTTTATGTTTATTAACTATTTTTTAATTTTTAAATAACCTAAAATATATAAATTATTTTTTAAATATAACTACCCCTGCTTACGCATTCGATTTTTGAAAATTGTCGACGCTTTCATCGATATCATATATCTTACCCGTCAGCTGCACTTCACCTGCAGAGTGTGGCTAAGTATAGGAAATAAGTGGGGGGATGGGAAGTGAAAGGTCCTAGGGGCCGTTTAGGCTTTGGTTAGTGGAAGTGAGTGCATAAGGCTATATCGAGTTTTAAGGAGGGTATTAGTTTCATTCCAGGAGTGGGGAATGTAGTTAGTTTCTGGAAAGACAGATGGCGTGGTGATGGTCCCTTCATGAGGAGGTTTCCCTCGCCTTTTTCTCTCGCAAGGAACAAAAATGCTAAAGTATCAGATGTGCAAGATGGGACTCGAAATGAGGTATTCTAGAATATCCTCCTCCATAGGAATTTAAAGGAGGATGAGGAGATAAGAGTTGTTAGAACTCTTAGATGAATTTAGTAATGAATGGGAGGTGTGGCTTCTGATCTCTAGCCCTCCAATCCCCCAACGGCTGGGAATCCGTCATACACCCTTTGCGACTGTTAGCTGGCGCCTGCGGTGGAAGAGAGGCATACTTGGTTGCCTGGCGAGATGAGAGTTGAGGAGCTATGTCGATGGGATCCGATGGAAGCAAAGAGGTTGTCTCTCTTAAAGAGGAAGGCGACGCCTGGGAGGAAAAAGCAGTTATTGGTCTTTTATAGGAAGAGAGAGAAAAACAGAGGGGGAAGAAGTTCGTGGGGTAAGGACACGTGGGTCGGGGTGGTTTTAGAAAAATGGTTGATGGTTTCCAGAAACCTTTGTATGGGTGATCTGCCAAGTTTTGACTGTTGTGCCTTGTCTTTGACACATGGCCGATCGGGCATCGTCCCTCGTTGCTCTTCTCGTGATCTGTTGGTGGTGGCGTGGGGAAGTTCTGCCTTCACTACACGTGGCTGCCCCGAGCTACCCGTCTTCCTCTCGTTTATCCCTGTGCAGCTTTGGTCGTCGATGAATACCGATGCCTCTCTCTTAGGACACGTGTCCTTCGTGATTTGGTGGGGAGACAACTGGCTGAGGCTTCTGAGTGGACCTTTCATGGGTCGGTTTCTAGAGGGTTTTGTGCTAGTTTGGGAAATGGACCCGAAACGACCCAGGTTTTGGTCTTTTTGGGCCCGTTACGTTTGAGTCAATGGTTCCAAGACTCGGTTGGTTCCCTACAACCAGGTCACTCCAGTTTGGGGGGAGACCCGACAAAACCTATTTTCTCAAACCTTCAGCCGATGGAGGACCCTATTGTTTCAAGGGGTTCTGCTATTGGTGGCAGTTCTAGGACTTGGGAGTGTGGCGAAAGCTCTGACGCCCTTAATGAGGTGGATTGTCTGATAGGTGTTGGAGACACTTTAGGGATGTCGTTCAAAGGTCTCGATGAGTCTCTCAGGGATGTTTTTCGGTCCATCCTTACTAGCAGGAATAACAGTAACAAGAAGAGACGTAGTGAAATCTTGAGGGAGCTTGTGCGATTACAGTGGGGGATGTTGGATGGGAAGGGTGGGGGGGGGGTATAATCTCCCTCAATCTTCTTCGTTGGGCGGACCTATCTTTGGTTTATGAAGATTTTGTCATGGAATGTGCGACGTATTTGTGATAGATTCAAGCGGGACAGGGTCAAACAAGTCATATCACTCTTCAACCCGGCGGTAGTTACTCTACAGGAAACTAAATGGGGAAGTTGTGATGATGGTAAAGTCGCGTCTGTGCTCTGAGGGAATCGGTGGGATTGGATAGGAGTTGATTCAGTGGGGGCCTTGGGTGGGATTCTCGTAGCTTGGGATTCTGCACTCCTAGAGAGAATGGAAGACGAGTTGGGATATTTCTCGGCCTCGGTTGTGCTTCGAAGCAGGAATACTGGTAAAGTGTGGTCTTTCTCCGGCATTTATGGTCCTTCGAACGATAGTCAGTGTGACGACTTCTGGTTTGAATTGCCATCTCGGCTAGATGGGAGTATCCTCACTGCTTTGGGGGGGATTTCAATGCCATGAGATGGGTGTATGAGAAAAGCGACGGGCCACTTGATAGGGGGGTGGTGACAAATTTTAACGCATTCATTTATGAGTGGGAGCTGATGGACTTGCCTCTCACGGGAGCGAACTTGATGGACTTGCCTCTCACGGGAGCGAACTTTACTTGGTCAAATGTTCAGGATGAGCCCTCTTTAAGCCGTCTGGACCGCTTTCTTTGCACCATGGAATGGATGGATCTATTTCTGGAAGCTAAGGTTGAAGGCCATGCATGGGTCGTGTTGGATCACCGCCCTATTTTGCTAACGTGTGAGACTAGGGGGAAAGGTCCAGCTCCATTTCGATTTGAGAATATGTGGTTGTTAGGTGAACAGTTCAAGCAATTGGTCCCTTTGTGGTGGTGCGAGCAGGTGCCGACTGGGACTGCCTTATGCCGTTTCACCTCCAAACTTCAACTTCTAAATGCTCGGATAAAGGTTTGGAATAAGGCGGTCTAGGTCATGGTGTGGGTTGCGAAAGAGGTTTTATTACTCCGGTTGAAAGAGATTGATAACCTCGAGGAGATGAGGGCCCTGTCTGAGGAAAAATGGGAACGAACACAAAAGAAGCAGGAACTCGACAATAAATGTAGAGCTGAAGAGGTTCACTGGAGACAAAAATCCAAAGTTCAGTGGCTCAAGGAGGGGGATCAAAACACCAAGTATTTTCATGCAGTGGCGAATGCTCGGAACAAAGCCAACTACCTGAGCAGAATCATGATTGATGGGGTTGAATACTCTGAGATGGAGCAGGCCAGACTCAAAGTGGTGAAGTATTATTCTGATTTATATACGGATGAAGGTATGGTCCGACCGGAGTTGGATGGGCTTCCTTTCAAGTCCATTTATGAGGTAGAGTGCGTTGAGATGGAGAAACCGTTCAGTGAAGAAGAATGGAGGGCAATCAAGTTTGGAGGGAAAAATAAATCCCCGGGTCCGGATGACTTCACGCTGGAATTCTATTGAACTTTCTGGCCACTTCTGAAATCTGAAATGTTGGATGTTTTCAGCGAGTTTTATGCCAATGGCTATAGTGGTCGGTGTTTGAATTCTACATTCATTACGTTGATTCCAAAAAAAAATGGAGCTGAGGACATTTCGGATTTCAGGCCCATTAGCCTCCTCAATTGTTTGTACAAAATAATTTCTAAAGTTCTTGCCAACAGACTCAAATCGGTTATGTGTAAGATCATTTATGATAACCAAGGGCATTTGTTCAGGGTAGGCAATTGATCGATCTGGTCGCGGTTGCTCACGAGGTGATTCATTTTACCCATCTTTCGCGCCGTCCTACCACCATATGGAAGGTGGATATGGAGAAAGCTTACAATCGAGTTAACTGGGGCTGCCTTGACTATATGCTTGGCAGATTCGGGTTCGGGATGACCTGGAGGAGATGGATGCGCGTCTGTTTCTCTTCGGTTTGGTTTTCAATTCTAATAAATGGCACACCTGGTGGTTACTTTAATAGCTCTAGAGGCCTCCATTAGGGAGACCCGCTGTCCCCTTTCCTATTGAACATGGTGGGTGACGCCTTAGCTGGCCTTATTGCGTGAGCAAATCAGATTCAGCGTATCTTGGGAGTTTTGGTGGGATCTTAGGGTCGGGCCATCTCACACTTGCAATTTGCTGATGACACAATTCTATTTGGTCATGCTGATGTTGAAGAGTTTAGAAATCTTGCTGCTATCCTCGCTGTTTATGAGGCTGTGTGTCAACCTCCATAAGTCTGCCATAGCAGGAATTGGTACAAGGGACCAACAGATAGAGGAATTATCGGCTGCCGTCAACTGTGACATTGAGATGCTCCCCATCAAGTATCTGGGGATGCCTTTGGGCATCAAAAAATTATCAGCACGGGCGTGAGATCCAGTGGTTCAGCGGTTTGAACAGCGTGTGACGGGGGAACGCAGTGTAGCTACCCGAGCCTTCTACAACAACCACTCGTTACTTGGTGCCTGGACGACACACTATGTGGTGTCATCAGGACACGCGACATCTTGGTGCCTGGGGCCCGCGATGTGATGCCAAGAGGGCACGCGACATCTTGGTGCCGAGACAGCACAACATGTGGTGCCAAGAGGGCACGCAACATGGGGCCAGGAGGGCCTCGCGGTGGGGTTGTGCTGCGGTGGTCGCGACACGGTCGCAGGGGAAGACGATGTGAGGAGTCACGGGCGTGATGGCTGAGGACATGACACTGTGTGTCACGGGTAGGAAACGTGTGCCATGGGGGTATGTCAAACCAACGTGTTTGAAGTCCTCAGGTTGTTTACCCATAGATGGTGTTTGGACCATCTATGTGGGAGAGGTGTTAGATGAATGCCTTCCACCTACACGAGGCCTTGCGTCGCCAAAGGGGGCGCAAGTGTCTCCTAGGCCTGAAAGGGTGGGCCTAGGATGTCGACTCAGCGATGCCGTATGACACCCAAGGTGAGGTTGAAGTGTGACCTGAGCTACGCGTCGCGGTGCATACGGTTGGGCAATTTCACGAGAGCTGCGTGGGACTCAGTTGAGCACGACAGTATGTGGGCCAAGTATGGATGTGTGCTAGTAATTCAGAATGCACACGAAGGCGGGCTGCGTGGGACTCAGTTGAGCATGGTAGCATGAGGCACATTGGTGCAAGTGAGCGTGTCGTAAGGGGCACGATACATCGGATGGTAGGCCTTGGAACAGAGGTAACCACGAGAGGGAGTTCCCGTCCTCTAGGCGGGTGGTATCAGAGCTGATAAAGAGATTGGTTGGCTTCGTTGCATGCGGTAGCGAAGCACAACGCGGGTTGATGGTGCGTCGAAGGATGCCTTCGTGACAGTTTGTATCAGAGATAGGTTGACTTAGCGCATCGGATGTTAGATGCCGCACGGGCTGACACTGCTGGAAGAGTGACCCCGTGACAAGCGACTGTCTTCATGGAAAGGTAAACTGTTAAGCAGTGGGGGTTGTCTTTTGTTGGTTAAATCAGTGTTGTCCAGAATCTTATTTTCTTCATGTCTATGTTCCATCACCCGGTCGGGGTTATTCATCACCTAGAGCAAATTCAACGCAACTTCTTTGGGAAGGTTCGAGTCTTGGCAAACACTTCCATCTGGTGAACTGGGAGACCTGCCAGTTCCCCTTGTCGTGCGGAGGCCTGGGCATTCGGAGCTTGAAGGGAGCCAGCGTTGCTCTTCTGGGGAAATGGTTCTGGCGCGCTGGTCTGGAGAGTGAAAGAGGAAGTTTGTGGAGAGTTGTATTGGCTGAGAAGTATGGGCTTTTAAGTGGGAATTGGGGAATCAATACCACCATTCATAGGGGCTCTTCGGCTTGGTGGAAGGCCATTTGTTGAACGTGGCCTTCGTATGCTAAATGGATCAGGTTCAAGTGGGGTTGCGGCTCCCAGATCAGGTTTTGGGAGGATATTTGGGCCGATAGGGTCTGCCTTAAAACGCTTTTTCCGAACATCTACACCATTTCCACTAATCAGGTGGGGAGGATCAGCGATTTTGTCACGGAAACCAGTAGGGGTAGGATATGGGAGGTCTCCACCCGCCGGTCTCTAAGGCGCGAAGAGATAGTCTCCTTTTCCAGCCTGCTGTCTTTGATCTATTCTACCCTCTCTAATGTGCTACGTCAAGACCAACAGATATGGGCTGCTAGCAAAGATGACAGTTTCAACGTGAAAACTTATTACCAGATGCTCACATGTCGTCCTCTTATTAAATTCCAAGGAGCTTTTTTGTGGAAAACGGAGATCCCTCCTAAGGTTAGATTCTTTGCTTGGGCGTTAATCAAAGGGAAAGTCCTTACCATTGATCAACTCATCCGTCGGGGTATGGAGATGAACAATTTATGTGTTATGTGTCACCAATATGAAGAGATTGTTGTGCACCTGTTTCTACACTGTTAGTTGGCCTACAAGGTTTGGGGTGCGATTTTTAGGTTCTTCGGCATCGTTTGTGTTACTCCTACTGCCCAACAACTCTTGACTTGGAATTCGATCAGTTTTGAGGATCAGCTTCGGGACTACTGGAAGGTAGCATTCTTCGCGGTATGTTGGAATTTATGGCTTGAAATGAATGAAAGAACCTTCGTTAATAAAACGCGTCCGATGGGGATGGTCGTCAAGACTGTTAGTGACTGTAAGTCTATGTGGGTTTCCTGCTGATGGGGAGCAGTCTGTGCCCTGGGATCCGGGTTAGATTTGGGTAGTTTAGCCCTGGCTTAGTGGGTCTTTGGAGTGGTTTGTCTCTTTGTATTTTTGCTTGCTTTTTTTGTGTCGGTGTAAGCTTTTCAGCATCTTCTTGGTTTTTAATACAATTACTTTTACCGATAAAAAAAAACAATAATTAGTAAGGTAACTGTTGATGGGAACCGACAAGATAAATGGATGTGGGGCAGGGTAAAATATGAAATGTTTTACCGCCAAATCATTCTGTAAGTTCCTCTCAAGAAGATCATTAATTAATTATCAGTGGGTGGCATTATGGAAAGCGGAGTCCCCAATGGAAGTTAGATTTTTTGCTTGAGAAGTGGCATGGGGAAGAATTTAAACCTCTGTCCAGCTATGTAAGAGGGGTGTGGTGGTAGATAAGACATGCATATTCTTTGGAGCGGGGAAGGAAATAGCTAAGCATTTGGTTTGCATTAATTGCGCATGCTCATTCCTAGAGGTAAATCAACGTTGGGATTTGTGTTGCCTGGACATTTTTGTGACCAATCAACAACTTGATCGGTTGGAGAAAGCCATGAGAAAATTAATTAAAGACTAGCGTAACTCATGCTAGTTCGCAGGATGTGTACATGTTAGGTCAACTAATCATTAATCATTGACGGTTGGATGACAATGTTGGAGATTTGAGCAAGAATAATATCGAGATGAAGGAAATGCTATTTAACCGTTCATAATTAAGTCTAGGAGTACCCATGATGGAGTTGAACAATGGTATTTACGTTGATGGAGAGGTCAAATGCAAGGGAGACTGGGAGAGTATATGGATTGTGAGTGCGAAATGAGTGGTTAGTACAAAAGTAAGAGGAAAACATGCTGCAGTCATTTGTGGGAGACCAAGGACGAAGAGAAAGAAAATGTAAAGGAAGAAGAAAATAACCAAAAAAAAAAAACAATATCATGGTTGTTGATGGGCTGAAAACAGGCTTGTGTCTAATTTAGATGGGTCGGGCCTGTTATTTAAATTTAGTGGGCCTTTTATGTGCTGAATAACACTCATATGTTTGATGAAAGGGATGGGTCAATGGCACGTGATCACTTGGTGTCTGAAAAATTAAGAAAGCCTTGCTAGAGTAGTTTAGAAGTATTGAGATATATTAGTTCTCTATGTGTAATATAATATATGGTGTATAAAATATAATATTGGGTGTGCGAGTTGTAAAAGGGTTTTGTTGTTTTTCGTTTGTAATATAATAGCTAATAAAAAACCTTACTAAGCTCTTACCAGTCATGGAAAATTGAACCATATTGTTGGGACTGTTTCCGAACCTCCTTTATTTAGTTCCGATTTTACCCAGAGGGATATTGACAATTATACTATTTTGGGATGGTTATTCAGCCTTATGTCTAAGATTGACGCTCGAAGACTTGAGTGTCAACAAATTTATTGCTTCCTCGTGGGCTTACATCCCAAATTTGAGCCGTTGAAAGCACAAATACTGAGTACTGACCCCCTTCCCCCACTAGCACATGATTCTTGCTACGGAGTGCCGAGACAAGGGGAGTGGAGGAGGACGTGGTTGGCGTCTCGTAGTACTTTGGTATGTACTTTTCTCTCGCAAAACTGGTCATGGGAGGGCCAAGTGTTTTAAGCCACACGAGTATCCCCCACATTCGGGCATCACTTCTTTTGCTCATGTTGCTAATACTACCGAGGCTACTCCTTGTAATTTTGAGACTTCTAGATCTTCTGCGATTCATCCTGTCGATCCTGATCTTGCGCACTCTTTGCTCTGAGCTTATTACTGCTGTTCAGAAGACTTCAGGCATCTCAGAGTACTTCTCAGGCTCCTCCAGGTACTTCTTCTGCCTACCATGCTACATTATGTTCTCTATCCTGTACTGCTTGGGTCATCGACTCTAGCGCCTCTGACCACATGACAGGTGAGTCAACTTTTATTACTGATCTGGCTTTCCATACCTCTTATAGGTAGATACATTTGGTTGATGGCTCCTACAACCCTATCATTAGTGAAGGGAGTGTTTCACTACCAATCTTTCTCTTTTAAAAGTTTGTCCGACAATTAAATACCAATTTGCTGTCTGTTTGTGGCCTACTGACCGTACTAGATCTTTAAACTGTCCTGTAACTTTCTTTCCTACTCATTGTATTTTTTGCTCTCGACTAGGAAGCAGACTTTGGCATGGGACATGACAGATGATCTTGAAATGCTCCATGGGCATCTTGATGAGGAGGTTTATATGGGTCCTCAGCCTTATGGGGAGTATAGTAGGAAGGTGTGCCGCCTCCTTAAATCTATGGAAAAAAACAATCTCCCCATACCTGGTTCATGACATTTTGGTTATAGGCTTCACTAGATGTCACTTCGATCATACATGTTTTGTCATATGTTAATATAGTTTGGGATATGTTAATGATAACATCATCACTGAAGATGACAATAATTTCACTGCTCAGGTAAAAGTTGAACTTAGTATTGCATTTAAGATTAAAGATTTGGGGATTTTCAGGTTCTTTCCTGGCTTAGATGTTGTCCCTTCACTCAGAGGAAATATGTTTTGGATCTTTTACAGGACACGGGTATGGTAGATTGTAAACCAACTAAATCCCAAACACCATCTTCTTGCCGATGTGGTTGAATTTCTCTCTGATCCTTTTAAGTACCAGATACTTGTGGGAGTCTCTTCTATCTTCCTAATGCCCGACCCGATATTACTTTTATTGTATCAGTGGTTACTTGTTTTAGTGCTGATGTTCATCGTATATTAAGATACATTAAGTTCATAATTGTCTCCTAGTAGAAGTCTATTTTATTCTGATGTTGTGCATTCTATGTTTAGTTGTTATTATGGTGGTGACTATGTTGGGGCTCCTACAGATTGTCCTACATCTGGTTACTGTGCCTTCTTAGGGGCCAATCTTTTAGTCTGAAGGAGTAAACAACACAATGTGATCTCTCTGTCGAGTGATGAATCGGAATATTGAGCTATGGTCATGACACTTGCGAACTCCTTCGCCTTAGATCCCTTCTCTCCGAACCTCCTTCCTTACGTATTCCGCTTCACTGTAATACTTAAGCCACTATGTGTGTGTGTGTGTGTGTGTGTGTGAGCAGCAGGAGAATGCATCTGGGCACAATGACAATGGCATTGCGTCCAGATGCAGACCACTTGCTACGTTGCACGTGATCAGAGAGTTACACCGATCATCTAACGGTTCACCCAACCCCTTAGGGTTTTAGGAATTTTTTTTGGACCATTTTGCCCTTCATATCACAGTTTAAACTTTCCATCCGCCAAATAAACTTGGTGCATTGAATTTTACACTCTTTGACCAGTTTTTAACTGTGGATAAACAACCTTTTATTATTTATTTTTTGTATGGTGGCTGATCGACCTTGAGCAACTTGTTGTGGCACCTGGTCTTCGAGTTGGGTGCACGTGGTGCCCAACTGGTTTGGACGCATAGTCTCTCTCCCCCCCCCCTCTCTCTCTCTCTCTCTCTCTCTCTCTCTCTCTTTATATATGTATATGATAGGTAAGCTGGTATTGAACCTGCGACCTAGAGATTGCAATATTGTCAACCTTTCATTGGGTTACAAGCCGAATCCCCCTGCCATTGATATTACTTCATTCTTCATGAAAGAACTAAGCATGTTGAGGTTGATGTGCATTTCATTGTGCTACAGGCCAGGCTCATTAACACTCCCATGGTTTCATCTTTTGAGCAATTTATTGATGTTTTTACTAAGGCTGTTGGTCCTACTCTTCTTCGAGATATTCTTGTCACGCTGGGCATGATTGATATCTATGCACCAACTTGAGGGGGAGTATCGAAATATATTCAGTCTCTGTGTAATATAATATACGAAGTGGAACATGCAATATTGTGTGTGTGAATTGGAATTAGGATATTGTTGTCTTTCGTTGGTAATATAATAGCTAGTAGCTCTCTCTCTCTTTCTCTCTCTCTCTCTCTCTCTCTTCCTATCTAATCCTAACCCTAGCTACAAATACTTAATCTTCACCAATCTAACTCTAATTTACCAAACATTGAAGTCTTCTAGGAGTGTTATCTTATCAAGTATAGTGAAAAAATATGAGTTACTTGAGGTGAGTAAAGGGTGGCTTTAGAGAACAAAAGAAAAAAGAAGTAGCAACTGGATTATGATTGGCTGAGAGTAGAGAAAAAGCATAATGAAGAAACAGGGAGATCCTCTTTATGTGATACACTAAGAGAAAGTGGCTGGGAGGAAATGATAATTGGGATTTATGAGAGCTGAGAAAATGGCGGTGCAAAAAAATAGAGTTCATGAAATGGCTGAAATAACAAGGGTTATGAGAGGCCGTTTCTCATTTAGTGCTGACTTTTTAATTAGCATAGGTGTCAAAACTCTAAATTTATTACTCACTGGAAATAGGAAATTAGGGGGAACTGTAGGCAATAATAAGGAGAGTTGACAGATTTGATGTATTTGGCAGAGTTTTGATAGAGTAGATTTATCTTTTTCTTGTGTGTGGGTACTGTGCACACATGTTGTAGTTCAGTATTTTGTTTGCTTGATTTATAATTAAATCATAGCCATGCAAGTTGCAGTTTGCATTAAAATTTGTACAGAAGTTGTATTTGTCCCGGAGATGGAGGTTGTAGCATATGTAGCCCACAGCTAGAAGTCGCGTTTCTAGTTCTTGTATAAAGCTTTCCATAATTTATTTAACTTTCATCATATGTGCATCCCTGTTTTGTTTCTCCTTTGTATTTCCTCCATTCAACCCGTCTTTCCATATTGTCGGGAGCATCACTAGAATTGCAAAACTCTAAACCCAAAATCTGGACAGCTTATGTGGTTAAGAGTTGACTCCATGAGCAAGGAAACAAGTGTCACCACTAGATGATATTGAAGCAAGACCAACTCCTTAGGCTATTACATTTGAAAAGCTTATATTTATAGATACATATCAGCGCCCGTGCCCCTGAAAGTTGTATGTGTCAAGGTATTTAAGGCGGTGTGCCGAGGTCATGGCGAAGAGGCTCGCTACGCCATAGCGAGATGACGAGGCTTTTTATTAATTTTTTATTTTTTATTTTATCTATTAATTAGTAATATTCTTTTTTTTTTTATAATGGAAGAAAAAATAAAAAACAATATAGGAAGAAAAAAATCAACTATTGATTAATGAAACATCGTTCGTTGATTTTACTATTGAGGATTTCATGTTCTAGGCATAAAAAATATCAATAAATACAAATCAAATATGGAACATTAACATATTTGCAACATGGTAAATATAAATTAATAAATACGAAAAATAATAAATATATAATATTAAAAAATATTTGAACTGAGGTTTAAGTGTCGCCAATGTCGCCAATACCGGTGTTGTTAGCTGACGTGAGAGAGAGAGAGAGAGAGAGAGAGAGAGAGAGAGAGAGATGATTTTGTGATTTATAAGTTGGGCTTCTGTAACTTGCAGTTAATTTTCGTAACTTATATATTATAAAAAAGTTAAAACTTACAAGTATTATAAATTATAACAATGTCATACTTATAACTTATCTATTTTATGCGTAGTATACATTATTATATCTAAAAAAAAAATCAAATAGCGTGCATAGCAACACCATAATGATGTTCCGCTATGGCGGCAGTATTTAGTCATGATGGCTATTTGGTTGTATGTGACAACCATGATATGTGTCAGCTTTTGACAATGAGAGATCAACTTCAATAGATCGCCATCTATTGAAGTTGATGATAGCCTACTAAACATATTAAAATCAACATTGACTTGGAAAACATTCTCACTTATGCCAAGTCTCTTCAGCTATGCAACACTTCATTCTTATATCCAATTTTAGGAGGCCTTGGAATTAATAGTGTTTCTCTAGAAGCTAACCCTCTCTGGAAAGTTGAAACCACATTAAAGAGGCATGGATACGTTTTCTTGAATGGGCTAACATTATTGGAGTATCATTTATCAGAATATTAGTAACTGCTGGATATCGTACCATCGATTCTGGTATATAGACTTACCTTCAATTCAATGCCATCATTGGATTGACGATAAAATAGAGTCCGAGGTTGCAAACAGTGGTTCGATTGATGATTAAGATAGTGATGCGAATTTTAGATCCACCTGTTTGAATCGTGATCGGATAAAGAGGAGACGTCAAAAGAGAAAGTGGACCCACGAATGGGTTTTTAAAAAAAAAAGTGCTCGTTAAAAACCCGTTTGATCAGAAAGAAGAAAATCCAAAATTTATTAGGGTTTTCAACTTTCAATCTCGTCACTTTTATGTTTGGCCTATTTTGAAGTGTCAAACGAAGTCGGATTAATACGAAATTGATCATATTTGAAAGCTTATCGAAGTAGCTTTCCAACGAGCCAAAATTTGAGCAATTCCGACAAGTATTGGAGAAGTTATGGTTAGTTTTCGGAGGCTGCACATAAAGTGACGAATTTCAAGAATCCTAATTGAATTAGGATTAATATCTTTTATTATTTTATTTTAGAAAGTAAGAGTTATTTCTTTTATTAGAAATAGGATTAGTTTTCTTATTATTTAAGACTTTATTGTTTTAGAAGAATTAGGATATTTCTTTTATTTGAATTAGGAATTAGAGTTATACTAGGATTTTTAATTTTATGCATTGGTTAGCCTATTTAAAGGCTTGTAAACACTTTTATTATAAGTTTTTGGTTAATGAAAATTGCTTATGCAAAATTGAGAGTTTTTAACTTTCGTGAGGGTGTGATTCTCTCAAAACGGAGAGCGATTCTTCGATTTCCGCTTGCGGTTTGGTGCGAGGCCAACTCTTCTTCCATCTCCATCTTCTTTAGATCTACGGTTTGCGTAAGTAGCGTAATCCTAATTATTTTATTGATCTCATAAAAACCTCAAATCAATATTTTGTTCATCATTAATTTTATTAGCCTTTTATTTTCGTTTGGTATCGAGAGAACCCGCTTGCGAGTTCGTTCGACGCCCTAAAACTATCGGAGATCTAGCCGTTCATAAGAACCCTAGTCTTCTAGATCTGCGATAGGGAACGTACATGAAAGTAACACTATTTTTGGTCGAAATTAAATCACCTAATTGAATTTCTAGAATTTTCGTGGTAATTTGTTATGAGAAATTATTATTTTTTAATTGATTAAATTAATTTTAATCCTAATCTCAGCCCTAACATTGCATATAGTAAGTTCCCGCATCAAATTGGTATCAAAGCATCAGTTTAGTTTTAGGGTTTTAGTGCTCATATAGGTTTTAGGTTTTTTCTTTTTTTTTTTAAAGTTTTTTTTTTTTTTAAAAAGTCATTATTTCCAATCCGTCTAGCTTTTGTCTAAAAAATTTGGTCTGTCTTTTGTCTGAAAATTTATGCCTGTCTTTTTGTCTGCAATTTTTGTCTGGCTTTTGTCTGAAATTGTTCGTCTAGCTTTTTATCTACATTTTTTATTAATATATATATATCGTCTAAATTTTTTTTGTCTAGTATTTGTCTAACTTTTGTTTTCCATCACTTAGTTTTATAATTGCATGTCATTTCAATCTTATTGCATTCTATTTCATTAGTGTGCACGTCTAGTGTTTGACAAAAGTCCTCATCCATTGTTGGTTCATAGTGTTTGTCTTTTCTAGTATTGTGTTTGAGTTGTGTTTGTGTCAAGCATCATGTATGAGTCACTTACATGTCATCGCGAATTCCTTATCCGTCATGAAAGGGCACTAGCCAAACAAAGAAACCGCTACACTCCAAATTCTTGGCAAAGTTCCAAAAATCGTGATGAAACTAGAGTTAGGAGATTCCCTCATTGTGAACCCGAGTATGACCCAGCCAAGAAGTTTCTCAAATCTATTCGAGATGAGGTTCCAAGTTTTGAGGGATGGTTAAACCCCAAAACCTTCGTGGAGTGGTTGTCTAGTGTTGAGGAATATTTTGATTGGTATGACATACCAAATGAGTACAAAATTAGACTAGCAAAAATAAAGTTGGAGGGTAATGCCAAAAATTTTTGGACTCGCATAGAATATCGTATTGAATCTCTTCGAAATAAACACATTTCCACATGGGAGGACATGAAGGTGAAACTTATTGAAAAGTATGTTCCTTTAACACACCGTCACCTTCTTCGGAGTTTAAAAATCAAGACGGATAAGTGTCCTGATTGCCTTAAGTGTCAAGGGTTTGGACACTTTGCATACCAATGCCTCACAAAATTTCCCACTCAGAATTTATTGACTAAAATAGTGAGTCCTAAGGAGGAGAATAGAAGAAAGAACGACCCTAGTAGTACTCCGAGTGAAGAGGAGATAGAAGAAGCTGATGAAAGTCTAGTTTGTATTAAAGAAACTTCTATTTCCCCTGTGAGTAGTGATGTTGAGTCACTCACACTTGAACCAATCGAGTCACTTGCCTATGAGTCATTGGTACCCGTAGAGTTGGGCGCACACAACTTGTTGGTGCCCATTGGATCGAATACATGTGAGTCCATCGAACTGGGTACACAAGAACCATTAATATCAATTGAATCGAGTACCCCAGAGTCTTTGGTTTTGATTGAAGCGAGTACTCACGAGTTAATCGAGTCGAGTGTACATAAGCCATTAGTGCCCTTTGCATCATTCACACAAGTCATCAGAGTTTGCATCCACTTTTGCATATTGCATTCATGAGTTGCATGCTGAGATTAAGAAAAGAATTAATTTAAAGAATGAAAAATACAAGTTCTCTGCAGATTCTCATAGACGGTTCAAAGAATTCCAAGAGGGTGATTTTGTGATAGTTCGAAATAGACCCGAGCGATTCCTGCAAGGAGTTGCAAAGAAGTTACGAGCTCGTAGTGCTGAACCCTATCAGATCTTGAAGCGTGCCGGTTTTAATGCTTATATCTTCGATCTTCCGCCGGAATTGGGGATTAGCATGACTTTTAATGTGGAGGACCTTATTCCATTCCATGGCCCTTCAACCATCCCTGCCAACCCCTTTGAGCCTTCTATATCCGATGATCCAATTATTCCCCTTCCTGCTATTCCCCACCTACTCGGCAAATCCGTGAGATCATCGAAGATGTGTTGGAAGATCAGATTGTGTCCACCAATCACGGGGGACTTCAGAAGTACTTGGTCAAGTGGAAGAACAAGGCCGACACAGAAAATACTTGGATTACACGGGAGGAATTTCAACAGCTTGATCCGGATCTTTTGGACCGTTATCACAACCAGCATTCATCGGGGATGAATCCGTCTAACCCGGGGAGAGTTGATGGGGACGTCCGATTCAAGTCGTTTCCGATCGAGGTTCCCTATATATTGTTTGTGATCTTGATCGTGAAAATCCATGCCAACCAAAGTTCGAAGTCGAACTTTTTCAAAGTAGAGGGGATTGATGCGAATTTTAGATCCACCTGTTTGAATCGTGGTCGGATAAAGATGAGACGTCAAAAGAGAAAGTGGACCCACGAATGGGTTTTTTAAAAAAAGGGTCCGTTAAAAACCCGTTGGATCAGAAAGAAGAAAATCCAAAATTTATTAGGGATTTCAACTTTCAATCCCTTCACTTTTATGTTTGGCCTATTTTGAAGTGTCAAACGAAGTCGGATTAATACGAAATTGATCATATTTGAAAGCTTATCGAAATAGCTTTCCAATGAGCCAAAATTTGAGCAATTCCGACAAGTATTGAAGAAGTTATGGTCAGTTTTCGGAGGCTGCACATAAAGTGACGAATTTCAAGAATCCTAATTGAATTAGGATTAGTAACTTTTATTATTTTATTTTAGAAAGTAAGAGTTATTTCTTTTATTAGAAATATGATTAGTTTCCTTATTATTTAAGACTTTATTGTTTTAGAAGAATTAGGATATTTCTTTTATTTGAATTAGGAATTAGAGTTATACTAGGATTTCTAATTTTATGCATTGGTTAGCCTATTTAAAGGCTTGTAAACACTTTTATTATAAGTTTTTGGTTAATGAAAATTGCTTATGCAAAATTGAGAGTTTTTAACTTTCGTGAGGGTGTGATTCTCTCAAAACGGAGAGCGATTCTTCGATTCCCGCTTGCGGTTTGGTGCGAGGGCAACTCTTCTTTCATCTCTATCTTTTTTAGTTCTACGGTTTGCGTAAGTAGCGTAATCCTAATTATTTTATTGATCTCATAAAAACCTCAAATCAATATTTTGTTCATCATTAATTTTATTAGCTTTTTATTTTCGTTTGGTATCGAGAGAACCCGCTTGAGAGTTCGTTCGACGCCCTAAAACTATCGGAGATCTAGCCATTCATAAGAACCCTAGTCTTCTAGATCCGCGATAGGGAACGTACATGAAAGTAACACTATTTTGGGTTGAAATTAAATCACCTAATTGAATTTCTAGAATTTTCGTGGTAATTTGTTATGAGAAATTATTATTTTTTAATTGATTAAATTAATTTTAATCATAATCTCAGCCCTAGCATTGCATTTAGTAAGTTCCCGCATCAGATAGGGAATTATTTATTCAATTCTCCACCTTAACGATGACAGAAAAAGGGATTGATCAAACTCTATTGAGTAGAGTTTGATAGTCATCATTCATCAAATGATTGAACAATCGGGATCCATTTACTTAGATACTTGACATTTGTAAAAGTATCTAATGAGTTAAAAATAGTGACTGCTAGGGGTTGGAATTTGGCTAACCGAATACAAATGTAACTTTTCACATAAAATTGTTATAATTCAAGGAGATGAATTTGGATTTTATCATGTCAAACGGGGATGCCGGTAAAGATTACGCTTTCTGTTGTTTGGAAACACACCCTGATGCGTGTTTACTAACAACTCATATTGATCAATTTCGAAACATGTTTCATGGCGCTCATTTTTTCACGTAGGGTGCAAGGTTTTTTGCAGACCACCCACTTTACATGTCCGATCTTTTTGCTACTGCATTCTTTTGCAGACCACTCCCTTTACATGTCTGATCTTTTTGCTACTTTGCTCTTTAGAAATTGGATAATGCTGCGATTTAATATTATTTACATTGAATTCTGTTTCTAAAATAAGTTTTACTCTGCTATGTGTTGTTGCAGAAGTGTATCACGAAATGGGATGATGCGCAACCTCCAATGAAAGGGAAGTTGAGTTGAGAGCAGTAAAAATGGAAATATTCACATAGGCTTAATTTCTTTCTTTTTTCTTTTATATATTGATTATTAGAGTATAACCGGTGCATCGACGACCATCCAATCATCTAGTTTACAATACGAAACCAGAGGAAGAATTCAATCTGCTTCTGACTTGAGACTCTTGATGTATTCAACTTGGCTAACCTCTTGGCAGGTTTAGTTCTAGTAGTGTTTGCTTATTTGTATAGGTGTTTTTTTTTTTTTTTTCCTTAATATATTTTTGTAATTTAGTCATGTGATGGTTGTGAATATCTTTGTAATCATCAGATCATTTATTTTCCCCTTGTTTTTTGCCCCTCTTTCTGTGTTGTTCTTTCAAGTTGACCCGAAGATGAGATGATCAAGGAATGATGTCACCACAATATTATTATGGTGGTGCCTATTAAAGTTGGTGGATTAGATGGTATGAATCCTTTGGCGGGCATGTTTTTTGAGTTGAGTTTAATTTATGCAATGACTTTCCACTAGGTTGAATTTGTTGGTACAGGTGGCCGTGGTGCCTCATTATGACCATATTGATGGAGAAATAAAATTTTCATTATACCCAATTAACCAGGTTAAATAATGTAATTGTATAATGAAAATTATCACCGACCCTTTTGTGATTAATGAGGGCTGTTTCTCCTCGAGCATTGACGGGCAAATCTGAACTGCCAATATAATGGGTGGTAGACCCATTTAAGATGTGGAAAACACATTTGTGTATAAGGATCTAATGGTAGAAACTACCATTAGATAAAGATGGTTTGGGAGAAAATCATGGCTCCAGGCGATCATTAGACTTGCAGCACTTTCCTTGGCGATCAAGTGACAGTAGACGGTTAATCAATGACCCAGCTTTTTATCGGGTCATGTTTACATGCTATCAGTGGCTGTTTGCCAATAAAATAAATTATTGTTTTAATTTTTTTGGTGATTGTGGAATGATGCCTATCAATGGCTATTTGCATGCTCCATTTATTTATTTATTATTTTCAACCATGGATCAAAATTTAGGCCGAAATGATCGAAATTTCGGTCCAAATTTGTATGGGATTCATATTTTTGGTCAAATTATCGGCTGAAATTTTGGTTTTTGGTCGAAATTTCGTTTTCAGTCATGCCCGAAACCGAAAGTTTCGCCGATATTTTGATCCTTCAACCTTCCATTGTGGCTATGTGCATGCTCTTGATAAGATAACAGAGACCAATGTTAAGAAGTTCCCACGATTCCGAATTCCGGTTTGACTTTCGGCACTCTATAGGGGAAGCTATAAAGTTATGTACTAATATTATAAAAAGTTTCAAAAAAAAAGAAGGGAAATTTACCTGACCGACCCTGTCAGATGTACCTTTTACTGTAGAGACCCTAGAGTTTTACCTTTACCCAATTCGACCAGCTGGAAGCCTAGCTGACCCTAAGGATAGCAAAAAGTCTAAATTACTCTCTTTCTTTAACGCACAAAAACATCATCTTCTTCCTCATTTTAATTTGCTACAGTTTTTAAAAATCAGAGGTGATGAAGGTGATGGTGTCTTCTCCTCAATCCAATCTATTTCGATCTGCTATTTGAATCTATCCAGATGCACCTTTGTAAGGCAATATCGCCTCTTAAAAAAAATTAAAGTAAAATAAAAAATAAAAAAATTTAAACAGTCGATGTCGACTCTTAACACAGTCGATGCCGACTCTTAAAATAGTCGATGGCGACTCTTAACACAGTCGGTGTCGACAGTTTTAACAGTCGACATCGAATGTTTACACAATCGATGGCGACTGTGTATACAGTCACAATCGACTGTATATATATATATATATATATTATTAATTTTTTTTTTATACAGTCGATGGTGACTGTATGCACAGTCGCCATCGATTGTGTAAACAGTCGATGCCGACTGTTAAAAAAAAATTATTATTATTATTTTTATACAGTCGATGGCATTTGTATACACTCATCATCGATTTTTATATCGATGTCGACGAGCAAATGTTTATCGACAGTAAAAAAATAATTAAAAAAAATTATTATTATTTAATGATACACAAATGCCATCGACAGTAAATAAATGATCAAAAAATAAATAAATAAAATCTTTTTTATAAAAATAATGATTAGATCTGTGTAGTCCTCTTGTTTTTTTTTTATTTCAAATGTATCCTAGAAAGAAATGTAATTTTTTTTTGAACTCTCTATGCCGAAAAATCCTCAAGACATAATGAGGAGCAGATTGAAAATGGAAGAAGCCGGGGACATTTTGTGAAGAATGATAATTTTGACTTTTATCAGATTGCTTGAGTCGAAATGATTATAGTAAAGGTGAAACCATAGGGTCTCGCAGCAGTAAAAAGGTACATCCCATGTGCCTGGTCGGGCCGCAAATTTTCCCAAAAGAAAAGGGGTTGTCACAATTATTAAGGTCTTTAAAAATACATTTGAAAGTACAAAAGAAAGGAAAATTTACCTGACCGACCTTGTCAGATGTACCTTTTACTGGAGAGACCCTATAGTTTCACCTTTACCCAAATCGACCAGCTCCAAGCCTAGCCATAATAAAAAGTCAAAATTACCCCTTTCTTTAATATACAGAAGCATCGTCTTCTTCCTCATTGTAAGCTGCCCAAGGATCTTTCTCACCATAGAGATTCAACAGGAAGCTCTATTTCTAAGGTACACCTAGATCTAAACCGTAAAAAAAAAAAAAAAGAGAATACGCCTAGATCTATGCCATATGATATTTGCATTTTTTTTTCTTCTTTCTAAGGTATTTATTTTGAAATTATTTTTTTTCGATGCGAAAATCACAATCGACATCGACTGTGAAAATAATCGACATCGACTATTTACACAATCGATGGCAACTGTGTATACAGTCGCCATCGACTATATAAAAAATAAAAAATAAAAATTTATTTATTTATTATTATTTTTTTTGTTTTTATTTTTTTTTACAGTCGGCATCGACTGTTTACACAATCGATGGCGACTGTGTATATAGTCACCATCGACTGCATAATTTTTTTTTAATTATTATTATTATATTTTTTTTTCAGTCAACATCGACTGTTAAAACACTCGGCACCAACTGTGTTAAGAGTCTCCATCGACTATTTTAAGAGTCGGCGTCGACTGTGTTAAGAGTCGGCATCGACTGCTTAAATTTTTTTTTTTTTTTTTTAAGAGGCGATATCGCCTTACAAAGGTGTATCAGGGTCGATCCAAATAGCAGATCGGAATAGATTGGATTGAGGAGAAGGCGTCGTCACCTCTGATTTTTAAAAACTGTAGCAGATTAAAATGAGGAAGAAGATGATGTTTTTGTGTGTTAAAGAAAGGGGGTAATTTGGACTTTTTGCTATCCTTAGGGTTGGCAAGGCTTCCAGCTAGTTGATTTGGGTAAAGGTGAAACTGTAGGCTCTCTGCAGTAAAAGGTACATCTGACAGGGTCGGTCAGGTAAATTTCCCCTTTTGGAGAAATTACCTGACCGACCCTGTTAGATGTACCTTTTGGGGAAATTTACCAGACCGACCCTATTAGATGTACCTTTTGGAGAAATTTACCTGATCGACCCTGTCAGATGTACCTTTTACTGCAGAGACCCTATAGTTTCACCTTTACCCAAATCGACCAGCTGGAAGCCTAGCCGACCCTAAGGATAGCAAAAAGTCCAAATTACCCCCTTTCTTTAACGCACAAAACATCATCTTCTTCCTCATTTTAATCTGCTACAGTTTTTAAAAATCAGAGGTGACGAAGGTGGCGGCGTCTTCTCGTCAATCCAATCTATTTCGATCTGCTATTTGGATCGTCCAAGATACACCTTTGTAAGGCGATAGCGCCTCTTAAAAAAAAATTTAAATAGTCAATGCCGACTCTTACAAGGTCGATTGTTTTAATAAATGACATCGAATTTATTTACAATCGATGGCGATCGTATACAAATGCCATCATCGTAAAAAAAATAAAAATTATATAATCGATGGCATTGATACACAAATGCCATTGATTGTGTAAACAATGATGCCAATCAAAAAAAAAAAAATAAAAAAGAATAAAATTTTATATAATGATGGCGATCAGATAGACAATGATCGATTGTGTATATAAATAATGCCGACTGAAAAAAAAAAAAAAATTATTTTTATTTTTATTTTTATTTTTATACAGTCTACAGTCGCCATCGATTGTGTAAACAGTCGATGTCAATTGTAAATTTTATTAATTAATTAATTATTATTATTATTTTTTTATACGGTCGATGTCGATTGTGATTTTAGCATCGAAAAAAAAAATTTCAAAATAAATACCTTAGAAAGAAGAAGAAAAAATGTAAATATTAGATGGCATAGATCTACGTGTATCCTCTTTTTTTTTTTTGACGATTTAGATTTAGGTGTACCTTAGAAATAGAGCTTCCTGTTGAATCTCTATGCTGAGAAAGATCTTTGGGCATATTACAATGAGGAGCAGATTACAATGAGGAAGAAGACGATGCTTTTGTACGTTAAAAAAAGAGGTAATTTTGACTTTTTACAGTGGCTAAGCTTGGAGCTGATCGATTTGGGTAAAGGTGAAACTATAGGGTCTCTCCAGTAAAAGGTATATCTGACAGGGTCGGTCAGATAAATTTCCCAAATATTAATAGTTCAAATTACAAAATGTCACGAGTTTACCATATATTTAATTGAGAAGGGTGATTTGGTAATTTCATGAAAAATGTTTATCACATTGATTGGATGTCTTACTGGGAGCCCCAAAAAGCGCAACTGTTGGATAAGTGGTAAATGTGGGTAGTTATTAAGATTGTGGGTATAATTGTGAGTAAGTGCTAAATGTGGGTAGTTACTAAGATTGTGGGTAGTTACTAAGATTGTGGGTATAGTAGTGGGTAAGTGTTAAATATGGGTAGTTACTAAGATTGTGGGTAGAATAGTGGGTAAGTGCTAAGTGTATGGTAGTTATATTTAAGTCTATATAAGGATCATCTTGTATGTGTTTTATGCAAGTGAATAGAAAGAAAGTTTGCTTCTTCATTTATTTAGTTTCTCTTTTCTCTCCTTCTATCAGTAGTATCAAAGCCAAATTTGAGTTTCGAGGAGAGAAAAAGTGAAATTGATGGCTTCCGAAAGTTTTGTGCAGCCAGCCGTTCCACGCTTTGATGGTCACTATGACCATTGGAGCATGCTCATGGAGAACTTCTTGAGGTCCAAAGAATATTGGACGGTTGTTGTTTCTGGAGTAGCAGAACCAGCAGAAGTGTTGTGCTGACAGATGCACAAAAGACAGAGCTCGAAGGGCTGAAGTTAAAAGATCTTAAAGCAAAGAATTATCTCTTCCAAGCAATTGATCGTTCAATCTTGGAAACCATTCTTTGCAAAGACACGACTAAGCATATTTGGGTCTCGATGAAGAAGAAGTACCAAGGTACGGCGAGGGCTAAAAGGCAACAGCTTCAAGCACTTCGTTCGGAGTTCGAAATACTTCGAATGAAGTCAGGTGAATCAGTTACAAACTATTTTTCAAGAACGATGACAATCGTTAACAAGATGCGGATCCATGGCGATAAGACAGAGGATGTTCTCATTGTTGAGAAGATTCTTCGATCCTTGACACCAAAATTTAATTTTGTTGTCTGTGCTATAGAAGAAGCTAATGATGTTGGTTTACTATCAATTGATGAATTACAAAGTTCTTTGTTGGTTCATGAGCAAAAATTTAATCAGACGGAAAAATAAGAACAAGCATTAAAGGCATTTTCAGAAAATCACTCTACACCTAGTAGAGCTGATAGAGGACGAGGAAGAGGCAGAGGTCGAGGTAGAGGAGGCAGATACAACAATGATCGTGGGAACCAACAACAAAATCATCATCATCAAGAAAGTCAATTTCAAGGAAGAGGCAGAGGACGTGGAGGCCACTACTCAACAACTTATAGATCAAAGTCAGCAGACAAGTCAAATGTTAAATGTTTCAGATGTCACAGGTATGGCCATTATAAATCAGAATGTCAAACTGATTTGAACAAACATAGTGGAGATCAAACTAACTTTGCAGAAAAGGAAGAAGATGTGTCTCTGTTGATGCTGTGTCACGTGAAGGAAGAATCTCAACAAAACATGTGGTATTTAGACACTGGTTGTAGCAATCACATGTGTGGTGAGAAGGATGCATTTTCTTTCATGGATGAATCATTTCGCAGCTCTGTTAAGTTTGGTGACAACTCTACAATTTCAGTTATGGGAAAAGGAAAGGTAACAATCCAAACCAAAGAAAATTTCACCCACACTATCGCAAATGTTTTTTTTGTGCCGGATTTAAAGACCAACTTGCTTAGTGTGGGCCAGTTACAAGAAAAGGGATATGAGATCTCTATAAAAAATGGAGTATGTCAGATTAAAGATGCAAAGTTGGGCTTAATTGCTCAAGTTCACATGACGGCGAATCGTATGTTCCCACTTTATCTCCACAACATCGCTCATTCGTGTTTCTCTGCAAAATTAAAAGATGAGGCATGGCTATGGCATTTTCGCTATGGGCATCTGAATTTTGGCGGACTAAAAATACTACAACAAAAGAACATGGTGACGGGACTTCCTCAAATTACAGCTTCTTCGCAAGTTTGTGAAGAATGTGTTGTTAGCAAACAGCATCGTACTCAATTCCCACAAGGACAATCTTGGAGAGCGAAGAAAGCATTGGAGCTCGTTCATTCCGACATTTGTGGGCCAATAACGCCACATTCTAATGGAGATTGTGATCCTACCATTTTTGAAGTGGCTGTCAAAGAACCAAAATGGAGAAAGGCTATGGATGCTGAAATTATAGCCATTGAACGAAATGATACATGGGAGTTATGTGATCTTCCAAAAGGGCAGAAGACAATTGGTGTAAAGTGGGTTTACAAGACAAAGTTGAGAGAAAATGGTGAAGTTGACAAGCACAAGGCACGCCTGGTAGCTAAGGGCTACAAGCAGAAGTTTGGTGTTAATTATAAAGAAGTCTTTGCTCCGGTTGTAAGGCATGATACAATCAGAGTGGTGATTGCTATGGCAGCTCAAAATTCATGGCCTATCTTCCAGTTGGACGTGAAATCAGCATTCCTCCACGGAGATTTGAAAGAAGAGGTATTTATCGATCAACCTCCTGATTATGTAAAAGTTAGCAATGAGCATAAAGTGTATAAGTTAAAGAAAGCTCTATATGGATTAAAACAAGCTCCACGGGCTTGATATAATCGTATAGAAACCTATTTTTTAAAGGAAGGATTTCAAAAATGTCCTTACGAACATACACTTTTTATAAAGATTGAAGATGAGGGGAAAATGCTTATTGTCTGCTTATATGTAGATGATTTAATCTACACTGGAAATAATACAGCCATGTTTGGTAGTTTTAAGAAATCCATGATGGCTGAATTTGAGATGTCTGATCTTGGCATGATGCATTACTTTCTCGGCATTGAAGTGGTGCAGTCTTTTACTGGAATTTTTATTTCTCAAAAGAAGTATGTGCAAGAAATCTTGGACAAGTTTCAGATGAAGGATTGTAATCCTGTAAATACTCCATCTGAATTTGGTATGAAGCTAAACAAAGATAATGGAGGAAAGAAGGTTGACGATACTCTTTACAAACAAATAGTGGGGAGTTTAATGTATTTGACGGCAAGACACGATATAATGTATCTTTGTAAGTGTGATTAGCGGTACATGGAATGTCCTCTGATTCATCTCTTGGTACCAAAAGCAATTTTTCGATACTTGCAAGGTACTAAGGAATTTGGCTTGTTCTACAAAAATAGAAACGATCGAGATCATTTGGTTTCACAGATAGCGATTATGCAGGAGATTTAGATGATCGAAAAAACACATCTGGATATGTTTTCAAGATTGGGACATGAGCTGTTTCATGGTCATCAAAGAAACAATCTATTGTCACATTATCATCCACTGAAGCTGAATTTGTTGTCAAGCTATTTGGCTAAAGAAAATCCTTAAAGAGCTGCATTTCAAGGAGGATCGACCTACTCAGATTTATTGTGACAACAATTCAGCAATAAAGCTTTCAAAAAACCCAGTTTTACATGGTTGAAGCAAACATATAGATGTGAAGTATCATTTCTTGAGGGATCTCACGAATCATGGAGTCATTAATCTTATTTACTGCAGAAGTGAAGACCAGATCGCTGATATTCTAACCAAACCTCTCAAGCTTCCTGCATTTCAGAAGCTCAGGAAGCTACTCGGCGTTTGTACTTCAAATGTTTAGTTTCAAAGTTTAACTCTTATTAAACTAGATGTTATGTCTGGAACATCAGTTTAAGGGAGGGATTGTTGGATAAGTGGTAAATGTGGGTAGTTATTAAGATTGTGGGTATAATTGTGAGTAAGTGCTAAATGTGGGTAGTTACTAAGATTGTGGGTATAGTAGTGGGTAAGTGTTAAATATGGGTAGTTACTAAGATTGTGGGTAAAATAGTGGATAAGTGCTAA
Source organism: Chloranthus sessilifolius (assembly GCA_021018995.1). Classification (NCBI taxonomy): domain Eukaryota; kingdom Viridiplantae; phylum Streptophyta; class Magnoliopsida; order Chloranthales; family Chloranthaceae; genus Chloranthus; species Chloranthus sessilifolius. The sequence continues at coordinate 192,880,286 of CM037584.1, forward strand.
GTGTATGGTAGTTATATTTAAGTCTATATAAGGATCATCTTGTATGTGTTTTATGCAAGTGAATAGAAAGAAAGTTTGCTTCTTCATTTATTTAGTTTCTCTTTTCTCTCCTTCTATCAGCAACAATAGCTTTTTTGTGAAATTGTATAATACGCTCATTATTTTTACAAATAATTCTTGTTTTCTGAAAAAAAAAATCCTAACAAATGCTTAGTAGTTTATTGGTTATTTAAAAGATGAGGCCCTCTTATAATTTATAAACAGCTTGATAATTTAAAGGGCTACCTCTATCTACTACACCCATCAAAACGCCATACCAACTCTGAAAACCATCATCTGTTATGATTGAGATGATGGAGATCATTTTCGGTCCTAATCTTCCATATAATGGATCTTGAAATCATAGATGTGCCATCAAATGGTCAGATTTTGATTTCACGTGACACCCATTCCAAAATTTCAGCATGATCATGGGTGCACATTAGATGTGGATTCTAAATTACTGTTTGAGATGTGTGCCAGGTGAAATCAACCGTTTCATGATACTCCTATGATCTCAAGATCTTTTGTCGAAGATTGGGACCAAATGATCTCATTATATGATTCAAAGAGGTTAATGGTTTTGGTCATTGGTGCCTGACTTTTGACTTTTGGTGGATGCAAATTGAGGTACTAATTTTAAAAGGGACTAATTAGAGATTCTTTCTTAGCAACCAAGCTCAAACAGCATTCAAATTGAGGTCATTTATCGAATCGGACGACGGATCATGGGCATGTCATCTGACAGGCAGATGTTGAGCCTACAAGGCACACATCCCAAAAAATGATGGTATGTTCCTGATCACATTCACTTGTTGGGATGTGTGCCACATGAAATCAACATCTAATTGTCTAATGATGGAGGCCTATGATCTTAAGATCCATTGTGGAAGATTGAGCAAAAAATGATTCCATCAGCTAATTCCAGGCAATCAACAGTTTTGGCATATGTAAACCCTCGTTGCAAAGAAAGAATTTGTAGTTTGTAAAAGTGTGATTTTTGGGTTGAATCAAATCTAAAGATGAAGAAGGTGTGCACCCTGCCTACAATATTGTCTTACTAATAAACAATGAATGCTAATAAATCATGCACCACAGATTATGCACATGCTCACCTGCCTAAGAACATACAGCAAACCAGTTCGCAATTCAATTCGATCCAATTCAGTATGACGATCAAATTTACCAGTTAAAGCTAACTATTAATTTGTTTTTGAACAAAATTTTATCGTGGAGAGAAGATTAAACCAAAGACATTTCGATTTTTATGTTTTATCTTTAGTGAATTGGTTATTTAAAGAGTACAATTTTGGAATTCCAAGTTCTCAAACACATTAGTGCATTTAAAAATTTTACATTTTAAAATTCTTGTGATTAAATTGGTGTGCCTTGATGTACGATTTGATTTCCTTCCCTCTCCATTTTATAGTTCAAAAAATGCCCCCTAGCCACCAGAGTTTGAAAGAATGGCAAGTTTCATTAAAAAAAAAAAATTATAACAGAAATCTTTGATTAAAAGAACTAATGAAAGTCGGTTCCAATGTAATCATATACCTGAGGAGGAGCATCCTCCATCCAACCTTCATCATAACCATCTCTTAATCCTATTTTAGCTAGAGCATCAGCTACCGAGTTACCCAATTTCTTGATAAGAGAGCAAGATGAGTACTCTAACATAGAGATCCAATGTTTGAAATCATCAAATCCCTCTCCGAGCAAGCCACAACGTTTGCCAAGGAAACCATCACTTATCTCTCATTATCCCGAATAATAACCCAATCCCAGCTGTTTTGTTTTGATGTTTCCAAGAGCCGTCAAAATTGGCTCTAGAGACGCCATAAGGGGGAGGAGACCATCTAGAATTCATAGATTTTTCTGATAGGTAAGTTGGACTCAAATCTGCGACCTTAAGGTTATAATATTGTCAACCTTCCATTAAGCTACAGGACCCTTCATTAGACTTAATTTGTAAATAGTGTGCAGTTGAAGTAGGCAAGTAATACCAACTTCATATTCCATTTGTCACACGATGCCACGATCAGAAGACATAGATAGAAATTGCAGCCACGCAATTGAAGGGATTATAAAAAATAAACTCCGAATACCTGATGCGTGGAGTGGTCCATGATCGTAGGCTCTGAAGACCCAATGTGGGACTAAGCTGAGACAAGACTATGAATACTTGATGTGGGACTAAACTTCAACAACAGTACATGAGCATATAGTATTCAATCAGTCTAATATCCTCATAACTTCGTACGTCCAAAAATCTTCTTTGTATAGGCACAAAGCCAAAATGAACAAAATCCACCTGATTTTAAAGGTGGGAAAAGCCGTAATAAAATCTAAGAAAATTTTTAAAAAAAATTCCCAATATCCTTTGGCAGTGTATGCATGTATGTATGACAAAACTGAAACAACACCCAAAAAAAAAGCCCCATTAGAATAAAGGGAGTGAAACCAATCCTAACAAATTTAATATTATTAATTAGGAATATGTGTAATAAAGCACCTATATCTAAACTTAGATGTAAGTCGATATGACCTAGAAAGTCGGGGTTTAGAAATAAATCGGCTTGGACAGTGTTAAAAGAATTTCGGAAAAAAAGGTCAAAACTTGGGAAGAACAAAAAGAAAATTAATAAAATTCTGTGAATTAAATAAAAATTTATAAAAATTTATAAAATTGAAAATCCGATTAAAATATCTCAAAAAATTCAGAAAATTCATTAATAATTCATGAATAATTCTCAAATTTTGTAATATTTTGAAAAGGTCGCGAAGAACTACAGTTTTATTTGTTTTTTTTTTAATTATGAATAATTCACTAATTTTACAAAAAGTCGGAGAATTTGGTCACTATAGTTAGGTTTACGATGACTTTGGATAGTGTGGGATTTGGCATGTAATGTTGCATCACTTGATGTTTACGATGGGTGATGAGATGCAAAATCCCCACATTCAACATCATCTGATCATGGATTGGACCGTCTTAAATTCAGCTAAATTCAAAGAGCATTATGGTTATGACATCAAACACGGATGGCTGAAGATTCCGAAAATTCATGTATTGTGGACTCGTATTCTCAGCCACACAAATCAAACAGTTACTTAATGTAGACTGTGTAATAGTCCCACATCGGGTAGGAAAATGTCTAGAGCCTAGGCAATAATGTGTATACGGACCAAACCTTACATGTTACGACGCTTTTTGGGTGGGGACTTAAAACTCATGTCACGAGCTCCTTGAGTAAGGAATCATCTTTCTTCACTAGCTTACTTGGCTTGTCATATTCTTACTAAATTCCATGTCCAAAAGAGTTATATTTCTTCACACAATTCAAAATCTTTGTCAAAGACCCAAGTTGGAAGATTGACCAAAACCGAGTTACATATGGTAAATATGGAAAAACTCACCTTAGCTATTCTATGGCCAATGGTGATAACAGTGCAAACTACAAATTGTGCTCTTATTGCTTTCATCAAGCATCAATATCCGGCTTCTCCTTAACAAAGCTCGCCCCAAGCAAAACTATTGCCTCTGCCCCATGCTCCAATTTAACCAAATTATTAAAAAGGGTTTATAATTGGAATCCAAATTATTAAGTAATATGGGTATTTAAAAAAATAGAGTAATATAAAGTATATGAGTATAAAATTATATAAGCAAAAATTCAGTGATTGTCCATCATTCTTTGAATGTGCATTGAATTATAAGTTGCATATAAATATAAAGGAAATAGAAGGAAAGTTAAAAATGGGAGATAGATTCTAACAGTATAGTGTTGGCAGCAACTTCAAATAAACTTATAGTAACCTGCAATGTGCTCCTTGGGTGTGAGGTCAAAGTTTTTAAAAGTGCTTGATAAATTCAAAGCTGCTCTCAACCTCAAGGGGTCAGGCGAGCTGGCCAGGTACCTGCTTCCAAAAGCAGGAGACCTGAGTTCGAATCTCGTCCCCCCCTTGAGGCAACCCTAGGGATTTATATCCTGTATTAATCTGGCATGTGCTGAATTTGGGGTGCACATGTGCCCCTGGGATTAGGCGGGTGCTCTAAGAGGCCCGGATGCTTAGGTTATTAAAAAAAAAACTTCGAAGCTGCTCTCTTTCATTTGTGATGAAATTAACATTAATAAAGTTAAAATAAATGATATATAAATTATATATATATATTAGATAAGAAATTTAGAAAAAAAAAATGTAATTTTCTTATTGTGCTTTTTCATGTTGGTTACAAAAAAAAAACAAATACTTTGCTAGCACCAATGCTAAGTAATATATGAAGCTTTTATTAGGATAGATCAGTCTGCAGTTAAACTTTCTTTCATACCATAAGCAAGAAACAAAGAAAGGAAGCTCTAAATTCATTACAAAGGTTTTGCACTCTAATTAATAAATAATTCATAGGATTTATATCGGTGGTATACTTGAATAGATCAATCACCACCACGAACCTAATGCTCAAACAAAGTTTCCTTTCATGAATGAATTTGATTCCCGTTCTTGTTCAAACAAAGAAAGTTTTTTGTGTTTTTTATTTGTCACTGTGAACACCATTGAATGGACACATTTCATGTGCATTTTTGGCAAAAATAATTTTTAGATTATGACTTTCAAATCAAAGTGCTTAGATGATGTTTCACATTCTGTAGATCTCAAAAATACCAAGTCTTTTTTTCTGAGCAATGTGCCACGACACAAATCTCAAGTGCAAGTTGTACGTCCCATAAAGAAATTAAAATAAATAAAAACCGATATACTTCTGCAGCAGACATTATTAAGAAAGTACACTTTTTAAAAGTAACTCTTGAACAGATATATACTGAACGTCCCCATCAAGAAATCTCATAAGTTTATTAAATAGTTTTTTCCCCATTTGAAATTAAATTTTAACCACTACTTTAATTCAATAAAATACATCTAGTGAATTCATTTCACTGGACACAGAAATTTAGATTCTATGAAATTAACACATGTAAAAAATTTCAAACCTCAATACCATTCAGTGATGTTTTGATGAGAGTATACTTTATTTGCAACCAACTTTTATACACAGGCTACATTACTTCTCGTTTAACAATCTGGTCTTTTCATATTCAGGTATAATTTACCTGAAATTAAATGACTGAAGCATACGATTAATTTCCTCATGTCCATATAATAAAACAAGAAGTAAAAATTGTAAATAAAATTAGTTTATTATGTTTATATTCAAAATTTATTGAATAAAATATAGAAGATTGGAAAATGTATGATAAGAGTGATTAGGTAGGAGAAAATATGTTAATTATTTATCATCAAGCATATTTACAACTATTTACAAAGCCAAAAAACATGACAACTCATGTTTTAAGTGACAAAATATGGTTACAAACCGAAATGGTCCAAACTGATGTCTTATCTACAAAACCATATTTATAAAGTAAAAAGATATTATAGATGATCTTTAAGAAACTCATGCTGTTTTGATTTTATGATTTCCGAATTTCACGTTGTCCTTCTCCTGAAGATGATACATTATCTTCAACTGCGATTACATTCAATTTCCGAGCGCCTGATCCTCGAAAGTTGTCATTAGTAGAGTTTACATAGAAGATGTATTTTTTGTCTACCAGATTTCAAGCATCACTTTTTAGAAATTTTACTCCGTCCTGTAGATTTTTGAGAAAAAAGTGTTAGAAATTTTATACAAGCTTTTGAACTGAGTTTATAAAAATATATATAATGAAATTTATAAAAAGTGTCTATCAGATTTCAAGCATCAATTTTTAGAAATTTTACTCTGTCCTATAGATTTTTGAGAAAAAAGTGTTAGAAATTTTATACAAGCTTTTGAACTGAGTTTATTAAAATATATATAATGAAATTATTACTTTCAATTCTGCAGCTGTACATCCTATCATTATTTCTGCATCTTTTCCAAATATAGCAATTCACGTTGAAGATGTGTTGTCATTGATTTTCATTCTGATAATGCACATTCACAAATGATATAAATATTTATGATTAAAATAATATAAATCACTGGGAATAAATGATTATAGACCATATAGAAATTAATATAAAAAAGAAGTTAGTCTTCATTGGCTGTGTGCACCCATCATGAGTAGACATCATAGTGCACATGCCACTATGATTGCATGACTTGCATGTGCTTCGATGAATTGGAATTCCGTGCAAGTTACAAACTCAGAGGGATGTGTGGACTGCAATGCCCACTCATGATGGGTAATGCATTGCAACGTTCACATTTAAAGTATGGTGGCGCTATTTTCTTGTGCATTTGGTGCATGCATTATACCATGGATCAGATTTAGTATTAATTTTTTCGACCAGTGCCTTTATGTCACATTTTATGTCATGCAAATATGAAAATAGGTAGGATGAAGATGTAAATAAAAAACATATTGATTTTTTTATTACTAAGTTCTAACGGTTATATTATTACCTTTGGGTTATTCAATAGATGATGAATATTAGAAAACTTTAGCTCCAGTAAGGGACGAAGACATTGCGCCGAATTTGTAGCTTTGTCTAACTTCAATTGCTTCAGTATATCAATCTTCTTCAACTGTAAAATGATATTTATTACAATAGTATATAGGTAACATTATATTTAGTGATATATTTGAATTAAAAAATCATATTGAAACTCACAATGAATGTAATTCCTTAGCCTTGGAAATGTTAGGATTAATAATGATTTCAATTAATGGTCTTGTGGATAGTGAGAAATATAAAAGAATAATAAATTATGTACTTCGGTAAAAAAGAAAAACAATGATAAAAATATACTACTAAAGTGTTATAACTTTAATTTGAGCTTTTACATTGGTTGCAATAATAAACAATTTGGATATGTGAAAAATATTGTTAATATATATATATATATATACATATATATATATATATATATATATATATATATATATATATAATAAAAAAATATTTTAAATAGATTTACCTATCATCAACAATGAACAAGTCCCTCACATAAAGGTCGGAGCTATCCCTCTTCTTTTTTTACTTTCAATCAATATTTTTCAACGACCTGTATAATGATATTTATGACAATAGTATATAGATAACATTATATTTAGTGATATATTTGAATTAAAAAACCTTTACTGATATTGAAACTCACCATGAATGTAATTAATTAGCCTTGGGAATGTTTGAATTAATAATGATTTCATTGAATGGTCTTGTGGATAGTGAGAAATCTAAGAGAGTAATAAATTATATACTTCATTAAAAAAGAAAAACAATGATAAAAATATACTACTAAAGTGTGAGATGTTTACCATTATAACTTTGAGTTTTTACATTGGTTGCAATAATAATTGTTCTTCTGAGTTTGTGAATGATTTCACACTCATTCATTGTAAGATTGTTCCAAATAGATAATGTGATCACATATGAACTCCAATAATTTGGATATGTGAAAAATATTGTTAATATATATATATATATATATATATATATATATATATATATATATATATAATAGATTTACCTATCATCAACAGTGAACGAGTCCCTCACATAAAGGTCGGAGCTATCCCTCTTTCTTTTTTTACTTTCAATCAATATTGTTCAATGACCTGTATAATGATATTTATGACAATAGTATATAGATAACATTATATTTAGTGATATATTTGAATTAAAAAACCTTTACTGATATTGAAACTCACCATGAATGATGTTCGGATTAATAATGATTTCACTGAATGTCCTTGTGGATGGTGATTAAAAAAGAAAAACAATGATAAAAATATAATACTAAAGTGTGAGATGTTTACCATTATAACTTTGAGCTTTTACATTGGTTGCAATAATAATTGGCATTTCTTCTGAGTTTGTGAATGATTTCACACTCATTCATTGTAAGATTTTCAAGTAGATAATGTGATCACATAAATTGCAACAATTTGGATATGTGAAAAATATTGTTAAAAATAAATATATAATATAAAATAAAATAATATTTTAAATAGATTTATTTGTCATCAACAATGAACAAGTCGGAGCTATCCCACTTTCTTTTTTTACTTTCAATCAATATTGTTCAACGACATAATGATATTTATGACAATAGTATATAGATAACATTATATTTAGTGATATATTTGAATTAAAAAACCTTTACTGATACTGAAACTCACCATGAATGTAATTCCTTAGCCCTGAGAATGTTCGGATTAATAATAATTTCACTGAATGGTCTTGTGGATAATGAGAAATATGAAAGAGTAATAAATTATGTACTTCATTAAAAAAGAAAAACAATGATAAAATTATACTACGAAAGTGTGAGATGTTTACCATTATAGTTTTTACATTGGTTGCAAAAATAATTGGCATTTCTTCCGAGTTTGTGAATGATTTAACACTCATTCATTGTAAGATTATTCTAAGTAGATAATGTGATCACATATGAAAAAAATAAATAAAATAAATAAATATATATATATATATATATATATATATATATATATATAGTATAAAATAAAAAAAATACTTTAAATAGATTTACTTGTCATCAACAGTTACCAAGTCCCTCACATAAATGTCGGAGCTCTCTCTCTTTTTTTTTTTTTTTACTTTTTTGATAATCAAGACAAAAGTAATAATATCTGCATATTGTTACTGATTTGATTTGATGGACACTAATTATCCTATTATGTAGGATATATAAAATATTTAAAATAGTGATTGTTTATGAAGTGTTACCTAAATTTTCATCAGTGTCCACATATTGTCTCAAATTTGGAAAAGTTGTAAATGTATACTCCTTGACAACTTGATGAAAATTTGCTTCTAAAATTTCCTTAATGATTGCTCCCTTAGCAGGCTAGGGCCGAGCTACGGGCTTTGCAATATTATCATCTTTTATTCTTATACTTTAAAAAACTATATGCAATACATGTTATTGGATAATTTCAATATAAACTAAAATATGCACAACACCATATATAATATATATGTAAACATCAAGGGGTTAATCGAGCTGGCCAGGTACCTGCTTCCAAAAGCAGGAGACTTGAGTTCGAATTCCCTCCCCCTCTGAGGCCACCCTAGGGATTTATATCCTGTGTTGATCCGGCATGTGCTGAATTTGAGATGCTCATGTGCCCCTGAGATTAGGCGGGTGGTCTAAGAGACCCGAATACCCAGGTTATCAATATATATTTATATATAGGATTGGACTTATCCGAGCCCTGCCTTAAAAAATTAAGGATTTTATTAAAAGGTCTGAGCCCTACCCTAAGGCCTTCAAAAATTGGCCTTAGTTCCAACATTTAGGATCGGGCGCATCAACGCCTCTTACTGATTGTTGATCACTTGGTGACGTGCCATGGATGTAATGCATCTAAAACTATCTGGTCATAAATGAATGATCCCGAAATAGTTAAAAAACAACTAAAAAAGTTTGTTCTAATTTTAAAAATAACTAGTAGGCGGCACATGCTATGCACGTGTGGAGAAAGACTATCGAAGGATGAGAGACTGAGGGGAGCGAAAAAAGGGGCGTAAGTTACATTTGAAGATTTGTTTTAAAGAATGTGTTTAGTGATGGGTACACCATTATTTGCAAGAGTAGATTCTTTTTCCATAACTTTAGTTGCAAATAACAATAAGGATCCTCTTTAATGATTTTATCATACTTCTAAAAACCTTACTTCTTTTTTATCGCGGTTCTAGCTAATATCTGGAGGGGTTGTTCAATGTTCATAATAGAGACAAGGTCGTTTATTGGTTTTACATTGAATTTTTTTATTGGCCTTACATTGAATTTTTTTATTGGCATATATGATATATCTCATTAAACAGTTTGTTAAGTTCACCGAAAGAAAATATCTCCTCAAAGTTACCTATATCCATGGAATACAAGTTAACTATATCCATAATTTTAAATTTGGGGCTTATCCTATCATATCGGCAAATTTGTATCGGGTACGATATTACCCCCTGATTCTATTTAGTGTCAAATATCGAGTCAAATAACCTAAATCTTAGGTCATATCGGCTGATATGAATCAGACATAATATCGAAAAGGCCCTCTGGGCTAAATTATTTATATATTTTATAACATTTCAAATAAAAGAGGCTCTCGACACTACATCTGAAGCCCCAGTTCCATTTATTTACAGTACTACCCCTGGGTTTTAAAACCAGTGATATCAACACTCATTCTTCCCTCCTCTCTAGTAGGGCTCTCGGGGCTTGGGTTGTACAGAAAAAAGAAACCAAGGAAAAGAAGATGGGTGGCGTACCTCCACCAACGACGGTCATCCTCCACGGTAAGTTTTTTGGTTTTTTGTTTTATTCCTCCCTTCTTCTTCATGTTACTCTTCTTCTTCATCTTCTTCTTCCTTTTCCTCTTCTCTCTCAAAATAAGGTTTTTTTTTCTCTCACTACAAAAAAAGTGGGTTTTAGCGACGCTGGTTTAACGGCGTTTGAGTAAAAGGGCCACTAAAAATACCTTTCAACGGTGCTTATGATAAAAGCGCCACTAATTGTTAAAGATTTCGTTTCACGTCACATTGATTGTGGCATCTACTGTAAAAATGACGCGCTAATATAATATTTGCGATGCTTTATTTTGCAAACGCCACTATACATGAAATTATGCGTGGCATTTTTTATTGGACGCCGCGATTTAAAATATTATGCGTGGCATTTTTTATTGGACGTCGTGATTTAAAATAATTTGCGGCGCTGTATTTTGCGAATGCCACTATCCATAAAATTAAGCACAGCGTTTTTTATTGAACGCCGCGATTTAAAATATTATGCACGGCGTTTTTTTTTGGACGCATAATTAAAAAATTTATTATTTGGCGAATGCCACTATTCATAAAATTAAGCCTGCGTTTTTATTGAACGCATGATTTAAAATATTATGGCGGCGTTTCTTATTGAACGCATGATTTAAAATATTATGGGCGGTGTTTCTTATTGAACGCCGTGATTTAAAATATTATCTTGGCGTTTGGTATTGGGACGCCGCAATTAAAAATAATTTGCGGCGCTGTATTCTGAATGCCACTATTCATGAAAGTAAGCGATGTTTTTATTGAGCATGATTTAAAACATTATGTGCGACATTTTTTATTGGATGCTGCGATTTAAAATAATTTGCGACGCTTTATTTTGCGAACGCCACTATTTAGAAAATTAAGTGCGGCATTTTTTATTGAGGCACTCGATTTAAAATATTATGGCGATATTTTTTTATATTAAGCGCCATAAACTTAGGTATTTCCAAGGCGGGAATGAAATATTGGCGCGCCCCTTATTTAGAATGGAGTTATAATCGGAGAACACACATAAGGAGATTGGAGAATGCACATAGAAAGGGGGTTTTCTGGTTTTCTAAAGTATTTTCCCCAAAGAAAACATCGTCTTCTCTAGAAAGGGGGTTTTCTGGTTCTCTAAGGTATTTTCCCCAAAGAAAGCATCGTCTTCTCCGAAGAACGCATCTCCAAGGTTCAGTTGGGTGCTAATCGGCATAGATCGGTGGTTTTCTGAGGTATTTTCTCTATTTTTTCTGTTAGATTTTTGAGATTCTGTTTGATTTAGAAGAACCTAGTTGGGTAATCTTGTGTTTTTTGGCTGTTGATATTATTTCTTTTGTTTTGTTCATCACTATTTAAGTCTCTGTTGATTAAAAATCAGGGCCATTTATTCTTAAATTTCTTTTGTTTTTGGTGATTTCTATGTGGGTTTTGGCTGAAGCTTAGAAGCATGGTGATGGGTACCGATTAAACAATTTCAATCCGTCTGATTCAAGCGTGGGTGTACTCAAAGATTTGGGGGTAGATTTAATGAGCTCTGAGTTTTCTCTCTCATATACTTTTGCACCTTCGTCTTCAAGCTTTCAAGATCTTTTAATGGCAATTCGATCCACCTTTCTTCTCCTTCCTCTATTATCTGCATTTTCCCCACTTACTGCATATTATTATATTTCATAAGTATATCAGTTCAATAGTAAGTAGGGATGCAAATTTGGAACTAAAAACTAAAACCGACAGAAAAACCAACCCGCCAAACTGACTGAAACCAACCCAGAACCCAACATGTTTGATTAGTGATCCTTTAAACTTCATGTGTATTTTATGTGTTCTTCATAAACTTCATCAGAAATAAGTGATCCTTTAAAGGTGAATTTTAGATGAACCTAATCTAGATGCAAGTGAAATCTACATGTGTATTTTATGACAGATAGGCCATAATCAAAAGATCTTTGATGTAAAAAATAAGAAAAAAGCAGGCTATATCATTTGATTCAAAGAAGGATCAAATTTTTGGATTTCGTTTCGTTTTCGGGCTGGACCAAAACCGAAATTTCAGCAGTAAATTTTGAATTTCGACGAAATTTCAAATGGTCGATCAAAGAATTTTGGGATTTTTTTCGATTTCGATTGGGGATCGAAACCGAAACATTTCAGCCGAAATTCGAAGATTTTGGCCAAAATTTTGAACCATGATGAAATCTAAAATTAGCAGCTAGTGGTTACCATGTAAGTAGGCCGAAATTTTGGACCATGATGAAATCTAAAATTAGCAGCCAGTGGTTACCATATAAGTCTATCATACCATTAGATTTAATTGAGGTTTGACTGCATTGAGTCAAATGATGGACGCTGTTTCATGCTAATTTTTTACATAATAGAAATTCAGATTTCGAGTGTCAAATCATATGAAATCACACCAAACATATGATAATTTCACATAGCACATGTCCCAAAGAGTGACCCAGATGTCAAAAGGATCAGTGCTTAAGTTTGGGCTCTAATCCTAACTCTTATTATAAGTTAGTTACACACTTGATACCAAGGGCAATAGCTTGAACCAGATATACATACCATATCGATGGGGACTTGTGCCATATTTACAAAATTGAGGAGCTTTGAACGGTTGATGGTTTGCCCATGCAGCTCAACAAGCATGCAGCTCAACCCCCAACCCCTCCATTCCAACTAATTAGAAAACACAGAGGCCAATATTTATACGATATCGATACATATCGGCCGGATGGCGATATGTCTCGGATTAAAACCAAAGTTACATTTTATATATATTATGTCAATACATATCGGGACATCTCAACAAGATTGCGGAAGAATTTTTACACTAAATCGAACTGACAATATTGATTTCTTTTACCATTTTAAACAATCACTAAATATTGTTGGAATAGTCCACATTGTCTGTGGGCTTGGAGGTCTTGGGCTATATATATAAACATGACTCCAGATTGAGCCAAGATTCAAGTTTCTGCAAGAATCTTTTCCACTTAAAATTCCATTCTAATCAGTATCCAAATAGTCCTCCCTAGAGTTGAGAAACATTAAACTTGAAAGGATGAGTACTTATCCGATCAGTCACCCTCTTTTGCTAAGTATATCTGATCATTCAGCCTTTTTTGTGTCAAATATATCTGACAATTTGTCTTACATAAATTAAAGCTTTTATTATATGCCCTTGTTGTGATGACCCCTTACAATTTGTCTTACATAAATTACAATTTGTCTTACACAATTTGTTTTACATAAATTAAAGGGTTCCTGGCTCCTTATAAATCTTTGTTCAGTTATTTCATGAAAAGACAGTTTGGTTATTTCTTACAAGGGAGAGGGAGAGGGCACTAGACAGCTGGTCCAGTACATTGTCATTTGTTGTTGCTATCAAGTGGTGCTACCACTAACTGGTTCATTAATCATTACCACACGAAACGAAATCTACTGCATTGAACAATCATCTTTGTCATTAAAATTTTGACAATCTGATGGCTTTATGATGCTTTCCAACAATATCTCACCAATCTGATTTGCTTGCCATTAATCTGATACCGCTCTCTCTTCTACTCAGGCAACATCAAAGGCATCGGCTCAGTCATGCGGTACGTGTGGGGAGGACTTTGATTAGAATGCGTGGACAATGGTCCCTTCCTTTTTTTTCTAGTGAAACACTTTTTTTCTGGATTATGAGCTCACTTCCCCTCTCCTATGGGTTACAAAAAGTTGTTTCATCCTGGCAGGAATAAACTGTTTATGCATTTGGGGGACACGGGCCATGCTATGTTGAAATCGAGATAGCTAATTCATTACTCGATGGAAACTTATAAAACAGTAGGCATCAGGCATACATATCACCTTCAAAAATTGGGTTATTCTTTCATGTTCATTGTTTGTTGGGTGGGGGCATCTTTAGTCTAGCATATGTCCAAGAAGTACTGGTTAAGGTATTGGGTGATTTTTTTTATTTTTATTTTTTCATGGAACTGAAAAACAGGGCAAAAACGAGGTTGTAATTGGGCAGTTTGGTCTGCCGTAATGAATTTTGATTAATCAACAAATTGTTTGGGTGTTTAACTGCTTTGTATCTCTATATAAATAGATAATTGTTGGGAAGAACTCACTTTCGTGCATGTGAGATGGAAATTTTGTAGTTTCAATTAGTTGCGCTCCGGGCACAAAAAAAATTCGAAAATAGATCTCCACTGTGATTTTCAGCGGAAAATGGACGATTCAAATAGGTTTGTTTTCCTTTGTTCATTTACGATGCGAAAATTGGATGTTAGAGATCGTTGTTTCTTTCTATTTATTTCATTAATGTCTTTCTCTACTCTTCATTTTCATTATCATATTTTTTTTTAGGATTTTCAATATACGAAGAAGGTAGTGGTCAGAATCATCCAATCTTTTACATTATGGATAAGAGTTGGATTCAAAAGCATAGGGCTTCCGAAGAGTACATTCAAGGGGTGAAAAGATTTATCAACTTTGCAATATCCTATGGAGTATCTGTTCATGGAAGGTTCTTGTGTCCCTGCACGAAATGTTGTAATGCACACTATCAGGATGAGGGTGCATTATATGAGCATCTGATATGCAATGGGTTCATCCAAAATTATACTATATGGAGTTTTCATGGAGAGGATGTTATTTCTACAAATTATAGACAAGATGATGTGATAGACAATGGATTTGATGACGATGACGTCGATGATGACATGAGGACTATGGTGCATGATGCATTTGGAATTCCATTTCCAACAGAAGTTCATGATGGTTTAGTAGACGGAACAAATGATTTACTCAATGAAAGTGCCACAAAATTCTATAGATTAGCACATGATATTGAAAAAGATTTATATCCGGGGTGTAAATCACATACGACATTATCTTTCATTATTAAGTTATGGCATATCAAATGTTTAGGTGGATGGAGCAATAAGTCCTTTAGTATGTTGCTTGATTTGTTACGAGAAGCTTTTCCTGAGGGGTCTACGTTGCCAAAATCTTTTTCACAGAGCAAGAAAATTATTACAGACTTGGGCTTAAATTATAACAAAAAGGTTTGAAGCGCATAAAGGATGTCTATTAAATCACCTTCCGTGCCTTCTTTACATTGTCGGTTTGAAGTTAGCTTTCAATCAACAGTGGAAGGTATTGGCGTTCAACAGTGTCGTTCTCTCGATCCAAAGAAACGGTTGGGATTGCGGTGTATACGTTTTTTGAAGTATATAGAATACTTCTCCTAACGGCGGCCTATTAATTTCGAAGAAAAACATATGCAACAATTTAGAGTCGAAATCGGACATTTAATGTGCACATTTGGGAAGAAGAGTTAAACATTCATATCTTTGTAAAATTTTATAGACTTTTGTAAATATTTTTTTTAATAAAATTATAAATAATTTATATCAACTTGTATAATTTTCGTTGTTATCAATTTATCGTAATTGTCTAACAATTCCTTATAAACAATTCTTTATCTAATGTTTATATTTCACCATGCCGATAAATTAAGTTCGCGACCGCTAAATTATATTAGCGTCCGATGACTTAAGATATCGTCCGATGGCTTAAGTCATCGGACGCTAACTTAAGATATCAACCGATTGGAAGTGGGAAGCTGGATCTCTTTCGTAGGGCTCTATGCCAAAAACAGCCTAACATTTTAAACCTTTCTTAAAAAATGGTTGAACTTCACAATCTCCAAGCCCTCAATAGGAGTCAAATATTGGAAAGAATGCTAATCTTGACCAAAACATGATTGCTTCGAGAGAGGAAGGCTTCATTGATTTACTAATAGATTAGAGGCGAATTTGGCAACTTCCAATCCTTTTTGAGTTAATGATTTATTAAGCCCAGCAATCTATCTCAATCACAATTCTAAAAGGAAATTATTAGTCTAAAAAAAAAATATTAATCAATTGGCGGCGAACTCGATTAATAAATTCTCACCCCTACAGAGTAGACTAGAAAACAAAAAATCAAAATTTAAAGATGATGATATTGGCAAGGATGTTGGTAGCTCTTTTCTTGAGGTCCAATCTGTTGATGTTGAAGGAAAGAAACAGAGAAAAAAAATACTCTTCGATCATGGGATCATTTGGAAGCTCAATCGCCACTAGGTCCAAGGTTCGCTCAGACCAATAAAGTCAAATAAATAAATTTATTCCTTTCCCCGATGACTTAAGATATCGGTCGATGACTTATAATAGCGGACGCAAATTTAAGTCATCGGCCAATATCTTAAGTCAGCGGCCGCTGATTTAATATTAATTTAAAGGCTATGACCGTATTTGTTATAAATATGAAATGCTTTGGAAATCTGATCTCAATCTCAAACTTCGAAGTAATATAAGTTAATTTCAAATATTAACAAATTTACACGAGCGACGGTTATGACCGTACTTGTTACAATTTTTACATCGTAGTGGTCGAACTTCGCCTTTAGATCTTATTCTCCTTTTCTTTGGACTGTCGGCTTGACGTATTTTGTGGGGGGGCAAAACTTGAATGTCGTCTCTTTGTGAAGTCCATTGGCGCTTGTCAACGGTCGGGACAAAGTGTTCTTTATAAGTTTCCCTAAATAAGTTACTGGTAAACCAGTGTTCACAAAATTGGGGGATCTCTCTTTCTCTGTTTCAACGCGATAATGCGGCGATCGCATGTAAACATGGTAATCCAAGAATAGCCCAACGTCTACATGTGCATGTTCGCGATTCTAGATCGACACTGTGAGTGTAATCACCATATTTAACTTAAAATATATCCCGACCATATGGTATAACATTTTTTTAACAGGCCCATCATGAATTTCGTGTTATGTGTTTTTTGGCCATCGGTGTTAACACATGTGTCATTTTATTTCCTTCCTCTTGACGACGAAGATAAAATTCGGCTACCTTTGTGCGAATAATTT
Organism: Chloranthus sessilifolius; assembly: GCA_021018995.1. Classification (NCBI taxonomy): domain Eukaryota; kingdom Viridiplantae; phylum Streptophyta; class Magnoliopsida; order Chloranthales; family Chloranthaceae; genus Chloranthus; species Chloranthus sessilifolius. The sequence continues at coordinate 192,897,552 of CM037584.1, forward strand.
CTAACATGCTCACAATCGGTTCCTCCCTGACTATTTTCAACACACTATTTATGCTTTCAGCTATATTAGTTATCAACATATCATAACGCCTCCCTTGAAAATAAGCGTGCGCCCAGAAATGATCACCAATTTCTTTAATCCATGTTGTACATTCCGGGGGGGTGTCGTCTTCTATTTTTCACATAATTCTTTTAAATTTTGCTTCCGAAAATGCACGGGCAACAACCCAGAAAAGCGGTCTAGAGATTGTATCCTTATATTTATCAAATAGATTTAGAGCTAGGTGTTGCATACAGTAGCTGTGAAAGGCGTTAGGAAAAACTTTTTCCACAGCTTCCATCAAAACTTTCTGTCTGTCTGATATCAATACAAACTGTTCTTCAAAGTCACGGATTACACGTCTCCCTAATAGATAAAGGAACCATGTCCAATGATCTTCATTTTCTTTCGGTACAACGCCGAACGCTATAGGGAATAAATATCTATTCTCGTCTATTCCCGTAGCTATTAACGACACTCCCTTGTATCGTCCACGTAAATGCGTTCCATCTACCGCAATTATTCTTCGTAAAGTATTACGAAAGCTTCGAATGCAAGGTCTGAATGCCACGAAGAATCTCTGAAATGCATTATCAGGCTCGAGACACAATTCGGTCTGTACGTCTGAATCGACCCGTTGTAATTCGGCAACATATGACGGTAACATCTTAAATTGCACATTCCAGCTACCTCGGATGTCATTCAACGCCATTTTTTTTCCTCTCCATGCTTTCCAGTAGCCTACTGTTATACCGTATTTTTTTTCAATATAAAAAATTATTGAAGCAGGAGTCTCGTCAAAGCCCTTTAATAGCTTATCTCTCACGAATGAAGCTATCTACGATATCGTACATTGGCGATGTCCGCTTCCAAAAGCTGGCATTCCGCACGTATGTTCCAGGTGGAAAGTTTTCACAGCAAACGTGTTCACTCCTACTAATTTCGATGCATGTATTCTCCAAGCACATCCTACTTCAACACACCTCACCGTAACTCAAAGAGGACTGATTTTTATTGGTTTAATCTGAAAATTATTTGTCATTGCAAATTCTTTAAGAGCTTTTTGAAAGGGTTTCTTATTTCTAAATGCATGACCAATGGTAATTGGTCCCCCTTCATACAGTTCCTCATCGTCCGAATCCATATACTCTCCTTCCGAGTCATTAAGCTGATAGTCTTCATCTACCAGAGGTTGATCAATTCCCCTATTAGTATCAACACATGAAGTAGGAGACGACGGTGCTTCATTATTTTCAGGATCACTATCACTGTCATCGACTGGATGGTTATTACGTGATTGGGATTGAGCCCGTCGATGTACGCTTGGTTGATGTGCAGTTGTTTGGATTGATGTTGGCCGATGCGGGAATGTTTGATGTACGAGAGGCTGTTCTGTTGAAGGCTCGATTATCGTTGGCTCCGAAGCTATTTGTTCGGAAGGCCATTGATATGGACAAAGGCCGACTAAAAACGTTTCCCACTGATTTACCGAATCGAAGTTGAACTGAGATATATCATGCATCAGATTCATTTGATGACAATATCCTTGATCTTCATCGCCTTCACTCATTTGAATGTCTGAAGAGGGTTGCTCCAGAGGCCTACGGTAGGTGCGAAATCCTATATTCATATTTCTATCATCGTCGACTATCATCGGTGCAACGATGTTCTCCTCTTCATACCGTATTTCTTGATTTTCAATCAAATGTTCTGTTCCCACACCATTATCATCTTCGTTTGTTTCCTGGAACGATTGAAATGTTTCTAAAGACGGTAAAATTTCTGCTACGATAGTGACTAATGATTTTTCGATATAAATATTTATCACACCATCACCGATACGATATCCTCTGAATAAGTTTGTAAGATCATCAGAGTCAGACAATTCGGCAAATACAAGCTTATTCCATATGCGTAATGAAACCGTTAGTGTAATAGAATGTTCTTCCAGTCGTGTATGACTGACTTTGTATATTTTCTCTATAAACTCATCAAATGATATGTTCTCCATGACAGTGACAATCCTCTGATGTCCTCTGTTGTAAGTATTATCTCCCACGCGGACGAAATCAAAATGGCAAAGAAGGGGAACATCCATTTCGACCTACAATATTTACAAAATGAAAATTGATTATTTATAGAGAGCCATATTTGACTTAGCGTTATAATATTAAAAAATAAAAACTTTAGGGTTAAAAGTCCATCATAAGATATTGGGCAGATATCCTATGATGGACTTTTAACCTTAAACCCTATCTTAAGATATCGGCCGATATCATAGGCTATCGGCCGATATCCTAAAATATCGGCCGATATTTTAGGATATCGGCCGATAGCCTATGATATCGATCGATAGCCTATGATATCGGCCGATATCTTAGGATATCGGTCGATATCTTAGGATATCGGTCGATATCTTAAGATATCGATCGATATCTTACATACCTTGGTCTACCTATAATATTTTGAAAAATTGAGAAATCAATAACTTAAAAAGATAATAAACTCGATATCTTACCTAGCCTGTTGTATTCTCTACGTTATATGAACTATAGTCGAATCTCGAAATCGCTATCCAAGAGAGAAAGAAAGTGTTAAAAAAGGCTAGAGAAACTGTAGTTTCAATCTTTGCATAGAGAAACATATATATATATATATCTGACATGGAGCTGACTAGGCTTGGAGCTGGCCTGCTATGTAAGGATTGAAACTATAAGACCGTTTCTACAAATACGCAAACTTATAAGGCCGAAAGTGCAAATTTCCCAAATTTTTTATGTAGGGCGCATCAAGATTTAAATGCGCAGTTAATGTTACCTTTGGGATTTTACTTTTACTTTATGAGACGAAAAGTATTGCATGGCTCAAAAAAACAAAAGAAAAGTGGCATTATTTGCACACGGTTTTCCCATGAAGAGCATAATTTCTCACTATAAGAAATTATTGACTTCCTTGGATCAGAGGATTGAAAATTTTTTTCATCTCATTCTTCCACAGAGTCAAATTTTGAAATTTTGATTGAATGTGGCACACATCCCCAAAAGTGACCTGATAACCCTTTTTAATGGAACTCCCTTAGTATGATCACTTATGGAGATGTTTGCCACATGCTCAAGATCCATTGTATGGAAGGTTGGGATGAAAAATAATCTCTATGGTCTAATTCAAAGCAATCAACCATTATTTATGGTGGGAAACCTTATGTTCTTAAAAGAACGGATGCAAATAACGTCACCCCAAAATCCTGGTCTAACCCAATCCATTGTGAAGAAGATGGAGGGCCCAAAAGTGATCTCCATGAACATTTTAAAAATCTTGGGTTGGGGTATTTCAAAATCAATTTAAACACCAGGTTTGAAACAGCATTTTCAAAGTCACTTTCAAAAATTTAATACTGTAACAGTGATAAAATAGGAACAGCAAAAAGAACGAAAATAAGGTGAAGGGGGGGGGGGGGGGGTGTTTCAAATATATAAAAGGAGGAAGAAGTATTGCCTGCTATACGTTTGTTGGCAGCCCACTCTTGATCCAGATTCAAAATATTTGGAGGATGCCTTTGTGAGACGTGAGACTTTGGACCGTAGGAGAGTAAGAAGTAGGGCTGTGCATTTTTTGGATCGAGCTTACCAAACCGACCGAACCATTAGGTTTGGCCTGGTTTGGGTTTGATTTGGGAAAAATAAAAACCAAAAAATTTAGTTTGGTTTTAGTTCCAAGCCTTTGCAAGCTGAAACCAACTGAACCAAATGTAGTTTGTAAGTAATTATATATATATATATATATATATATATATATATATATATAGAGAGAGAGAGAGAGAGAGAGAGAGAGGCGGGGGTTTTGATTAATTTTGAAGGGACCATTATCTATTCATCTCTTCCGCTATTTTTCTATTTCCAAATTTTGATTAATTAGAGTTAATGTGATGCATTTATTTTTGTTATCTATTTTGAGAAGGGTGAATAGATTATAAAAGTAAAACAACTACGGAAAATATGAAAATAGTAAAACTGTAAAACAGGTTGAGAAGAGAGAAAATTTTGATGTGCAAGTAGAACTTCTAGGAAAACCGAAATCGACCAAACCAAACTGAACCGAATCGAATCAGGTTGGTTTGGTTTAAGAGTTGGATGGTTTGGTTTGATTTGAAAATCTAGAAACCGATTAGGACCGATTTGGTTTGTGATTTTGGTCTAAAACTGACCAAACCGAACCGACCCCTAGTAAGAAGACAAGTTGGATTTTATATACTGACTATAACTAAGGCCGTCAAAGGGTCGGGTCGGACCCATACCTTGCCCAATCCGATATTTTAACGGACTGGGTATAAAACTTGGCTTGTCGGGTCGGGCCAACCTGGCCTGACCCAACATTTTATATATACAAAAACAAACACATCCATTTTTACTGGGTCAGGTCAGGTTCTCAAGCTGGGTTGGGTCGGCTTTAATCACTATCAGGTCGGATCGGGTTAGGTTGGGCATTTGCGATTTTCTTATTGGGTAGCCAAAATTTCGACCCAACGTAACCCATTGAGAGCCCTAGTTATAACCAAAGATCCAAATATCAGGTAAAATTTCGGTTTCAGGCTTGACCGAAATCGAAAATTTGAACTGAAATTTCAGCCAAAAATCGAAAATTTGACCGAAATTTCGGTCATTTCGGCTGAAATTTTGATCCTTGGTTATAACCCAACCTGATTATAATGGGGTGGAGGATTTTGTACCCAAACGCTTAAGACCCATTGGATTCCACCCGATCCATTGCTAGCCCTGACCTACTATGGAACTTCGGCCACTGTCAAATTCTATTTGTTGCACTATCATTTGTCACACCGAAAGGGTTGCAAATGGGTCGGGTTCGGATTGGGCCAACACCTAACCTTATTAGGTTTGTGTTTCATCCTAAAAATGAGGATATCACCCATATCGGATTTTATTTTACCAGCTCAGTTGTGGGTTTGGATAGGGCTGTGAATTGGTCAGGTCGAACCAAAATTTTGCTTGGCCGATGGGGTAAGGGTACATGGCCAACCCGACCTGACCCAACAATGGTCTATGACTCGACTCAAACTGAAAAAAACGTTGCAAACCAACCTAACCAGTTCAAAATCCCTTCAATCACGGGCAATATATTAAGCTAGTTGAGAGAGAGACGTCATGGGGCTAATAGGTGGTGGTTATCTCCCCGATAACTGGTGCTCGCCCAGCGACAGACGCACCTTTGAAGACAGGATCTTCGCTCAGGCTGTTGGGAGCTCTTCCAACCCCGCAGACGACCTCACAATTTCCCATTCGTCTACGAATGGAGATCAGGGGATTGGTATTGTATTTACTATGGCTACAACTTCAAATCCAAAAGCACTTGCAACAGACGTAGTTGTGGCGCACTTGCAATAGACTTAGTTGTGGTGCCCTTGCTTCCACTGGCAATCGCTTCCCGTGGAAGATTGTCAAACCCCCCACGAGGGTGACCAATCTCGTCCCGACGGTAGCCCAGATGAATGACCTTCAACAGGGTTTCTCCGTTTAGGGAAAAGGGGGAATCAGATTCAAGTCACCTTCCTTCCCTGAACTACCTATTTGGAGTGGCTCCGACCCAGAAGCTGAGCATTGGGATGCCGCTCTCTCAATCGAGGGGTCATGGTGTCAACCCCCGATGGTAAGTTTTCTCTATCAAAATTGAAGGCCTAGATCTCCATTAAATGGAACAGTAATGAGGTAATTGGCTATTGGAAAGTTAATAGACTCTCTATTCTATTATATTTCTATGATTGGGCTGCGGCTTCTTCACTCATCCAATCCAGATCCGAAGTTATCACTAACCACAAAGCCGCCTTTTCTAGATGGAGTCCCACTTACAATATGATATCCCCGCCTCGCAGCGGCTCTCTTTGGATTCGTGTACGGGCTCTCCCTTTACATTTATGGAATTTGGCCAAATTCAAGGAAATAGCTTCTTCTTGTGGCAGTTTGTTGGAAGTACGATCCGCCTTTAACCTAGCTTCGCCAACGTCACAGATCGCTCCCTCCGAGTCAGATACACTCCGCGCCGACCAAACTCCAGTGCCTCCGACCAAGTCTGTGGCCCCACTCCGTCTTCCCCAAACTCCTGATATGGTGGTCACCAGATCCGGCCACGACGCTATCAGATTCGGCAACTTGAATTTTCAATCCCAAAACTGCGATTTCTTTCCTACTTTGGAAAGGTTAGAGCGCCATTCTCCCACCTTGGACGGAGCCAATAACACTCTATCCTTCGAGATCTCTGCCGGGTCGCTACCTGCCTCATCCATCAAGTTTCCTCTCCCTGTTTTGGAGGATCTGAATCCCATTAAATCCTCCTAGCCACTTTCTTTTTAATTCCAGCTACTCAATGGATCGGGTTACTCCTTTAGACCCATCTCACCTACCCACAACAAGTCCTCACTATTACCCAAGCCCGTTTCTACGCCCGATGCTTCTCTTAGACCCATCTCACCTACCCCCAGCTTTCAGCCCCCACCTTTACCCAAGCCCGCTTCCACCCCAGGCGCTTTGCCCTTTCCCGCTTCAGCCTCGCCTCTCATCCCTCAGAATTTATTCCCTTTTTAACCCCCTTCAGCCACCATCTTCTCGGCCGAATCACCGGACATCCCTCCTGGTTTTGCTCAATCCTCCACAGCCATTATTGCTACTCTCTCCCCAGCCATAGCTGCTATTCACGAGCGAAATGTCTCTAGAGAGATAAAGATGGAAGAAGACGACGTCAGTGACAATGGCAGTTAATGAGATGGATATCACCTCAGGGGCCGGCAGATTCTCTATCTATGAGGAAGATGTCAATGCTCCCTCATCTAATGCCACATCTACTACTATCTTGTAATAACCCGAAATTTTCGAAAATGTGGAATCGTTGACCTTTGACAAATTTGTGACCTTTTGACTGATTTGATCGAGTCAAACATTTGACCTAAGTATTGTGGCCTCAAACCCCAACTCGTACCCTATGTATAGCGTATACGCGTTTGTGCATGTTGCACACGAACCCTAGCCCAATAACCCAACTTATCACGTGACACAAAACCAAGTGTACGGGTTCGACAGGTTGCACGATGCTGCTTTGAATTTTTAGGATAAATAATTAATAAGAATGAAATTTCATGTGAATAGTGAGGCTGGACCTTGCATTTTTGACCCATGATAAGAGGCCTGTGCACCGAACCACGGTGTACCGACTTAGCACCTAAGTAGGCCCCAAAAATTAAGTGGATTAGATCTCGTATAGAATCATTGAATAAAAGCTTATACGCATATTTAGTGTGCATGCTTAATACCGAACCAAGCCTTCCTTTGGATAAGAAGCTAATACCTACTTTGGGTGTGTTAGCTTCACAACAAACTCAAACCCTCTTTGGATGAGAGCTAGCACATATATTTGGTGTGCTTGCTTCACATTGAAGCAAGCCCTTAGTTAGATACAAGGCTTCTCACGGAAGCCATTTCATTTGCAAGAGAAAGAAAAGAAAAGAACAAATTTTGAGAGAAAGAAGAGAGGAAGGGCTTTGCTCATCACGTGAGCCTCTTTGCACACCAAGATCTCGTTTTTGTTGTTGATCTTCTGCTCAAATCCCCCATTTTCTTTGATCATTGATGCAAGAGAGTGTCGATCTTACATATGGTTTTGATCCATGAAGAGTGAGAGGGTTCCGTCTATTTTAAAACCCTCTTTTCCATTTGAAACTCAAACTATTTAGATCTTGCTCTAGGTCGCTCTATTTCGATCAAGAGAGCCATTGAGTGATTGGATACATCAAGGAGGCTGAGGAGGTTTGATCTTCTCCACTACGATTGAAAGAAAGTAAAGGATTTCAAATAATCGGACGATTTTGGAGCGTGGAAGCCAATTCTTAGATGTGATCATCGTGAGCGTTGCGTGCACGATCTAAGGAGGTAAACATCATGATTAATTCATATATTGAAGTTAGTTTATGTTGCTTAGATGTATGCAAAATATTAGAATAAAAAAGATTAAATTTGTATGTGAAAATAGGTTTTAAAGGAAAAAACGTGCAAAATCGCACTTAGTCACTCACCCGAGCTGGGCGTGCGAAACTCGCGTGCGCGATTGATGCAGTATCAGTATTTTGGTCGTAACTTTTTGCTGCGAATTTCGATTGAAACGATTCTTACGGCGTTGGAAAGAAGACAACGAGATCTATAACTTTTATGAATTAACAAACTCATGAATCTAAAGTTAAAAAAGTTAAAATTTAGCAGAAAGTTGAGTCAAGTTTTAAGTTAGCACGAACTTGTCCATTTCCTCATCGGTTTTGAGAAAATATTTAAATACGTCGAAATTGTTAGAAATTAAGATCAATCCTTACTACATCATCATGAATGTAATGTAGGTTGAGAATCAAGAGTGCGTGTATGGGAAAGTTACATCATTTTACGTATCTCGTGAACAAAGGTAGGGAAGAACCTCTTGCCCGATTGTTTGTTTTCTCAAATTCTTGTCATTGATGCATATAGTATATGCTTGATATTTCCTAGAATTGATATATATAAAATCTTGATATGTTTTGAAGCTTATCAATTAGATTTTTATGCATGCTTTGCATGCTTTTGTATACAGCATCTTATTATGAATTCTATTCGATCCCATATGTTTCAAGCTTCTATATTTGAATGGTATCATTGCTATCTGCCTTATATACGTGTTTGATCTTGTACCTCCATTGCGTCTCTAATCGAGTGACCCTATTAAGGGGCTTAATGGTCTCAGTTCAAGTGACCATATTAACTTAGCTCAGAGGCTTGACGTTTCGATTCAAGTGACCATGTTAACGTAGCTCAAGGGTTTGACTTATGGGTTTCAAGTGACCCTGTTAACGTAGCTCAAGGGCTTAACCTGTCTCATTTCAAGTGACCTCATTAACGTAGCTCAAGGGCTTGATTTCTTAGTTCAAGTGACCCTGTTAATGTAGCTCAGGAGCTTGATGGCTTGATGTATCGGTTCAAGTGATCTTGTTAACGTAGCTCAAGGGCTTGACTTCTAGGTTTCAAGTGACCCTGTTAACGTAGCTCAGGGGCTTGACCTGTCTCGTTTCAAGTGACCTTTTTAACTTACCTCAAGGGCTTGATTTCTTGATGATCTTAGTTCAAGTGACCCTATTAACTTAGCTCAGAGGCTTGACGTTTCAATTCAAGTGACCTTGTTAATGTAGCTCAAGGGTTTGACTTATGGGTTTCAAGTGACCCTGTTAACGTAGCTCAAGGTCTTAACCTGTCTCATTTCAAGTGACCTTATTAACGTAGCTCAAGGGCTTGATTTCTTAGTTCAAGTGACCCTGTTAACGTAGCTCAAGAGCTTGATGGCTTGATGTATCGATTCAAGTGATCTTGTTAACGTAGATCAAGGGCTTTACTTCTAGGTTTCAAGTGACCCTGTTAACGTAGCTCAGGGACTTGACCTGTCTCGTTTCAAGTGACCTTATTAACGTAGCTCAAGGGCTTGATTTCTTAGTTCAATTGACCCTGTTAACGTAGCTCAGGGGCTTGATGGCTTAACATTTCGATTCAAGTGACCTTGTTAATGTAGCTCAGCTTGACTTCTGGGTTTCAAGTGACTTTGTTAACGTAGCTCAAGGGCTTGACTTTTGGGTTTCAAGTGACCTTGTTAGCGTAGCTCAATGACTTGACTTCTGGGTTTCAAGTGACCCTATTAGCATAGCTCAGGGGCTTGACCTGTCTCATTTCAAGTGACCTTGTTAACATAGGTCAAGGGCTTGATTTATTGGTTCAAGTGACCCTGTTAACGTAGCTCAGGGGCTTAATGGCTTGACATTTGATCTCGTTTGTAAATTCTTGTTATACATTCTTGTGACTTGCTTTGCTTGACATGTTCCAAGTTCTTGTTATGCTTCTTTTTTATCCGATATACATTAGTTTGAGCATGATTATTTACGTTCATGAAAGGATATGTTTTAACATTACAGCTAAAGTCTTATTTATTTAAATTACTTTTATCTATGCATCAAGATTCATGAATAAAAATGCTTAAAATAAGTTATTTAGCTTTGTTATTCCCTATTGAGCTTGGACTGTAGCTCATTCCTCGACTATACATCACAGGCACAGGTGTTGGTCTGGATCTGGTACCAGAGAAAAGAGTGGGATCTCCAGTTTGGAGAATTCTACCCTATGTGAGGATTTGGACTAGGCATATTTTGGGTTTGTATAGTGAATTTTGAGGACTTTGGATTTGGACTTAATATGTCTGGGGATTTAATACAAGTTTTGTAAGGATGTCTAGTAGGCCACTGTTTAGGAGATGGTCAGCCATCACCGGTGGTTTCTTCTAGCCTTTGTATTAGATGCTAGATATTGTGTATAAAGTAGAAAATATTAGATTTGCCTTGTAATATCTAAATAATCATTCCATGCACGTATGATATCTGCTTTGACTTCCACTCTTATACGTGGATATACCAAGTATTTCTATATTCGAATTGTGAAATGTGATCCAACAGTCCGATTTTTCCCGAGTTTAAGATGCAAGAATGAAAATATATATATATAGTACAAGATTTTGTGGAAACGGGAAAATCGGGCTGTCACAGATCTATACTCCCCCCACCCCATCCTTAACAATAGTACAAATGAAGATCTCGGGTTGTTAGAAGATAGCACCGTCAATGAAGTCTCCTTGATATCGTCACCTAAATTTGAAACCAAAAAGAAGAAGATGGCCAAGCTCAAAAGATTACAATGGTCGTTGAGCTATACTCGGTTGCTTCGATCATTTCAGCTTCTATGATTTCTCAGTCCTTATGAAGATTTTAACCTAAAATGTACAAGGTCTGGGGAGACCCAGCAAATGTGCAACGGTTAAGACAGTGTTGGCCAGCATCAAAGCTAACCTTATCACTCTTCAACAGACAAAATGTAGTCTGATGCATACCAAGAAGTTCCAATCTATTGCTCCTACAGTCGGTTGGAACTGATTTCATAAAGATGTTAATGGCTCCAAAGGTGGTATATTAATTATATGGGATACTTTCGTATTTTAGTGCGCAGGTCGTGGGTTGGCAATTACAATTTATCCATTCCCGTTTTGGATAAACGCACCAATGCTTCCTTCCTCTTCACTACAGTATATGGTCTCTGCTCTAGAGGGGCTGATGTTGAGTTATGGGAGGGCTTGTATAGGTGGAAAATCCTCCATAAGGGACCCTTGGTCCTATGTGGGGACTTCAATGCTATCGCGTAGTCATTGTTTACTATGACAAGCTCTTTAAAGAAACTAACCACCACCGCCCGAGACTTTACAACATTCAACCTCGCTCTATCTCCCAAACTGAAGTTGATCACATAGAAGAGCATTTTAATCATGATGAAATCTGGGACGCTATTAAGAGCTGTAATGCACAACGCGAGCTGGGGCCGAATGGTTTTACTATGGGTTTCTTTCATAGAAATTAGGAAATCATCAAAGAGGATGTGATCCAAATGCTCAATCAGTTTGGGGAGGACGGGTTCATTCACAAATCCGTCAATGCAACGTTTAGCGTCCTCATTCCAAAAGAGCGCGACACCTCAGAGATGAGAAAGTTTCGACCTATCTCTCTTGTTTCCAGCTTGTACAAGATTAGCGTCAAAGTTCTTACCAATCATTTGAAGAAAGTTATTAGTTCGGTCATTTATATTTCTCAGGGGGCCTTCATTGAAGGTAAACAGATCCTCGATCTGGCTGTTTTAGCTCAAGAGTACATTCATTCGAAAGTTTGTTCTAAGCAAGCGGGAGTTCTTATTAAAGTGGACATGGATAAAGCCTATGATAGAGTGAGTTGGGACTACCTCTTATGGATGCTAAGGAAGATGAGATTCGGTGAGAGATGGAGATCATGGATCCATGGGTGCTTGGTTCTCCGTCATTATCAATGGTAAAGCATATGGTTTCTTTAATTCTTCAAGAGGGCTAAGACAAGGGTGCCCTCTATCACCCTATTTATTTGATATTACTAGTGAAGACCTTGCGTTACTTTTCCATAGAGCGGAGATTGAGAGTAAAATCATTGGCTTCTCCAATCCCACTTTTCCATAGATCGGAGATTGAGAGTAAAATCATTGGCTTCTCCAATCCCTGATGCGATTTCAATATTAACTTTCTCTAATATGTTGATGACTCTCCTATCATGTGTGGCAGCGAGATTTCCCAAATCAAACAAGTGTGTAACATACTTAGGTATACGAAGCGATTTCTGGGCAGCAGGTAAATTGCGAGAAATCCAATATTTATAGCATCAACGTCAAAGATCATGATCTACAACAATGGACCACTAAAAATAATTTTGTCATCGCATCTCTCCCTTTCAAATACCAAGGGATCCCCTTAGGCATTGGCAAACTCAATAATTCCGCTTGGGACCTAATTATTGCCAAAGTCAATGATAGGTTAAGTGGGTGGAAAAGCAAGATTTTCTTGAAAGGAGGCAAATTGACTCTTATTCTCTCGGTTCTCAATGCCCTACCCACTTACTATCTTTCAATGTACAAGTGTCCCACCATGTTTTATGAGGAAATAGAAAGACTCGAGCGCAATTTCTTGTGGGGCGACTTGGGAGAGTCCCGGAAAATGCATTTCATAGGATAGGACAAAGTGTCCAAGCCTACATGGGCTGGTGATCTTGGCATTAGACCCTTCAGTACTATAAACCAAGCCCTTCTTAAGAACTTGTGATGGAGACTTAGCGACAGAAAAGATAGTTGGTTCAACGATGTGGTTATCAACAAGTATTGAATGAGCACTAACAGGTGGGAAACAAAGAACAACAAGTACCATATTTCTTCATGGTGGTGGAAAGAAATAATCTCCGTTAGAAACGAATTTATCAAAATCTTTCTTTCTCCATTGGTAAAGGAGATCATATCCGTTTCTGGATCGACAGATGGGGTTTTCTCGCCGACTAGTTAAGCTGGTTGTTCTCCAATTTGTTTGCTATAGCAGAAAATCCGACAACCCTCATCTCGGACATCTATAACTATGATACCCTCAATCTCTGACATATAAGATTTAGAAGGTGCCTACACGATAAAAATTTTCAAATATAGCAGTCTTTCAGTTGTCCTTGATATTCTCACCATCAAAAGTGATTATAAAGATTGCCGGATTTGGGATAAGAATAACAAGTCATTCTCTGTCAAATCTGCTTTCTCCATTCCTAATCGGTGATTGCCTAAAGTTGAGTGGTGCAATATATGAAAGTTCAAGATCCCTTCTAAGGTTAAATTCTTCACCTGGTTTGTCTTATGGAATAAATTTCCCACAGTTTCCAACCTTAATCGAAGAGGAATGACTATCGCTCAGAATTGCTTCCTTTGTGACACGTTGCCCTAAGACGAAGATCATCTCTTCCTAAGTTGCCCTAAGATCTGATCCATTTGGAGTAAATTATTCAACTCGTTTGAATTAGCTGGTTGTGTGCCTTCAAGGGTGGTTGATCTCATCATTAGTTGGGAGTCGAATCTGTTTAGTAGTTTGAAGAAATGGATATAGTCCCATATTCTCCTTTCCCTCCTGTGGAACATTTGGCTCATCAGAAACCATATCAGATGTAACAACGGTGCCTTCTCTAAATTTAATCTAATCTGTGATAGTCTCTTCTCGGCGTGCTCCTGGGCTGTTGTTGAAGGTCTTGAAGACTCCTCCATCCTTACTATCTGAAGATTTGAAGCTGACAACCTCTTATATTTAATTCTCGCTATGTAATTGGGCTGAATTTTGTACTAGACTTTGTCTAATTTCAGGGGGGTTCTATTTTTCTTTGTCCTTTTCGATCTTTTCTTTAATATAAATACAAAAATAATTTTCAAAAAAAAGAAAAATCCCTTCAATCCCCCCTAATAGGTTGTTTGAATACAGGGAATACATGGTAAAACGTGGTACCATAAAATGTTTTATTATGGATTCAACTATTTGGGTGTTTTTCAATAGTGGTAAATGTATTACCCCTATTTACCACAAAACACTAAAACATATTACGACCTCCTAGAGAATAGAGGAGAAACGAAGGTGGTAAATTTCTCTCTCTCTCTCTCTCTAGGATCTCTCTCCAGAGCTCTTTGCGCCTCTGTCTCTAGGATCTCTCTGTAGATCTCCCTAATCCTCTCTCTCTCTAGATTTATCTACACCTCTCTCTCTCTTCTATGCCTCTCTCTAAGATCTCTCTATAGATCTCCCTAAGCCTCTTAGGAGGCCTTCATTGAAGGTAAACAAATCCTCGATTTGGCTATTTTAGCTCAAGAGTACATTCATTCAAAAGCTTCTTCTAAGCAAGCGGGAGTTCTTATTAAAATAGATATGGATAAAGCCTATGATAGAGTGAGTTAGGACTACCTCTTATGGATGCTAAGGAAGATGAGATTTGGTGAGAAATGGAGATCTTGGATCCATGGGTGCTTGGTTCTCCGTCATTATCAATGGTAAAGCATGTAGTTTCTTTATTCTTCAAGAGGGCTAAGACAAGGGTGCCCTCTATCACCCTATTTATTTGATATTGCTAGTGAAGACCTTGCGTTACTTTTTCATAGAGCGGAGAATGAGAGTAAAATCATTGGCTTCTCCAATCCCTGATGCGATTTCAATATTAACTTTCTCCAATATGCTGATGACTCTCTTATCATGTGTGGCAGTGAGACTTTCCAAATCAAACAAGTGTGTAATATACTTAGGGTATACGAAGCAGTTTCTGGGCAATAGGTAAATTGCGAGAAATCCAATATTTACAGCATCAACATCAAAGATCATGATCTACAACAACGGACCACTGAAGATAATTTCGTCATCGCATCTCTCCCTTTCAAATACCGAGGGATCCCCATAGGCATTAGCAAACTCAATAATTCCACTTGGAACCCGATTATTGTCAAAGTTAATGATAGGTTAAGTGGGTGGAAAAGCAAGATTCTCTCGAAAGGAGGTAGATTGACTCTTATTCTCTCGATTCTCAATGCCCTACCCACTTACTATATTTCAATGTACAAGTGTCCCACTAAGTTTTGTGAGGAAATGGAAAGACTCGAGCGCAATTTCTTGTGGGGCAACTTGGGAGAGTCCTGGAAAATGCGTTTCATAGAATGGGACAAAGTGTCGAAGCCTAAATGGGCTGGTGGTCTTGGCATTAGACCCTTCAGTACTATGAACCAAGCCCTTCTTAAGAAAGGGTGATGACAACGGAAAAGATAGTTGGTTCAAAGATGTGGTTATCAACAAGTATCAAATGAGCACTAATAGGTGAGAAACAAAGAACAACAAGTATCATATTTCTTCATGGTGGTGGAAAGGAATAATCTCCGTTAGAAACGAATTTATCAAAATATTTCTTTCTCCATTGGTAAAGGAGATCATATTTGTTTCTGGATCGACAGATGAAATTTTCTCGCCAATCAGTTAAGCAAGTTGTTCCCCAATTTGTTTGCTATAGCAGAAAATCCGACAACCCTCATCTTGGGCTTCTACAACTCTGATACCCTCAATCTTTGACATATAAGATTTAGAAGGTGCCTAAACGACGAAAATCGTCGAATATAGCAGTTTTTCAGTTGTCCTCGATATTCTCACCATCAAAAGTGATTGTAAAGATTGCCGAATTTGGGATAAGAATAACAAGCCATTCTCCGTCAAATCTTCTTTCTCCATTCCTAATCGGCGATTGCCTAAAGTTGAGTGGTGCAATATATGGAAGTTCAAGATCCCTTCTAAGGTTAAATTTTTCACCTGGTTTGTCCTATGGAATAAATTTCCCACTGTTGCCAACCTTAATCGAAGAGGAATGACTATCGTTCAGAATTACTTCCTTACGACACGTCGCCCTAAGACGAAGATCATCTCTTCCTAAGTTGCCCTAAGATCTGACCCATTTGGGGTAAATTATACAACTCGTTTGAATTAGCTGGTTGTTTGCCTTCAAGGGTGGTTGATCTCATCATTAGTTGGGAGCCGAATTTGTGTAGTGGTTTGAAGAAATGGATATAGTCCCATATACTCTTTTCCCTCCTATGGAACATTTGGCTCATCAGAGACGATATCAGATGTAACAACAGTGCCTTCTCTGAGTTTAATTTAATCTGTGATAGTCTCTTCTGGATGTGCTCCTGGGCTGTTGTTGAAGGTCTTGAAGACTCCTCCATCCTTACTATTTGAAGATTTGAAGCTGACAACCTCTTTTATTTAATTCTCGCTATGTAACTGGGCTGAATTTTGTACTAGACTTTGTCTAATTTCAAGGGGGGTTCTATTTTTCTTTGTCCTTTTCGGTCTTTTCAATGCTCATTTCTAGCTTTTTTTTAATATAAATACAAAAACAATTAAAAAGAAAAAAGAAAAATCCCTTCAATCTCCCCTAATAGGTTGTTTGGATACAAAGAATACATGGTAAAACGTGGTACCATAAAATGTTTTATCATGGATTCAATTGTTTGAGTGTTTTTCAAGAGTGGTAAATGTATTACCCCTATTTACCACAAAACACTAAAACATATTACGACCTCCTCGAGAATAGAGGAGAAACGAAGGTGGTAAATCTCTCTCTCTCTCTAGGATCTCTCTCTCCAGAGCTCTTTGCGCCTCAGTCTCTAGGATCTCTCTATAGATCTCCCTGTTCCTCTCTCTCCCTAGATTTCTCCACGCCTCTCTCTCTCTTCTATGCCTCTCTCTCTCTAAGATGTCTCTATAGATCTCCCTAAGCCTCTCTCTCCATATCTCTCTCTCTTTGTGTTTTCCATTTTTATTCTCTAGGATCTCTCTCTACGGATCTCTCTCTCTCTCCAAATCTCTCTTAGTTCTCATTTTTTTAAAATCTACGGGATATGTTTATTTGCAACTAAAGAGTCGGTATGCATAACCAATAATTAACATTATTGATTGCCTTGAATCAGACGATCGAGATTGTTTTTCGTTCCAATCTTTCAAAAAGTAGGTCTTGAGATCATAGTCCATCTACCAAATTGTCATATGTTGATCCGCATAGCACACATTCCAAAAAAGTCACTGTGGTCATGGCGTACCATGAGAGAGTTCTAGCTTGATTTTGGAGATTTGTAAAACTTGGAATCAATATCTTAATGTCTGATAGGTGGGACATGATCTCAAAATCAATTGTGTGAAGATTGGGAGAAAATAATGATCTACATCATTTGATTGAAGGCAATCAACAATAATAATAGTAGAAACCATCTTATTTCTACTCCATTATCTTGTGTTTTCCAAACTTGTATCCAAACAGTGGTAAGTAAGGAATAGATGGTAAAAAATCAATAACTTTACCACGTTTTACCAGCTTCTATCCAAACAGTATTGGATGAAGGGAACTGGCGGGTTTTGAAGGGCTGTAAATCCACCATTTTCCAAACAATATTGGATGCAAAAATAACCCTTGGAAAAGTTAATTATTCCGAGTTTTTCCAAGAGGAAAGTGCGAGGGCACTTTCATTTCCGCGCTCTCGGAAAAAGATATTACACTTGTCTTACCTATATTTTCTTCTTAGATATTTTATTTACAATTCAAGATTCTTTATTTTCAACTCAAGTTTTATGTGCTTAAAATCATTGATTGCTTTGAATCGATGATGGAGATCATTTTTCGTTCTAATCTTGCACACAATAGATCTTGAAGTCATGGACTTAAAATCAGATGAACATATTTTGATTATGCATGACACACAACCCAACATATAAACAATGCTCATGGGCCTAACCCAACATAATTCTTGGATCACTTTCTTGTATGTGTGGCAAAAGAAGCCAAAATCTGACGCTCTAATGATTACAAAACGATTTCAAGATCAATCGTGTCGAAAAGTGGTAGTAAAAATCATTTCCATCTTTATTCAAAGCACTCAAAAGCATAGCCGTTAGCAATTAATACTAACTCATCAACTCATTAGTGATTAGCAAGGTATCAAGTATCAGTGTTTTGACCAATCAATACGTGATTGAACCGATATGGGCTCGTATTAGCCAACACGTATGGATATTGGCCGCTAACTTATAAGTATCGGCCTATCGATCCTCCATGGACCGATTCCGGATGCCAACACCCGCTTTGACACCTTGATCAGTAGAGTATTATAATGCATTAAGAGAGGGAAACTCGCACGCGAAATTATGGGTTACTGTATACTAACTTACCGAGTTATAGGATCAGTTATCCGCTCTTGGTACTTGGGTCATGTTTTGGGATGCATACCATGAAAACAAATCATGTGCTCCGTGCAATTTGAGGCTCCCTGGTCTTAAGATCTGTCGTAAAAATTATTAAAATGAAAAACGATCTTTAGATCATGATTTGAATCAGACAATATAGAATATTTTTCATCCTAATCTTCCATCTAAAGGATCTTGAGATCATAAGTGTACCATTAAACTATAATTTTTTTATTTCACGTGGCGCACATCCAAAATATGTGACCAAAAAATCTTTTTTTGTACATCACGTTCAAGCGTGAGTTCCAAGCCTACTTTTGGGATGTGTGCCGTGTGAAATCAATACTTACGATTAAATGGCATGCCCATAATCTTGAGATCCATTGCGTAGAAATATAAAACTGAAAAATAATCTCCATCATCTAATTCAAAGTTATCTTCGAATTTTAGCATAGATATCCACATAGATTTGATGGTTGGACATAATACATTCCCTCGTGAAAGAAAATCAGGTTCCTACCCGAGCTGATATTATATATATATATATATATATATATATATATATATATATATATATATATATATATATAATATAATAAAAGGGTGTGTTCAAATAAAACACTGGAAAATGGAGGAGAAGTTTTAATTTTTCAAAACAAGTTCCCATAGATTCTTAGTTTGTAGGAATTTATAGGATTCCTTCATTACCGCCATTTTATGTTGTTTGGATAATCTTATGGTCTTTGTACCAAAAAACGGCTTGTGCTTATTTTTATCACCAAAAAAACTTGAATGTTATTTTATCATTAAAGAGCGCCCCAGCAGCCTATGAGCGTTCATTTTCTCTTAAAAGTTTCATGGTAGATTGTGTTCTTACCCTTCTACTTCCTCTTCTTCAACCATTATGGAAACTTTGCAACCCCTCCCAAACCCTCATTAATGCCTCCGACCACCAGAACCTCCCTTCTCCTCTTCCTCTTCCTCTTCCTCTCCTTCTCTTCCATCCCATCAGCCTCAATACCCTCTCCAATCTCCATCTCGAACCTCTCTGTAAACTCTGCAACCCCTCCCAAACCTCCACAGCCTCTCCATCTCCAACCTCTTTGTAAACTCTGCAACCCCTCTACGACCAATTCTCTAGACGTCAAATGCAACAACGATACCTCTTTTCTTTTACACTTTGGATGAAGCCAAAGAGCACCTACCGGTTCAGCTCGAAGTGGGTATACTCAGGCCTAATTGGTTGGACGGTGCAAATAATCTGGGACAAGAGTTTGTTGCATGTTGTGGGTGCATGGGCGCCTTTTTGTAATAAAAGAAAATTCTCACCGAAATGGTAATAAAAATACTTTTGGGGCGTTTTGTTGTACTTTTCTCTGATTGTAATCGTATTATGGCATAGAATATATATACGATTAACCAAAATCTAATGTTAGGAATTGGGTAAAAGGTTGACCCGAACTTATGACCTAAACTTGACCCGATTATCAAGAACCCAAACCCAACTCAATAATTGATCGCGCCGTCGCGCCGTGAATTTTTGGGCCAAAGGCCCAAAAGTTTCAACCCGACCCATTGGCACCCCTACCTACTCTGGATTCTGGAACTTCAGCCACCAACTTTATGAATATAATAGCAGATTCTGCACAATCAGACCAAGAACTGAAGATCCTCATCATCACCTTACCGCACTACACAGTGTAAGATCATCAATCTGAACCGTCCACATGAAAGGCCACTGTAAGATGAAAGCTAGTCACAAACCCTGTGTGAGCCGATCGATGAAAGCTCATCTTAACCCTGTCCTGCCATGTGGATGGTCTGGATTGGTGACCACGAAATCGGAGGCCCCCAGCACTTTTGGTGCAAGCATCATCAATGCCACACACGTGGCACACATCATGATCAAAACTGTGTACATGAAACACCTGGCTGCCGCCTAGTTGGAATCCAATCCGACGATTGCATGATCTCTATCATCTGATAGCTATCTTGCATGAGCTGACACGATCTCTGCCATCTGATCTGCTTGTTCGGTTCGAATCCTCTGATGAGCATGATGTTTGAGACACAACCAGTTTAGAAGATAATCGGCCATTTTCATATCAGATGGTCGAAAAAGGATAGTGTTATATAAAGGACAAATTTTATGCAAACAAAGTGCAGGCGGCTGATGTGGCGCGACGCAATTTGCTGTAAGTGTAGTGAGGCTCAATTAATTCAGGTCGGTGCAATCAATCACGTCACGCCGTCAACAAATCTGTCCTAAGTTTATAATTTTCGGGTCCAAAATGAGGGCCACATTCGTAACAGTGATTACTCACCTGATACCAGGAGCATAGCATATTCTCCACAGTTGTCGTTCACAAACACCTGACCTTTTGTATAAGTCACACACAAGAACATATCTTAAATTCAAGCCTCGTAATCCGTGAAGCCTATGTCGAGCTCCTTTCATTGAATAGTAGACGACCAGAAGAATAGGTTTAAAGCGAAGGGTCCGTACACAGTATCTGGCAGTAGTCAACCGTTTACTTCCAAAAGTGGAATGAATCTAGGCCGTACATTTGAATTACAAACTATTTCTATGGAGTTGGTATTTGGTGTGCACATCGTTATGCTGTACACGTGGCATTAGTGCCATCGATCAGAGACGTCCATGTGGCCGGTTTTTGTCTGTTGAAATGATCTGAACTGTCCGATCAAGAGATGATTAGAGTATGTGAACCTATGTTAATACGCAGAAAATACTTCAATCGGGTGGTTGGAATTCTCTTAGCAGAACGTCTCCAATTGATAGATCAAAGAGGTTACATAGTAAATATAGTGAGCACGAGCACAAAACTCGGTGCTGAGGGTGAACCACCTTATATCAGGTGATAATTGAACTGTACCATATCAACAGTACTATGGGAATTTCTCAGGAGATTTTAAACGTTTTAGTTTTTCACTGTTTTAGTTTCTCGAGTTACTATTCAGAAAATCTTTTTTTAAAAAAGAAATATTGGAAACCTCATATTCTTTCAAACATTACAAATGAAATAAGGGACCTGGAAGTAGGGCTGTCAATCGGTCGGGTCAACCCGATAACTGATATGACCCGATCCGGTAAAAGACTGGGTCGAATACACAGAGTTGACTTGTCGAGTCAGGTCGGTATGAGACAGCCAACTAGGGCTGTCAACAAGCCGGGTTAGGGCAAAGCCACCCCAAAACATAGCCCAGCCTATAAGCCAAGATTGGGCCCTAGCTCGGCCGCAATTTAGGCGGGCTTTGATATGCTTAACCCTAGTAGTAATCAAGGTGGGCCGGGCTACAAATTTTGTCATTTTTGGTTATGTTCTTTAAACTTTTGTATTATTTTTTTTGTTGAAAATAGAGAGATATATCGAATGAGGTGGAAAAAGGTTTTCGATGTATTCAGAAGGAGAGAGCGAGAATATCCATCGGTAATGGTCGGTGCACATCCTTTTGGCATGATGCTTGGATTGAACATTACCCATTATGTAAGCTATTCCCTAATATCTATGCTCTCTCGTTAAATCAAAACGCAGTGGTAGCTCACATTGCTGAGACTGATAGTGTTGGTTGTATTCAATGGAATATCGAATTACATAGAAGGCTATATGACTCAGAGATTCAGGAAGTTTCCAGTCTACTCAGATTACTCAGTTCCTTTTCCAATTTCAGGCCCAACTGTCAAGATGCTCCGCAATGGCTCGATGATCAAATCGGGGAATTTAAAGTTAATCTCTTGCATAAAAGGTTGGCGGGCGCAATTACTCCTTACTTCCCATGGTTGTGGATTTGGAAATCTAAAATTTCAAATCGGGTGCTCAGTTTTGTTTGGCTAACTATTAGGGAGAAAATATTGACGGTTGACAAACTTAAAGCAAGGGGATTTTCATTAGCTAATCGATGTGTGATGTGCAAGCAAGAGGAAGAGAATATTGGGCATCTTGTCATCCATTGTAGATTCTCGTCGAAGGTCTGGAGCCTTATTCTGTAGTGGTTCAAGATCGAGTGGGTCATGCCATTCTCGTTTGATGTGTTGTTTGGTATGTGGAAGAATGCTTACGGTGGCATTTGGAAGAGCAGGTTGTAGAATTTAGTTCCATTTGTTTTCTTGTGGGTATTGTGGAAACAGAGGAACAAATGTATTTTTGAAGGAGCGCAGGCGGACCCGTATCAGCTAGCAGAGCTTATCAAGCTAAAGTTGCTACAATGGGCCAAGAGTCTTAGAATCATACATGCATACTCTATTCAGGATTTTGTTTTTAATCGAAGTTCTATTGATTTTGAGGGTAGGGATCGGTCTATTGAGAATTAAGTGCAAGGGTTGCGGATTGGGGTTGAGTCGGGGTTCGTGTGGGTAGGGGTGATGGCATTGTCAAAACTTCTCTTACACTGACTTGAGTAGTGGTGTTGTAATTCTTTTATTTTAATACAAGGGTGAGGTGCCAACAACCTCATCGTTAACTATCAAAAAAAAAAAAAAAAAGGTTACGATTTTTCTTCACTAGTATTTAAATTACGAAATTACCATTACAACTATAAGTTCGATTAATTCAGCAATATTATTAAAAGTTATTGTCGTAATTTTATTATGAAAAGTATAATATACATCTTATATACTTATATTATTGCATTTAATATATAATTAAAGGAGATGTATTGTTCGGGCCATGCTTGCGGGCTTTAACTTGTTAAGCCCTCATGCACAGTAAGCTTTTGGATATGAGGCCCTAGCCCAACCCTCTTACCCCGCTCTTGATGCCTAGCTCTAAGACTTTAGGGCCGGGCTAAGTGGGCTGTCAGGCCAGCCCATCCTTATTGACAACTTACCCAACCTTCAAGTGGATCAATCTCTATCTGCCAACCTCGAAATATTTCTTAAGCCATTAAAAGTTTGAAAATCATAATCTTACCAATTTCAGCCCTCATAATTTTACTGAATGAGTTGATAACTTATGAGAGGAAAACATGTATACATGATAACAAAGTTCGGATTCAGCAATTTTTTGCCGAGGGTTCAATTCGGATCAGTTCTGATAAATTTGTAAATTGATTCGAAAAAAATTAGGTAACATTTATTAATTTTATAAGTTTACTCAATGAGGTTATCCACTAGCTTAATCATCTTAAGGGGTGAAACTAACTAATTGAGCGAAAACTCAGATGGTATCGTCTCCCTTTGTGGGGCATGAAGTCGTGATACTATACTTCACATTTGCTTTCTCCTTTGTATTAAGAAAGGTGAGAAAATTATCTGGGGTATTTATTTTTAAGTGTTGTTCCTGAACTTACTCACTCTCTGGAATATGCAAGTGCACTTCTAAGATTGTCGATGTCGTATGGCATCATTAAAAAAAAGAACAACACGTTTTTTTTCCGATGCAAATTTTTAAGTATGCCCATATTGGCAAATGCTAATACGCACAAGAATTATAGTTCATTCTTCTATTTGCTGAATCAACAATTATCCGGCGCCTTATTCGGGAAAGTGTCAATTCCACCTTCAAATGTCTTTTAAATTAGTGCACTATTATGTAATGTATAAAATAATATATATATATATATAGGGCTCTCAATGGGCCAGATTAGGGCCGGGCTGGGGTTCAATCCGGCGCTAACCTATTCGGGCCGAGTTTCCATTTTTTCAGCCTGGCTCTAACCCGGCTTACGATGTACTTAGCCCAAGTCCGGTCTCTATCGGGCAGGACCGGGCTTGGGTATTTTTTTCGAGGTTTTTTCGACTATAATTTTTTCTAATAAAATTTGATTTGACTATTTTTTTGGGACTGTTTTTAAGGCTATTTTTTCTAATAAAATGTGGTTAGGCTATTCTTTTTTCTAACAAAAGTTTGAAGAAGGTTAAAAATTTAATTAAATAATTATATTACTATTATAGAGGCTCATGTACATTTTTATTCAAATATTTCATTTTAATTGGTTGCACAGTAGTTATAATGGGTAGCGGTTGCTTGAAAATCTATTAATAAATCATTCAAGTTGTGTAACTAAAAAGTTATTCAATGGTTGCTTTAAAATAAATTAAGTCATTCAATTTGTCAACCAAAAAATATATGCACAAGCATTCATCATCATTGCCTCACATCAATAAAAATTAATAATAATAAATGAAGTGAAAATATAATTTTAAAAATATAACTAATTAACAATATTTTTTCCTTTATCAACCTCAAACTCATATTCTTGGAAATCAATCGTAGGCATGGTATCAATGTCATAATCAAGATCACAACGGATCCAATCTTGTGTACAAATCAAGCATTCTATCGTCTTCAGCTTCAAACAACTCCTAATCTTACTAACCACTCTTTCTCTATCACTAAATGAAGACTCTAAAGCAATAATCGTTATCGGAACCGCTAAAGTATTATAAGCTATTTGTCCTAAAATTAGAAACCTATGGCTACTTGAATTGACCTTTCACCAATTTAAAATATCAAAGTCTTGAGGAGTTGGTTGACTCACATTTATCTTTAATGACCCTTCTAAATATTTTTCTAATTCTGTGATCTCCATAATCGTAGTGGCTATGGTTCATTATTCCATCAATTGAGCAAACACGTCTATTTTTTCCGCCATATTAACACTAGTTGCACCACTTGTTCAATAATGTAATTTAATCTTATTTATTACACCCGTTGTATACCATTTACTCTTATACTCATTATAAAGCTTAGAGAAAATATTCTTGATACTCACAATACGTAAGGATGTTTGATCCCTAATTTGTAGTTTGCGTTTTTTTACTTAAATGCCCCAAAGTTTAAATTGTTCAACAGTTTAATCTCATGGCATTTAAGTAAATCATATATATTTATAAAAAAAATTATAACTTTAAAAGGATATATATATATATATATATATATATATATATATATATATATATATATATATATATATATATATATATATATATATATATCCGGGCCAAGTGCGGGCCGGATATTACTATACTCAACCCAAGCCCAGGCCGGAATGATCCGGGTTGCAACATATTTAGCCCGGTCCAGATACCGGGCGGGGTTTGCTTGATAGAAAATACCACTTTTTCCTAGCCGGGTGCGAGCCAAAATCCGGGCTGGCCTGACCCATTGAGAGCCCAAATAGTATATGCTTCAACTGAGTCCATGTATACAGTTTGATGTGCATATACGCATATGCACACACCTACATTTTTCATAAAATTTTCTAATGTAAGTCATATCTAGTTGGAAATATGGTATATGGATTGGAGTGCATGGGTGAACTCATACACTCAAATCCTAGATCACATGACATGTGATCTCAAAACAACACTCCTCTTGTAATCATATGACACATGACGTACGATATATTAATTTTTTTTAGTAGTCAAGGCTATGGTCAAAGCTTATGTATTGTATCACACATTTAGGTGCATCGACTCTTTTTGCCTTTGACAACATTTTGGACGGTAGACATACATTAGATTATGTTGAATTTTTTTGGGTAGCTTCTGATCATTCTCAGACAAGTTGTCGTAGTACCTGATCCCTTGTATGAGTGTCACGTGGACCCCAACTATATCAAATGCATGGATCCATCATGCATTCCGACCCATATTCCCAGACCTCTACTTAGATTTGCATTTTTAATAAAATTTTCTAATTTAAGTTCATATTTGAGTGAATGAAAATAAAAAATTCATTCTACCCTAGCAAATTGGATTTGCATGATAATAGCAAATTAAGAATTACGAGTCTTATTCAAACACTACAAAAAATAAGATTATTAGCGGCAGTTTTTTTTAACAAAAAACTGCTGCTATTAGTCCTGTCGCTACTAAAAATTGCCGCTATTAATATTGTCGCTACCAAAAATTGCCTTAATAGTAAGTACCGCTAAAAGACCTTATTTTTGTAGTGAAATAGAAGGAATTGACAAACTAAGTACCATAAGTTTGAAATATGAAATTGGAGAAGTCTCGCATCTAGGCAAGACATCTTGATGATAAAGCCAACATAAAGTGACTACTACATTTTAAATGATCCTCCACGATAGGTGTTTATTGTTACACCATTATAATTAAATTTCATTGTTATCTCACTTCTAAAGAGCCCATGTGGTTGTCTATAATTGAAACATGTATATGTTAGAAGTTCCTATTTTGGTGGCCATCACTATGGTCAAACCCGTTGACCAATGAATGGTATAAGATCAACCTTAAGATGTACAATTGCTATTCTGATGAGTTTGAAGAGAATAGGCAACTGATTGTTGAGTCTTTCAGTTAAGGTATGATTGTGATTTCTAATCATACTATAATTAGCAATTTCAGTCCTTAATGGGATAGGACTCTTTGGCTATAAATATAAGGGGTGCCTGGTCCCAACGATTGCTCGATAAAAATTCAATCCTCCCTATTGGCGAGAGCATCCCCATTGTGCTAGGAGACATTGAACGCGAGAACATCGTTGAAGATCGGCAACCAACCATCGATGGCTAACGCTCAAGGTGCGCATATTTATAGGTTATAAATTTATTGTTTTTAATTGATCGTGCGCCTAGATCTTTAGGTTTAATTTTGGATGGTCGAATCGTCAGATCCATTTAGATTTCATCAATTGGTATCAAAGCCATGATTGGCGTTATGATTGGTCAAAGCTTTAAAATGAGTTTTACAAAAAAAAATTTGGTCGACCACCGCAAGGTCGCTTTTATAAAAAAAAAAAAAAGGTTGCTTAGGGGATTTTTCACGGGACTTACCGACATCCGACGCCGAGACGACGGCCCAAGACCAACAATGGGCGTGGATCGGTCATGTAAGCCCCAAAGGGTCATTCTTTATAAATCAAAAAAAAATTAGGGTTTTTGTCGGTGGTCCGGCCGTGGTTTTTTCCGGCCATCGGTCAGACCGACGCCCGTCGTAGGGCCGATCGTCGGCAAAATCAACGCGCCACACCGGTAGCGTGGGTTAGCTGAAAGCGGTGCATGCACTGTTTCAAAAAAAAAAAAAAAACTTTGGGAAGATGAACAGTGTCAAGGGGGAGGTTTGGGGTTTTCTCGGACCGGATCGGGTCCGGTTCCGACCACAGCCTATTTGGCCCCAGACCTGTTTGGCTCGGCCCACTTGTTTAGCCCCACCAGCCCGTTGCACCTCGACCTCTTGACTGACTCGGCCTACTTGGCCCTTTGGCCTCGACCACTGACCGAAAGACGACCCGTCTGGGCCTCTTCGACCCACCCGACCCGTCTGGGCCTATTTGGCCCACCCGACCTGCTGGGCCTACTTGGCCCACCCGACCCGCCTGGGCCTATTTGGCCCACCCGGCCCACTGGCTGAGGCCCACTCAGCCCTTTGGCTCATGTCCCTGACCTGCAGGGCCCATCCACGGGGCCCATAGCCCATTCGACCACAAAGGCCCATGGTATGCCCGATACCCGACCCAATTATTCCGACTCTATTTCCTAATCTTCTCGGGCCATTTCTGGGCTATTTACAGGTCCGATTTTCGGACATTATATATGCATCTTGACTATCTCGGACATTTTAGATCCGTTTTTGAGGTCTAGTTTTGACAATGAGATCTCTATTATGATATTTTTATGACCTGATGTTATTTTTTCCATTTTTTTTTTTAATTGTGTAATCAATTTTTTTCAGTATCATTCATTAGAATTGGGTAGTGGAGGTTGTGCTCCACCACCATGGCTGGTACTTACACATTATAATGACACAAATCGTTTCTTAATAAAATCACATTGGTTTTAA
Organism: Chloranthus sessilifolius; assembly: GCA_021018995.1. NCBI lineage: Eukaryota > Viridiplantae > Streptophyta > Magnoliopsida > Chloranthales > Chloranthaceae > Chloranthus > Chloranthus sessilifolius. The sequence goes on from CM037584.1 coordinate 192,925,540, forward strand.
TTTTTTATATTCCTTTACATATTTTAACTTTCGCGTCACATACTATAATTATAACCTTTTGGAATTGATAGTTACTTCGATTGTATGTGGACATTATAAAGCCCTTAATTATTGTGCAGCACTGAACCCGTCTATCATAACCAGTATGATTGGTGGAATTGAACTTTTGAGTGGATCAAATTATAAGAAATGAAAGGAACAAGTTGCAATTGTCCTAGGCTGGATGGATCTTGACTATGCTATACGATCTGATAAACCCAAGGTGCTCACCGTTGATGCCTCGGCTGAGGATCTGGCAGTGAACCATACGGATTTAGAAAATTGGGATAGATCAAATCGTATGAGCCTCATGATCATAAAGAGTTCCATTACTGATGCGATTCGGGGAGGTATTCCTTACTCGCACACTGCAAAGGAATACATGCAAGCCATTAAGGAACAATTTTAAGGGACTTCTAAAGCCCTTGCCAGTAGTCTAATTGTTAAAATGGGAACCATGAAATATGATGGTCATAGCGGCGTCCGGGAGCACATTATGAAAATGAGTGGCATGACAACTCAATTGAAAGAACTGGACATGGGTTTTTCTGAGGGTTATCTTGTTCACTTCATTATGACTTCTCTTCCTGCGCAATTTGGCCCGTTCAAGATCAATTATAACACGCAGAAAGAGAAGTGGAAGATGAACGAGCTAATTGCTTACTGTGTCCAAGAAGAAGAACGACTTCGGGCTGAAAAACCTGAAAGTGCCCATTATGCCGCTCTTGGCCCATTGAAATGAAATTTCAAGCGAAAACCGGGATAATATAAAGGAAAGAACGTGAAAGCTCCTCCACCGAAAATCAAATAAGGAGAAGCTAACACATCTACTTCTGGCATCAAGTGTCACTTCTGTAAGAAGAAGGGACACTTTAAGAAGAATTGTCAGAAATACAGAGATTGGCTAGTTAAGAAAGGTAATGACCTTGCTTTTGTGTGTTTTGAATCACTTTATGTTGATGCTCCACGCAATACTTTGTGGATAGATTCTGGTGCAACTATTCACATAAGTAATTCAATTCAGGGATTTCGATCCAACAGGAAGCTAAGTAAAGGCGAACGTACCATCAAACTCGGGAATATAGTAGAAGCAGACGTGGAGGCCATTGGGACTCTCCGTCTCATTTTAGATAGTGGTTTTATTTTGGATTTAGTTGATACTATTTATGTTCCCAGTATCACTAGAAACCTTATCTCAATTTCTAAATTGAATTCATTAGGTTTTGAATTTAAATTTGAACATAATATGTTTACTCTATTATTTAATTTCGATATTGTGGGTGGTGGCTCATTAGTGGGCAATCTTTATCAGTTGAACTTGGATTCATTTTACACCCAATCTTTAGTTTCTATGCATGTGAATGATAAAATAAGTAAGAAACGAAAACGAGCACTCGATAACTCCTCCATTTTATGGCATAAACGTTTAGGCCATATATCTAAGAATAGAATGGAGAGGTTAATTAAAGATGATATAATCGATGCGCTCGATTTCTCTGATTTCAATACTTGTGTTGATTGCGTTAAAGGGAAACTCACAAAGACTAATAAGAAAGGGGCCCTCAGAAGCACGAGTTTGTTGGAAATAGTCCACACTGATATTTGTGGACCGTTTCCAACTCCCGCTATTGGTGGTCAAAAGTATTTTATTACCTTCACTGATGATTATTCTCGTTTTGGTTATATATTTCTCATTCACGAAACTGAGGCCCTGGATATGTTTAAAATCTATAAAGTCAAGTTGAGTTACAACTCAATTCAAGATTAAAATTGTGAGATCCGACAGAGGCGAGAGTATTATGGTAGATACTCAAACAGTCGCAATCCAGACCCTTCGCCTCAGATTCTAAGAGCATGGCATTGTCGCTCAATACACCATGCCGAACACTAACAAAACGGTGTAGCCGAAATGACTAAATCGTACTCTTATGGATATGGTGAGAAGCATGTTATGTAACTCTACGTTGCCTACGTTCTTGTGGGGAGAAGCCTTGAAAACAGGGGTGCATATCCTAAATCGAGTTCCTAATAAGGCAGTTCCCAAAACTCTTTATGGGCTATGGGTAGGCAGAAAACTGACTTGAGAATATTTACACATTTGGGGCTGTTTGGCTGAAGCAAAGGTGTACAACCCATAATTAGAAAAATTGGACCCTAAAACTATAAGTTGTCATTTCATTGGTTACCATGATAGATCAAAAGACTACAGATTTTATTGCCCCACTCATAGTACCCGGATTATTGAAACTAGACATGCAAAATTCTTTGAGGATCGTGAGATCAGTGGGAGTATAGAGCTTAGGAAAATCACTTTTGAGGAGAATCGGGTTATAATTCCTATCCCTTTTATCCAAGAAAAAATGGCACCAACACCAGTTATTCAAGTCAGTGTTGATGCACCTGTGGCTATACCTATTGACACACACCACATTGAGGAGGCTCTTGCTCCCATGACGACTGCCAATGATCTACCATTGCGTAGATCAGAGAGAGAAAAGAAGTCTGCCATTTCTGATGACTATATAGTTTACCTAAATGAGAGTGAGTTTGATTTTGGAAAGGAATCAGATCTTGTTTCCTTTAGCCAAGCCATGAAGAGCGGCAAATCCACTCAATGGCTCGAAGCCATGAAAGATGAGTTAGAATCAATGAAACATAACTCGGTATGGGATCTTTGTGAGTTACCTAATGGAGTTAAGCCTGTATGCTGTAAATGTGTATTTAAAACCAAGCAAGACTCCAAAGGTAATATAGAAAGATACAAGGCCAGGTTAGTCGCTAAAGGTTTCACTCAAAAAGAGGGAATAGACTATAAAGAGACATTTTCTCCTGTCTCTAGAAAGGAATCTTTTCGGATAGTCATAGCATTAGTAGCTCATTTTGACTTAGAATTGCATCAAATGGATGTTAAAACTGCTTTTCTGAATGTCGACTTGCATGAAGATGTCTTTATGACACAACCTGAAGGTTTTCAGGTTGAGGGGGAGAGTCATTTAGTTTGTAGACTCAAAAGGTCTCTATATGGTTTAAAGCAGGCATCTCGACAATGGTACTTAAAATTTCACGAAGTCATTTCAAATTTTGGTTTTAAAGAAAATACTGTGGATCAATGTATATATCTTAAAATCAGTGGGAGTAAGTTTATCATCCTTGTTTTATACGTTGATGATATCTTACTTGCGAGTAGCAATTTGGGCATGCTATATGAGAAAGAACTTTTTATCAAAGAGTTTTGATATGAAAGATCTTGGTGAAGCTTCCTACGTGATAGGAATTGAGATTCATCGAGATAGAGCCCGTGGCATATTGGGATTGTCTCAAAGAGCTTATATTGATAAAGTTCTTAAAAGGTTTAACATGCACAATTATTCTGCTACTGTTCCCCTGTCATTAAGGGTGATAAATTTAGTCTACTTCAAAGTCCTGTGATCGCTCGAGAGAAATGATGGAGACAATTCCCTATACATCGGCAGTTGGAAGTCTCATGTATGCACAAGTTTGTACTCGTCCAGATATAGCGTATATAGTTGGCATGCTTGGCAGGTACCAATGTAATCCTGGTTTGGATCATTGGAAAGTAGCTAAGAAGGTTTTTCACTATTTACAAGGGACTAAAGGACACATGCTCACATACAAAAGGTCGAATAACCTTGAAGTTATTGGTTATTCAGATGCTGACTATGCTGGGTGTCAAGACACTCGTAGGTCCACATCGGGTTATATTTTTATGCTTGCCGGTGGACCTATATCTTGGAAGAGCGTTAAACAAACGCTGACTACTTCATCCACTATTGAAGCAGAATTCGTTGCATGTTTTGAGGCAACATGTGAGGCGATATAGTTGAGGAATTTTATCTCAGGGCTTCGAGTTGTTGATACTATTTCAAAGCCACTGAGAATCTTTTGTGACAATTTCGTTGTGATTGCTATCTCCAATAACAACAAGATTAGTGGGGGTTCCAAATATATTGATATAAAATATCTTGTTGTCAGGGAGAAAGTTCAGAATCAAATTGTATCTGTTGAAAAGATAAGTACGACACTCATGTTTGCTGACCCTCTCACAAAAGGTTTACCTCCCAAGCTCTTTTTGGAGCATGTTGCGCGCATGGGGTTAACAAATAATTTTGATAGCCTTTGAGAGTGGATATATGCGAGTGAATACATTTGTTTAATTGATTCAAAAATAAAATTTATTTATTTGCTTTTCCATTTTTATGCAAATAACTCCTTGGAACATATGGTGCCAGTAGATGACAATAAAGTATGACCAATATTAGATTGAGTTTACATGTAATCACCATTCAGTTTGTAAACTTACAATCTATGTGAAATCATACTAGTTGGAATCCATGTCAGTGATGACTTCCAATACAGTAACTAATGAACGATCATATATCGATGATATGATATATTGACTACATTGATTCTGTGTTAAAATTCTCACTGGACTGGACTGATAATAAAGACTTTGATTGAGATTGATTGTGACTTACCATTCAACGAAAGTTAGCTAACATTGGGTAATCAGAGTTTATTAACATAGTTTGACCAAGTGGGAGACTGTTAGAAGTTCCTATTTTGGTGGCCATCACTATGGTCAAACCCGATGACCGATGAATGGTATAAGATCAACCTTAAGATGTACAATTGCTATTCTGGTGGTATAAGATCACTATGGGCAACTGATTGTTGAGTCTTTCAGTTAAGGTATGATTGTGATTTCTAATCACACTATAATTAGCAATTTCAGTCCTTAATGGGATAAGACTCTTTGGCTATAAATATAAGGGGTGCCTGGTCCCAACGATTGCTCGATAAAAATTCAATCCTCCCTATTGGCGAGAGCATCCCCATTGTGCTAGGAGACATTAAACGCGAGAACATCGTTGAAGATCGGCAACCAACCATCGATGGCTAACGCTCAGGGTGCGCATATATATAGGTTATAAATTTATTATTTTTGATTGATCGTGCGCCTAGATCTTTAGGCTTAATTTTGGATGGTCGGATCGTCAGATCCATTTAGATTCCATCAGTATATCTCAGTTAAATAAACACCCTTATAAAACCATTTCATACCATCCGAGACTGTTTAAGCTCGGCCTGAAAGAGCTCAGTCAGGTCATTTAAGATCATCTCTACATATATTATATAGAAATTGTTGGGCAGCCCGAAACCTAGCCCGACTTGGCCTGAAAATTGATCAGTATGGGCTGCAGTAGGTAGGCGGGATTAACAGATAGGCCGGCTTGACCAAGGCTGATTAGTAATTAGTCCGGGAATGAACTACTTCTATGAGGCCCGATTATAATTGACCTGTTTAAGGCCTAGCCCGAACCTAGCTCGGCCCGGTCATTTCAGATCATCTCTATATAAATAATATAGAAATTGTTGGGCAGTCTAAAGCCCAACCCGGCTCGGCTCAAAATGAGCAAGGTATGGGCTGAGGTAGTTAGGCCGGATTAATAAATAGGCCCAGCTGACTAGGCCCAATTAGTAATCGGGCTACGAATGAGCTACTTCTAAGGGGCCTGATTATAATCGACCTGTTTAAGGCATAGCCCGAACCCAGTGACTCGGTCAATTCAGATTATCTCTATAATAAATTTTACATGAATTGTTTGGCAGTTTGAAGCCCAACCCCACTTGGCTCGAAGTGGGCCTGCACTACAAAAAAAAAGATTATTAGCGGCAGTTTTTTTAACAAGAAACTGCTGCTACCAGTCCTGTCGCTATAAAAAACTGCCGCTGTTAGTCTTATCGCTATAAAAAAATGCCTTAATAGCAAGTGCCGCTGAAACCGCTTATTTTTGTAGTGCTGGTATTAGCTGACGTAGGTAGGTCTGATTATCAAATAGGCCCAACTTGACCAGGCTTGATTAGTAATCGGGCCAGGAATGAGCTAGTTTTAAGAGGCCCGATTATAATCAACCTGTTTAAGACCCGGCCCATAAAAACCCCTAGCTCAAACAACTGAGTAAAACATCTTATGTAAATCCTATATACATACGAATGGGGCAGAGTTTTAGAATTTATGTACTTAAGCCCTAGGCCACCCTTGTATTTCACCGAGCTTTCAATGCACAACATGAATAATTTTTATTTTATTTTACTGATAATTTAGGACATCTCAAGCTCAAGTTTGGACTAATCTCTATGGCCTTGTTAAGGTGTTTCCTTGCCCCCACCATTTCACAAGTATTTCATGTATTACACACCTTACGAGGCATCTTGATATCGCAGAAGGCGCAAAGACGACGTGCACGCACGGACAGGTAGCCGATCGACAAGAGGGTCACATACTACATCAGCTGCGTGTTATATGGTGTTGTTAGCATGTGAACCCCAAGTCATGCCAGCCCAAGAGCCTCAAATTTTGAACTTTGGTCATTGACTTTGGCCCATTGACAGCCCTATGTGAACCTTTTTTTGGGTTTTTGTGTGTGCGTGCAAGTACTCATTATTGGGTGTCTTTATTAGTGCTCACGGAATCTTATTGGGCACCTAAGCCAGAAATCACCGATTGTCTTATATCATTGATTGTTTTATATCAGAGATAGATATTATGTTTCGCTCCAACCTTCCACACAAGGAATCTTTAAATCATGATCATACTATCACACAATCAATTTTCAATTTCGCATGCCCAAATCTTAAATAGGTGGCCTAAAATCACATGGCACACAACACACTCAAACATAAATTTAGGGCCTTGATTTTGGTATCTGTGTCATGTCGAATTGAAAATTGACCCTCTAATGGTACGGTTCATAGCTTTAAGATCCATCGCTTCAAGATCCCTTGTGGGAAAGATTAGAGCCAAACATAATCTATATCAATTGATTTAAAGCCATCAATGAGTTTTGGCAAAGATCCCCAATAAGATTTGGTGGGCGGAAGCCACCCCTTCATGTTTTTTGAGAGAAAGCTAAAATTTATTTAAATTTTTTTGCAAGGTAAAAAAATATTACAAACTGCAAAGGATTTTATCAAAAATGAAAAAACGAAACATTACAAAGGATATAAACAATATTATCCTCTTTAAGCAATCACGAGATAAGACAAGAAATAAAGAGTTTTTCGTGATATTTTCTACAGTGAATCCACTGCACAACACTATAGATAAATTATAGATATTATATATTTTAGTAGGTAGAGAAATGGTGTAGAAGAAAACTGGTAAGAGCGTAGAGGATTAGAAGATGGAAAGCAACAAGATACTAGCAACAGAAGTGGTGGAAGATGATGAGATTCTAAAGGCCAAGATTTCAGGCCACCCTTTGTATGATCTCTTGATTGAGACCCACTTAGATTGTTTGAAGGTACTCACTTTATATATATATATATATATATATATATATATATATATATATATATTTTCAGCAGATCATATGCTGTTGATTAGGATTTCAATGGTTGTTGGATTTTTGGTAAATAATATGTCACATCAAATTTTTTGTACCATTAAATGATGTGACATTAAGTTGAAGTAACAAGAAGGTTCTATGTAGATGGTGTTTGATGCACCAGTATTATGTCACATCAACTTCTAGTACTGACTGTTTGATCACTGGGTGATGTGACATGAATTTAGTGCATCTGAAACCATCTGATCACAAATGGTTTTTCAAAATAGTTAAAAAACTATTCAGAGTGATCTAATTCATAGATAATGCATATTATTGCTACCATTATTAGCCATAAAGAAATAGAAATTTGATTTGAATCAGCTCTATGATCTTCTCCTTCTGTTTTTTCCTTTTTTTCTTTTTTTTTTGTGTTTTATAAAGAAATATAAAATATTAAAAGTTTAAATACTGTACATAAAAATTATAGTTTAAATTTTATCGATGGATCAGTAGCTCAAGTTGGAAAGAAATAGGAAAACAATTTTACACCATCCGACCGTGATCATATGGTTGAGGTCGTCTTATATCCTTAGATCAGAATTGAAGACTAACCTCCACTGTTGGATTAGGATCCAAAGTTGGAAATTTCATTGCATTATTGAAGGGAACCTTTTATATATACCACAGGAGCTTGCATTGTAGAAGGTTAGATCTGCCAGTTATATAGAACGTTAGATCCCGATCCAATGGTGGCAGTTAGTCTTTTCTACACATTAGCATATTGGCATACCACACCAGATAGAAACCACGTTCTCATGTTTTCAAATGGAAGTGGCATTAGGTTAACAGGCACGTGCATCACCTATTTTGCAGGTCACGGATATCTAAACGTGTCATATATCTTCATAAATCCGAGTTGTCCAAGTGGCAAGGATCATCCCATCGTCTGGGCTGAAGTACCCAAGTATCATCTTAATCATAAGATTAAAGCCGTTTTCATTTAATATAAAGGGTCGTATATAGCGGCTTCAATTTTCTATTTCAAGCTTTTAAAGGTGATGATCTGAAGATATAAGGTGTTAAAAGATTAGACGAAAATATATTCAAACTTCAAAGAAGAGTCAATAACTTTAGAAATGAGACCGACTCTGCTGGCCACCGATTAATCACCAAATGGGGTTTGAACGATCCTATACCATTGGTTGAAACCCATACCAGCAAAGTGAAGGGCTACGGGCTATGTCCAATTGCGAAACGGGTAAAGCTTTTTTCTAGCGTTTTAGATTTGATTAAAAGATAGAAAGTCCATTTGAGGCCCGGTCCAGCCCGGCCCTTTAATAGACCCAAAACCTGACATTGACTTGAAAAGCAAGCAAACCAAACCGGTCTGAAAACTGATTTCGACCAAACCGATTCCTGTTCGGTTTCGGTTTTGGGTGGCAAACCAAAAACCGAGGTCGTAGGATGAAAACACCTAAAAAATGAATAACCAAAAAAATACATAAAATAAACATAAAAAATCACCACTGTACCAAAAATTTATCTAAATCGGAAAATGCAGTTTTCGGTTCAGTTGTGGAAGTTTGGGATTCGGTGCATCGAAACCGATTTGACCCGACTATGGATCAAAATATCGTCCGATTCCGATACGTATCGTCTAATACGTATCGATTTTGGACCTCACCAATACAATATATTCAAGGTACGGTACCGGTGCCTCCCATACATAAATGTAAAATACTGGACAATATATTGGAATGTATCGTCCGGAACTGATACGTATTGTCCGCTATGTATCAATTTTGGTACTGGATGATAAGATATGGAAATCCGAGAGTTTGACCCATAGACCCATGGGTTAAAATATCGGGTTACCGATACGTATCGTCCGAGCTCCAAAACGATACGTATTGGTACCGGTCTGTATCGGACAATACATTGAATGTATCATTCGATATATTCAATACATTTGAATGTATCGAATGTATCGTTTGAGTCAAATACCGATACGTATCGTCCGATACGTATCGGTATCGGACGATATTTTGATCCATGCATGGACCCAACTTAATAACCAGGCCAGGCTTGACTAGGCCAGGTCATTTATAAATTGGGTCTAGTTACCTTAGCACATATTGGGCCATTGAGACACTAAGTCCAACTGATTGGTACAAAGTTGCATAGATCAGGGCTTTATGATTGTCTGATCATTTTACTTTTAGATTGTAACCAGCTCCAGATATCATTTCGCTGTAGAAGGCATTTTTAGGTTATCTACTCTATGGCTGTTTTTTTGTCACCAACAGTTTTTGAAAAAATGCATTAATTAAAACTGAAGTTTACTAATCGTCTTCCCTTCTAAACGCCGATAATTGCTCTCGCCTTTTGTGCATTCCTCTGTGTGCTGCTCTAAATACGAATTATCTGTGCGTGCAAGTTTGCACATGCATTACATTTGAACTGTCTATATCAAATGACATCCCAATATATATATATATATATATATATATATATATATATATATATATATATATATTTAAGTTATTACATGTATTATTAATTAATTTTATATATATTCTTTAATAAAATAACTAAACATTTTGATATTATAAGAAATCATGTTGCTTTATATATATTTTTATTTTTTTTTGGTGATTTCAAACACAAAATAACGAGCGTCATGTTGGCACTCGGGTATACCAACTAAAAATACGAGTGCATTACTCGATATTTTATTTTAAGGATGGCTCCTGACTGAGATTCAAACACCAGAGAGGTGTTCATATGATCTTACACCATTAAATTTGTACATTTTATTTCACATTATTGAAGTGTGACTTGTGATTTATCTTTATATTATGTGGCACACATCTAGAAAAATATAATTAGTCTAAGTGGCAATCCGTAGTCGTAGCATAACTCAAAGCCTAAAAAAATAATTATGAGTGGATGTGAACCATCCGATTGATGAACTTTAGTATCATCCATTCAAACTAAAAATAATGATTCATGTTATAGTCAATAGATGGGATGGTTTGTATCTTTTAAAAAGTTTGATTTTAACACTCTTGCCCTTCGGTGTATGATCTATTACTTTGACGGTGTGGATTACCCACATCTTCAACCATTAATCATTTAAAAGGCAGTGTTGTTTAAATGATGGTCAAGAGAGTCGAGTCCTTTATTTTATATATATATATTATTTTATATTTATTTTTAAGAGACGTATTATGCTGCTTACTGGTTAGCATTTAACAAATGAAAGATAGTGGAAAATTATTAATGAGACTGGGTGTCTAAGTGACGTATTTGGCATTTGGTTTTTTTACTAAGGCATACATAAGGTTTTTATTGACCAACAGTCGTGTCCAAGGTGTAAAACTCGATATTGGTATCAGGTATCGGTCCATGGAGGACTGATACTACTTAAACGATACGTATTCGCGATACAACTCGGTATCTTAAAAAAAAATGTTTTTTGGCTCAAACTGATACGTATTGGCCAATATGGGCCTGTATCGCCCGATACTGAATTGGAGGACCGATACGTATCGGTATCAGCCGATGTTTTATTCCTTAGTCGTGTCAATAGAAACCTCCTTCTATGTGACCCACAAGCTATCGTGTCGGGAGTACGCGTGTATTGTAGGTTGTTGCAACTTGCAACCGCTTACGTTTTCACAACAAAATGAAACAAATGCCCCTTAATAAAAAAACAGCCATTACTAGCACACGCTTTTTAAGTGATTGCACCAAGGTTAAAGAGAGACTTTATGTTTTAAGGATATGTGACATGTGAAAACGCAATCTAAGCCGTCAGATTTAAAGTTCATGATCTATAGATCCTTAGTGAATAAGAATGGTGCAAAACACGATATAAATAATATGATCTATTATTGTCAATCGTTGAATAAAATAATAGTCTGTGACTATATTTAATCACATGATAAAGATTATATTTAGTGCCAATCTATAGATCATGAACTTTAAATCAAATGGCCCAAATTGTATTTTCACTTGTCACATATCCCTAAAATATATATTCTTTTTTTAACCTCTGGTGCAAATTCTTAAAAAGCTAGTGCAAGTAATGGCTTCCAATAAAAAAATTATAAAATTATCTACGAAAAGAGGCCGTACAACGCGGTGTTTAGTAATTTGGGTGATTAAAACATTCCTTCGTTATTTTGGCGAATTACATTTGAACGATTAATTAATGTTTTGATTAGGGGTCTCAATGGGTCAGGCCGAGCCTTAAAAAGGCTAAATTTTAAACGGGTTTAAATGATTGGCCCATACTCAGCTGTTTATTGTTTGGACTGGGCCTGGCCGAGCCGACTAAAAAACAATCTAGCCCATAACTGGCCTGCCACATAATCAACCTTTTTGGGGCTTGGCGGGGCCGAGCTTGACCCATCCAAGCCAAATATTCATTTTTTTAAAGGTTGAATTCGTGCCCAACATAAGCTCATCAGGCCCTTTATTGCAAATGTAGGGGAGATAAATGAACTAACTTATTAAAATTAGGGTAATGTAGTAATTTCACTAATATTGACTAATCTATATGAAACGGGTATATAAAAACTACATACATGTGTATTTTTATTTGGATTGGGTCGGGCCAAAATAGCTCTATACGGGTTGACGGGCGAGAGTCGACATGCCAAACCCGGCCCCTTAATATAAACAGGCTAGCCCAGCCTCGTCCGTTTATTAAATGAGTATAAAAATGAAGCCCATATCTAACACATAGCGGGCCAGTTTGGTCCAGGCTGGGCTCAAGCCCAGCCCATTTGAGACCGCTAGTTTTGATAAGTTGCCGTTAACATCATTCGCTCAAGGCTTGCGAGCTCTACACCATCTGCGAATGATCGGGCCCGTCTTTTAATCCTTGCTTTTTTCTACACCTCGCATCCACAATTAAGGGTATCAATGGGGAAGCCTTAAATGGGCCGATTATAATTAAACTTCTTGGGGTTAGCCTATTCATCGAGTCTGGCCCAGTAAAAATTTTTATTGGGCTTTTGGAATTAGCTTATACCCATCTTGGCTAATTAATCAAGCCCGCCCAAGTAAGCCCATTTATTTATGACGCTACCTATTATAGTCCATACTTGACCCATTGCAGATTGGATTGAGCTCAAGCCCGGCCAATTGAGACCCACGTCCACTGCCTACCACTTCACCACCAACACCACTATCTTCTCCATTGACCACTGGCTCACTAATCTGACATGTCATCTAAATAGCAGACGGAGTAGTATATATATATATTAGTTTCCACAAAAATTTGTCTGACGATGTATTTTGGATGACGACTTAAACTCATGTCAAGAACAAAATTGGGCAGGAGACTTAAGCTTAGAATCGGACAATATCATAGTGTGTGGGTCTTAATCGTCACTGATAAAATAAATTTCTCTAAACTATATTGATTGATTCATTAATTATTCAAATAAAATTATTTCAGGTTAGCATGGGATATGAAGAGTTTGCCAAAACTGGAACAGCCCAATCCAATGGTCTAATCACTCCCGCCGATAATCAGCTGGATCTCGATCGATTCATGGTAAACTGTTTTGGTTGTATTTAATTAAGGGCACCACTCTCCCAATGGTCATTTAGATATGGGTAATCCACACCGTCAAAGCGATATATCCTATGTTCAAAGACAGTGGGCACAAAATCAGATTTGTTGAGAGATTTAAACCATCTAATCTATGCGCTCTACGACCAACCATTGTGATTAGTTTTAATGGTTGGTATTAAAGTTTGCCAATCAGATGGTTCATATATATCAACTTATGTATATGATTCTTTGACGAATATTTTCGGATGATGGATTGCCACCTTGATAATTTAGATTGATCATATATCTACGTCAGATGACATAATAGTAAACCACACTTCAATTGTGTGAGATCATTTAAACACAATTTCTTAAACTATGTGCGACGGTACAACTCTCGTGCGCAAGTGGTCCGATATAACATTTATATTTGGTAGCATGTATGCATGTATGTACACATGATGCATGAGCTAACTTTTGATCACGTGCGTTGGTTACCAGGAGGTATACTGCGAGGCATTGAAGGAGCTGAAGCAGGCTATGGAGGATCCAGTGCAAGACGCAATGACCTTCATCAACCACATGTATTATCAACTCAACGACTTATCTTGTACTCGCCCCACACCCGATAGCACAGCCACCTCTTTTGGTACGTAAAATCTGAGATTTTTGGTATGTGAAAATTTTTCGCATAAAAGATGGTATTATGTGCTTAGACCTCAGCACCCGCCTGTATGGTAACCATGTTGGTCGGATGTAGATTGTAGAGGTCAAGGGTGTTTTTTTTTTTTATTCCTGTTTTTTCCAAGTACCCCTCTCCAAAGTTTCAAATTCATAAAAAAATGCTCAATTTTGTGTTTTTTTCGTTAACATTTTCAGATTTTATAATTTGGTGCCTTCATTTATAATCTGAGATTCTTCCTCCTCACCTCTCATTTCATGTGCTTAAACAGTTGACTGCTTTGAATCAGATGATGGAGATCACTTTTTATCCCAATTTTCAATCTTCGACACAATAGATTTTGAGATCATGGACTTACCATCAGACGGTCAAATTTTAATTATAAGTGACACACATCCCAAAACAATGAATATGATCATGAGTGTATTCTCAGATTACTTTTCGGGATGAGTGCCACATGGAATCAAAATCTGAGTGTTTGATGATAACAACATGATACTTTGCTGACAGCTCATTCAAAGAAGTCAAAGATTTAAGCAAGTGAAACATGGGTTGAGGACTTGAGGGAGAAGAATTTGGGAGTTATAAATGAAGTCGCCCTTTATAATTTTACGTTTAATAATCCTCCTACTCTCAACCCATGTTACTTGCGAGCATAGTCAATATTGTCTTTACGAAAGGCGAAACTACCATTAATGCTAATTTTAAGGTCAAACTATCTTAAAATAATGGACATAAGTTTCGTAAAATCATTTGAATTATAAGCAAAATTATTTTTAATATTAAAAAGTAAGCTTTAGAACACTTATTTACGATAGGAGCAAAATAATCTTAAAATAATAGAAATAAATTTGAGACGATTAATTTATAATATGTTCGAAGTTGTTTTAAGATAATGTAATATTTTAAGCCCAATTAACAAAATCCGGGTTGGACGAGTTGGGTATGAGGTTGACCTTTCCCGTTGACGGCCGTAAGCTTAAGCATGATGATTTCGCTACCAAAGATGCCCTAAGACTGTGTTTGGGTCAGCTATTCTTTAGCGGACCCAGTTCTCCACCCAGTTCTCCACCTGTACTCCACTACAATAATTTTATTTGCTCTAACAGAGAGCTGTTTTAATATTTAAAATAACTCCCTATTAAAGCAAACAAGGCAAAAAATTATGTGATTATAGGCTTATAGCTCCCCGCTGAAGCCAAAGAGTAGCTCTTTAGTTTGGGGGAGCGAAATCAATAACAGCCTAAAATCACTTCTAAGCAATACCTAATATGTATGTGAGTAGACAAAGGTTAGGTTGCTACTAATATACACGCCTTTTGTGAACTTTGTTGTGTAGGGGAGAGAAAAGATTGATCGAGTGTCAGAGATCAACGGCTGGTGTGTGATCTAGCGTAAGAGGCAACATACGTGGGCACCCCCGCTGCACACACAATACAAATGGGCAGTCTCTTTTGTTGGAATGAAGGAATTTGAGATACTTTTTTTATTATTAGTAGTCATCTTTAATCTCTCTTTGTTTGATTGATAGCATGGAGAATTCTTCTTTGAAATGTTAGATAAAGCAGAGAACAGAAATCCGAAAATGATGAAAAGGGCAAGAGAATTGGACTCGAGGCACGTAATCGTTGTCTTTAAAACGCTATTCGCTCCCTACTCGAGTAAATCTTCGAGTTTGCAAAAGGGTTCCAGCGAGACGTTTCCAGGATACAACGAGCCCAATCTCTTGGATGCGATCCGTTACTTTGCAACAGTAGAGGATCGCCCCAGAAAACTCAATCCGATGGAGTACCACCAAAAGAAGATAGCAAGAGGAATTCTCAAGTTTTATGCAAGGATTCCGATGGATTTCAGAGTGTTTCAATCTGTGTCCTAAGGCCTCCTTATATAGAAATTTCAATATGACTGTTGGACCAACAGTCATATTTTGGACGGCTTAGATCTTTCAAAGATCTCAACCGCTACATCCAACGGCTGCATGAAAGGTTGTAACTTTTCGAATTCAAATTCGAACGGTTATACACCTTTATAAGCGGTTATAAAACGGTTGGGTCCAACAGTCAACGTTTGACCAATCCGTTTGGCCCAATAGACCGAATTGACCCGTTGAATAGTGACCCATTAGGCCCGACCCAACCCACGAATAATCTGACCGTTGGATCTGCTTGGTCAAAAATTCAAACCTCTCCTTGCGACTAAAGCGCCAATGCGCCTAAACGCCAATCGCCGCTAGGCACACTCTTCTCTTATTATTGTTAAACAATAATAGAAGGTGAAAGGTTCTATATATAGCCTAGGCACTTTTTATTTTTACCAATGTGGGACTATTCATTTGCATATAAAACTTGAGAATAACTATTGCCTAAAAACCCAACTCAAAACTAAGAAATCAAATAAAGTTTTATTTTCTTTAAATTATTAAAATATTTATTATATTAATAATAAATATAACATGAAATTAACTCACAAAAATAGAGTAGGGGCATGGTATTAAAAATTGGCCGATATCAATATGTATGGCAATGAAAAAATTCGAAAAAAGGTATAAAAAAAATGAGAAATACGGGAAAAGAAAGGGAAAAAAGATGGGGTACGGTAAAAATATAAAGGAAAATTTTAGAAAAAACAGTAGAAAACGAACAATACGGAAAAAAGACAAAAAACAATAAGATATATATTAAAATTTTAAGAAAAATAAAAACCATAGTTAATTAAACCTTTTTGTCAAATACAATGCGTTTTGTACGAAAATAATATATAAAACGCGTTTTAAACGGAAAAAAAAAATGTGATTTATACTTTTTTCCCTTATAAAAATGTGATTTCTATGTTTCTTTAAAAAAAATTCATTTTGTACACGCATTTTTTAAAATAAAAATGGAGTTTTTTGTAACTATGCCTGTAACTGCACACTTCCAGACCCTTTGTCGCGAAATTCTCATGGCAAAATTATTTGAATTGGTAGTCTACCAAACATTTTGTCAAATATTTTGCCCATTTGTTTCTATAAATTTTTCTTGATTTTTTCCAAATTTGATGATTTTATCAAAAAAAATTCCACAATTTTTATGATCCTATGCATGCTTTAGTATTGTTTTCGGATGATTTTGAAAAAAAATTTATGTGGTTTTGAATTGCTGACGAAAATTAGTTAAGTAATGCACCATTTTATTACTTAATAATATTATGTTTAATTAAAAACTGTTAAGATGTTGAATTTTTTTATTGTTAATAATTAATTTCTAGAATTTCTTAATTGTTTCTTATTTTACACTGAATCTTTCAGGAATTATCCAAATTAAACCCAATAAATCTCCCAACGAGTGACTGTTTAATATGTGGACCCTATATAAATATGAATAACTATCTCTATTAAAGTTCCTAGCTGGAATGGTTTGGATCATCTGATGGTACCTTTTTGGGCTAATATATGTTAACATGATGTTAGGCTACTTGGTTGACTTTGGTCAATGATGCGCATCCTCATCATACCATCATCATAGCCTTATGTGGTAAATTAATTAGGTGAGGCCATCTTTTACCAAAAATTTAATCAAAATTTTAAAATAACTAAACACTCAGATAGCATAATTTATTTTTTAGGGGTCTCTCTCCACAAACATCAACATATATAGTCAGGGCTGTTGAATAAGGTATAATCCCAATCACATCTCACTTTAGCCAAGATTTTCTAAGTTATTAGGAGACTATTATCGGAAGTGTTTTGAAAATTTGCAACTCTCAGGAGATTTGAGAGTTACGTATCCAAGAGGTGCTTAGAGCCTATTGTGAGAAAGTCTCTTCTCTAGGGAAAGAGACAGTTTGGAGAAAGTTTCATGGTGAGAAAACTGTGAGAATACTTTGAGAGAAAAAGTATTGAAGAATTGCTTGGGGATTGGAGATCCGATTGAAGCCGTTCTTGTGTCGGAATCGTAACTATATTCCGGTAGATCTCTTCTCT
The DNA here is from genome assembly GCA_021018995.1 of Chloranthus sessilifolius. Taxonomy (NCBI): domain Eukaryota; kingdom Viridiplantae; phylum Streptophyta; class Magnoliopsida; order Chloranthales; family Chloranthaceae; genus Chloranthus; species Chloranthus sessilifolius. Next base: position 192,943,143 of record CM037584.1, read on the forward strand.
ATTATTTGAAGGACCGCGTCCTTGGTTTAACCACAGATTTGTGGTTGAAGATCGTGCTAGATCTTGATTGAGTTTGCACTAGAGGGAAGAGAGTGTGTGTGCATTGTAAACATTCATAAAAATAGTGCATATACTCCCGTGGACGTAGCCCTCGATTGGGTGAACCACGTAAATCTTTGTGTTGTGCGTGTGATTAATTTTTGCTTGAATCTTCTTATTTTTTCGCATTCATCGCGATAGGGAGTTCGTAGAGTGGGTAGAATTCCTAACAAGTGGTATCAGAGCGAAGTTTACGCTACAATGGCGATAAAGATCTCGAATGCACGATTTGAGGTGGAGAAGTTTTCTGGGAAAAATAACTTCGCTTTGTGGCAAGTCAAGGTCACAGATCTCCTTGTCCAATAAGGCATTGATGATACTCTACTTGGAAAAGAGATGGGAAAGAAGGCAGAGATGTTCGATGAAGAGTGGAACTCTATTGATAAGAGGGCCGTAAGCACTATCCGATTGTGCTTATCCGATGAAGTTCTTTACAACGTTCTTCACGAGAGGACGACCGTAGATTTGTGAAAGAAGATGGAATCTCTCTACATGACAAAGTCGTTGTCCAACCGACTCTTCATGAAGAAGCAACTCTACACCCTTTGTATGAAGGCTGGTACGCGTATGCATGACCATTTAAATTCTTTTAATAAAATAGTTAGTGAATTATTGATCATTGAGGTGAAACTTGAAGAAGAAGATCTCGCACTTCTCTTGCTCACCTCATTGCCACCATCTTATGAGCACCTTGTTACCACATTAATTTATGGTAAAAACACTATTTCCGTCAAAGAAGTGACTGCTGCACTTCTTTTCGACGAATTGAGAAAACAACCCGAATCTAACTCCGAAGGGATTAATCTCTTAAGCGAAAGGGGTCGAAATCATGATCGCAAAAGAGACAAATTCAGAGGGAATAATAAATCAATGAGAGGAAACAGCAGGTCCAAATCTAGGGGTGACAGAAAGGATATTATCTGTTACTTCTGTAAGCAATCTGGACATATTTGCAAATATTACAAACAGAGATTGAATAATAATGAGGCTGATGAAGGGACTTCACAACAGGCTAGTGTTGCTAAGTCAGATTCCGGTGAAGACCTATTGTGTGCATTATTAAGCTCCAGTCAGTTTAATGATAGATGGATCCTAGATTCAGGGGCATCGTATCACATGTGTCCGTACAGGGATTGGTTTGACCAGTATAAGATAGCCAATGGTGGGACGATTTTGATGGGGAATGACAGTGTATGTGAAGCAGTGGGTATCGGTTCGATCAGAATCAAGATGTTTGATGGTTGTGTTCGCACTCTTACTAAGGTTAGGCATGTGTCTGATCTGAAGAAAAATTTGATCTCGTTGGGGGCATTGAATGAGATAGGATGTCGAGTCATTCTAGAATCCGGTAAGCTAAAGGTTGTACGTGGTGCTATGACCTTGATGAAAGGTGAAAAGATGAGGAATCTGTATACTTTAGTAGGCAACACAATTAGCGGCAGTGGTGTTGCAGCTATAAAAGATTCCAACGACCTCTCAGATTTGTGGCACAAAAGGCTTGGTCACATGAGTGAACGTGGGCTGACAGAGCTCATAAAGAACAAGGCGATTTCTGAAATTCAAACTTGCAAACTGAATTTTTGTGAAGATTGTATCTTTGGGAAGCAGAAGAAAGTCAGTTTCTCTACTGGAAAACACACTTCGAAAGGGCTGATTGATTACATACATTCAGATGTATGGGGACCAACTAAAGTCACTTTAGTAGGTGGAGCCAACTATTTTGTATCATTTATAGATGACTACTCCAGGAAAGTTTGGGTGCATCCGATTAAAAATAAATCAAATGTGTTTCAGAAATTTAGGCAGTGGTAGAGTATGGTTGAAAAACAGAACACTATTAGAAAAAGCGCGGTATATGTTGAACCATTCCGGCTTGAGTCATGGGTTCTAGGCAGAGGTAGTGAGCACGGCATGTTACTTGGTCAACCGGTCGCCTTCAGCTGCACTGAACTCGAAAACTGCAGATGAGGTTTGGTATGGAAGACACATGAGCTACTCTCACTTAAGGGTGTTTGGATGTGCGCTTATGCATTCCTTCAGGGAAGTGAACGATCCAAGTTGGATCCAAAATCCAAAAAGTGTGTCTTGATTGGCTATGGTGAAGGAGTCAAGGGATATCGTTTGTGGGATATACAATCTCACAAAGTGATAGTTGAAAGAGATGTTACTTTCAACGAATATGAGTTTCCGATGAAAAAGACGGAAGACAAACCTCAACTATCTGGTGAACCTCAGGTACAAGTTGATGTTGAAAGGCATGAGTAAGATGAGAAAGATAATGAAGATGACACAGTTTCTCAAGACTTGCAGTCCCAGGTACCGGTTCAGTCTACCTTGAGAAGATCAGAGAGGATGAAGAAACGTCCTGAAAAGTTTAAGGACATGATTCCGTTAACACTTGCACTTATGAAAGAGAATGCAGTGAACATGTTGATTAAACCGGTTACACAGAAGAAGTTTAGGCATTGCCTAAACTTGATTAACACTTGTCGAAGTTGTTGATGCCTGTTGAGGCGATGACGGGGTTGGGGATGATACCTTGGTGGAGATTGTTGAATAAGGTATAATCCCAACCACATCTCACTTTAGCCAATGTTTCCTAAGTTATTAGGAGACTATTATTGGAAGTATTTTGAAAACTTGCAACTCTCAGGAGATTTGAGAGTTACGTATCCAAGAGGTGCTTAGAGCCTATTGTGAGAAAGTCTCTTCTCTAGGGAAAGAGAAAGTTTGGAGAAAGTTTTATGGTGAGAAAACTGTGAGAATACTTTGAGAGGAAAAGTATTGAAGAATTGCTTAGGGATTGGAGATCAGATTGAAGCCGTTATTGTGTCGGAATCGTGACTATATTCCGGTAGATCTCTTCTCTATTATTTGAAGGATCGTGTCCTTGGTTTAACCACAGATTTGTGGTTAAAGATCGTGCTAGATCTTGATTGAGCTTGCACTAGAGGGAAGAGAGTGTGTGTGCGCTGTAAACATTCATAAAAATAGTGCATATACTCCCGTGGACGTAGCCCTCGATTGGGTGAACCACATAAATCTTTGTGTTGTGCGTGTAATTAATTTTATCTAAATCTTCTTATTTTTCCGCATTTATCGCGATAGGGAGTTCGTAGAGTGGGTAGAATTCCTAACAAGGGCTCGGGGTGGAACTTTGATAAACCCAACCGAAACAGATATTTAGGTTTTGATATAGGTTCACCCAAATCGAAATCTAACTGAAATGGATCGGTTTTGGTTAACCAAACTTCCCATTTACTAAAACTGAAACCGTACCGAACTGATCCAGGCTCGGGTTTGGTCGATTCGGCTCTATTTTCAGTTTGGATAGTATAGTTATAGGGTGTGATTTAAAAAAAACAAATTGACTTAAAACCCTTTTGCCATTTAAATCATAGGTTAGACATAAGGTAACGCGTCAACTATCAAAGAGCATTAATTTTCTCTCAACTTTGACTACATTTTTAATCATGGATAAAATGTAAGAATTGATCCTATATAAGTTACCTTTGCATCCAATCTTCAAATTGGATACCACGTGGTCTCCAATGGACTCGTAGGTAGTGCCAAAACGCTACGTTCTTAAGGAGGGTCCGGGGCCTCTCTCGAAACATGCTTTAAAATTGTTTTTATATTGTATGACAAATTATAGTCACACGCCGCATATTTTTCCAATTCAATCTTTGACACAACAAATCGAAAGATCGGTCATCTTTATATTTTGTACATTTGATTAAAAAGAAAATTGATTTTACATGTCTAAGAAGGTGACCCGTTTAGCAAGCAACCCTATGGTTTTCACATGCTGTAGCACAAAAACAGAAAAATAAATAAATAGTGTGGAGTTAATATTAAATAAGCAGCCTGAAAGCTAAGTGCTATGGGTACTTAGGTCAATTTATAGAATGCATGAAACATGGTAGATATGGACATGATCAATTTACTGTAATATTTACTATTAAAGGCAAATCTACTTTCTCATTGTTAAATTTTCCAGAAAAGGTAGCCAAAAAGTATTGTGTACATTACTTGATTTTTTTACTTACAAGGGTATGACCTTGTAAAACTGAAAAAAATACAAGTGAAAAATGCATCGATTAAAATTTTTTTGAGAAAAATAGAAAGTAAAGTAAAATAGCCTGTAAAGTAAATTTTACACAACTTGTTCACTTAATTATAAAAGGAAATAATATATAAAGTAAATTTTACACTGATCTCTTACATTCAACTAAACAACCATGTTACACTAAACTCTGCATGTTTTTTCAAGTAAAAAATTATATGTATTTTTACCTGGCACTTGGAAGCGAATTTTACATGAAAATTCATTATCATGAACTGAGCGAAACCTCTATATGTCATCTGATAGCATGTCCCATGATCATTAGTTTTTTTATTAAAAAAATAAGATAAAAACATTGATCTCCATCGCTTGAATCTAAATCAATCAAAACCATCTAAAATTAATGGCATGCTTGATTTACATGATAGCCGTTAGTCTTAGATGGCTCTTTGAAGGTCCCATTTTCCGTTTCAATCTTTGAGGCCAAAGATCTTTCAATTTGCGGTTAGGTTAGCTCTTATAAGAGTAGATGTAGCTCTCTACCTGCTCTCCACGAGAGCAGATAAAATTTGCTCTGATACAGAACAGTTTTATTATTTACAATAGCTCCCTGTCAAAACAAATAGGATGAGGCTCTATGTTATCAAAAGTAAAAGTAGTTCCCCGTTGAAGCCAAAGAGGAATGACATAAATACCCTATGAAGCAACATAATCATGAAAATACGAGGCATGTGCACTGTTTTATTTCGTTGTTCGGTGATTGGAAATTGTTTGGTAATTGAAGTTTGGTGGAGTTCGAATAGGGGAATGATCAAGTCTAACTAGGTTGAGCTGGATTTCGAACTCAATCACATCTGCAGTCTTTGGAAATAGGAGAATCTTGACTATACGTCATCCTATAAAAAGTGAAAATCATGAAAGTCAAGATTCTCTCATATCCAACTGCTGCAGATGTGGTTGAACTCGAATTCGGATTCAACCTGGTTGGACCTGACAAATTCCTTGTTCTTCTAGTAAAAAGTCCCAACTATTATCTAAGCCAGATATGGCATTTATTTGCATAAATACTTATATGGATGCCTGTTTTGGTAAATAGGCACCTTTCTCTAGACAATTTTCACAATCAATAGATACCTGTATGGAAAATTATAAGGGAAATTTACCGAATCGACCCTGTAAATACACCTTTTCTGTCAGAAACCCTATATTTTCACTTTTAATCAAATCGATCAGCTCCAAGCCGAGCCAGTTCCAACTACCACAAAAAGTCCTAAATATCCCTTCTTACACTTTTTATGGTTCTACATAGTTTAAAATTTTAAAAATTTGCACTTTTTTATATTTATGTGAAGTAAAGCAGCATCTATGCCATTTGATTTGAAGGCCACAATATAAAGATCGATAGTGTCAAAGATTGACACGAAAGAAAAGGCGATATCACCTCTTTAAGAAAGTAAAAAAATAAAAAAAATCGCCTCTTTAAATAGTCGGTACTGATTCTTTAAACAGTCGGCATCTACTCTTAAATAGTCGTTATCGCCTCTTTAAGCAGTCAGTATTGATTCTTTAAACAGTTGGTATTGCCTATTAGAATAACTTATTTGAAAACTACCACACGTCAGTTATCTCAACCAATTGTAGTTATTTAAACCAATTGTAATTGCTCACGATTATATCTGTAATCTTATTTATATAAAACAATTCATTTTGATTTGTAAAGAGTTAAAATATAAAAAAAGCAGCTGGGTTAAATGAGTGTGTGTGTTCGAGTTCGGTTTAATTCAATATCACAAGAAACAATAAAGAATAATATATTATAGATAGCAAATCTTAATTTATTTTTAAGATGAGATTGGACCTTTCATTCTATATGATAATTTGTAGTGTAGTAAATATATTCATGAATAAGATAAATTTGTAAAAGGGTTTATTCTCTTATAATTTTATTTTTAACCCTCTTCTAATTTCATAATCCTACCTAATCTCTTATTCTTATGTTATACCCATCCTTATATTATGTTTATTTATCACTACAATCAATTAAAATACATAATTGTATTAAATTTAAACAATATAATCGAATTTGTTTGTTCTATCTTTCTATCTTCTTCTCTCCTTCATCTTCTTCTTATTTTTCTTCTTTATTTTATAATTTTAGGCCTCGTTCAGGTGTTTCTTGGTTTTTCCCAGAAAAGACTAGATTCTTGGACACTCAGATTCTTGGTAGATTCTTAGCAAACTCGGATTCTTGATTTTCCCCATATGCATTCTTAAGTTACTCAGATTTCTAACAGATTCTTATAAAACTCAAAATCCTTTGTTTTTAAGTTCCTCTAAGAAAATCTTCAGAATCGATTCAATCAATGGTTATGTTATGACCGTAGAAACGTGATCTTATCATTAGTTTATATGCCATACTCGGATTTCTCTCAAAATTTACGGGCAACCAATCAAGATGGGGCTGAACATATTTGATGAAGTCTTTTTTCGAAATTGATTTAATGGTCATTACTTTTACAATGGGCCACTAATACCCACTAAAATTTACGGTTTGGTCGGGTTGGGCTCAAACCCGACCCATTGAGGCCCCTACTCATTAAGGTTGTTGTCAATGGATCGGGTCGACTAGCTACCTGATCTGCCCAACTCGAGTTTTTTTATTGGGTCGGGCATATAAACTTGACCTATTGGGTCGAGTTGAGCATGAGACATTTGACCCTTTGGGTAGGGTCAGATGGGATTATCTGGTAATTTATATGTAAAAGCATGAAAAATAAAGGTTTTTAACCGGGTCGGTCAATGGGTCGGGTCAGATCTAGTAAATGTCATTTTTATATTGGGCAGTTCAAGTATTAGGCCGAGATGACTCGATCCATTGACAAACAGACCTACTACTCTTGACGTGCTTATGTTAAAGAGTCCAACATGTAGAACTCGTCGAGTATACCAAAAACGTTAGGTCATATGTGTAAATCGAACTATATATCTCTAGATATTGCATTTCAAAGATTGGGTCCGAATTAGGCTCAGTGTAGCGGTGAAAACAGATTTACAGGATTATCAAGTGAAAGATACGTTGTTTAATACCGTCGGGAAATTGTTTCATTTTAGATTCACCGGCAATTTAAAATTGTCGGGAAAATGTTATCTTTATGATAATTCCCGACAGTTTTATACCGCCGGTAAAGAGTTTTTTTTTTTTTTTTTTAAAGGGGAAATTTTCCCCATATATGGCCATTTTAAACTTGTAGCTTTTTTATTGTGGTTTTCCAAAAGACTTCTAGGTGGCACAGCTCATAGAGAGAGCCAAAGAGAACACAGTACGATGCACCTATATGGCCTCAGTAGTTGTAGCTATCCTAGTTTCAGCTAATTAAAAAAATGCTCATAAATTAAGCCAAAAAACAAGGAAATAATTTCGAGTCCTTGGACTCATTAACACATGCATTCTAATGTGTCAAGTTGTGTCAATAGATGGGCTTTGAAAGTTTCAGCTTTGTTTTTACCGATTCCAATAGTTTAATCAAATTGGATTTATTGTTTATGGTACAAAAGAATCGAATACTAAATTAGGCTAGTAAGGTTCTATCTATAGGCCCATTTAAAGTCCAACCTAAAATGAGCCCAAACCATAGATGCATAATGTGTCGCAGTTTTAACTGTGCTGTTGTCCTCGAGTATTTGAAATTTCTTCAAATTGCACCTAGGCCTGGTGGATTGCTTGCTCAGGTCCTGTAAGGAGGTGCTAGTAGAACTATAATCTGGTCTTGGATTGTGGCATGACGTCATGGCATGCCTACCCTCCTCAAGATGATCATGAACTATATAATTGTCTGACCCATCACAATTGTTCCACCTGGACATAGAACGCATAGTCCCATACGAGAATTCAAGATGCCCTTCAACTTGCCCAACTATACTTGCCTTTTCACTGCTTCCATTATCATAACTTCTTGGAGGACCCTCTCTGTCATGACCATGTCCAACTCTTTCACTTCTAATTATTGGTGGCCTAATTCCAATCACTTATCCTGAGATAAAAGAAGATAAAGATAATAAAAAAAAAAGAAACAGAAAACTATGGTGATCCCATGGTTTCATATATCTACTCGAGATGATAAAAGAAAATGTGATTCCATGAATCCTAATGTTCCTAACAATTTATCGAGTGTAGTACAATAAGGCACTATTAAACATTTTGAAAATTGATGGTTTGATTAGGCTAAAAATTGAAATTTTGGGCATATATTAATGGCTCACAAGTGTTTTACACGGTAAGAAAACTATTTGCCATGTTTTGTTGTTCATAAAAAACAATAAGTCAAATTACTATTTTCTATGACTAATGAATTCTATAGGCCATTTTCAAAAATTGAAAGTGAGCTGAAGGCAATTGGTTTTATCCTCCTGTAGCAATCAACTTTATGCAAACATATAAAAGCTAAAGAACATGGAGTTATTCCCCCCAAGTCAAATGAGCTTTATACAAACTAAAAAGAGACGAAAAAAAGGCAGTATCTATGTGGGAGATTGAATAAGCAGGTTACCTTTGAGATATATCTCCAATTTGTAAATTTGGTACATAAAGTAACAAATAGGTCTAATTTTCAAAGTAGAAGTGTTGAGGAGATAAGTGAAAGATCCGATGTTCGTATCTGTAACTTTAGTATATCAAAGAACAATTTAAACCTCAAAATAATGCCATGTTTTGCTGCAGAGATATTTACAGACAAGAATTAGTAGTCACTTACTTTGCACCTTCTTTGATATGGTGTATGCGATCTGCTTCACCTGCAGATTAACAACAAAATAATTATGACATTCCAAATCAGCAGAAGAAAAACTTTATATTTGTAAAAAATGAAAATAAGTAATTAATTTCAAATGACAAACCTTTAATGGACTGTGATGAATTTTTGGAAGATTCAAATCAGTGACTTGGTTGTCAAAAATAGGATGCCTGTTTGGGTGAGGAGTAGGTCGAATTGATGATACCTTCCCTTTCGATATAACATATAAAGAGCAGAAATCAGGAGCAACCTTAGAAACAGAAGTAGGCACATCAATAGATAGAAATAATAAGATAAAGATGTGTAGACAAATTGAACTGGTATAAAAACCAGTACCTAGTCAAAGCGTTTCTGGAAGAGGACCAAAGGATGAGCTTATGGACATCGTGAATCATAACATAATCAACAATGGTCTTTGGTATTTCAGTTGCATCCAAAATTACCTCCTTGCACTATAACTAGTAGCGATGTATGCTCATATGATAATCATATATTATAATAGATTAATGCAAAAGATATTTTTTACAGCAAATGAAGTGTATATATTTCAGCGAAGTGAAAGTATCATAGGTAACCCCTACAAAAAATAAATTTAACGATCTATCAAGTTCCACATTCAGCTCCATGTCCACATTCAGCTCCATGTGGCACCCAAAACATGTTTTGGTACCACATGAAGCAAGGTAGCGTCTTTTAGATCATGTAAGAAAAAATTCAAAACATCTCCATCGCAGAAGTTTTAGGCTTAATATCTGGACCGTTGAATCAAATGAAAATTTGACCCAATTTTAAAGTACTGTTTTGAAAGAAAAAAAAATTAAGTTGATCTATATAACCTGCTGGAGCTATAGAGAGGGCACCAAAACAGTGTTTTCAATGCCAATTGGAGCTCCCCATGAGCTTGGCAGACTTATCATTTTAAGATGCTGCACAAGTGTGATGCTATGAGGGATATTATGGAGGTGATAAGATGGGCCCCAAGTCCCTAATTCACATGACATGAGCTTGGTTGATTAAGCATAATCAAGTACAACATAATTGGATTTTCCTTGGGCATCAGTGCATCACTAGACAGGTAATCTTCGGGTTCTTCAGAAATTAGGTTTCCTTCTTGATGCAGGTCATCAGCAGTACTTGAGGTTGGAGGGCATTTGCCCATTATTAAGGCCACTAGTATTAGGTGACCAAATCGATCATCAGCAGTGTTGATCGGGCCATCAATTCTGTATACGAGGCACCGTTTTAGTGCCGCAAAGTTCTATTCGGTGCACATGGCCACTCTCTAGGTCGGATTCAACCCCAATATCACATTGAAAAACAATCTCTACCATGTGATTTATGAGCCTAACAGTGCCAAAAATTGAACGCCTAGTCGGCTACCATGTGATTTTCTAAACTAGTTTTAGCCGTTCATTTTTCTCTTGGCACATGTAGTCTCTTGATCACATGGTAGAGATGGATGTTCAATGCAGTCTTAAGTTTGAATCCAATCTCGATGATGCCCCCAAAATGGTGCCACATGTACAAAATTGATGACCGGGCATAATACCAGGTCTCTATTAATAGGGCTATATTCAGGTACAACTAGGTGAATTATATATTGGGATCCGTTGGATTGGATGCTAGGGATTATGACAAGGAATTTTTTTGCAAAGACTGTTGTATTGCTTACTCCAATCTAATCACCCAATCTACAGAAACATGTAAACACAAGCAAACTTGAAATGCCACTTGAATGCTAAATGGGAAGGACTAATTTTTAAAAGAAATCGACTCCCATCACCAGCCCCATATTAATCTAAAATGTAATGACCTTTTTTACGCTTTTGCATATCAAAAACTGACATTTACCGATTTAAGTTCCCCTAGAAGCTGTACATGCCAACATTTGGCAGTGAGCGATCAACTTCCATAGATCTAGATCTATTGAAGTCACTGATAGTAACCCTTTTTGAAAACAATATATACAATTTTACAAATCTAATTTAAAGTCCAAGCCCATATTCAACATATCAAGGTCAAAACAACCTCACTAGTTGATATATTCTAACCCAAAAATTGCTTAGGCATACATCCGGAGATTTCGGTGCCTCAAAGTTCCATTTCAACATTAAATTAATAAATTAACATAGTAATAATAATAAAACAGAACTAATCATTAGAAACGAACATGAAGAAACAATACAAACCAAAACTAAAAAAAAAAAATAGAACACTTTAGATTTCAAGGCCGATTTTCAATTAGTTTTAGACTATTATCCTAGTTTGAACAGTACCAAAACTGCTTGTAGAGATTGATTTCCATTACAGGGGAATATTTAGCAACATAAAACAGCAAAAAAAAAATAAAAGCAAACATAAACGTAATCAGCAGAGAGCATAAACAAAAAATTTCTGTGTATTACTAAGTCATTTTGTCTCTCTTTTGTCTTATAAATAATTGGTTTTATCATTTCTAAGAGTTCTTGTAGGTATCTGGGGAAAGCACATTTCCATATATTATTTTCATAGACTACCAAGATGCCTCTATTACCTGTCTATACTTTAGAAATTGTGTTTAGGAAGGAAAAAAGTTTTCTTTACTATTTATTTATTTATTATAATTATTATTTTTATATTACCAAAAAGAGACTTTTATAAAGTAGGCAAGGGGAATTGCCACATGAGTCTAAATGGGGTTTTGAGTCTCTAACAGAGCATAGTAGCTGCACAAATCTCCTTGTTTATCTTGACTTTACTTGGAGCCAATGGACAACAAGAAACAGATCAGCCTTGTAAAAGTTAAGAGCCACCTTTTTTCCAATGACCCCTATAAGAAACAAAGTTCAGCACTCTCAATGCCTATATAAATACATGGTCAGACAAGGGTCTCCAAAAAAGAGCCAACACCATTGTGAGTAAAGAAGGCGTTTTCTTCTTTCAATTTCCCCCCATTTTTTCTGACTTTCTCGCTCGCCATATAAAACCCGTACTCGTATTTTGTCACTTTGACTAGCACAAACACCACAGTTGGAAAGTCTGCATCAGGTTATCAACCATCGTCAAACATTCTGGGTGTTTTTCTCTCTACCAATCTTTGATCCCATGACTTTGAGTTCTAATCAGTCAATAAGTTGAGTTAAAAAGTTGAAGGGAGAGAGGACTCTTCGTCTTCGGCCACAAGAATAGGAGAGAATGAAAATAGGTGCGCAAGTGGTTAGCGCTTGAGTTTCAGATTTTGCTGGCGGTTTTAGCAAACTGCTATTAATAAGGTGCCGCGAAAAAGCCCTAATTTTGTAGTGTATGTAATCATTTTTCTTCGTTAGTAAATTCTGCATTTAAAGATTAAAAAAATGAAATAAAATAATGCCATGCATGTAATGTTTTAGGCTCAGTGTGAGTGATCCCACCTCTCCCTATATACAATTCATTCAGTCTTTTGCATGCTAAGGTATTTGGTTTTTTTTTTTTTTTGTGCTACTTGACTTTTTGTGAATTGAGGTAGAACTGATATTAAAGTTCCTTCAGAAATTTTACTATTTTTCTTTACAAATGTAAATTAATCATCCAATTACAGTATGGAGAGAGCTAACTACAGTTCACATACAGTTTTGCTTAGCTATTAATGTCGTAAAAAATCGCTCTAGAGACACAATAGAAGGCGACAAGAATAGTGAGATCGTCCGATGCTATAGCATCCATTTTTCGTAAAATTTCAAGAATTTCAGCTGCATATATAATTTAAGAACAAAAATGCATTGAAACTCATATGATTAACAAAAAATAACTCACATCCATGATCTTATTCTTCAAATCGATAAGCGGTTTCTTGAAAGTGAGCGTCACCGGCTTCGGCTTCTCCAGGAGAGGCTTGAAATGCGAGAGATAACTCAAATATCCACCCTTGACATTAGAATTGATATCATGCCATGGATAATCTTGTTTTTTCCCCTTCTTAATCTTCGCAACAATCCGAACCCTAGTTCGCTTCGAATCTTTGAACCAAACACCATTACGGATCGAACTCATGAGCTTATCAATAGAGGGAAAAAAAATCATTTTTGAAGCAAATACGAGATCCAGATACAAACACAGAGCTATTTAATGCATCTGAAAAGGGCCAAGAGAAGCGTATATCGAAACCTGATAGGGGTGGAGATCTCTCTCGGTTTTAGATGATAATCCAATGCTTCTTTTCTCATTAGAATTCCAAATTTGAACAAGAAAAATTATAAAAATTAAAGCAATGCAGAGTCCTAACTTTGGTAAACTTCTAATCCTACGATTTCTGAGTCTTAGCTAAAGAAGATAACAGAGTAAAACAAATCTGGCCCCTACCTGAACTGCAATGGACTCTAGCTTCAAGGACCAAGAGGTAATTCTATTTGGGAAATAAGACATACTTCAATCCAAGGGCATATGACCGTTGTTATTCCTGGATCTGATGTATACAAAATCGAAAAGTATACTTGCCGACTACAATCTGAGCTCAGATTAGAGCAATTCTCTCAGACGACTTGCTGTCGTTTTCACTCGGAAACGACTCAGAATCACACTACCCAAGGAGGTCTCTCGAACGGTAGATTCAACCGAAATAACTCAGATTCTGCCTCTAATATGAGTACTACACTTGCGAACGAGGCCTTAAAAGAAGAAGATGAACGATAGAGCAATTACAATTGGTTTAGATAACTATAATTGGTTGAGATAACTATAATTGGTTGAGATAATTGATATGCGGTAGTTGTCAAATAAGGTACACTCTACAAGGCGATACCGATTGTTTAAAGAGGCGATAACGACTATTTAAAGAATCAATACCGACTGTTTAAAGAGGCGATAACGACTCTTTAAACATTTGTCATCGCCTCTTTAAACAGTCGGTATCTCCTATTAGAGTGTGCCTTATTTGATAATTACCACATATCTCAGTTATCTCAATTTATCAGATTCATCTTTTTTTAGAAGATAGAAAATAGAATAGACATAGTGGTTACAATTGGTTTAGGTAACTATAATTGGTTGAGGTAACTAATGCGTGGTAGTTATCAAATAACCGATACCGATTATTTAAAGAGGCGATAATGATTGTTTAAACAGTCAATACTGATTTTTTAAAGAGACGATTTTTTTTTTTTTTGTCAATCTTTGGTGCCATCAATCTTTATATTGTGGCCTTCAAATCAACGACATAGATGTTGCTTTACATCGCATAAATGTAAAAAGAGTACATTAAATCCACCCACTGAATCTTTGAGGTCACCCACGTTGACACCCATTGACTGATTTGAATCTAATGTTCTAGATCGTTTTTCATTCCAATCTTTCACATAATGGATCTTGAGATCATAGGCGTGCCATCAAGCGATAAGTTTTTGATTTCATGTGGTAAACATCCCAAAAAGTGATCTTAATTCAATTTGATGAGTTCCACCCGATGTTAAGATCACTTTTTTAGAATGGATGCCATGTGAAATCAAACACTAATGGTAGATGGTAAGAGCAAGATCTCAAGATGCATCATATGAAAGATTGGAATGAAAAATGATCTGCATCATCAGATTTAAAGCAGTTAATGGATTTCAATGTGAGTGAACTCAAAGATTTGGTGGATTGATTCAAAGGTACTCTATAAAATTTTTAAATTTTAAATTATATAAAACCATAAAAAGTGGAAGGAGTGTTTAATTATTTTTGTGGTAGTCGGAACTGGCTAAGCTTGGAGGTGGCCGGTTTGGGTAGCGGTGAAAATATAAGGTCGAAAATACAAACGGGACGGCGTGACTGGCTGCGTGGACCTGTATTAATTGAGGCCGCTTGAAACGAATTGCGCCACGCCAAATATCTGCACTTTAAAATTTGTCCCCATATAACACTGTAGTACCTGTATCGGTACTATTTCCTTGATCTTTGATTTTTTACTTCTTCCCAGTTCCCTCTGAAGCTTCTGTTTTTTTATGTATTTTTTCCCATCTTTTTCTTCTGAAAATTGTTCTTAAGGGGAGCGACTTAGTGTTCATGAGATGGGCTCATTCGAATCAGATAAATAGACTCACGAACGACCTCTATGATCGAAGCAGATTGAGCTATTTAGGGTTTATGAGGTACAAATAGGCATTTCTTCTTTCTGATTTGTTATAGAAAACCTGCTTTACCCGAAATTTTCAAGCTTTTTTATATTATGAATTTCCATTAGTATGAGGGAAGTCTGAAACTAGCGACATTTTTATTTCCGATTTCATTTTTTAAAAAAAATCTTAATTTCTTCCCTGATTCACTGAAATGTTACCTTTTGGAAGAAATTATGACCATAATCATGCGGTTTGGGTGAGATTTATGAGAAATCTGTATGATTTTGTTGAAATATGGGGTTACTTGATCTGAACCTCGAAAAATTCCGGTAATTCCCGGTGTTTCGGGTTATAAGAACCTCGCTCTCTCTCTGGAAAATCTTTAGGAGGGAAAAGAAAGCAGACTCACTAGTAGCTTTAGACTGCATTTTGGTTAGCTCTTTAGGGCCAAAGAGCTGCTCTTTCGCTCTTTGGTTCCAGCAGAGAACTGCTTTTATGTTTGTCCACTTCCCAACCTTTCTAACCGTTTCGTTTTCCATGCTCTATGTAATCTACATCGAGAATTTTGCCAAATGTAGCCAATTTTTTAGCTATGTGAATGGCAGTCACTCATGGACCATCAATTTCAGAAGAAATCAACGCCCTTTCCCAACGATGGGGACACCGTGATTTTAGTGCCTTGAGCGCAAAGAAACGTTCACCGTCAAATCCTTCTATAGTTGTATCACCAGAAGACTTCTCATCACTCAAGAGTGGACGAAGTTTTGAATAATTGAAGCCCCTCTCAAAATGTAGGTTTTTATTTGGTGTATTGTTTTTAGTACACTTGTAGCGATGTATGGGGTCTATTAGTCATTTTGGTGTGTTACTTAACACTGCTGTGTATTTCCTCATTAAGTCATTTATCCTAGTTGCATTCTTCGTTCTCTCTCTCTCTCTCTCTCTCTCTCTCTCTCTCTCCACATATGGCAAACATTTTCGAAACCAGGAACTCAGTAGTAGCTTTAGTAGCAAGAGATAAGCATCTGATAAAAGAACCTAAAAAGATTTGAAGGACAATCATAGCAAGTGTATCTAACCTACTACGTAGCTCTAGTAGCTAAAGTGAAGTAGATAACTCTGTCCCTCCAACGCGTCATTTCTTTTGTTCTTTTCCGTCCCTCCTATCTCTACTTGAAGAATCTAAGGAAGCAATTTTCATTTCAGTTTCATTTAAAATTTTACGTGTGCAATGCGATTGTGAGCTTCATCTAGCTATATTGGTATAGACTTCGAAGGAAATGCTAAAATGCCCTCGATTTTGAAGAGATCCTTGTGATTGCTTCCTGATCTGCATGCTCTTGAGTGGGCGTGAATCTCAGGAGTGTTTGATGATTCCATCGATCTCTTCTGATAATTTTTATCTTTTTCTTCATTTTTGGTTGAAGATTTGAACAAGTGATGGAATCAACGTAGGGACATAGGCTGCGCATGTCATAGCTCTTTGCTAGCCCCTACCATAGCAGAGTTCACTTGCTTTAGTTGGTTCCCATTCTCTTTTCTTACTCCCTGCAAAGGAGGATTTACCTGCTCTAGCAGCAACGTCCCTGCTCTCTACTAACTTTCATAGCAAATAAAATCTGCTCTGGCAAGGAGTGAGTAGAGAGGATGGTAGAACTGTTGAACAAGTAAATCTTGCTATGCAAGGAATTATCAAGGAGAAGGGGTATTTGCTAAAGCAAGTAGCAGGATGTTAGCACAGAGGATGGGGACCTGCTGAAGCAGGTGAACTCTGCTATGGCAGGAGCTAGCAGAGAGCTATGCCATACACAACCATAGTCACCAAGCTGGGAATCGAGAATTATTCGATGAGGGAAAATTTCATGGTTTGAGAACAAACTCATAAAATTCAGAATAAAAAAAATAGAAGGAAAAAAAACACACAAAGGATTCATAAATCATTCGTTGAGGAAAAAAAATTTCAGTGAAACTTCAGAACAGAATTATGAACCATAGGATTTTTTTTTATTGTAATACTCCTTATAATGTATATTTAGTTGGATATTAGAATAAAAAACTTCAAAAAAGGACTTAATAGAAGTTAAAGGATTGAGAGAGTTTTTCATAGAAAGGGGAAGTCTATTTTGTTCTTTATGCAGAAGGCCGGAGACTGGGTGCTTAGTTGGATTCTGCTAGAGTGGTGTGCGGTCCTTGAGGAAGGGATAGACCTGGTGGACTGTTGGGATGGTTTGTGGGAGATTTAGTTGTTTCTCTTGACCTAATGGGGTTTCCCGGGCTGTTCTGGGGGCTTCTTTCCTTGTTTTGCTCCTAGGCTGTATGTGGGCTTTGTTGGTTTGGGTTTTTTGCTTGATGTTATAACTTCTCGCTATAGGCACAGATTTGTATCTTTTTTTTTTCCTTTTTATTTAGATTTGCTTTTACCGATTAAAAAACAAAACTTAAAATTTTCAAATATAGAATAAAAGTGTTTGCTGAAGTTTATTATTTACAAAAATTACACTTCATAAAAAACAATTTGATAAGACGAAAAATTCGTGATTTAATAGCAAAGTCCATAAAAAAAAGGAAAATATGTGAATTTTTCTATAAGTCGCAATTAAATCGTGATAAATGCGTTTGTGAAATTTTTTGCTACGGTAAGCAGTCATTTACTCATTGGATCTCTTTTTCCTCTTTTTATATTTTCGTTTTATAATATTCAAGTTTTTTTTTTTGTAATAAGTAGACTAGTTTTGAACCTGCAACAGTGCAACCTCATGATTGTGACATAGTGCATCTTCCAGTTGATATTACAGTCCATTTTGGCATGATTATTTAAAAGTTGGGGATGTTTGAGAGATTTATTGTTCTTTTGGACATTAATCAAACATCTTTGAGTTTAATATTAGAATTTGCATGTCATTCAAAATTTCATTGAACTTTTTGGGTTTCTTAAAGATCTCTTTATGAACTTTATTTCAGCTGGAAAACATGTTTTTGGGGCACAGTGGGATTTTTTCAGTTCATTTCAGGACTTTCTGTAAAAAAATAAATTAGTGCAAATATGTGGTAATGTACATATATTTTGGAGATATCTCTGTATCTGTTATAGGCTTACGATACTCCACAAATTTTGGAATTAATTTTTTACATTAACAATACATATATCAATTCTATGATGTCTGTAATTTATATGTTTAAAGCTTTTTATTTCATTACAGAACTGTGCTCATTAATAATGGGACAAGTACTTATTTTAGTCTTTTTTGGTGGTTCGACAAATCCCTTCCAATTTTGTGAAAAGTTTATTGATTTTGTGAGTAGAAGCTTTTTTCTTGTGCATTTGTTGTTTGTTAGGACAACCATTTGTTTCCCTGTCTGGTTCAGTTTTTATATTTGTTAATTTATGTCTAAATTGATTTTCCCAATGCTTTCTAATTTATTTTGTGGTTTTTCGTTTATGAGTTTTATTTTAAATTTAATGGGACCCCTTTTGCGTGTGCAGACAATGAGTAATCAAAAGGTCTCATTGCTGTGTTTCTATGATGGGGTACTCGGTGATGATGAAACTACTGCTCCGATCTACACCGGTGGAAAAAAGAAAGTAAAATCTGTAAATTGTGACATTACTTATGCAGATTTCTTACAAAAGATGTATGAAGTGAGCAACTCAAGCTGCAAAGAGACTACGATAAGCGTTAAATACCTGTATCCTATACAACAACGATCCTTTGTGGTGGATTTAGAAAATGACCAAGATCTCCGTGAGATGATTGATTATTTTTCACATGTTGGTTCTGGCATTATGGTGTATATTTTTAAGTCACCTGTTGCACCATTTACCGACAATGCTGCTATTAGTACGGTAGTAGGGCATACACCTGATGTCATGCATCCGTTTACTGTTCCCGTTGCAGTCCCTGACACTTGTCATTCAGATGCTTCCATGCCTTTGACCTTGTTTCCACTCCGTGATCAGAGGTGTGTAATGTCTTTTCTTATAAGTATTTATTAGGTGAAAATGAACCATATTGATAAGAGGGTACCTCTACTCGCGCTGACAGGTTTACTGAAAGCGCCAACGTCTGAAACCCATTGACATGTCAGACTATGGAGATCATTTTTCATCCCGATCTTCCACAATGGATATTGAAGACTATGAGTGTTCCATTAGATAGTCAGTTTTTAATTCCACGTGGCACAAATACCCAAAAAGTGGACCTAAAATTATATGGCACATATCATGTTCAAGGTTTGAAGAAGTTAATGGGATTCAAGGGGTTTCGGAACTTGGCACTTTCAGTAGACCGGCTGGAGCGAATAGAGGTGCCCTTGATAAAATAACACTAATTGATATATGTTTCTTCCACCAGGTGCAATCACACTAGTTCATCACACAATGTAGGTAGGGAATCCGGCAATGACGACGATGAAAGAGGAGGAAATAGTTCTATCGGGGATGCCATTGAATCACATAATGACATCGACAGGAACGAAGTTGGTGGGGGGACTCAAAGTGCAACAACCAAAACGAAAGTTGGGTTGTCACGAAATGTGGTTGATGCCGAACCAAATCATACACTAGGTGTAGGAAAAGTTTTCCGTAGCAAAGCAGCGTTCCATAAAACATTAAGGGAATTCGCTATGCTTTCAAACTTCGAACTCGTTCCACTGAAGACGAAGCCGGATATGATTACGGTGCGGTGTGCTAACGAGTCTTGCACATGGCGCATCCACGCTGCAAAGTTGCCGGGCGTTTTAACTTTTAAAATAAAGACATACACGTCGCGACATACATGTGGAACGCCCTCCCATGGCCAAGGACATCGCCAAGCAACAAGTCAGTGGATAGCTACATACATCAAGGATCATTTGAAGAAACAGCCCAACTACACCCCCAATCAGATCATCGCTAACATCCATACTCGTTACGGTGTTACGGTGAGCTACCGTAAAGCATGGTTAGCAAAAGAGAAGGCACTCATGGAGATAATGGGAAGTTGGAAAGCCTCTTATGGATTACTTCCATCCTACTGCGCGGAGCTAGAGCGAGTTGATCCAGAAGCAGTCACCGAACTTGTACGTGAGAAAGATAATGTGTTCTCAAAATTCTTCTGGGCATTTGGTCCATGCGT
Source organism: Chloranthus sessilifolius (assembly GCA_021018995.1). Taxonomy (NCBI): domain Eukaryota; kingdom Viridiplantae; phylum Streptophyta; class Magnoliopsida; order Chloranthales; family Chloranthaceae; genus Chloranthus; species Chloranthus sessilifolius. The sequence goes on from CM037584.1 coordinate 192,963,262, forward strand.
CCGAAGTTTTAAGAACATTTTGCGGCCTATTATTTCTGTTGATGGAACACATTTGGGTGGAAAGTACTTGAGCCAGCTACTTGTAGCTACGTCGGTTGATGGTAATAATGATATATTTCCGGTGGCCTTTGCAGTAGTTCAAGCGGAAACAAATTCCTCTTGGGATTGGTTTCTTCATGTTTTAGGAGACCGCATTGTAGGGTTCAGTACGCAACTAGTTATAATATCGGATAGGGAGAAAGGCTTGATTGAAACAGTGTCTCGGGTTTTTCCTAATGCGTTTCATAGCTACTGCTTGGAACACTTGTCCGATGACTTTTGCACTGTGTTTAACGATAAAGTGACCCGATCGAAATTCTGGGATGCAGCGTGGAAATATACGATTCCGGAATTTAATGAAGCAATGGATGACGTTGCAGCAAGCGCACCTGAATGCTATATGTGGGTAGACGCCATTGGTGCTGACCATTGGGCGATGTCTCATTTTCCGGGGAAGAGATACCAGATGCTTACGACAAACTTATCGGAAAGCTTTAGTAGTGTGCTCGAGGATGCAAGGAAACAACCAATAACTGCAATGATTGAAACCATACGAGCTGAGATAACCAAGATTTTCTACCAGAGACGGCTTGATGGCGCAGCCTTGACTTCGACTTTGACACTGTATGCAGAGGAACATCTTTCAAAAGTATCACAATCGGCACGTGAGTTAGTGTCAAGTCCGAGTAGCCCCAACGAGTTTCAAATTGTATCTAGTGATCGGACGGACGAAGTGAATTTGGAGCAACGGACGTGTTCCTGTAGAGAGTTTGATATTCTTGGGTTGCCTTGTAAGCATGCTATGGCAGCTATTAATTTTCAACAATTGTCTCCGTATGATTTTTGTGAGTCTTGGTTCACTGCTAACCGATATCGGGACACATATTCTGAAGTCATGCACCCCACTGTGGATCAGACACAGTGGGTCAGCAAAAGAGAGGAGGTAATTTTGTTGCCTCCACATAGTAGATCTCCCCCCGGACGACCACCAAAAAGTAGAATGAGGACTGCCAGTGAAAAACAAAGCCATCACCAATGCAGCAACTGTAAGCAGTTCGGACACCACCGTCAAAGCTGTAGTTATTCACCGGTGTGATGATTAGGTATGAGATGTACCAAGACCTCATTTTTTTTGTTTCTTACTTATATTTTTTTTTCTTACTTATTTTCTACGGTTAAATATTTATGTTGTACATATGTAAATACTGGCAGGATTTTCAATGGTTCCTGTAAAATCTGAATTTTCTGTTTTGTATATCCCTCGTTCTTTCTGTTGACCAATAGTTCTACGGAATTCCGGCTGAGTTTTGTTGAGTTGAGTAGGTTTATCAGTTGTGCTGCTTTTTCCACTGATTTCATGATGATGTCTCTTTATATTACATTTTGTTCTCCTAACCAAGGTAGCAAATCGGATATCTGTTCTAGAGGATTGATACGTAGCACTGATACATATCGGCATCTGCCGATACACTGACACTTTTTTTTTTTCTTAAAAAAAAATCTGAAAACTGTTGAGACTTATAATCTTAAAAGTATCATAAAAGACTTATATTTACAATATTAGATGGTTTTTTTAATAAAAAAATTAATATATGGTGGGTATCAGCTGATGCCTGAGCCTTATCGGCTGATACTTGATACCTTGCTCCTAACCTGACTAAATTCATCATCATCATCATTGTTGTCATTATTCTTATTTTTTTTTTACCGTAATGAAAAATAGATTAAAGGGTCCATAAAGGGCAAAAGGTACAGGGACACAGGAGCAAGAGACTGCAAAAGAAACCCCACCCCCGGCATGAAAGGCAGCCCGAAACACACCTAGTGATTCTCCCTCAAGCAGCAGGAAAAATGGCTAAGAAGATGGCAAGTTTTCTCATTCTTCCAAGAAATCCCTGCCCTACCCTTTCTGCCTTATTGACCCAAGGGCTGACCCACTGCGCAACAAGGTTTCTGGCAGCGTTCATAATCACAAGGACCGGTGTGTGCCTCTTTCTTATCATCATCATCATCATCATCATCATCATCATCATCGGAGGCTTATCCTTCTATTTGGGGCCAGTTTTGTGAAACCTATTTCTCCATTCTTTCTTGATCAGCACAAAGCTCTTTCTATTTTGCAATGCTTCATCGTGCTATACTCTCCATAATTACTTGGCTAATTAAAGTTCTTTATTCGTTGTGTGATAATTGTGCTCTCTTTTTTTTTTTTTTTTTTTTTGTATTATCGGTAAAATGGTTATGATTTCATTATTATTCATTTATTAGTAAGACTTTATGTATTACATAAATAAACACTTTGGAGATTAATTGGACACATCTAGTTTTGGGATTTTTATTGGAACATTTGCCAGAACATGGACAATCTAACATGACATGCACTTTGAAGGGTCTCCTTTGAGTTATATTATTCGGTTCTCTCCCCTTTTTCAGAGTAAGGACCACAGTTTTTCATGAACGAAAATTATTGACTAATTTGAATCAGACGATGGAGATTATTTTTTGTTCCAATCATTCCTTACGATTGATCTTAAGATCAAGACGTGCCCATCATATGGTCAGATATTAATTTCACATGACACACTTCCTTAAACTTGAAGGTTAGCTCCTTTGCCTATGATTTAGATTACTTTTGGGGATGTGTGTTACGTAGAATCAACATCTGATTGTCTAATAGTACAACATGATTTTAAGATCTATTTTTGGATGGAAGTCTGACACAAAAAAATTTCCATCGTTTGATTCAAATCAATCAATTGTTTTCATCAGTTAAAAATTGAGGCCATTACTCCGAAAATGGGTGAGAATGTGTTTACCCTATATTATTTTATTGGAATAGTGGCACATGACTGCCTTTAAACATATTATCCTATGGCAATCTATTTAATAGTCAACTTGGCATATGGCTTTGAGCAATCCAATTTATCAAGATGTTCTTGTATTGGGCTAAAGCGACCTTAAAATCCCATGCCTAGATTTTCTGTGACTTGTTTAAAAAGGTTTTAACAAAAAAAAAAATACTTTCTATGGGCTTTGCAAAATAGGCCCTAGAAATTTTTTGACTTATAAATAAATTTATTTCACCTTTTGACTTATAAATAAATACATGTAGTGCATCAAAGGCAGCGCATATGTCAATCTTCGTCTGCCAAACTAGTCAAGCCTCATGAAATCCACAGATACTACTGAACATGCAAATCAGTAAAAGTACGCTTTTAACTTTAATTGATTTGGCGCTCTAATATAAATATATCTGTGCATCTGGAGATTGACCCATGCACTACCGTTGGTGCCCAAGTATCACTCAACACCAACTCAAAAATAAGCTCTAGTGAACCCAATAAAATAGGTCTCAATTGAACCAAAGAGACATTCATCTAAATATTTTTGTATACATATAATGGTGCTTGCAACATTAAAGATTGTGGTGATTCCCACCTCTATCAACCACTGATCTGGACCGTCCAATCAATCATCCTCTTGATGATCACATTACATAATTTAACCATCAGGACGACAATAACCATCCACAAAATGAACCTTTGTAGGCTGTTTTTGGTTGATGTCTATTCACTGTCCAAAGCAAGCAAGCAAGCAAGCAACTGATGGGACAGAATTTCCGATGAGTACGATTTTTGGATCATGGTTCGTCCATATGGTGTCCCTCCGATTTCACGATCTGAATTGAAGGGCCTGTGCTCTAATAGTAACCGTCAGTGGTTATGGCTGAATCAATGAGCAATATCCACTACTTTATAAATAGAAATCAGCTTCAGCACGCTTCAAAACCCCAACCACCATGTTGAAAAATTCTGGTTCCCTTTCTTTTATATCATCGATTGTCATTGATTCGTGTTCTTCTGCCTGCATTACACAAAATAATAATAATAATAATAATAATAATAATCTCATATATGTAAGAAATTGCCTGAAAACAAAGACAACTCATAAGCATAAAATGCACCATTGGCCATTCTGGCCATTTTTTTGTTTATTTTGCAAAATAACAAAAAGTCTTAACGGAGTTGATGTTTAACAAGGCTATTTCCAACAAGGCATCTTTGGCAATATATTCTTCAGAAAACTTTAGACATGGGCACGTATCAGCATCAGATATGGGATGCTTGACATGGTGAACTTCTAAATTTTGTTACACGGGTTTGTAAAAACTAAATGGCTAAGTGACCTTTCTAATGATGGGGCATCTATACTTGGTTTTGGCAATTCATCTTTTCCATATATCTATTGTAAATTTTCCTTTTCCTTCCTGGCCAACTCCTTCGCATGCCGCTCATGTGCTTCTTCGTTTCTTAACTACTGTAAATTTGTTCCCAGTGAGGCATATAGGGACATTGTGACAGGCATGGATCAAAATATCGTCCGATACGTATCGGACGATACGTATCGGTATTGGACGTGAACGATACGGTACATTAAATGTACCGTATCGCTCATTTGTATTGCAAATACCGGACGATACATTCAATGTATCGTCCGGTACACTACTGTTCCGGTACGTATCGTCCGGTACGTACCGGTTTTTTGACCGGACGATACGTACCGGTTTTCCGGCATTTTAACCCATGGTGACAGGAATCTTCTTTGGTCATTTTTGGTTGCAAAAACATAGTTTCAATGTTACACCAGATTACAAATGTACAGATGATGGAACCTAGAAAAATACTCTTTTTTTTTTTCTTATGGATGACCATAACTTATATACAGTAAAAAGGAAGAACCAAGATAGCCTAGTGAGGAGCTCAGCAGCACACGCCATAGTGAAGGACAACAGCAAAATTTGGGTTTAAGGACACTCCTTCACTAGTGTGTCAGACAATACATATAAATGTATCATCCGCAACCAGTATGTAATGGTCGTTATGTACCGGTTTTGGAGCTAGACGACACGTACCATAAAACTGAGACTTTGACCCATGGGACACATCCCTAGTAAAGTACTCATAAAAGGACTTTATCAAGAATATCCCAAAAAAGTCAACCTGAATTCCGCAATCATAGCCTACTCTATGGCACGGAATCTATGAAGTTAGTAACTTTCGGTCAAGTGCAATTTCAATTTTACCAACAGTAAAAGAGATACGAGACCATCGATTTACTATTAACTACACCTTTGCCACTCTCAAGTGGAAGAAAAATTTGTGCCTGCTGAACGCTATTTGAAATTGATCCCCGAAATTGTCTACTTGTCTAAGGCTTGTGGGGAATTGACACCTCACCTTCATCAGACGATAGGCTCCCACCATCAGCCTCTGAAACCTGATGAATCACAGGTGCAAGCATCTCAACCACCCTTATCTCATCATCCTTTCATGAAGATGAGTCCCTCTTCCCAGTTGTACCATGAAACCGACAAATATTTCCATCATTATTCATTAACAATCTTCTTCAACATAGGAGTCAAGAAGTAGACATATCTGATATGATGACCTGATATGCATATCACCCCATCCACCAAGCTTAATAATCGACCGCTGGAGAACCATATTTACCATATTTGATCTTAGCAGAATTAGGAAACCTATTCGTCCTGGAAATTAGAAACCAAAGGAGATTTTGCTGTTCAAATCATTTCAATGTCAATTTCCATTAATTAGGAGGCACGAAGCTGTCATTATAATTAACCTCCTTCCCATAACCAACAACATACTTAAACAGTATAGACATCACTGCGGCCAGCCCACAAACATGCTTCACCTTAATAAAGATCCAAGAATAAACCCATCCTCTTTCCCACAATAAGAATTTTCAAAGATCAAGGATTGGCATGCCAACTCTCGGAACATGGATGCATACCAAGCATATAATGATTCACAAACCAAAACCCGCTTCCTGCTCTCAAGGTCTGACGATTTAAATGCTTTCAGGGACCAAGCAGATAAAACACAATCTGCAATCAACAGAATTCCACCCGCCCTCTCCAGTTTGGACGATATTAACCGTGATAGGGAAGGAAAAGAGAAAACCACCGCAAGAAAAATGAACAAACTCAAAGGCTCAACATAAATAGGGGTCTCAATGGGTTGAGGTGGGACTTAAACGGGCCGATTTATAATCGAGTTGTAGGAACCAGCCAATAATTTGCGTGACTTAGTAAGGGGTCGGGCTGGACCAGCCAGCTTATGAAGCGATCCTACTCACCTTAGTCCATAGCGAATCCGTTCCAGGCTGGCCATGTATATAGTATGTATGTATAAGGTCAAAATAGGTTTAGTTGGGTCAGGTTGGGCCCTCAAAGGGGTTCATTCATATTTGGGTAATAGGAACCAGCCCATATCCGGCAGGGCTTACTAATCGAACGAGTAAGGCCAGCCGGTTTACGAAATTGGCCTACTCACCTTAGTCCACACCTTAAAGACAAGTTCCATCTACGATCAACTCAAACTTAGCATTTCAGCCTCACAGAGTCACCTACAAAACTCTTCCCACCATCCATCTGCAATGGAGAAACAATTCTCTACCAAAAAAAGCTAGAGAATATAAAGAGATAACTATCGCCACCTTATCATCATCATCATCATTATCATCACCATAGCAATGTCCCATCTATTTGAAGTCGGCTTTGCAAGTCCTATTTCTCCACTCATTCTAGATCAGCGCTAAACTATGTCACTCGAAAAACCTTCATGTCTATTCTCACAACTTCCTTCCAGGTTTTCAATGGCCATCCTCTTCTCCTAGTTCATTATATTTGTAGCATCTCAATCCTTCGTACAGAGCCTGCTTTAGCCTCCGAGGGATACTATCCAAACCATCTCAAGTGACATCTTGTAAATTTTTCTTTCATAAGTGCCACTCCCAAATTTCCTCATTTTACTTGTTCCTAATTCTATCCTTTATAGTTACTCCACACATCCATCTTAACATACGCATCTCACTTCACGCACTGTATCTTCTAGTCTCCTTTTCATAGCCCAACATTCTACAACATATGGTAGGGAGAGTCTTACGATTGTCTTATAAAAAGTCCCTTCAATTGAAGCCGAATTCTTATGTCGCATTATACTTCACTTGCTTATCTCCATTTCATCCAAATTGCATTAATCCTATTTGTGATGTCCTCAAATTCACAATCTGATTGTAAAATAGCACTTAAATGTTCAAAATCATGACACGATGGCACTAGATTGTTCTCTGTTTAACTAAATCCACCTTCAGCCTATCATGTTCACTAAATTTGCATTGTATATATTTTGTCTTTGTTCTGCTAATTTTCAAACCTTTTAACTCTTGAGGCCTTGTTCCATAATTCGAGGTTATCATATATTTGTTTCCTTACTTGAGCAATTAATATCACATTATTAGCAAACAACATGGATGATGGAATATCTTCTCACATGTCCATGGTTAACACATCCATGATCAAGGAAAACAAATGAGGATGGGCCTGGGGTAGACCCTTAATGCAGCCCAACTCCAACAGAGAACTCACTCATCTCTTCACAAATAGAACTTACACTACTTACAGCCCTTTCATAATGTCTTGGATAATCTCAATATAAACTTCGGGATGCATTTCTTCTCATTGTCCACCATATTATGTCTCAGTGTCTATCATAAGTCTTCTCAAGGGGTTAGGTGAGCTGACCAGGTATCTGCTTCCAAAAGCAGGAGACCTGAGTTCGAATCCCCTCCCTCCCTTGAGGCCACCCTAGGGATTTATATCCTGTGCTGACCCGGCATGTGCTGAATTTGGGGTGCGCATGTGCCCCTGGGATTAGGCGGGTGCTCTAAGAGGCTCGAATACCCAAGTTATCAAAAAAAAAAAAAAAAACAATCATATTTAAAATTTTCTTTTTCTCTGAACTTCTCCATGAGTTTCCTAAATAAGAAAATGGCTTTCGTTGTTGATCTTCTCGACATAAATCCGGATTGATTCTCTGATACACTTGATTCCCCTCTTAAAAGCCTTCCGAGCTTCGTAGTCTAGCTCATACGTTTAATGTCTCGATAGTTAGCACAGTTTTGGATGCCCCCTTTGTTTTCACAAAAAGGACAATACTACTTTTCCTCCATTCTTCAAGCTTTTTCTTCGTTTTCAATATCTTATTGAACAATTTAGTCTACAAATTCAGTACATCACAAAATAGACTTCTACAAGGCATTGCATCTCGCTTTAATGTTTTTCTTTTCTTCATCTTTGTTAAGGTTTTCTTCACTTCAACTTCCAATATTTCATTATCATTTCTTGATTGGGTTCCTTTTCTTGATCAACTTCCCTCTCATATTTCGTGTTCACCAAATCTCTAGTATTATTTTCAGCTATTCTTTATCTCATCCTTTTTATCAAGACCCTTTGATAGTCTTTAATGCACCTTACCTAGTCGAGATCTCTAGTACTCTTTTCTCTAATCTTGGCAAGTTAGTAATTTCTCTCTCTTTTCATTCATGCTTCATACTTAACCTTACGGCTTTCTTAGCTTCTCTTTTGCCGAGGTTATATGACGGGGCCACCACCAACAAAGACTTAGGGTTCAGGCCATATAAGGTATAGCAACGGCGAAAGAAGCGACTAAAGGGTCAAGGAACGCCAAGAACCACCAAGGGAAGGCCCTAGAACTCAGTTTGGGAGCACCAGGCATCAACAGGCGACGGACGTCCGTGGCTACAGGACAGACGTCCGGATTTTGAGGTGCTTACTGCTTAGTGAGCACGGACGTCCGTCGTGCACCACGGATGTCCGTGAGTAGGCGACGGACGTCCGTGGGCCCCAGGTCGGACGTTCGTGAAAACCCGCACATCAGCGTCATAAGTGACGTAATTGTCCTTTTTATCCTTAGTTTTTGTCCTTCTTGTAAGTTACCACTTAGGGTAACTTAGTACTCTTCTATTTTTAGGTTTATTCACTTGTATTGGCTATAAAGCCCCAAATTGTAAGCTATTTTTGGCACTTGATTTTGATTAATGAAATGATGCATTGCATTTTGAGCTTGAGAGAAGCTTTGAAGAGTGAGTCTTCTTTCCCGAGAGGGGTTTGGTGTGAGGCCAAGGGTGAGATGCTCATGTTACTTTGATCTTCTTTCTTCTATCTTCCTATCATCTTGCTAATCTCTTGAATTCCAAATCTCCCTTTTGCTTGATTGCTCAAATCTCAAACCCTAGATCTAGAGCAATATTGATGTCCATCCTTATGGATCGATTCCAACCCTAGCCCATCGATCCATAACCGTTGTTGGACTCTAGCTTGCTCGATTTGAGCCATTTAACCGATTCGATTCAAAAGCCCTAGTGAGGAGCTACCGATTCCACAAAGAATTACGATCTAATGCCCCAACCTAGACGAAGCGAGAGTTCTATCTCTCGGATCGCCTCTTCCGCCATCATAACGGATCCCGCGCATCGGATTGGACCCTACGTGAGCCAAAGCATGGTCACCTAAATGGAATCCCGAGAAACCCCAAGGTATCGCTTTAATTTGTGATTAATTGCTTAATTAATTAGTTTAATTTCGGAAAATCATCACATCATGAGCATTCACGGATTTCAGGGTCTTCGTTCTGCATCAGTTTTGGTATCAAAGCTTAGGTTCTAGGTCAGGGCATCTTTTGCATGTCATTTTAATTTCTTTAAATTTCATCCCATTTGCGTTCCTTTGCATGCACGTCACGTGTTTGATAAAATTCCTCACTCACTTGTGTTCATAGTTGTGTGTCATTTTAGAATCCGTGTTAGTGTGCTGTGGTCACCATGGACCCGAACATGATTGTCGATGATGTTAAAGGCATCCAAGTCATGTTGATCACTATGAAGGATAGGATAGATGCCATGGAGGAAGCTCAAACGGCTATAGTTGCCTCTAACGAGATGCTTCTCAACAGCTTGGATCAGTTGGAAGGCGATAAGGAGCATCATGACCGACGCAATGGGCGTAATGGTCTGCGCTTTGGGCGTGGTGAACAGCCTAGGGGGCGACATCGGAATCATAGGGAACTAGTTCATCACGGAGATGACTACGACCCGGATGAGAAACTCCTCAAAAATGTTCGAGTTGAGTTTCCGACCTTCGATGGACGAATGGACCCTAAAGTCTTCTTCGATTGGGTCTCCGATATGGATCACCATTTTGAGTGGTATGGCATGGACAATGAGCGGTGTGTTAGGCTTACGAAAATGAAGCTCAGTGGTCAAACTCGACTCTTTTGGGTCAACGTCGAGTGCAGGAGTGCGAATGTGGGTCGTACTCTCATTACCCATTGGGAGGACATGAAGGAGCGTCTCACGGAGAAGTACGTTCCTTTATCATACTACCACCGCCTACTTGATCAATGACAAAATCTGCGCCAAGGTAGTATACCCGTAGCCGTGGCCATTGGCAAGTTTGAGGAGTTCATGATGAGAGCCAATGTATCGGAAGATTCTCAAGTCACTCTTTCAAGGTTCCGCACCGGATTGCGATTGGACCTCCAAAAAGAGTTGATCTCCCACCCCGTCGACACTCTTGAAGAGTGTTATGCCGTTGTGCAAGACCTTGAGAGGTACTTGAAAACGACGGTGGTGAGGCGATTTGAGCCGCATGCTGGTAGCCATAGAGTTGGAGAGGGGAGGCCTAGTGCTAGAAATCCACCTCCCAAACCAACCCAACCCACTCCTACAAATGTTCGGGTTGACAAAGGGAAAGGTGTGATGGGTGAGTCCTCAAAGGGGGGCACTCAAGCCAAGTGCTATAAATGTCATGGGTTTGGCCACTTTGCCGCCCAATGCCCTACCCGAGACCCACAAAGGACTCTCTTGGTTGAAGGAGAGGTGGATGAAGGTGAAGAAGAGGAAGTTTATGAACCGGAAGTCACGCCTAGTGATGAGGAGGGTGACAACGGTAACCGAGCACTAGTTTGTACCCAAGGGTGCTTGGTTGTGAGGTGTGCCCTTGCACAACCTCAATGTGAAGAGAAGGTTGATTGGCGTAGAGATAACATTTTCAATACTTTCGCCAAGTGTGGGGAGAAGAGTTGTAGAGTCATTGTGGATAGCAGGAGTTGCACCAATGTTGTGTCTACACACACCATTACCTGCTTAGGGCTTTCATCCGAGCCCCACCCGAGACCGTACAAAGTCGCATGGGTCGACTCCTCTTCCATCCCCATGTCCCAAAGGTGTCGTGTGCCGATACAATTAGCCTCGTATTCTAACACCTTATGGTGTGATGTGGTACCGATGGATGTGGGCTATATCATCTTGGGGAGGCTATGGCTCTATGACATGGATGTGACCCTCCTTTGGCGATCAAATATGTGCACGTTCATACATGGGGGTAAGAAGATAAGATTAAACCCCTTACCTCCCAAGACACCATCGGACAAGAAAGTTGAGAAGAAGGGCGGTCAATCTAAGACCATCAATATCGTGAGCCCTTCGAAGTTTGAGAGAGCGTCGTTAGATGAGAGTGTGGTATATGTTGTCATCACCTCTGAGCGTGCTCTCGAGCCTATGGGTGGCTACCTCAAGGAGGTTGGGCCAGTTTTGAAAGAGTTTGTGGATGTCTTCCCGGAATACTTACCCAATGAGCTCCCTCCCATGCGTGACATTCAACACGCAATAGACTTGGTTCCTGGATCTACCCTACCAAACCTACCTCACTATAGGTTGAATCCGATGGAACATGCCGAGTTATCGCGGCAAGTTGATGAGCTCCTACGGAAGGGGTTCATCCAAGAGAGCTTGAGCCCATGTGCCATACCCGCACTACTCACACCCAAGAAAGATGGCACGTGGCGGATGCGTGTAGATAGTCGGGCCATTAACAAAATTACGGTCAAATATCGGTTTCCAATGCCGAGGCTCGATGATATGTTGGATATGATAGTTGGGGCCACTATCTTCTCTAAGATAGATCTCAAGAGTGACTACCATCAAGTCCGAATCCGCCTTGTTGATGAATGGAAAACCGCTTTCAAGACCAAGGATGGTCTTTACGAGTGGATGGTCATGCCTTTTGGGCTTTCAAATGCCCCAAGCACCTTCATGAGGCTCATGACCCAAGTGTTGCGACCATTTATTGGGAAGTTCCTTGTGGTATACTTTGATGACATTTTGATATATAGTCACGACAAGGAGCAACACTTGATCCACCTTCGGTTAGTTTGTGAAACATTGAGAGGAGAGAAACTATATGCGAACTTCAGAAGTGTACCTTCATGCAACGATCCGTTGTCTTCTTGGGGTTCATCGTCTCGGCCGATGGTATGGTTGCGGACCCGGAAAAGGTAAAGGCTATTGTAGAGTGGCCCGAGCCTAGGAACATACATGAGGTCCGTAGCTTCCATGGGTTGGCCACCTTCTATCGTCGCTTCATTCGAAGCTTTAACACCATTATGGCTCTCATCACCGATTGTATGAAGAAAGGAGAGTTTCAATGGAGCAAAGCCGCGACGAAGGCCTTTGCCGAGATAAAAGGGAAAATGTCTAGTGCACCCGTCATGCACCTACCGGACTTTTCAAAGGTCTTTGAGGTCGCTTGTGACGCTTCTGTGTAAGAATAGGCGGAGTGCTTAGCCAAGAGGGCCACCCCGTGGCCTACTTTAGTGAAAAGCTCAACGAGGCCAAGCAAAAATACTCCACCTATGATAAAGAGTTCTATGCGGTCATCCGATCCCTTTGATATTGAAAACATTACCTTAGACCGCAGGAATTTGTCTTATTTTCCAATCATGAAGCCTTACGCTTCCTTGCTTCTCAAAAGAAGTTGAACTCGAGGCACGCGACGTGGGTCGAGTACCTTCAAGGGTTCACATTTGTATTGAAGCACAAGGCCGGTGCTGAAAACAAAGTGGCGGATGCTCTTAGTCGTCGGGTAACGACTTTGCAAGTCATGAGCACCGAGGTTGTAGGATTTGAGCAATTGATCCAAGATTATCCCGAGTGCTTAGATTTTGGGGCGGAGTACATTGCCCTACGGGACAATCCTCCCAATGCCAACTCCAAGTATACCCTCCAAGATGGGTATTTGTTTATGGGAAATCGCCTATGCATCCCTCGCACGTCATTACGTGACTTCCTCACTTGGGAGTTACATGCTGGAGGGATTGCCGGTCATTTTGAGCGCAACAAGACCATCGCACTCGTTGAAGATCGATTATTTTGGTCGGGTCTTACGCGTGATGTTGCCCGAGTTGTGCGCCTATGTCGTACTTGCCAAGTTTTCAAGCAACAAAGGCAAAATACCGGCGTGTACACCCCTTTGCTGGTACCACACACGCCTTGGCAAGATGTCTCTATGGACTTTGTGTTGGGTCTTCCTAAGACCCTCCGCAAGCATGACTCTATTTTTGTTGTCGTGGACCACTTCTCCAAGATGGCCCACTTCATACCGTGCCATAAGTCCACGGATGCATCTCATGTAGCGAAGTTATTTTTCAATGAGGTAGTGCGCCTCCACGGCTTACCCAAGACCATTGTGTCGGATAGGGATGTCAAGTTTACAAGTTACTTTTGGAAAACCCTATGGCACATGATGGCTACAATGTTCCAGTTTTCTTCGGCGTATCACCCGCAAACCAATGGCCAAACGGAAGCCGCCAATAGAAGCCTAGGCAATCTACTTCGTTGTCTTGTTGGTGACCACATTAGGACTTGGGACTCCATTTTTCCATTAGCCGAGTTTGCATATAATAACTGTCAATAGATCCACGGGTAAGAGTCCGTTTGAAGTGGTACATGGTCATAAGCCAAGGACACCCCTAGATTTGATTCCTATGTCTGCATCTCACCGCACATCCAAGTCCGCGGATACATTTGCACAATATATTCATAACTTGCATGCCGAAATTAGACGTAAAATTAATTCGAGCAATGATAATTACAAGTTATCGGCAGATTCCCACAGCGTTTCAAAGAATTCCAAATCGGTGAGCATGTGATGGTTTGGGTTAGGCCAAAACGATTCCCATCGGGAATCGCAAAAAAGCTCCAAGCCCGCGGTGCCGGACCTTATAGGATTGTGGCAAGGAGTGATCCGAATGCATATGTTCTTGAGCTTCCTCAAGACGTGGGGGTTAGTTCAACCTTCAATGTGGAAGACCTAGTTCCTTACCTAGGCTCAACCCCACCCCCTTGCAATCCTTTCCAAACATCCTCCACTCATGAACCAGCCCAAACCTTGCAACCTACTCCACCTCCTCCTCCAAAAGAACCTAATAGAGATGTGATCGAGAAGATCTTAGACGATCATGTGGCGTCCACCCATGATGGGGGGTTTCAAAGGTACTTGGTGAAGTGGATCCAAAAGTCGGAATCCGGAAATACATGGATCATTGAAGGAATTCGCCGCCTCGACCCCGACTTACTTGTTCGCTACCATGACGGGGACGCCACCAACAAAGACTTAGGGTTCAGGCCATACAAGGTATATCAGCGGTGAAAGAAGCGACTAAAGGGCCAAGGAACGCCAAGAACCACCAAGGGAAGGCCCTAGAACTCAGTTTGGGAGCACCAGGCATCAACAGGCGACGAACGTCCGTGGCTACAGGATGGACGTCCGGATTTCGAGGTGCTTACTGCTTAGTGAGCACGGGCGTCCGGATTTCGAGGTGCTTATTGCTTAGTGAGCATGAACGTTCGTTGTGCACCACGGACGTCCGTGAGTAGGCGACGGACGTCCGTGAACACCCGCACATCAGCGTCATAAGTGACATAATTGTCCTTTTTATCCTTAGTTTTTGTCCTTCTTGTAAGTTACCACTTAGGGTAATTTAGTACTCTTCTATTTTTAGGTTTATTCACTTGTATTGGCTATAAAGCTCCAAATTGTAAGCCATTTTTGACACTTGATTTTGATTAATGAAATAATGCATTGCATTTTGAGCTTGAGAGAAGCTTTGAAGAGTGAGTCTTCTTTCCCGAGAGGGGTTTGGTGTGAGGCCAAGGGTGAGATGCCCATGTTACTTTGATCTTCTTTCTTCTATCTTCCTATCATCTTGCTAATCTCTTGAATTCCAAATCTCCCTTTTGCTTGATTGTTCAAATCTCAAACCCTAGATCTAGAGCAATATTGATGTCCATCCTTATGGATCGATTCCAACCCTAGCCCATCGATCCATAACCGTTGTTGGACTCGAGCTTGCTCGATTTGAGCCATTTAACCGATTCGATTCAAAAGCCCTAGTGAGGAGCTACCGATTCCACGAAGAATTACGATCTAACGCCCCAACTTAGACAAAGCGAGAGTTCTATCTCTCGGATCGCCTCTTCCGCCATCATAATGGATCCCGCGCATCGGATCGCCTCTTCCGCCATCATAATGGATCCCGCGCATCGGATTGAACCCTACATGAGCCAAAGCATGGTCACCTAAATGGAATCCCTAGAAACCCCAAGGAATCGCTTTAATTTGTGATTAATTGCTTAATTAATTAGTTTAATTTTGACAAATCATCACATCATGGGCATTCACGGATTTCAGGGTCTTCGTTCTGCGTCATTATATCTTTCAAGATCTTCTGTATTTCTTGTTCTTTGTCATTTCTTGAGACAAAAAACTTCTCTGCAATTGACTTTTAAGCCTCTGCATTCCACCATCATGTTTCATTTTGTATACCTTTCTTTTAGATTCCTTGAGCACCTTGTTTAAGACCTTGCACCATTTTCTCGTATATCTCATTTGGATCCCCTTCACTTCTTCATTTAGATTCCCCGAGCAACTCGTTTAAGGCATTGTGACATTTGCTCTCACCTCCCATGTGGATCCCCTTTACACTTCCACAGTTGTCAAACACCCACCTTTTTTTAAATGTTATTGTTTGGTCACTTTTTAAGTCGCCACCATTTTAATTTTGGATGATCCTTGTGTCATCTTTTTAGCCATCTGGCTCTTGATAAGAATGTCCATAACTACCAATTTATGTTGCATCATAAGGCTCTCTCCCAAGATGACCTTGCGGTCCTTAATTTTGCCACTCTTTTTGCCGTAATAAAAATAATCTGTTTGAGTTTTGTTTGCTCTACTCTTGACAGTCATAAAATATTCTCTACTTGAAAAAAAATATTAGCTATAGCTAGGTAAAAAATTGGTGCAAAATCAAGGATAGCTTCCCTCATTTCACTCCATTCGCCAAAGTCATATCCTACATCTATCCTTTCACATCCATTCCTTCCCACATGTCCATTAAGGTCTCCTCCAATCACTATGCTTTCACCAGTAGGTATGCATTGTAGTAATTTATCCATCGATTGCCAAAATTTCCTCTTCATGCTTTCCTATAGTCCAACTTGGGGTGCGCAGGCACTAATGCCATTTAGCATTTCCTATTAACGAGGCTTTTTACAGTTGATTGTCAACCTGCTGCCAATCCTACTTTCTCATTTGGGCTTTGGACCAGCAATGGTGGAGTTGAACTGCTGCCTCCTGTAGAGTCTAAATGACAAAGACCGTTGGCAGGCAAACATGACCCTCTCTTACTCATCTAGGACTCAACTAGGCTCATTTCGGTAATACCAAAAGCCCCTCCAGACTCTAGAAAACATGTGTTTTAAAAGTTTGGATATTTTTTACTCTCCAAGCAGACAAGAGCATAGGGACTGGGTACTCCTTATATGATTTAACTCCCTCTAGTTTCAATATGACAAGAATCGTGACCAACACATTTTGGTTTGATGCACCATTTTCTAAACTAGAAGTTTTGATTCCCACATATATTAATCGCCGTCATACCATTTTTTCCTAATTCCCAACATTCTAGTTTGAAAAAAGCCAAGTTTCAAATTATAATTGTTTGCCAATTTTCAACTAGAAACTCTTTTAACAAGGGTACATGTGTACAACGAATTTTATTTATTATTTATTATCATATAAGATGAAATGGAATAAAATAAATGAATATAACAAATAAGCATCAATATCTAAATGTTAACTTAAACTGACCATGCAAGCATAAGTAATGGCTACTTCAGTGACTAGGATTAATTAGAACTGCAAAGCAATAAAACAATACAAGTTGCTGCCTATGTTGTTCTAAATTAGACTTTAGAGAATAAATATTGGGGAATAAAAAAAAAAAGTCCAGATTATAGTTGATATGGATATTTTTAAAATCAATTGTTTATAAACAGACAGTAATAACTAAATTTCACCTCTTTAAATTTCAGAAGAATCAAATTTGAGACTGATGCTGGTTTTGTCTTGTCCCACCTGAAAAAGGAAGCAAGAAGAACAAATATATCTGAATAATCATGACATTATATATAATTACGACTAAGAAAAATGCCAAAATTAGAGATTGTGGATATTTGGTTGCATTATTTGAGCTACTTGATGCAAAGGTAAAAATATACTGGAGAAATGTGACAAGGTCAAAAGTCTCCCAGATACGCATACTTGGTATGCTTGTCAGCAAATGTGAATTCTAGTACATAAGAGAAACTAATAACAGATACAGCAGAAACCTTGCGTTATTTAGATCCATACACTTGGCAGTCATTTTTTATGTTCAGTATAACAGAAAATTATGATCTGAACAGTACACACACATGTACGTGTGTGTGCGTGTGTATATATATATATATATATATATATATATATATATATATAATCCTCGTATCATGACATCCTATGACCATTGTGGATGTACAAACTGAGAAGAGGATCCTGTTGGATTCATAAATTCTCTGTGCCAACAGATTTTAGCAATTTTCCACATGGAAATATGTATCTTATCCTATGGCCATTATGGATGTACAAGCCATGGTGACAAAATACGCTTTTGTTTAAAAAATATGCATATAATAAGCGCTTTTTGTTATAATGTACTAAACACATATTTTTGAATAGAATGCGTATTTTCATATAATTCGCGTATTTCACGTGTTAAACGCGTTTGTCACGCATTAAACATTTTTTTCCCGTATTTTACAAAACCTGTTTAATTTTTTTTTTTTTTAAATTGATATTATCTTGTTTTTTCCCATTTTTTCCCAGTTTTCCATTTATTTCGTCATGTGTATTTTATGGTTTTTTAACCTTTCGATTTTTTCCCGTATTTTGTCGTTTTTCCGACTTTCTCACTCACTATATTAAACCCTTACCCATATTTTCTCACTCTGGTACAAACTTAGAAGAGGACCCAGTTGGATTTGTTAGATTCTCAATGCCAACAAATTTTAGCAATGTTTCATATGGAATCCATGTGTGCCGCACCTTGTGGGCCGCACCGTGACCCCACAGATTAATTAGACCAACTGATTAATGGTTATAAATATTGAGCATTTTGTAAGCCCATTTTGCTATCAGATGGATCATTAGTAGAAGACCCAAAAAGAAGTTCACTACGATCTCATGTAAAATCAGGCATATAGGAAAAAAACATAAACGCACATTACGACCAAGGAAGGGAAAAATGAACAGTATTTAATTGAACAGATATGGAATCTCTCACATGAATACAAGTGGCCAAAAATTCACCCAGCTACGTAACATAAAAAAGAACTAAGACAACGGAAAAAACTCACAAAGATAAAACATAACTCAATACTTTAATAGTCTCTTATTGATTTAACCAAGATATGAATTCTGAGTTTATCCTTGCACGAAAGTAGTCAAGATAGATTTTGAGAAAATATATTTATTTCACTAAAACATTATTATATAATCTAGAAGAAGAATATAGGACTTTGGTGTTGATAATTAAATTTCAATGAGCCATCCAAGAGAACTCCTATCTGCTAATGAATCAAACGAATTACGGAAACCAATCTTACCTCACAAGCATCAACTCGTTAACAGATCTCCACATTGCGCGGCCTACATATTTTGAAGATTGATCTCTTGCACTTCGCCCATGCCACAATTCTTTGACAATGTACATCACTTCTTCAATATCTACCTTAAGTGTGGGCCAAACCATGGATTAGAAAAAGAGAATATACTTGCCCTCCGTTTGGATGTTTTCCAAGAAAAAGGTGAAAATAAATTTAAAGATCCCATGAATTCCGCCTATTGGAATGAATAGGAATCATCATATTTCAGCATTTGGTTTGGGTAATAACACAGAAAATAAAACGGGGCAACATCATTGGTGTACACAACACACCAAACCCAAAATTGGGAATAGGTTGACGTGAGAGAGAGAGAGAGAGGGAGTAGAACGATTTTACTTGTAGGATACAATTTTGGGACTCTTTCCATTGGGAACGGCAAAATCCTAACTTTTAGTTAGGATTTTATCATTTCCAATGGAAGGGAAAAGGGATCATTTTTCCTATTTTGTTTCCAACCCTTAGTTTATTGCCAAACAAGAGAAACCAGTGGAAATTACTTTCTTTCCTCCCTTTTCCCTATCCAAACAA
This sequence comes from Chloranthus sessilifolius, assembly GCA_021018995.1. Lineage (NCBI taxonomy): Eukaryota > Viridiplantae > Streptophyta > Magnoliopsida > Chloranthales > Chloranthaceae > Chloranthus > Chloranthus sessilifolius. The sequence goes on from CM037584.1 coordinate 192,982,591, forward strand.
AACAGTCTTGTCAATTCATTGAGAAAATTCATAGCATGTAAACAAAACGGTGTCTTGTCAATTCATTGAAGAATGTAATTTAGAACAGATACAACACAAGATTTTAAATTTTTGATGCTTAATAATAGAATACCTGAACTTGCATGCAAGTACCGTATGATAATTCCTCATGCTCAAGAAGGCGTTGATGAAGAGTCTGATAGTGATCGAGATCCAAATTGACCACTGGTTCTGTTTGAACGGCCAATCCAGCAAGCTGTGTCACAACGTAGGAGGCCATCACTTGTCCAAAAATGGCAGGGATGGTTCCCAGAACAGGTATGACTCGAACCCTGAAACCTGGCACTATCTGATATCAGGTTCAATCACAAGTTAGAATGTCAATACTCTGGACTCTTTAATCTACAAATGGTGAATCCTTGCATATTGAAAATAGGGGTAGCTTTATTAACACGTACAGAATCTTGGAGGGAACCTACGCCAAAAACCATTGATTGCTTGGAATCAGAAGATGGATGTTGTTTTCCGCTCCAATCTTCCAAACAAGGGATCGTGAGATCATTGGTGTAGGATCAGACGGTCAGTTTTTTATTCCACACGGCACATACCCAAAAAAAAGGCTATAAAATCATGAGTATGTTCTGTAACATGTGAGTTTAGGGCCTTTTTTTGGGATCTATGCCACGCGGAATTAAAAACTGGCCATCTGATAGTACGCTCAAGGTCTCAAGATCCCTTGAGTGGAAGATTGGGGCAAAAAGCAATCTCCATTGCCTGATTCAAAGCAGTCAATGGATTTTGGTGTAGGTGGCCTCCAAGATTCTGTGGGTGTTAATAAAGCTACCCTAAAAATATTTCAACATAGACATGCAAACATCCCCGAGGACTAGATCTTAAATCTTCGTCAATACAACAGTTGAATAGCTATTATAAATAAAATTTAAGCCATTTCTGTAGTATACTTCTGGTAGAACTTAGCCTACTAATATAACCACATGATAATACAATGGAGAATGAAAATTAATGGATATTCATTAGGTAAAAAAAATTTACACACACCTGATAATCTGAAGGATTTTCCTCTTCTCCAGTTGATCCTTTGAAGGGAAGCAGTTTCGCCTTGGGTTTCTCCAAAGAAAACACTACTGGAATTCCACCTTCAATACCATAGTCTTTCCTCAAACGATGTCTGACCTGCAAAATAATTGTTCAATAACGATGAATTAACTTAAAAAATAAATAGTATAAAAATTAATGTTGTAGAAATCAAGTCAGGTCGCAAAATCGTTAAACCGTAAATCCTAAGATTCACAACTATTTTAGAATTTGTGAATCGGATCGAATAGTTAAATCGTAAGATTCACAGCTATTTTTTTATAACAAAATATTTTTAAAAGAAAATCCACTAAATTTAAAAAATTGAAGTACATCCAAAGATTTCTACAGTAATTTTTATGACATGAAAATTCATTCATAAATAGTACAAAGATATAAGCCAAATATGTCTGACTAAATATCATCAATTCATGACTGAGGGCCTGAAATGAATCTTCAAAAGAAAACATCAATCCTCAAAATTTTAGTTGAAATTTGGAGTTCTATCTTGTTAGAGACAAAGACGAGAAAAAAAAAAACTAAATTTTTATCCCACGATAGATTAGAGAATTATAAGAGAGGTTTCTTACGCTATAAAGAGATTTTTTTAAGTTCAAGGAGCAAAGAAGTCTAAAAAAAAGTATTTTAAGTTTTATGTTTCATGGACCATGAAATGCTAACTCACGTAAGTGTGTTTGTGAATCATTCGATTCACTTGAATTGTAAGATTCGAGTCAAATCGTAAGATTCAAAAGTTGAATCGTAGGACTCAGGCCCAAAAATGATTTTGTGTCAAAATCAAATCGTTTGCCCTGCGACTTGACTTAAGTCATAGGATTCAAGTCGTAAATTGTAAGATTTCGACATCACTGATAAAAAATATCAAAATGCAAAAAGTAAATTGTAAGATATCTAACTTAGAATGCATCATCGAGTGAATGTATAAATGAAGAAATTAAATCTTTTTGTATCAAACATAATGAAATGACGCACCAAGCCGTATGGACATGCAACAAAGCAGACATGAACAGATGGCAAGGCCAACAGTTGAACGTAGTAACTGGTGCTCGGCAACAATCACCGAAATAAAAAGGAGGGGAAAAGTAGAAATGCAATATTTTGTACACCATGTTTGAGTAATACACACGATTCTTAGTATTTACATGATTTTTAGTTTTCTTTCAACTTCAGTAAATCAAGTGATCAAAATCATATCTTCAGAACTGAAATACAAGCAAAATCAGTTGATATAAAGTTAAAAGGAATAAGCCAAACAGGATTATTGATTAAAATTATTTGACTCCATTTCTTTTATATAAATAATGGTTACTTTTTATAGATAACACAAGAAAAACGACAAATAGTACGATTAAAGTGCAAGTGTTGCGTGTAGATAGCTTGCATTGTTTCTTTATATAACCCTTGGCCCCACTATGTAGTACGTACTCTCCCTTAATACTTGTTATTTTGGTATGTGAAATTAGTTATATAAGCTATTAGATTAGGGTTAGACTTTACAAATTGCGACTATTTTAATTAATAACAAGTAACAGATATAATAACTTTCCAGATCATTTTTGCACATGGATGTAATAACAAAGTGACGAACCATGTAAATTGCTTATGTAAGCGTGTCATTGTTTTTCTATCAGTAATAACAAAAAATTTATTAAGAAAAATCGTTCATAAAAAAAATATATGAAAAGAAAAAGGCAAAGCATAGTAGCTAAACCAGGTGCTTTGCTTTTTGTTTTTGATAAATGAAATTCATTAAAAAAGGTATGAGGCAAGAGAGCGGGGTATCAGCCCACCAAGAACCCGGAAAGAAAACGAGGTGCTTGTTACAAGCAATGTTATTAAATGTTCTAGGCGCACTTAGGCGAGAAGGCCCTTATGATACTTCCAAAATATATGATCAGAAAAAATATTTTTATTTATATATATGATCAGAAAACGAAAAAGAGAACAAAGTTCCATTTTCATCAATTGGTTACAATATGGCTCCATGGTAATAAAAATTTGAATAAGAAAGCGCCTAGGAAAGGTTCAGAAGGCCTTAGAATACAACAGCAAAAAACAGAATGGGAAATATTAAACGACAACAAAAGGCCAAAAAATACAGGAATACATGTCAAACTGTAAATTTTGACTAATAGAACATAATGCAACTAAACATACCCTGGTAGTCTTCAAATAAGAAGAGCATGAAATAAAAAGAAAGTGTTTTCTATTCGAAAACATGCAATCAAGAAATAATCCAACGTGAGAAAATGAAAATGGAGTTTTACAGTACAACAGCATCCAAACTAAAATATTCATGACTGAATGAGATGTCAAAAGAAAAATATATTTACGATGATAAAGTATCACAATCCAATGGAAATTTAAGTAGATCACATGTTGCTATGATATAAACAATTTTTTATATAATTACGATCAAGGTATCTAACTCAGGATCGGTATCAGTTCATGGAGGACTGATACGCCGATCCGGAATTTTCTTTTAAAAAGAGGTGAAACAACTTTTCAGGAAAAAAACTAATAATCAATGGGGTATCGTCCAATACCTGTTCCGGATCGACTGATACCCGATACGTATAGATCGATACAGGCCCGTATCGGCCGATACTAGATACCGATACGGCCCCGATACTGGTAGAGGGGTGGTATCGGTATCGGTTTCCAGTGAAACCGATTCATATAGCTTCCGGAAAAACCGATATGTATCGGTATCGGGCTTTGATATCATGATTATGATAAAGGCATCTTGAATAAGCAACACGTCTATGACAGTAACAGACAACAGATAACATACAGGAAAATAATGAAGGTCACCCAATTAGCAAGAACATTACCGCCCGAGATAGTGGATCATTTACTGATTCTCTTAAATCAGCAACACGAATTCGTGTTGGGTCTGCTCTAGCACCAGCACCTGTCGCAGAAAGAACTCTCAAACCCCTACGCGTGCAAGCTGCTAGGAGTGCCACCTGTTACATGCAACTATCAATACGAAAAATGATAGCATTTAATTCTTTGACTGTTCAAAATCTTGCTACGAGAAACATAACGAATAGATAATGGTTGTTTTGGTTTACCGCCATAATGCATTTGAAACACACGTGATGGTAGGGCATGTGTGGTTCTAAACCCAACCACATATCACACGAAACCCTTAATACTCATGCCTCCGTAAAATACCCCTCAATACTTGGAAAGTACAAGGGCAAAAAATAGTTAAATCTATATTTATTCAACAGGTAAAATTTGGGTTCCATTTCCAAGCCCAAAGATATGTTATTATGCAGTATCTTTAGATGAAGTTTCGGAAGAGATCTTCAAATGAGTGTACAACCATCAAAACAAGTAATTTGGTGCAAAATTATGCATTGTCGAAGTAACTGCATCAGTTAACAAAATAGTATTACAATAATAATAATAATATTTAATGTAAAATAATCACTCTAAAATATTCCTTTTAAAATGGGTATATATGTATATATGGGAGCCAGTCCCGTCCTCCAAGATGTTGTGGAGCCCCACGTGGCGCCCAAGACACGGTTTGGGTGCCACGTGGTGCATGGGGGGATGGGTTAGAACAATTTTCAAAAAAAAAAAAAATCGATTTTTTTAAAAAAAAGGCTTCCGCCAATGGTTTAGATTTCAAGGCTCAAAAAATACATGGTGAGCATGAGTTTTCGATTTATTTATTTTTAAATTTAAATATATATGTATATAAACGAGTCTACCAGTCAAAGATTCATTTCCCTCTTCAAAAAAGTGTATGACAATGAATGCTCTCCAAAGTTGTAGCGTCTCCGAAATTCAGCTAGATTCATAGTCAGGGGTATGACCACTTACTTTGAACATTGAATCTTCCAAAAAGTTTAATGTAAATCCGTCTACAATTATTTGATAAGTGTTTGTACATCACCCTCATAGGTAATTATTCAAGGTCCCTTGTGAGGGTTTGACTTCCTTGGGGCTAAAATTCATGCTGCCCCATGGGTATATGAGCGTTGTGTACTTTGTGTTTGGCCCCAAGGATATTTTTTTTGTTATGGGTAAGCTGGGATTGAACTTGTGACCTAAATTTGATGAGGAATTCCTTGGAGGTCGTTAAACTGGTTTGAAAAAAATTGGATCTATTTTTAGGTCAATGTATCTCTTTCTCCCATGTGCATAGAGAGGTAAATTTGACAGTGTATTTGCTTGCTAGATGAATGGCAAGCCACGATATCGTATTTCGGAATAAGTTGAATTTAGGCCTTGCTAGGGAAATGGTTTTCGAGACTTCATCATGAGAAGGATGCGTGGTGGGCAAAGGGAATTGTCGCTCAATATGGGAGAGAAAGAATGCGATTGGGGTGAGGGGTCCTAGGGACCTCGCTCGGGTGGTGGAAAGGTGGACACAAGACCCGAGCTGGTGTTGATGAAGGCATCAGTTTTTCTGTGGGGAAAGGAGACAAGGTGAGATTTTGGAGGGACCGCTGGTTGGCTGCTTTTCCTTTCAAAAGAGATTTCCAGGAATCTATGGGCTGGCCATAAATAAGAATGAGCCTGTCGAGGAAACTAAAGACAAGAAAATGGAGTTTTTAGAACCATTAAGGGAGCTAAATTTGGTGCGAGCTGACCCGCATAGACAAGATAAGGTGATATGGTTCACCATAGATCCTTTACAAATTCACGACTAGGAGACCTTTGATTGACCTCTCGTGGACCTCGTGTTGTGGAAGACGCCTGCCCCCGCAAATGGTAAAAAAATTCGCTTGGGAAGTGGCATGGGGAAGAATACTGAACAATGTTCAGTTATGCAAAAGGGGAAAGATTGTATCCAAGGGTTGTGTATTCTGTGGAGAGGAGACCATTAAGCATCTATTTATCCTATGAAAATTTGAGAGAGATCTGAGCCTATTTCTTCGTGAATTCCGGGGTGAGTCCTGAACAAGTATTTTGGCAGAATGGTTAGATTTTCTTTTTTGAATAATAAGGCCATTCTCTGGAAATCTCTTCTGTTCGCGATCTTCTAGGAAATCTGGAACGAGGGGAATAGGAGAATTTTCAAAATGAAATATGATACATACAGGGTAGCTATTAGTAGGGTACTTGAGGACAGCTCATGGAGGTATCTGATTGCACCCAGGTGCGTTGCATCTCTGTCGAGGAGATCCTCAGATACTGGGAGCAACTTTGCCCACCATAGGACACGTGTCTTGTGTTTAGTGCTTGGGTTGACAGGGGTTCAGAGGGAGACTACACTCCTCCAGGTCCCTAGTGCTCCCACCTTGGTTTCTTGCCATTGTATTTGGTTTTATTCTATTTTCCTTTCTTCTCAGCTGAACTTCTTGTTTGATTGTTTTGATCTGCTACATCCTCGTTATTCTTAAAGAAATATAGCTTTGCACCAATCCCAAAAAAAAAAATCTTAATTTTTGTTCTCTTTTTTAGGTCAGCTTTTCGTTGAACCATCCTCTGCACTCACTTCACCCTTCGAAATAAGTTTTTGTTTCCTATAAAAAAAGATGTTCAGTAGAATAAAGAACATGGGGACTGTTGAAATGTTGCTATAATGTCACTCTAAGAGCTATGGGAAACAAATCACTAAAACATCAATGATTTAGGATGAAGAAACGGGTATGAATACCTTAACCATATATGAGGTGGTTTCAAAACCATAAACACTAAGATTCACTTGCCCTGACTCTCTAATCGCCTACTGAAGAACAAGGGCCATGATCATAAGAGTAAACAACTATCGTGTACTTGTTAAGACATTTAAACACTCAAATATCTTTAATGGCGTGTCCAAAATTAGTAAAAAATTCTAAAAAAATTGCTGAGATGCAGTAGAAAACCTGTGAACAATGAAAATTTAAATCATGAATATAGGCAAAGTTGAATTATTTAAGTTGTGCCAAACCAATTCTTCCATGTCCAATACAGAACCATCACGCAAGTGCCTCTGACAATTTGAACTTTAAATTGCGAATATAAGTAGTATATAATTATTTAAGTTGTGCCAAGCCAAATCTTCAATGCCCAATATAGAAACATCAAGCAACTGTTGTGTATAGGTTACCATAAGAGGAAAATAGATGTAGAAATAGTACATTTTATAGGATACAGTTCATCAGTAACAAATCAGTAAACATATACTAGCTACAAAAAAGGGATCAATCACGTAGTAGAAACAAGTATTTCAAAATATATGCCCCTCTGGAATGACTAGTACTCTGATATATATATATATATATATATATATATATATATATATATATATATATATATATATATATATATATATATATATATAAGTACCTTTGTATCAATGTTATCAATGCAATCAAGCACAAAATCAGGCTGGCCAGAAAGAATTTCCTCCTCTGATGACGCATCATACAACTGCACTCTTGCATCTATTTGGCACTCTGGGAAAATTGATGAAAAATGCTTCTGAAGGCAAAGTGCTTTTGGGGTCCCAACATCATCTCTAGTAGCCACAGCATGTCGATTCAGTGATGAAAGTGATACCTTAGCATGTAGTCAACAAATGAGTATCTCAAAATATTATCAAGTAGAACTTATAAAAAGGCCCTTACATAAATCAATAAGGGCAATCAGCAATGATTTCTATCAATCAACACAAATATTAGCAGCAAAAATTATTTGCATACCTCATTCGCACCTGAACCATTGCAAGCATGGTTCAAAATCTCGTCCAAAACTGGTATGTACCGGTTTCGGAGGTCACTGGTTCGATACTTTCAATGTACCGTAGCGGTGCATTACATATATATTGGTAATGAATAAGACGACACATACGAAGGTATCGTCCGGAACTGGTACGTATCAGACGATACGTACCGGTTTTGGAGCTGGAATGTAACGGAAAACCGGTATTTTAAAAACCATGATTGCAAGAGCTTTCATGCTCTCCATAAACAGAAGTGGTATTAAAAGAACAAATAAAAGAAGAGTCAAGGAAAAATTGGTGATAATGCACTTCATGAAATTATTTTCAGTTGCATACTGGCGTTCCTCCCTGAAATTGATCGACTCTCGAATAAACAAATATGTATTGTGCAATGAGAAGAGTCAGATTCACATAAGGAATTGAAGGTAGATCAGTGTTACATAGATACGTGGCACGCACAGGTGCCAAGTGTCAAGCTATCCTAGATGTTTGGCATGCCAATTTCTAAAAATTCCGATACTGCAGCACAGCCTTAAGAAAAATAAATATAATAAAAAGAATGTATATAGAAAAAAAAATGAAGGACAATCTTAGAGAGCCAATTGAAATATGAATTGAAAAGATACATAATGTATGTAATGAACATAACTAAAAGTATACTATATTATACAAATCATTTTCAAGGACCCAAGCTTTTTTATTTTATAAGTTACTAAACTTTACACGATTTCTTTATATAAACGATGATTCATTTTATCCTGTTAAAACGCGGAACATTTTGATGGTATTATGAAGTATGTTCATGCATGTCTAGAAGTATCGTGCTGTGTTGAGGAGTGTCCAAGTGCCACCATGTGTTGGCACGCGTCCAAGTGTCAGCACAACAAAAATCACAAAAGGAGAAGTGCCTATATTCCACGAACCGAAAAAAATACATTATTCCTTCTTTTCTATCGAAAAGATCATAACTACTACCTATATTCCACGAACAGTTGTGCAAAGGATGCTAGATGAACTAATTTATCATAGATAACAAGAACGAGATCCTAGGGTTTGTTTGCAAAGATATGATGGATGACACAAAAACTGACAATAATGATAATGGAACCTTAGCGACTTTGGAGGTATTTACACTTACCAATGTAGTTAGCAATCAACACCATGGACCCCAGTCGTCATTTATTGTTTCACTTTGTTGGTTTTCCCTTTACATCTAATTTCTGTAATCGAACTTGTATCCGATTTTGTAAAAGTGATGAAATAGAGAAAGAACTGGGTGTAATTTAGTGCATTTTTTAGTCTGAACTCTGAACTCAGAGACTTTGAATCCAAATTTCTTGGCGTGGACTGGATTGACAATTTTTTGTGGTGGTGGTACTAATATATTATTTATTACCTTTTTAAAATGCTTCAGCTAATTTAGATCAAACATAAATTACTCAACAGAGAGATACTGATTCAGGAATCCAGTATACTTGGACTGACTGGTGGGATATAGTTATATGAGGTGCAGATGGGCCACAAGGGAACCAAAATCGTAATAGCAGAAACATTAACAAAGGCATTATAAGCAATGGGATACAAATGATTTATGGCATGATTAGTAACTATCCCTGTATTGTTTACTGTGACCGTGTACACTTGAAAATGTCTAATTTACAATGATGTGGCTCTAATAATTTTTGCCAGACCATTTAGATGAAAGGTTAAAGCAATTCTCTAGGGCTTCCAAGATGGAAATCATGAATAAAATTTAACCCTCACTTTATTGCTGGAAACTGATTTCAAATGTGAGCTCTGGAACTTAAGAGAAGCATTTATGTGTCACAGCTTAGTATTTGTGAAAATCTTTGAAAAAGGAATTTAATGCCTTTCTCTCTTACTCCGGGATCTAAGAAGCTTATACAATTGCTATGAGCCTACGAGCATAAATTGAAAGGTTGACGTGACAAGCAAGACAAGAATTCTCAACTATGATCTTCTTACCAAATCCATATTGGGTACCATTATTCTCACCCGGTAGAACTGTGATCTCACCCCATTTCCTCCAGCCAGCATGCATTGACCGCCTTTGAATCAAACGATGGAGATCATTCTCAGTCTTCCACACAAATGATATTGAGATCATGGGTGTTCCACCAGACGTTCAGTTTTTTATTATATGTAGCATACATTCCAAAAAGTAGACCTAAAATCATGTGACACACATCACATTCAAGCGTGATTTTAGGGCCACTTTTTTAGATGTATCCCAAATGTCATAAAAAACTGACTGTTTGATAGTACACCCATGATCTAAAGATCCACTGTGTGGAAAATTGGGACGATAAATTATCTCCATCGTCCGATTCAGAGGTGGTCAATGCATGCCGGCTAGAGGAGATGGGGTGAGAACAAAGTTCCATGGGGCGTGAATAATGGTACCCATCCATATTTAGGCCACCATTTTAAGGAGTTTGAAAAGTTGAGTGTATGTCCCCATAAAAATTTGACTCATAATCCTTGTGACTTTTGATCTTTAAAATGTTGGAGTGTTCAGTTGAATGTTTTTTAATAGAAGTTTGGGGCCAAGAAGGTGATCCAAAAGAGTTATGAAAAAAATGGCATTATGCCTTAAACGAGTTGCTAAGGAGGTGCTCGAGGAATCTAAAGGAAGAAAAGGTGGACAAAAAAGAACTTGGTGGTGGAAAATGGACATTCAAAAGGCAATTGCCAAGAACATGATGTTTTTTAAAGAATGGCAAAGAACGAGAACTATTGATGATCTTGAAAGACATAATGACGCGGAAATTCGACCCTAAAATCTGTGAATGCCCATGAGATGCTAATTTGCCGAAATTAAATTAATTAATTGAACAATTAATCGCAAATTAAAGCGATACCTTAGGGTGTCATGGGATTCCGCCTATGTGGTTATGCTTGATTCGCATAGGGTCCAAGTCGACGCGCGAGATCCGTTAGGAATCACGGAAGTAGTGATCCGAGAGATGGAACTGTCGCTTCGTCTAGGTCGGGGCGCTCATTCGTAGTTCGCGGTGGGAAAGGAAGCTCCTCACTAGGGCTTTTGAATCGAAGCGGTTAAATGGCGCAAATCAAGCAAGTTCAAGTCCAACAACGGTTATGGATCGAAGGGCTAGGATTGGATTCGATCCATAAGGATGGACATCAAGGTTACTCCAGATCTAGGGTTTAGGAGTTGGGAAAATCAATCAAAAGGGAACAATTTGGATGCAAGAGATTAAGGGGAAATTGAAAGAATCAAACAAGAGCAAAGAGTAAAGGAGAAAATCAAAGTAGCATGGGCATCACACCCTTGGCCTCACACCAAACCCATCACTGGGAAGAAGACTCACTCTTCAAAGCTTCTCTCAAGCCCAAATGCAAAGCATCTTTTCATTCAAATTAACAAGTGCCCAAAAATGACTTACAAAAGTATGCTTTATAGCATTTACAATTAGAATACCCTAAAATTAGAAAATACGATGTTACCCTAAGTGGTAACTTACATTTGGACACAAAAAGGATAAAATCTAAGGACAAATACGTCACTTAAGCCGTTGGGACGGAGATTTCCACGGACGTTTGTGCTCAAAAAACAGTGAGCACCCTTATTTCCAGACGTCCATAATGCCCCACAGACGTCCATGCTCAAAAACAGTGAGCACCCTTAATTCTGGACGTCTGTCCTGGCCATGAGGACTTCCGTCGCGTGATGACCCTGTGCCTCATGGGTTGACCTAGGGTCCTTCCTCGGTGGTATTTGATGATCCTTGGCCCTTTCGTTGCTTCTTCCGCTGTTGATACACCCTGTACGGCCTGAAACCTAGGTTCTTGTTGGTGGCGTCCCCGTCAATTCCCCCAGACTGAAAGGGCTTCATCATCGATGAAGAACGGTCATGGTAGTGATCAAGCATATTCGAGGTCTAGGCGGCGGACTTCGTCTTCATTGATCCATGTATTTTCGGATTCCGGCTTATGGATCCATTTCACCAAATACCTTTGAAACCCCCCATCATGGGTGGAGACCACATGATCGTCTAAGATCTTCTCAATCACATCTCTTTTAGGGTCTTTTGGAGGAGGCAGTGGAAGAGACTGCAAGGTTTGGGTTAGTTCTTGAATGGAGGATGTTTGGAAAGATTGCAAAGGGGTGTGGATGAGCCTAGATAAGGAACTAGGTCTTCCATGTTGAAGGTTGAACTAACCCCTACATCTTGAGGAAGCTCAAGAACATATGCATTTAGACCACTCCTTACCACAATCCTAAAAGGTCCGGCACCGCGGGCTCGAAGCTTCTTAGTGATTCCCAATGGGAATCTTTCAGGCCTAACCCGAACCATCACATGTTCACTAAATTGGAATTCCTTGAAACGCTTGTGCGAATTCGCCAACAATTTGTAATTATCATTGCTCGAATTAATTTTACGTCTAATTTCGGCATGCAAATTGTGAATATGTTGTGCAAATGTATCCGCGAACTCGGACATGCGGTGAGATGCAGACATGGGAATCAAATCTAGGGGTGTTCTTGGCTTATGACTATGCACCACTTCAAATGGACTCTTACCTGTGGGCCTACTGACGAAGTTGTTATATGCAAACTCGGCTAATGGTAGAATTGAGCCCCAAGTCCTAATGTGGTCACCGACAAGACAACGAAGTAGATTGCCTAGGCTCCTATTGGTTGCTTTCGTTTAGCCATTGGTTTGAGGGTGATATGCCAATGAGAATTGGAGCATCGTACCCATCTTGTGTCATAAGGTTTTCCAAAAGTAGCTTGTAAACTTGACATCCATATCTGACACAATGGTCTTGGGTAGCTCATGGAGGCGCACTACCTCGCTGAAAAATAACTTCGCAATATAGGTTACGTCGGTGGTCTTGTTGCACGGAATGAAGTGGGCCATTTTGGAACAAAGGTCCACAACAACAGAAATGGAGTCGTGCTTTCTCAATGTCTTGGAGAGCCCAAGCACGAAGTCCATTGAAACGTCTTGCCAAGGTATGTGCGGCACCGACAAAGGAGTGTACAAGCTGGTATTTTGCCTCCTTTGCTTGGAGACTTGGCAAGTGCGACATTGTCGCACAATCCGGGCGACATCTCGCATAAGACCCGGCCAAAAGAATCTATCTTCAACGAGCACAATGGTCTTGTTGCGCCCAAAATGACCGGCAACCCCTCCGACATGCAATTCCCAAATGAGGAAATTGCGCAAGGAAGTGCGAGGGATGCATAGACGATGGCCCATAAACAAATACCCGTCTTGCAGGGTATACTTGGAGTTAGCGCTGGGCGAATTGTCCCGTAAAGCAATGTATTCCGTTCCAAAATTTGGGCACTCGGGGTAGTCTTGGATCAACTGCTCAAACCCCACGACCTTGGTGCTCATGGCTTGCAAAGTCGCTACCCGAAGACTAAGCGCATCAACTACTTTGTTTTCAACATTGGACTTGTGCTTCAATACGAATGTGAACCCTTAAAGGTACTCGACCTATGTCCCGTGCCTTGGGTTCAACTTCTTTTGGGAAGCAAGGAAGCGCAAAGCTTCATGATCGAAAAACAACACAAATTCATGCGGTCTAAGGTAATGTTTCCAATACTAAAGAGATCACACTACCGCATAAAACTCCTTATCATAGGTGGAGTATTTTTACTTCGCTTCATTAAGCTTCTCACTAAAGTAGGTCACCGGGTGGCCTTCTTGGCTAAGCACTCCTCCTATGCCCACACCCGAAGCATCGCATGAGACCTCATAGACCTTAGAAAAGTCTAGTAGGCACATGACAGGTGCACTTGTCATTTTCTTTTTTATCTTGGCAAAGGCCCTCATCACGGCTTTGCTCCACTAGAACTCCCCCTTTTTCACACAATCGGTGATGGGAGCTATAATGGTGCTAAAGCTTCGAATGAAGCAACGACAGAAGGTGGCCAACCCATGGAAGCTACATACATCATGTATATTCTTAGGCTCGGGCCACTCTACAATAGCCTTTACCTTTTCCGGGTCCGCAACCCCATTGGCCAAGACAATGAACCCCAAGAAGACAACGGAGTATTGCATGAACGTGCACTTCTTGAAGTTTACATATAGTTTTTCTCTCCTCAAGGTTCCACAAACCAACCGCAAGTGGGTCAAGTGTTGCTCTTTGTCACGACTATAGATCAAAATGTCATCAAAATACACAAGGAATTTTCCGATAAACAGTCACAGCACTTAGGTCATGAGCCTCATCAAGGTGCTTGGGGCATTTGAAAGCCCAAAAGGCATGACCATGCACTCATAAAGACCATCTTTGGTCTTGAAGGCGGTTTTCCATTCATCACCAGGGCGGATTCGGACTTGATGATAGCCACTCTTGAGGTCTATCTTAGAGAAGATAGTGGCACCAACCATCATATCCAACATATCATCGAGCCTCGGTATAGGGAACCGATATTTGACCGTAATCTTGTTGATGGCCCGACTATCCACACACATTCGCCACGTGTCATCTTTCTTGGGTGTGAGTAGTGCGGGTACGGCACATGGGCTCAAGCTCTCTTAGATGAACCCCTTCCGAAGGAGCTCATCGACTTGCTGAGTTAACTCGACATGATCAACCGAATTCAACCTATAGTGAGGTAGGTTTGGTAGAGTAGATATGGGAACCAAGTCTATTGCGTGTTGAATGACACGCATAGGAGGGAGTTCATCGGGCAAGTACTCTAAGAAGACATCCACAAATTCTCTCAAATGGGTTCAACCTCCTTAGGGTACTCACTCATAGACTCGAGAGCACGCTCAACGGTGATGACCACATACACCACGCTCTCATCTAAGGACGCTCTCTCAAATTCCAAAGGGCTGACAATATTAATGGTCTTAGATGGACCGCCCTTCTTGTCAACCCGCTTGCTCGATGGAATTTTGGGAGGCACAGAGTTCAACTTTATCTTCTTGCCCTCATACATGAATGTGCACGCATTAGACCGTCCAAGAAGGGTCACATCCATGTCGTAGAGCCATGGTCTTCCTAAAATGATGTGGCCCACGTTCATTGGTACCACATCGCACCACAAAGTGTCTGAATACGAGGCTAGTTGTATCGGCACACGACCCCTTTGAGACACGAGAAAAGAAGATGAGTCAACCCATGCGACTTTGTACAGTCTCGGATGCGGCAACGGGTAATGGTGTGTGTCGACACAACATTTGTGCAACTCCTGCTATCCACAATGACCTTACAACTCCTCTCACTATACTTGGAATAAGTGTAGAAATAATTATCTCTACGCCAATCTTCCTTCTCATCACGTTGAGGTTGTGCTAAGGCACACCTCACAACCAAACACTCATGAATGAAAGCTAGTGCACGACTATCGTCATCACCTTCCTCATCACTATGTGTGATCTCCGGTTCGTACACTTCCTCTTTAATACCTCCTTCACCGACCTCTTCTTCAACCAAGAGAGTTCTTTGGGGGTCTCTTGTAGGGCATTGGACGGCAAAGTGGCCAAACCCATGCCATTTATAGCACTTGGTTTGGGTGCCACCCTTTGAGGGCTCACCTACCACACCCTTTCCTTTGTCAAACTGAACATTTGTAGGAGTGGGTTGTGTCAGTTTGGGAGGTGGGTTTCCAGTACTAGGCCTTCCTTCTTCGACTATGGTTACCGGCCTGCTACTCAAATCGTCTCACCACCGATGTCTTCAAGTACCTCTCAAGGTCTTGCACAACAGTATAACACTCTTCAAGAGTGTTGACGGGGTGGGAGATCAACTCTTTTTGGAGGTCTAATCGCAACCCGGTGCGGAACCTTGAAAGAGTGACTTGAGGATCCTCCGATACATTGGCTCTCATCATGAACTCCTCAAATTTGCCCATGTACTCGGTTACAGGCATACTACCTTGGCGTAAATTTTGTCATTGATCAAGTAAGCGATGGTAGTATGATAAAAAAACGTACTTCTCCGTGAGACGCTCCTTCATGTCCTCCCAACGGGTAATGGGAGCACGACCCGCATTTGCACGCATGCGCTCGACATTGACCCAAAAGAGTCGAGCTTGACCAATGAGCTTCATTTTGGCAAGTCAACACACTGCTCATTGTCCATGCTATATTACTCAAAGTGGTGATCCATATCGGAGACCCAATCAAGGAAGACCTTAGGGTCCATTCTTCCATCGAAGGTCGGAAACTCAACTCGCACATTTTTAAGAAATTTCTCATCTGGATCGTAGCCATCTCCGTGATGAACTACTTCCCTTTGATTCCGATTACAACCCTCGAGCCGACCACCACGCCCAAAGCGGGGACCGTTACGCTCATCACATCAATCATGATGCTCCTCATCTCCTTCCAACCGATCCAAGCGGTTAAGAAGCATCTTGTTAGAGGCAACCATAGCCGTTTGGGCTTCCTCCATAGCATTCATCCTCTCATTCAAGTGATCAACATGGCTTAGATGCCCTTAAGAGCACAGACAATAACATTCGAGTCCATAGTAACCACGACACACTAACATGGGTTCTAAATGTCACACAACTATGAACACAAGTTTGTGAGGAATTTTATCAAACACACGGTGTGCGCACAAATGAGCACACTAACATGGACACACAAATGAGTGGGTGATTTTGTCGAACACGTGACGTGCATGCAATTGAACACACAAATGAAACAAAATGCAATAAAATTAAAATGGCATGCAAGTATGCCCTACCCTAGAACCTAGGCTTTGATACCAAAACTGACGCGGGACAACGACCCTAAAATCCGTGAATGCCCATGAGATGCTAATTTGCAGAAATTAAACTAATTAATCGCAAATTAAAGCGATACCTTAAGGTGTCATGGGATTCCGCCTATGTGGTTATGCTTGATTCGCGTAGGATCCAAGTCGACGCGCGAGATCCGTTAGGAATCGCGGAAGTGGTGATCCGAGAGATGGAACTCTCGCTTCGTCTAGGTCGGGGCGCTCGTTTGTAGTTCGCGGTAGAATCGGAAGCTCCTCGCTAGGGCTTTTGAATCGAAGCGGTTAAATGGCGCAAATCGAGCAAGCTCGAGTCCAACAACGGTTATGGACCGAAGGACTAGGATTGGATTCGATCTATAAGGATGGACATCAAGGTTACTCTAGATCTAGGGTTTAGGAGTTGGGAAAATCAATCAAAAGGGAACAATTTGGATGCAAGAGATTAAGAGGACAATGTAAGGATCAAACAAGAGCAAAGAGTAAAGGAGAAAATCAAAGTAGCATGGGCATCACACCCTTGGCATCACACTAAACCCATCACTGGGAAGAAGACTCGCTCTTCAAAGCTTCTCTCAAGCCCAAAATGCAAAACATCTTTTCATTCAAATTAACAAGTGCCCAAAAATGGCTTACAAAAGTATGTTTTATAGCATTTACAATTAGAATACCCTAAAATTAGAAAATACTATGTTACCCTAAGTGATAACTTACATTTGGACGCAAAAAGGACAAAATCTAACGACAAAAAGGACAAATACGTCACTTAAGCCGCTGGGGCGGGGATTTCCATGGACGTCCGTCCTGAAGATCACGGACGTCCGTAGCCTTCTTACAGACATCCGTAATGCCCCACGGACGTCCACGCTGGAAAAACAGTGAGCACCCTTATTTTCGGACGTCCATAATGCCCCACGGACGTCCATGCTAAAAAAGAGTGAGCACCCTTAATTCCAAACGTCCGTCCTGGCCTTACGGACGTCCGTCGCCTGATGACCCCCGTGCTTCATGGGTTGTCCTTTGGTCCTTCCTCGGAGGTTCTTGATGATCCTTGGCCCTTCCGTTGCTTCTTCCGCCACTGATACACCCTGTACAGCCTGAAACCTAAGTCCTTGTTGGTGGCATCCCCGTCACATAAGCTCACTAAAAGAGAAGCTAAGAAAGTTGCGAGTAAAGTTAAGTATGAAGCTACCACAATTTATATACTAGGTTGGGAATAAAAGGAGAAAAAGAATTTTATAAACTTGCCAAGATTAGAGAAAAATTAGAGATCTCGACCAAGTAAGATGCATTAGGGATGAAGATCAAAGGGTCTTAGTAAAAGAGAATGAAATAAAAAATCAGTGACAAAAATATTTTAAAGATCTATTATACACATAATATATGAAAGAAGTGGTTAAAGAAAAGGAACAAAACTAAGGGATGATCAACGAAATATCGAAATCTTAAGTAAAAGAAGCCTTAGATAAGATATAGAAAGGAAAGACATTAGGACCAGATGAGATACCTATAAAAGTATGAATTGTGTTAGGAGAGAATGAATTAAATTGGTTGACTAAATTATTCAATAAGATATTAAAAACGAAGAAAATGC
Organism: Chloranthus sessilifolius; assembly: GCA_021018995.1. Lineage (NCBI taxonomy): Eukaryota > Viridiplantae > Streptophyta > Magnoliopsida > Chloranthales > Chloranthaceae > Chloranthus > Chloranthus sessilifolius. The sequence continues at coordinate 193,000,710 of CM037584.1, forward strand.
ATGTAGAATGGAGGAAGAGCATTGTGGTCCCTCTCTATAAGAAAACAAGAGACATAAAAGATTGTGCCAACTATCTAGGCATTAAGGTAATGAGCTAGACTATGAAACTTTGGGAGAAAATGATTGAACAACGACTACAACAAGAATCAATTGTATCAAAGAACCGGTTTGGATTTATGCATGAGAGAACAACAATGGAAGCTATTTTCTTTTAAAGGAAATATATGGAAAAGTGAAGAGAGAGAAGGAAAAAATTACATATGGCCTTTATTGTTTTAAAGAAGGCTTGATACAGTGTTGAAATAGATAATATGGTGACGTTGAGGAAGAAATGCATCCCAAATATTTATACTGAAATTATCCAAGACATGTATGAGAAGGCAGAAACTTGTGTAAGAACAACGGGTGGAGAGATGAGTGAGTACCCTGTTGGAGTTGGGCTACATAATGGACTTGCCTTGAGCCCCTATTTGTTTGCTTTGGTCATGGATGCATTAACCATAGATATACAAGAAGAAATCTTGTGGTGAATGTTATTTGCAGACACGTAGAACTAATTGCCCAAACAAGGAAATAAATAAATGATAAGCTGGAATTGTGGAGAAATTTTTTGGAGTCGAGGAGTTTGAAAATTAGCAAAACAAAGACAAAATACATGGAGTGCAAATTTAGTTCAACATGATCGCCTGGAGGAGGATTTAGCCAAAATAGAAAATTATTTAGTCCCACATTTTCATAGATTTCGCTACGTAGGCTCTACTTTACATTTAGATGGAGGGTTGGAAGAGGACGTCTCAAATACGATTAATGCAGGTTGATGAAATTGAGGCAAGCTAGCGGAGTATTGTGCAATCGAAGAGCTGCACTTAGATTGAAGGGATGTTTTAATAAGATGGCGGTTAGACCTGCCATCTTATATCGTGCGGAATATTAGACTACAAAAGCGACAAGAAGAAAAAATATGTGGTCGAGATGTGTATGTTCAGATGGATGTGTGGAGTAGCAAGAAAGGATAAAATACGAAATGAGTATATAAGCGAAAATTTGAGAGTGACGTCTATAACGGAAAAACTTACTGAGTGTCGCTTGAGGTGGTTTGGACATATTCATCGGAGTAAACCCTTTACGAAGGATTGAGACTATACAAGTACAAGGACTTAGGAGAAGAGGAAGACCTATGAGACTTGGATGGAAGTCGGGAGAAGGGATATGAAGGATTGCGAAGTTACAGAGAGCTTAGCGCTAATCAGAAATGAGTGGAGAAATAGGACTCACAACGTCGACCCCAAATAGATGGGGACAAGGCTATGAAGATGATGATGATGATGATGATGATGATGATGATGATGATTGTGACTTTATTGATCTGCAGGTGCTAGGTGGTTAAATGAGCAATCCTTTTAGAGTCCTACAGAGAGAAACAAAGTAGGAGCAGGATTACAGGAGATCATGTCAGAAGCTAAGGAGTGCAAAGAAAACTAGGGTGTGGTACTACATTCAAAATATAGAATATATTATAAAAAGTCTTAGCATAATATATGCAAACCATTGTTCATATATCCACATCATTATAATTTTATTTAAATTTTAATCATGTAGAAGTATTGCATATATGGACATTTTCTTTTATTTAGTATCTTTTTTACTTAAAATTATTACCCAAACTTTTTGCTGGGTACATTACATTATTTGCATGAAAAAATGCTTCAGACAGTTAAGTGCAAAATCAAATGCATAAACATTCAACTAATGGAATACAAGGCATAAGGTACAATTGACGATCATTGCAAATGATCATCGGTCAATTTTTTTTTATTCAGCTAAAAAGGAAAATGTTTTTTATCCTTACTTCGTGTGTTGTACCTGTAGCTGCATTTTGGGCTAGGCAAACTTCAGACCCGCTTCAATGTAAAAAGTTACACGTCTGTAGTATATATGTTGTTAGCATTTCTAGCATAAATTGAGACTATATTAATTTATGTATAATCTAAAGTCTTGCTTCAAAGCCTTGACTTTTCCACCATATCCACTATTGAGGTTATCACATTATTACCACTTACCAGTAATTATTTTTGTACACTATTATTAAATTAAAGTTTACACCATTATTGATTAGTGAGTATTATTCAGAGTAGTTTATTATATGTTATACTATATTAAAATAGAGCTCTATTTTAGAACTGTGAACCATGACAACATGGCTTTTGTTCCATATATTATAGTTTACTATTTACAATATTATTAATAATCATAAAGCATATAGCCAATAAAAAAAATATATAGTTTATTACTTAGGATTTCAAATATTATTATCAATGCTACATGATATACTATTACATACTTGTTTACTATATGATATCCTCAAGGATTTCCATATTGAGGGAACTTCAATCAAAATAGAACCATAGATAGTGGCTAATTTTATTTTTTTTGCATTTGGTGTAGTGTCTAACTAAGTTTACATATGTTTTAAACATACATTTACAAATTTACAAAGACTAAAGTTATTACCTGATCAAAATCCACAAGCAGGAGTCTACTAATCCCTGACCTCAACAGCATTGAAGCAGCATGACTCCCAACTCCCCCAAGACCAATAACAACAACAAACGATTCAGTCACTTTCTGTTGAGATTCGATTCCAAAGAATTGAATATTCCTGTTTACAACAAAAGAATAAACTAAATATTTTGAGTATGAGTGTCTAATCGGTATCTGCATCACTTAATAAGCATCTACCAAGTGTTTTTTTTGAAGAGTAAGCGAGTTTCACTTAAAATGAGAAAAAAAATTCAACAGGCAAAAAGACAAGAAAACCTATCCAAATCTAAGATCGTGCAGACCCAACCAGTCACCTAAAAAACATTTTATAGCTGAATTGACTAGGGCATCGGTGAGAGAATTCCCTTCCCTGGAAATATGGTGAGCTGATCATTGAAGGCCATGAAGTAACTTAAATAAAATGTGTGACCCAAGGAGATAGTGACTACGGAAATCTTCCCCCTTCAAGGCATGTACAAGGAAAGATGAATCCGATTCTATGACCAGCTTGGTGCAATAACCTGGAGTCGACTATACCCATCAAAGAGAGCCCGAGTTTCTGTGTTTGGACTGATCATTGTGGCCAGTTCCCCTAACCATTCGATTGGAAACAAATTCCCCCGAAGCTGTTGTATTCCCATATCAAATACCATTTCTATTTTTCAAATTTCCCATAATATAAGCCGATGGAGTATGCGCTTCAGCAGTCCCAGCTGAGATTTGGTGTTTGAAAACCACCTTCTGAGGACTTGCAGAAAATGCATGTAATCTGTTCGAACATCAAACAAAGCAGCAAAGTGATCCAAATGTTTTTTAGCAATTTCAAGTCCATCAGTCGGAATAATAGTGTGCAGAAACCTCCAGGAGAAGGTTTTGAGTTTAAAGGGAGCAATTGAATCAAAGGCCTGCCCCCACTTCATACTTGCTGCTCTTTTGTTCTGATCTTTTTTGCCAAGCTGATTTTGACGAAAAATTCCCCAAGGAGGTTAACTGCCATCTGACTACTTCTTCCAACCTGAATACCGATCACATTAGCTAGCTCATCCACTACTTCCTAACCTAGTTCATCTCTGACTTTCTGAAACTTTCATTGATTATCAAATCGAGCTTCGCTGATTAACATATCCAGTTTCAATAAATGCAGAAATTGATCTATGAGAGGTCCTTCCGCCTTACAGCTATGCTGCAGTAAGAAGGTGTGCTCCCCATGGTTAACTTCCAATTTAGAGCTAGAAATCACTATTTGGAGCCATGGTCTTATACCAAGGTTCAAAATCTCATTTTTCCGGTACGAATCGGACCATACGTATCATCCGGAATGTTGAACCATGCTTATACCTTTCCAAGTTAGTGATGCATCCAGTCTAGAAGAAGCAATCCAAGCACAAGCATACTAAGGTATCTGGAGTGAAAATAATTTCCTAAATTCACCATAGCTGTTTTGTGGACTTATTCCAATTTCAGAATCCCTAGCTTTTGGTAGACATATTGATTCCCAATTTAACCAGTGGGTTTTAGGCATCTCGTTACTAGAACCCCACCAAAAGTTTGGCAACCTTCCATCAATTTTTTTCCTTATATACTAGGGCGGTGGCAGCATTGACATTAGAACTGTTAGTCTCCCCTCTTCAGACAATAGGTTCGACTTCCATCCCTCGATTTTACCGTACTGCTTTAGTAACTCGTCCTTTGAAAATAGGGATACGGAGGTAGCTTTTTGGTAGTTTCCGCTTTTTCAATAGAACTCTTGATCGAGTTGGAATTGCTTGCGGGGAGTCAAAACCGATGAAGAAATAGCTTTTTCCAAGGTTGATAAGCTGACTAGATCTTCATATTTCTTCAGAAACTTTTTCAAGTTTACTTTTGTTGCCTTTATAAAAATTAGAAGGACAGCAGCGAACAGCAAATCACATCCTCTAGGGGACCAAAACCTTTCTATCTTCTTATTTTCCAACAGGACCAATAACCGCCTGCTTAAGACTTCTTCCACGAGAATAAAAAGGCTTGGAGAAAAAGGATCTCCTTGTCTCAGTCCTCCAGTGCTTTGGAAGTACCCGAAAAGGGTCCATTAATAACAATGGAGAAGTGCAAAGTTTCCAGGCAGCCTTTAATAAGCTTAATAAAGTGCGGTCCAAAACCAAAGTGGTCAAGAACGCTGAATAAAAAGTCCCATTTCATCCTACCGTAGGCCTTGGACATGTCAAATTTCATCCTACTGCTTATTCAGATTTCCAATTAGCTCTCGGGCCATTATAACACTATCATCTGTTCCTCCCTCTGACGAAAGCACTTTGCTCATTGGAGAATAGAGAAGGGAGAAGCACACTAATGCGGCTAGCAAGAATTTCAGACATTATTTTGTACAGAAAGCATATGTCAAGTGTATAAAAGCCAAATTCAAATTAATCTTCCAATAATAAACACGAAATTTGTAATTTTTTTATTGTCTTTTTAGGAATTTTGACACAATGTATGAGTTATTACAAGATATACTCAATGGAGAAAGCATTTTCACAAGGGGAGAAGGGCTTAAATGGACATGAAGAGAAGGGGTTGGGCCCATGGGTCAAAATCTCAGACAATACCGGTACGTATCGTCATGTGCATACCGGTATCGCTGGTCGGTGGTACAATATACGTATTTTTCATTCTATCGCCGGTACATTGAATGAATCGGTGATACTGATACATATCGTCTTGGTTTTGATGGTGGACAGTACGTATCGGAAAACCGAGATTTTGACCCATGGTTGGGCCTATAACTCAATTGGAAGGTTGACAATATTGCAACCGTGAGCTCACAGTTCAATACAAGTTCCCATCAAAGAGAGAGAGAGAGGGGTGGGGGCGAAGATAGGAGGCATATATGCGAGGATACATGGAGAACATAGCTTTGGGGAGAGAAATGAGATGGGGAAAAATATTACTTTTGTGGTGGCTTTTGATGTAATAGCCAACAAATCCTTTGAAAATAAAGGACGTCTTGTAATTTCCAAGAGTGGATCAAACATGATACTGACTATTTTTCGCTAAAAGAGGGCTATTTGCAAGGATTGTAAGGCCATCTCAGGAGAGCGCCCTAAGATACAACGTTAGGATTTTGGTTGTTGATATCAAGGGCTGGAGGACTAAAAAGGATGCAAAAAAAAGGGAATAAGGTGATGGTACTTGGAACAAAAATAATGTTCATTGAATCGGAGAAAGTGGAACTAGGGTGTGGATCCAAATGAATATTCGTATAAGCGATGGTTTGTATTAAATAGGTTGATGCAAGGGTGCTTGGGGGGCTAAAAGGAAGAGTTATGCACAAAGGAAAATAAGGTGGCGGAATACTGAAGTTCAAAATCTATTGACTACTTCAAGGAATGACCAAAGCAGGAAGCACGTATGCTAAGAAAGCCATAGACAGGTGCAAGTTTGAAATAGCAATTTGTATGCCAAATTGGGGATGAAGGAGGGGGAGAAAGATATCTACAAGCTTAGTAAAATCAAATAAAGGAAATTAGAAACCTTTTGACCATATAAGGTGCATTAATGATGAAGATCACTAATCTTGGTGAAATTAGATGATATAACGTATAAATGAAGAGTACTTTAAAGACTTGCCCATCAAAATTAAAAGAGATAGATTAAAGACTTGTTAAAGGATGACTACAAGGGGAGCAAACCAAATCAACAAATGAATAACGAAGTATGTGAGACAGAAGTAAAAAACACTTTTGACAACGATGAGTGCAAGTACTGTGACCAAATGGTATTCTATAGAGGAAGGGATTTTAATAGTTGCAAAGGGGTGTTTAGTTGACCACATTACTCAACAAGATACTGACTATAAGAAAATGCTCTAGAATGGAGAAAGAGAATTGTCGACCTTTTTTACAATAGTAAGAAAGGGTGTATCCATAAATGCAGAGGAAGTGTGTCTAAGAGAAGAATCAACTGTCTAAAAAATCAGTTTGGTATGCCAGGAAAATAAAGCACATAATTATATTTTGGCACAGATTTTAATGGAAGGGAAATCCATTTTTTATCCATTTATATAAGGACTATGATATGATGAAAAGGGAGATAATTTAGTAAATGCAGAGGAAATGTGTCTCGGATGCCAAGGAGGAAATGTTGAATTGTGTATACCAAGGTGAATATGTGGAGTAACAAGAAATGGTAGAATTAGGGATGAGTACATCATAGTATGTTTATTGGTGAGCCTAATAAACGAGAAAATCAAGAAACTCCCTTTGAGATAGGTTGGACACGTCCATAAAAAATTTGAAACAATCCCTATCAAAGGATTGCTGCGTCACAAGTACAAGGCATAGAGAAGTAAGAGACGTTGAAGACCAATAAACATCTAGAGGAGAGAACATTGAGAAGCAACATGACCGACTGTGAAGAGAAAGATAGTTTATAACCCTAAACAGAAATTCTTGGTGAAACATGAATTTTGCAAACACCGTCCAATTGGATAAGATGAATCAATGAGGAAGGTAGTGGCGATGATGTATCCATGACATGTATGAAGGGGTGACACCAAGTGTTTGTAGAGCTAAGGAAAATTATGTTGTTGGGCTGTATAATGGGTCTACTTTGAGTCCTTATCTGTTTCAACCAAATATAGATGATCTAACCACAAACATATAAATGAGGTTCCATGACGTATATTGTTTGCAGTTGTTGTGGTGCTAATCATGGGTTAAAATACCGGTTTTCCTGTACGTCTCGGATGATACGTACAGGTTCCGGACAATGCATAGGTATGTATCGTCCGTAACATTACCAAAGCATATGGAATGCACCAGTACGATACTTTGAAAGTACCGGTACAAAGTATCGTACTGGTGACCTCCGATACCAATACATATCGTCTAGTACGTACCAATTTCAGACAAGATTTTGAACCATGGTGCTAATGGGTCAAACAAGGAAGCAAGTAAAGGATGAATTGGAAGTATGGAGAAAGCCTTTCGAGTTGAGCAGTTTGAAAATTAGCATAACGAAGATGGAAAATAAGTTTAGGAGGAGGATGATTTGATCAAAATGGCGAACATTTTAGTGCTACAATGGGATAAATATCAATATCAAGGCTCTACCATACAACAAGATAGTGTGTTTGAGGATGCAGGGTGGACGCAGAGAAGAGATTAAGAGAATCGAGTGGTATGCTATGTAATAAATGAGTACCACTTTGATTGAAGTGACGTTTTTATAATTATGAAACAACAATACGGATTGGAGTATTGTATAGTGTGAAGTATTGCAGCAAAGAAGTAAAAAGAAGTTAAGGGTGTGTTTGATAAGGTGGAAGTGGCAATTCTATGGTGGAATTGAATTACCAATTCCAAATTTTCTGTTTGATTGGAACTTAATGGGATGGAAATGAATTCAAGTACGGTCACAAGTGGAATTCACTTCCACCCACTAATTCCATCACAACTAAAATCAATTCCACTCATGAAATGGCTGAAGCACCAATTCCACGGGGCATATGAAACAATTGGAATGAAGTGTCTAAAATCCATTTTTATTTTTTTTCCATTTGCCAAAAATTCTCTTTTCTAATTCCAGAGGAATTTACTGCCCAGAGAATCTAATCAAACTGTGGAATTGCAATTCTGGGGAATCACTTCCCGCACAAAATAATCAAACAAGAGCAGTGCCATTTCCAAGGGAATTCAATTCCAAGGAAGTGAGCATGGAAGTGTTAATTCACTTCCAAGATCTGAATTTCAAGTTATCAAACAAAGCCTACATGTGGCTGAGAAGCATATGCTAACGTGAAGGCGTTAAAAAACAAGAAAAGATAGAATTAGGAATGAGTGTATAAGAGGAAGTTCAGCAATAACCCAATACAAGAGAAGATCAGGATCATTTAGAATTAAGATGGGTTGCGAATGTTCATCAAAGAACTGAAACAACTCTTATATAAAGGATTTATGTCATAAAACTATACAAGCACAAAGAATTAGGAAAAGGAGAAGATTAATAAAGACTTGGGATTGAAGTAACCAGAAGTCACATGAATGATTGCGGAATGATAGAGAGGTTAGCTGTAATAACCCTAACTTCAATTTTAATGAAAAGATTTTCTATATTAATTACAGTTGAGAATACAAGGGTATAAATATCTTTTTTGATAAAGGAATATAATAGTCATTTCTTAAAAAGATTAGGGACAAAAAGGAAGTTATGCATAAGTGGACACGCCCAGCTATCCTGTATAAGATCAAGGTAATATAATATCCTAGAATATTAAATGGTTATGAAGACAAAAGATGAAATAATATAATACTACTTTAGTATTATTATATACACAAATATTACAGGGAAGGAGGCTATACCTATATTATAGTAATATATATTAGTATTATCATATAAGAAAAGGGGGATGTACATATACTATAGTAATATTATATATATATATATATATATATATATATATATATATATATATCGGATAATGGCTCCTGACCGACATTGACACACCAAATAGTGTTTAAATGATCTTACAGCACCAACATATCACTTTTCATCTCACGCCATTCAAGTGTGATTTATCATTGTGTCATGTGGCACACATCAATGATCAATGTAAATTGCCCAAGTGGCAATCCATCGTTGGAACATGTCCCAGCCAAAGGGTCATAGTGCTATGTGATGTAAACCATATATCGGTGAACTTTAATATCAGCCATCAAAATTAAGAACAATCGTTGGTATTAGAGTACACAGATCAGATGGTACGAATCTGCCCAAAAGTGTATTTTTTTACCCATACCCCTTCAATTGATGATATATCACTTTGACGGTATGGATTTCCAAGATCACAAGCCAATAAATGGGGTTAGATTGTTCAAACACCATTTGTTGCTTAAATGACAGTCAAGAGAGTCGGTCTCTATATATATGTATATAATATGGGGAAGGGGGATGTGGGAAGCTGGCCAACATACCCTATTGGTTGGGTGATGTCAGCTGCCCATAGCCAACATTCCCCACTGTTTGGGCATGTTGGCTAGGGCAGCCGCCATACCCCTTTGGGCTCTATAAATAGGAGGTCTGGAAGCCTTAGCTCCCATCCTAGAGTAAGACAGAGAAGGAAGAAAAAGAGGGGGAGAGAGGAGAATTAAGAGAAAGATAGAGAGAAAAGGGGGAAAAAATAAGAAAGAGAGAATGAAAGAGAAAAAGGGAGCTGACCTAGAGTTTGGTGCCACTCCAAGCAAGTAAAGTTTTATTTTAGTCTAATCCTAAATAGTTTTCAAAAATTTCCAGTTTACTCTAAATAATTGTAAAGTATTTAAAGCATAGTTCGAAAACCCGAAAACTCAAATCGATTCGAAAGTCAGACGGATCGAGTATACTCGAACACTCGAAATAAACTCGACTCAGTTTGACTCAATAATATTATATATATATATATATATATATATATATATATATATATATATTCAAAAGTTACAAAATAAAAAATCTAAAAGGACATTGACATGTGAGCTAGTGGTGGCTCTCATTGGTATTAAAACCAGCCCATATATTTGCTTCCCTCAAAAAAAAAAATACCAGCCCATATATCAACAAAATAATTGTTTTCAAAAGAAATAATTACATAGACACTATTCTAAAGATAATCAAAGGTTATGAGTTGAGAGTGATGGGGACATCAGATTTAAAGAACCACCTGCGATTTATCAGAGGCGAAAAAAAATGTCACCATGGCGAACATCGGTGAAGTTTCAGTTAGTTGCTGGTGGTTACAGTTAGTTACTAGCGGTTACAGTTAGTTATTTATTTTCAAATTTCAAATATGGTGGTTACAGTTAGTTATTTATTTTCAAATTTTAAATTTCGAATATGTTTGTAAAATGCTTGTAAAAGACGTTGTAAGGACCATTTTTCTTAAAATTAATGATGATGAACTTTGCTATGCAAATTGAAACAAGATGTATTCCTTCGAGAGTGTGATTCTCTCAAAATAGAAGAGTGATTCTTCTATACGCGTGTGGTTGGTGCGAAGCCGATCATTCAATCTATACGCTTGTGGTTGGTGCGAAGCCGATCATTCAATCTTCATATCCACTTTTATCTCACTTAAAGGCGTAAGTATTTGATTCTTGTTTTCTTTCATTCTACCTACAATCCTATTTGAATTCGAATTGCCTAGAATCTCATTTCTCTTTGTTAAATCCGTTCATTTTCGAAGGAACTCCTTTGCAAGTTTGTTTGAATTCCTAAACTGTTGGAGATCTAGATGTTCACCAAAGAACCATAGTCTTCTAGATCCAGAAAGGAAATGTGCAACGAAATTAACACTAGTTTGGGCTATTGCAAATCATGTAATTGGAAATCTTTTCAATTTTTCGTGTTAATTTGTTAAGACAATTTATATTTCAATTATTTTTATTAATCTTCAATTAATCTCAGCCCATCTAAATCGCATTGTGTTAGTACCTGCATCAGGTTTGGTATCAGAGAACAATCAGTTTAGGAATTTCAGATTTCAGATTTCAGATTTCAAATTTTAGATTTCAAAATCCAAATTTCAGATTTCAGATTTCAGATTCCAGATTTCAGCATTCATATAGATTCCAGATTCCAGATTCCAGCATTCATATAGGTAATTTCAGCATTCACGTAAATTCAGCATTCATATAGATTCTAAATTTCATTGTCATTATCTTGCATCATTATAGAGTCTGATAGGTTCGAAGTCTTTATTAAGGAACTTACGACTAAATTGGCTACGAATCAAACTGAACTTCAAGCCCAAATGCTTGCATATCATACGCAATTACAAAATCAACTATGTGATCAACAAACCAAACATGACAATCTAGTAAATCATGTCGATGAAATGAATGGGGTTATCACGGATGTACACCTTCAAAACCACAACAATGATCGTAGGAGAGATGGTCCTCTTCGTCGTGATATACCACCTAATGAAGATGATAAAATCATGAAATTTGTCAAAATGAATGCTCCCATTTTCGATGGAAAGAGGCAACCCAAAGTCTATTTAGAATGGATGGCTGGCATGGAAGCCTATTTTGAATGATATGCCATGTCTGAAGAGCGCAAAGTTCGGTTTGCCAAAGTTAAGCTTATGGGTCAAGCAAGGCTTTACTGGATGGGTATCAAGTGTCGTAGACATTCTTAGGTTCTTCCATCCATCTCCACATGGGGTGACATGAAGGTCGAATTGAATGAGAAGTATGTTCCTCTATCCTATGATGAATGTCTTCTTGATCAATTGCAATCACTTCGCTAAGGGAATATGTCAGTCACTGAATACATCGACAAGTTCGAAAACTTGATGCTCGAAGCTAATATATAGGAGCAGGAAATGGTTACCCTGTCTCGATTTCGAACGGGTCTCCGCCCTAAGTTACAAAGAGAACTTATTATGTATCTTGTAACCGATCTAGACGAATGTTTCTCTAGGGTTGAAGAGTTGGAGCGACACCGTAAGACCCCTCAAACAAGACGCTTTGATACTAGTGGGTCCAGTTATAAGCCCAACTACTCTGAATCTAAATCTTTTATTAACTCCCAATCGGCTAAATCTAATTCAATTACCAATCCGGTAATTAAAGCTGATAAGGGTAAAAGTGCAATGATAGAGGACCCCAGAAATGGCGGTCAAGGAAAATGTTACAGGTGTCAGGGATTCGGACATTTTGCATCTCAGTGTCCTACCGGTAGTTTGTTCATTTCAAAAGAAATTGAGGAAGAACAGGGAGAAAAAGAAGTAGAAATTTATGACCTCGAATCATTTCCTAGTGATGAAGATCACATAGCGGAAAAGACTGTAGCGTGTCTTCGAGAAATCTCCTACCCTGTTGAGAAGAATAATACCTCACAAGCGCTTGTGGTTAGGTGTACTCTAGCCCAATCTAAGGAGAGTGATGATTAGCGAAGGGATAATATCTTTTATACCATTGTCAAGTGTGGTGAGAAAGTGTGTGAGGTTATAATCGACAGTGGAAGTTGCACTAATTTCGTTTCCGAGAGCACAGTTTCTCGATTGGGACTTAAACCCGTTCATCACCCACGAACTTATAAGGTAGCTTGGGTTGATTCTTCATCCATCCCAGTGTCACATAAATGTCAGGTGCCAATACAGTTTAGATCGTATAAGGATACCTTGTGGTGCGATGTTGTGCCTATGGATGTAGAGCATATCATCCTTGAGAGACCCTAGTTGTTTGACAATGACGTCACATTGTTCGGCAAATCAAACGTGTGTTCCTTCATTCACAAAGGCCATAAGATCATACTAAATCCTTTACCTCCTAGAGCGTCAATCGGGAAAACAAACAAATCAACGAATAAAGGTGCAATCGAAAAAGAGAAACCAACTAAGGCTATCAATATTGTTAGCCCCGTGGAGTTTGCACAAAGTGTCAAGAAAGAGAATGTTGTCTATGTTCTCGTAACTGTAGAAACAAATAAGGAATCGAGTATTAAGTTTCCCCAAGAGATCGAATCCATCATGAGGGAGTTTCAAGATGTCTATCCCATAGACCTCCCAAATGAATTACCACATTTAAGAAACATTCAACATGCTATTAATCTGATTCCTAGTTCTACCATCCCAAATTTGCCTCACAGTTGCATGAACCACTCCGAACACTCGGAGTTGAAAAGGCAAATTGATGAACTCCTACAGAAGGGATTCATCAAAGAAAGCATGAGTCCATGTGTCGTTCCAGCATTGCTCGCACCCAAGAAAGACGATTCTTGGAGGATGTGCGTCGATAGCCGCGCTATCAACAAAATCACGGTCAAATACCGGTTTCTTATACTGAGATTGGACGATATGTTAGACATGATGGTTGGTGCCACCATCTTCTCAAAGATTGATTTGAAGAGTGGATACCACCAAGTTAGAGTTCGTCCAAGAGACGAATGGAAGACTGCCTTTAAAACCAAGGATGGTTTATACGAATGGCTTGTCATATCGTTCGGACTTTCGAATGGCCCGAACACTTTTATGCGTCTCATGACACAAGTGTTAAGACCTTTCATGGGCAAGTTTCTTGTGGTTTATTTTGATGATAACCTTATCTATACCCGCAACAAGGAACAACACTTGGATCATTTGAGGCAAGTCTGCATACGCAAATCTAAAGAAGTGTACCTTCATGACGACTAGAGTTATCTTCTTGGGATTTGTTGTGAATTATGAAGGAATGGCTGCAAACCCGGAAAAGGTCAAGGCTATTATTGAGTGACCTGAACCTAAGCATATTCACGAAGTACGAAGTTTCCATGGGTTAGCAACATTTTATAGGAGATTCATCTGAAATTTCAGCACAATCACAACCCATATCACAGATTGTATTAAGAAAGGAGAATTTAGTTGGACGCCTGCTACGACAAGGGCATTTAGGGAAATTAAATCTCGTATGATAGAAGCCCCTGTAATGCGCCTTCCGGACTTCTCTAAAGTCTTTAAAGTGGCATGTGATGCTTCTGGAGTGGGTATTGACGGAGTATTAAGCACAAGAAGGTCATCCTATAGCTTATTTCAGTGAAAAGCTAAACGAGGTAAAAAAAAAAAATACTCTACTTATGACAAGGAATTCTATGCGGTGGTCCAATCTCTCAAGTATTGGAAGCACTATTTGTTCCCGCATGAATTCCTTCTATACTCCGATCATGAGGCTTTAAAATGTTTGTACTCTCAAAAGAAATTAAACCCACGACATGTGAAATGGGTTGAACAACTTCAAGGGTTCACCTGTATCTTAAAACATAGAGCCAGAGTAGAGAATAGAACTGCAGATGCTCTAAGTAGTAGAGTGACAACATTGTATTCTATGAGTGTCGAAGTAACTGGATTCGACCGTTTATTAGAAGACTATCCTACATGTCTAAATTTTGGACCAGAATATACGTCACTTGTGAATGGTCAATCTGACAGAACATGTAAATATATCCTACAGGATGGGTATTTATTTTTGAAACATCACTTGTGTATTCCTCACACTTCTCTACGAGACTTCTTTGTTTGGGGATTACACGTCGGAGGTGTTGCTGGGCACTTCGGCCGCGACAAAACTGTTGCATTGGACAAAGATAGATTTTATTGGCCTAATCTTGCATGAAATGTCATCAAATCATTAATCAATGTCGTGTTTGCCAACTGGCTAAACAAAGGAAATAGAACACGGGGTTGTATACTCTTTTACCGATGCCACACAGTCCGTGGCAGGACCTGTCTATGAATTTTATGCTAGGGCTTCCTAAAACCCTACGCAAACATGACTCGATATTTGTTGTTGTGGACCGTTTCTCTAAAATGGCCCATTTCATTGCTTGTTCAAAGACTTCAGATGCGACAAGATTGCTACACTATTCTTTAGTGATGTTGTTCGTTTACACGATTTACCGAAGACCATTGTGTCAGATAGAGATGTTAAATTTGTTAGCTATTTCTGAAAGACATTATGGCATAAAATGGGAACCAGACTTCAATTCTCATCAGCATATCATCCCCAAACCGATGGCCAAACCGAGGTTGTTAATCAAAGTCTAGGAAATCTATTAAGATGTTTGGTGAGTGAACATATTAAAAGTTGGGATTCCATCTTACCCATCGTTGAATTTGCTTATAATAAGCTCGGTTAATAGGACAACTGGGATGAGTCCATTTCAAATTGTGTACGGTTACAAACCTAAGACTCCCATAGATCTTATTCCGATGTCCGTTCATCAAAGATCATCAGAGTCTGCATTTACACATCACATTCATGAATTGCATGCTAAGATCAAAAGAAGGATTAATGTGAGTAATGAAAAATATAAGTTTTCTGCAGATTCTCATAGAAAGTTTAAAGAATTTCAAGAGGGTGACTTTGTAATGGTTCAAACGAGAATTGAGCGTTTCCCTCAAGAAACTGCTAAAAAGTTGCAAACTCGTAGTGCTGGACCGTATAGGATCCTGAAGCGTGCCGGTCCTAATGCTTATGTTCTAGAACTATCACTAGAGATGGATATTAGTTCAACTTTCAATGTGGAGAATCTTGTACCATCCTATAGCCTTGCTATGATACCACCTAACCCTCTTGAACCTTCAACCTCAGAACCTACCTCTATCTCCCTCCCTATTCCATTACCTCCACCTACCCATCCATCTCATGAGACAATTGAGGATGTTTTGGATGATCAAATTGTGTCAACAAATCAAAGGGGATTTCAAAGGTACATTATCAAATGGAAAAATAGACCAGATTCGGAGAATACATGGATCACAAAAGGCGAATTCCAATGTATTGATTCGGATCTTTGCGACCAGTATGACAATCAGCATTCATCGGGGATGAATGCTTCCAACCCAGGGAGAATTGATGGGGACATCAGATTTAAAGAATCACCTGTGATTTATCAGAGGCGAAAAAAAAGTCATGATGGCGGACATCCTTGAAGTTTCAGTTAGTTACTGGTGGTTACAGTTAGTTACTGACGGTTACAATTAGTTATTTATTTTCAAATTTCAAATATGGTGGTTATAGTTAGTTATTTATTTTCAAATTTTAAATTTCAAATATGTTTGTAAAATGCCTATAAAAGGTTTTGTAAGGACTATTTTTATTAAAATTAATGATGATGAACTTTACTATGCAAATTGAAAACAAGATGTTTTCCTTCGAGAGTGTGCTTCTCTCAAAATAGAAGAGTAAGTCTTCTATACGCGTGTGGTTGGTGCGAAGCCGATCATTCAATCTATACACTTGTGGTTGGTGCGAAGTTGATCATTTAATCTTCATATCCACTTTTATCTCACTTGAAGGCGTAAGTATTTGATTTTTAATTGCCTAGAATCTTCATTCTACCTACAATCCTATTTGATTTTTAATTGCCTAGAATCTCATTTCTCTTTATTAAATCCGCTCATTTTCGAAAGAACTCCATTATAAATTTGTTTGAATTCCTAAACTGTTGGAGATCTAGATGTTCGCCAAAGAACCCTAGTCTTCTATATCCAGAAAGGAAATGTGCAGCAAAATTAACACTAGTTTGGGCTATTGCAAATCATGTAATTGAAAATCTTTTCAATTTTCCGTGTTAATTTGTTAAGACAATTTATATTTCAATTATTTTTATTAATCTTCAATTAATCTCAGCTCATCTAAATCGCATTGTGTTAGTACCTACATCAGAGAGACTTAAAAATTAGGGACTTTTACATCAGAGATTTTTTTTTTAAAATAGCCCAATGAAGCTTTTTATTAGAGATTATCAGAGACTACACAAATAAGTGTAGAACTTTAACACCTTATTTCCAATTAATTAACTTATTCTTTATTAAAAATAACTTCTCAAACTCCAATATCATAAACGATTTCAAAAGCAAAAATTGGCTCATACCAGTGAAAGTTCACTTTTCCTTATTAAAAAATCTCATTTAAATAATGGAAACCAAAGAAAATCCAGCAAATCCCATAGTTGCACGAGCAGAGGAGGAAGGTGAGGGCTTGCTCTTATTTAAAAAATAGGAGCAAGCTTAAAATTAAATGCATGGAAAGGGAGACTGTGAGGACTTTCTTCTTCTTCTTCTTCTTCTTCTTCTTCTTCTTCTTCTAGTGTTTGGAAACCTGATCGCCTTCTTCTTCTTCTATTTGATTTAGATGGTTCAAATTCCAAACAATTGCTACTAGGGTTAGGAAATGAAAGACGACTGGATATTTAGCTTTTATATGGGTTATTTGGTAAATTCAAATTCCAAACAATTTCCACTAGGGTTAGGAAATGAAAGACGACTGGATATTTAGCTTTTATATGGATTATTTGGTAAATGGGCAAGTTTGCCCTCTTTAAAATAATTATTTACCTGCCCGCCAGTCCTTTTCATTTGAAATTTTGAGTATCTAGACGAGTTTACCTGAAATTCAAACGATTCGAGTCAACTCGGCCGAAACTCGTCCAAGTTTTTAAACCATCATTTAGAGTATCGATTGCACTTTAAGTGGGATATTTGATGTTTTAAAAGTCAGATTTACATAAATACAAAGACATTCGATGATTTTGAAATTCCTTACATTTGTATAGATATGATTTGCCAAAAAAATCGAATTTCGCTCGTACCTGAATATGCATGATTTGTAAAAGAAACCAATTTCCGAGATATTTATTCATGTCTGAATTCTGCATATGATAATCTGATAATTTTCTGACATCTGTATCGATTCCTGACATCTGATATCTGAAATACAATTTGATATTTAATATCTGAAATTAGAAAATCTGATATTTGCTATTGTTTTCACGATATTTACACCTGGGATACCGATTTAGTCGAGCATAAAAAATGTGCATAAAATGGGCAGTAGATAAGATAGAAGAAGGGGCCAGGCTCCCAGTGGAGCAGAGGAGACAGTTACGATAGCGAACTTGAAATGCGGAGCCCGAGTGGTCAGTGAGCAACTGGTTAGTGGAAAATCACTATGCTGGCCATGCAATACATCTGATATCTGATATTTGACATTTGATACTCAATAAAGAAACTAGTTGAGTGACCATTTCATATTCCTGCAACTTCGCTATATGGTTGCCTCAATTCCAATATGTCGATTCCGGTATTTTAATTATAGTTATATGACAAAAAGCAAGTTTTAGACATGTTTTTATCAAATATCTGTTTTTCTATATCAGCCAAGATTTTTGTCAGTATTTTTACATGAAATTTCACTTATCATTTGCATATTATCTGTCATCCAATTTAGCACATTTAATGCATTAGACTGAAATCTTGCTTGAGGGGCGATGTCACTCACAAATGATTTTACGAAAATTGAGATTAAAGACAGAGCAACCAAAGTACAGAAGCAAAGGCAGTTAGACTCGAACTATCGTAGTACTAGTAAGATGAGAATAGTTTAGGAAGATGGTAGAAGCTTATGTAGACTTCAGTTGTCCTCAAAATAATTGAATGAAATGAAAGTATTTTGGTACATTTCTTCTTAATTTCTGTTATATTACTAATCTATATGGCCAGGTCCTTTTGATTCGACGAAGCTCACACCCAAAATCTACGGATGTGGATTTTGGGGTGTGACATTAGTGCTAAACAGAAATGTGGGGAAAAAATGGACCCGCAAAGTCGACCACAGCCAGATTGGTCGAGGCAATGATGATGATGATATCTTGTCTTTTTTCTAATGAATCAAAGATTTTATTAAAACGAGGAATGAAAATTTTCAGGGAAAAAAAAATAGATAAATAAAATATCTAGCAAAAAAAGTTCAATAAGAGGCTACTCATCCAAATCCATATCCCAACTTAATGTATTTTTCATTACTGACAAAATGGATTAAGGTATCGACTAAAAGAGAAAGAAGGGATTAAACGTTTTTTTTTTTTTTTTTTTGCACAAAAAAAGAGAAAAACAGAAACTTTCTCCATGAAGCGCATCATCAATGCAAGCCAGTTATCCACGGTTCATCCTCTCTCAGTAACTAGATTCATCACTGCACTTGCAAGTGTTAAAATAAATATTCCTTTAATCTAACAAGGATAATAAACAAAAGAGAGAGAACAATGAACACAAAATACTACATTGTCACTATTGAGGTCTAAATGAATCACAAGAGGTGATCTCCTTATATAGGGGAGTCACTTACATTCACTAAGGACACCCCACACATAACTAATGAAATCCACTTACTTTTATGTGGGCACTACACTCCATACTTAAAACTATTGCTTCTTAAACACCATACATATATTACTTTCTCCAACAGCAAGCATTGCTGATTAACCTTCCATGTCAGTTAGGCATTCATAATATGGATTAAAGTCACAGGACGAAAAAACCCGAATCATCCAGGAGAGCATTTAAATGTGGTGAAAATATGTACTTAAATATGCACAGTACCCCAGAAATTTCTAGGTTCAACAATCATCCATGCCACTTAACACGTCATAGGGACAACACACTCCATATTCACACTCTAATAGGAGCACTCATGCCATTAAAATTTATTTCTGTATTTTTTATTTTGTTCATTATTTTTTTTTGATAACCTGGGTATCCGGGCCTCTTAAAGCACCCGCCTAATCCCAGGGGAACATGCGCACCCCAAATTCAGCACATGCCAGGTCAGCACAGGATATAAATCCCTAGGGTGGCCTCAAGGGGGGGAGGGGATTCAAACTCAGGTCTCCTGCTTTTGGAAGCAGGTACCTGGCCAGCTCAACTATTAGGGAGAATTGTTGTTGAATGTTTTCTTCAATTAATCCTTATCCAGTGAGAACAATAGGGATTACAAACTCATGTTTTTGCTTCATATATATATGAGGCTCTTCCTCATTTAAGCTCTAATGATGCATTGTGTGTAGGGCTGTCAATGGGTCGGGTCTGCCCCATACCCGGCCCAATATCTTCTCTGGTCAGGTACATAAAAGGTTGGGCATGAGACATCCGACCTGACCTTACGGTAGGTTCAGAAGGTTTTGTCGGGTCGGGTCGGGCATTTGCGATTTTCTCATTGGTGAACCACAATTTTGACTCGACCCGACCCCTAGACAGCCCTAATCATGTGTGTGTATGCGTGTGGTGGTGATGGAGGGTGGGGTGGGGGTGCGTCGTTCACTTCAATATAAGAAACGTTAGTACTTTGTGTACATGTGATAATTAAAGAGAAAACCTTATGGGAAGTGAGTTTTATATTTGAAATCAAATATGCTGATTTCATATTCATCAATTATAACCAGTAGTTCCGCAACACTCACATCTAATACAAATATGTCGATTCCTATGCCTAAAATCACATCATTCTAGGGTCAGCTAGTGGGAAGTTATTGATGGGGGGATCTTCAGCCGCCTGTCTACCATAAGTTAATACTATAAAAAAACATGCGGATAGAAAAACCAAGCAATCACAAGCATGTGTGATCACATATAAAGGTGCAAATTCAATGAGAAATGGTTAAGATAGATAATAAATAAATCAGATTTAAAACATGGCCGTGTGCATCTAAACCACTCCTACCTATCCAATATCAGACTCCTCAAGTTAAGAATGGAATATGGAACAAAAAAAGTAAGCCAAAAAAAGGAAATAAAAATATCTTATGTAAAGCCTGGGTGTAAAAAGGGGGCAACTTCATGATGTGTCATTAACACTAATAATAAAAAAACACAAAATAAAAATAAAAAAATACTGCAATACCTTGTAAGTTGTTCAGAAACTATTTCATCTCTTAAAAGGTTTAAACCAACAGAACCATCTCCAACACTATTATAAGCCACCTCACTTCTGGATATACTTGCTTTTCCTGATGTACATTGTCAGAAGCATGTGTAACATATCCCATAAAAACTAAGCTAATCTGATCAGACTATTAAAAGCATAAAATGACAATAAATAACAGAACATGGAAAAAAAACATATATGGACAGTGTTATAGCAAAGTTATTTTAGTACATTTTAGTTTTTAGAATATTTGATTAGGATGCTTAGGTTTAGTTATGATTTTTCTTTATTTGGAATGTTTATTTAAAGTGAATTATTTGATTAGTTGAAAAAACTTATGTTAGCGCAAAGTCTTTTAAATTATTTTTTTGCTGTTGATATTCTTTATTTTTAGGGGATTTTACATTTACCCCCCTAAGATATATGTCTTATTTGCACTCTCCCCCCCCCCACCCCACCCCGGTTTTACCTATTTACATTGTGGCCCTTGTTTTTATGTTTCCTTTACTAATTACCCCATACAGTGATGGATTCTCCTACAAAATAAAGTTTGACTACTACGAATATGTTGATGGAGCTTTTTTTCGCTCTAATATCTAATCTAATTGATCATGAGTTCATGGACCTACAATCACACGGTCAGATTTTGATTTCACATGGCACACATCTCGAAAAGTGATCCAAGAACCATGTTTGATGTACACAATGATATTCAGGTGGAATCAAAATCTGACCGCTTGATGGGAGGCTTCTGATCTCAAGTTTCACTGGGTGGAAGATTGTGGTGATCTGATTCAGAGCAGTCAAAGATTAGTTTTGTAACTGATCTGTAACCATAGAGGGTAACAAGTAAAGGAAATAGAAAAGCAGGGGCCGCACTATAAATAGTTGAAACACGAGGGGCGGAATGCAAATAGGACATATCTTAGGGGGGTAAATGCCAAAAACCCTTATTTTTATAAAGAGATAAAGGGACATTCAAGAGAAAAAGAGAGACTATTGTTAGTATTTTGACGGGATAATGGTTCCTGACAGACGTTTAAACACCAAATGGTGTTTAAACAATCAACTACCACTAAATTAGAATTTGGTATCCCACACCATTGAAGTGTCGTTTCCTAATATGTCATGTGGCACCAATTTATGATCAATCTAAATGGTTCATGCAACAATCCATCAGTGGAATATGTTTTAACCAGAGAATCATGTCCATAAGTGGAAGTGAGCATTCGATTAGTGAGTTTGAATATCAGCCATTAAAACTATACACAATGGTCGGTATTAGAGTGCACAGATCGGATGGTTAAAAACTCCCAAAAAATATGATTTTTGGGCGCCTTTCAACTTATGATCTATCACTTTAACGGTGTGGATTACCCACATGTTGAGCCCATCAATGGTATATGATCATTTAATCACCGTTTTGCTGCTTAAATGACGGTTAGGAGAGTTGTGCCCTATTTTGACTCTTGGAAATTGGAATAAAAGAGATAAGAGTTTCCTTTTTATCTTTCTGTTTTATTCCCTCTTCTTGAGCTATTTTTCGTAAATTGCTATTTAAACCAAAGATTTAGTAAAAACCAAATGAAGATAAAAGGATTGTAAAACCAATTAGCTGACCTGCTATAAAGCCCATAACAGATTAATGCATCTACGAAAATATCTCTTCTAAAAGCGCAAAGAGATTAATTAACAAAATGAAATACCATTTGCGACAATATTCAAATAGCTAGCTGAAAATCCATTTGTCTTGCTAGTCTGGCCGTTTCCAGCCCGTCTGCAAACAATGTACATAGAAGTTTAAAAAATGTTCAAACCTAGATTGTATGACACGCAAAAAAATTAGGAAGTAGAAACACGGATGAGGTGCCTAGATAAAATCACATTAAATAATTAAACATATGGATGTATACTGCAAGCAAAAAGAGCTTGCCAAATGCATATGAACTTTTCTTTCTATAAGTGGATGCTACTATAGCCACAATTTTTGCCGAAGTCAAAGAAAACAATGACAGCTCAATAACAGTGAAGAGGAAGCATTACTGGATATTCATGGCAGGCATCCTTGGCTTCCAAGATTCACCTTCATCCCCTATATAATATAATATATAAAAGAGGCTCTATACAAGTCATCCACACTTAGATAGAGAAGTAACTTAGTAAATTGTGCAAATTAACATATATAGGCATAGATCTCATGGTAGTTTTCAACATGAGTAAATCCATGCATACAAGGGTTGCATTTGCTCAATAAATCCTGTTGGTGGAACGAAGCTCCCATATCAGTTCGGCTTGGCTTATTTCACTGTGGAATTCATGGAGTCAATGGATTCTACATACCTCATGGAAGAAAATGATTTATGCATGGATAGATACATGTCAGATATTGCGAGATTATTGACAAATTCATATTGCAGAAAAGTAGCAGAACAAAGACGGAATACGTGGAATGTAACTTTAGTGACATCTTGGAGGAAGATTTAGGCAAAATAGAAAATTAGGCAGTGTCATATTCCCATAGATCCCAATATATAGGCTCTACAGTCAGATTATGCATTTGAGGACATCTCCATTGGATCAATGCGGGGGTACAAAATGAAGACAAGCGTGCAAGATATTGTGCAATTCAAGAGTTCCACTTTGATTGAAGGGACATATTTATAAGACAGCAGTGGCCTGCCATTCAATATGGTGCAGAATGTTGGGCTACATAAATGCAACAAGAAGATAGAGTACATGGGGTTGAGATGGGTATGTTAAGATGGATGAGAGGAGTAACAAGAACTGATAAACTTAGGAATGAGTACACAAGAAGAAACTTAAGAGTGGCACCTATAAGAGAAAATTACAAGGAAGTAGGAGAAGAGGAAGACGACTTGGATATGCTCCTCAAGAACCTGTGATCGATTTGTTCCCCTACCCATTACAATGAGTCTTGCGAGGCTAAGGGGATCATCAGTCTCCCTAGACAGGATTAGCCTTGTCAATGGAGGTTCCCAAGGGGGGTGTGCCTGATGGGACAACTACTTAATCAGGAAAAAAAAGGAGAAGAGGAGGACCAGTAAAGAGCTAAAAATACGCAATAGCTTAGTGTTGTACAGAAATAATTGGACAAATAGGACTTGCAAAGCCCAAACCCAGATGGATGGGATAAGGCTACGATAATGATGATGATGATGACATTAGAAACAATAAAATCTACAAATACTACAACAGTAAATGTGTTAAAGGGATTCTTTATTTGATAGCAGCGCTCGCCCCTTGAAAAGAAGATTCATAATCTAAACTTCATATACCAACATAAGCAAGAAGCTAATCCAATAATAATGCTGCAAGTGATGAATTGCATTATAAGCATTCTTCAAATAAGAAATAATAATTCACTCTATTGGTGGCATGGCTATCTTATGAAAGTTGGAATTAAAAGGATGCTTCACATATGTATTGATTGCAAGCATCCATGGTTTAACATTTGGCCTAAAACTGTCTCAAATGAGACATATCATATTTATAGCATTGTGTGTATTGACCATAGAAGCCAATATAAGATATTTTTCGCACATGCTTTGTCCCATATAAGTTTCAGAGAAAGGCCTTAGAATGAAGGTTTAAAAATTTCTAGAACATAGACAAAATACATGGAGTGCAAGTTTAGTGAACAGGAGAGCATAGAGGATGATTAGGTCAAAATTGAAAACCATCTAGTGCCACAATGTCATAATTTCAGTCTCTAGGTTCTAAGATACAACTTGATGGTGAATTCAAGGACATATCTTTGGTGGAGGCAAAGTAAAGACCAGCAAGGAGCGTGTTGTGTGACAAGTTCCACTTCAATTGAATGGACGCTTTTACAAAAGAGCGGAAAGGCCTACATTATTGTTGGATGCATAGAATAACAAGAAAGGATAAACTTAGATAGGCCCCAATAAAAGAAATAGCGTGCCCTCTTTGCACAGTCAAAGGGGTGGGGTCGGCACCCAAACAACGCACTTACAAATTTCCAACGACCTACACGATAGTGTTGTAGACACCCAAATCTGGCACCAATGGTCAACCATTGACCCGTGGATCCCTCGAACCTCCAAACGGGTTCTACCAAAGCTTTGTCTAGTGGCCTAAATCCAAGCAGGACAGAAGTGCAGCTCCTGGTCTGGGGGCTGCACCCCTCTTTTTATGATGGGGCTACCTGGTGTATGTATTACAGGCACCAGTTAGTCCATGTCTGGGATCAAGTTCCCAAGTACGGATCTGACACCAGTTTCGATTTTTTAACTCTCTGACCTCTGATCTTGACCAGGTCAACCAAGATCATTCCCAAATTACCTGTAAGAGTTTTCCTTAGTATAATTGACCCTAGTGAGCTCCACCTCCATCATTTCTCACTCAATTATTTGAATTTTTTACTTCCTATGATCTCCACCCAATTCCATCCAAAACTCTAATTAAAACTCAAATACCTTATCTAAACCTACTCAACTAGTTGATCATAATGTTCTAGCAACCCTATCCAATAGGAATTGACCCTTTTACCCTCACTCTCATTTGCCTTCCATTAGAGTCTCTTTTAGAATAATTCTTAGATAAGAGACATGTGTCTCAATCCAATAGTTGTTCTTAGAGGAAATTGGCACATTCTTGTGATCTATTTGTGGGCAATTATGGTTTAGTATTTGTCTTCACGCATGGCAAGACCCATGTGACTTTTTCTCCTTCTAGAATAATTTTTGGATGTTTGACGTTTCTCACATCCAAGGGTTATTTTTTTAGGAAATTAACACAAATCCTCGTGAATTCTATAGAGCCATATTAGAGCTTGTCAAATGCCCCACACTTGGCAAGCTCAATTGACTCATTTTCTCCACTAGCACAACTCTTGGATGAAGATCATTTGTCTAATCCAAGGGTTGTCATTAGAGGAGAGAAACACAAGTCTTTGTGAATGAAGCAATGGGAGCTTGTCATGTGTCTCAATTGGCCAATTGCATATAAATAGAAGCCTTCTTCTCCATCCAAAGGATAAGAAAAATATGAGAATTTTGCAATCTTTAGAATTCTAACCATAGTTCTTACATAGCCATCTCTCGCCCTTAGATCTAGATCCAAACCGTTCATCCAAATCCTAGAGCTTTTATATCTCTAACCCTCTCATCTACACCATCAATAGCCTCTCAAATCAAGCCACCAGTCAAGATCAAAGCTCCCAAATCCCCTTTTCTTCTCTCTCTTTTCTTATATTGCATTATTTTGTATTTTACTTCTCTTTGCCCCTTTGTTAAGGCCTTACTCCACCGAAATTATAGCGGATTAAGGCTTAACATTGAGGTCCAATTGCCTTCGAGCAAGGGGAAGTTCCGTCGAAATTCCGGCGTGATTTCAGCTCTTTTATTCCTTTACCTAAACCGTCACTCCGCCCGTTTAGCGCCATAACGGCCAAGATATTAGTTCCATAGTCATTTTTGTAGAGACCGCACCTTTACAGGCGTAAGGGGGGTGCCATAACATTTCCCCCTCACGCTATAATTTCGGCGGAGTAAGGTTTTAACAAAGGGACAAGGAGAAGTAAAATAGAAAATAATACAATATAAAGAAAGGGTAAGAAGAAGAGGGGATTGGGGAGCCTTGATCTTGACTGGTGGCTTGATTTGGGGGCTATTTATAGTGTATATAAGGGAGTTAGCGATCAAAAATCTCTAAGGTTTGGATAAAGGGTTTGGATCTAGATCTAAATTTAAAACTAAGGGCGAGAGATGGCTGTGGAAGAAGTAGGGTTAGAATTCTATAGATTGCGTTAGAATTCTAAAGATTACAAAATTTTTAAATTTTTCTAGCCCTATGGATGGAGAAGGCTTCTATTTATAGACAATTGGGACACATGGAAAACTCCTATTAGCTCATTCACAAAGACTTGTGTTTCTCTCCTCTAATGATAACCCATGGATTATTTGTCCAAGAGTTGTGCTAGTAGAGAAAATGAGTCAATTGAGGCTTGCCAAGTGTGAGGCATTTGGCAAGCTCCAATAGGGTTCTATAGAATTCACAAGAATTTTGGCTAATTTCCTAAAAAAATAGCTCTTCGATGTGACAAATGTCAAGAATCCAAGAATTATTCTAGAAGGAAGCAGAAAAAGTCACATGGGTCTTGTCATGTGTGAAGACAAATGCCAAGTCATAATTGACCACAAATAAATCACACGGATTGTGTTAATTTCCTCTAAGAACAACCCTTGGATTGAGACATATGTCTCTTATCCAAGAATTATTCTAGAAGAGACTCTAATGGAAGGCAAATAAAAGTGAGGGTAAAAGGGTTGGATCGGGTTCCTAGGGTTGCAAGAAGATTAGGATCAACTAACTGGGTAGGGTTAGCTAGGGAAATTGGGATTTAATTGTTGTTTTGGATGGAATTGGGTGGAGATCATGGGAATTCAAAAAATTTTAAAATTGAGTGAGAAATGATTGAGGTGTAGTCCACTAGGGTCAATTATACTAAGGAAAACTATTACGGGTAATTTTGAGAATGATCTGAGTTGACCTGGTCAAGATCAGAGGTCAAAGAGTCAAAAGTTCGAAAACTAGTGCCAAGTCCGTACTTGGAAACCTGAGCCCAGACAGGGACTAACTGGTGCCAATTATCTGGCGCGTGTAATACAAACGCTAGGTAGTCCCATTATAAAAAGAGGGGTGAAGCCCCCAAATCAGGGGTTGCAACTCTATCCTGCTTGGATTCAAGCCATCGGGACAAGGCTCTGATAGGACTTTGTCTCCAAGTTCAAGGGATCCGCAGGTCAAAGGTTGACCAATGGTGCCAGATTTGGGTTTCTACAAGTGTTAAGCTCGCCTTAGATGCACAAAAAGGATACCCAGGGCCCGCCAGGTTGACTAATAGGGTGGAACAAATACCAAGCCCTTTCATACTCTTGTGCACCAACCAGATATCGACCCATTAAAGTGATAGCTCATATATTGAATTAAAGTGGGTCCAAAAATCACTCGCTAGGAAATTTGAACCATATAATTTATGCACTCCAAAATGGATGATTGAGCATAATATTTTAACGATCGATATTAAAGTGTACCAATCATATAGTTTCAGTCCTTTGATTGGCATGATTCTTTCATTCAGACATGCGCCAATGATGAACTGCCACTTTGACTATTTAGATTCATCAGTCATCACAAATATGCACCACATGGTGTAACACTAAGGTGTATTTGGAGGGTGTAATCAGTTATCAGTTAAACACCAAAACGGTTTTTAAATCTATAGCTGATATAGGGCAACCTACACATTCCAAATGGTGATTTGGAAGTGATCATTTTTTGGGATGTGAGCCATGTGGAGTCAACTAGTGTGCAGTTTAATGATACGCCTATGATCAAAAGACCTATTCTGTTGAAGATTGGGATAAAAAAATGCTGCTCATGTGATTCAAAGAAGTCAATGCAATAAATGAACGGCTAAACAAAGTTTAGAAATTTATGTGGCCATACATTTTAAAGGCTTTAACTGCTTTAAATCACATGAAAAGCATATTTTTTTAGTCCCAATCTTCAAACCATAGGTCTTTAGATCATGAGTTCACCATCAAATGGCACACATCTACAAAAGTTACCGTTCCAAATCACAAGTGAGCAAAAACGCCTTTTTTCGAAAGGACAAAAAACACACATGTAAAATGCCTTTTTTAAATGAAAAAAGAAATCCACAAAAAACGTCTTTTTTGAAAAATTCCCATTTTCCCCCAAAAAATGCATTTAAACCCTTTTTTCCCATTTAAAACCCATGTTTGGTCACAATGTATTGGATTTTTTATTTTTCATAATTATTAATATCTTAAAAAATTGAAATTCTCCACTTTTTTCCCCGAAATTGCCGAAATTTACCATATGTTCCAAATCACCGACGGAACGGAGAGGTTAGCCTATAGCAGCTCTTAAATTTCGGTCATGCCCCATTATTCTAGAAAATTGCATGATAGCACTGAAAATGAGCACTATGATAGTGCACCCTTTTTTGCATGGAACCCACCATTTGCACCCACAAAAAGAGTGCGCACTATGATCTGTTCCCAAATTCAGAGCACATAAACATGGGACCGACTCTCCTAACCGTCATTTAAACATCAAATGGTGTTTAAACATACTTACATCTTTTATTGGCTTATGATCTTAGAAATTCATACCATTAAAGTGATATATCATCAACTAAAAGGCTATGGGTTCAAAAATACACTTTTTGGGAGATTCGAACCATCTGATCTGTGCGCTCTAATACCAACGGTTATTCTTACTTTTGATGGCTGATATTAAAGTTCGTCGTTTGGATGGTTTACATCCACTTATAAGCATGATCCTTTGGCTGAGACGTGTCAAGGATGGATTGCCACTTGAAAATTTTAGATTGATCATAGATGTGTGCTACATGGCACAATGATAAATCACACTTCAATGGGGTGAGGTAAAAAGTGAGATTTTAATGGTGTAAGATGATTTAAACACCATTTGGTGTTTAAATGTCGGTCAATAGCCATTGTCCCCATACACAAAGTTCTCAAACTTCGAACCAAAGGAAGCTCAATTTGGTTCATATCTCGCTCGAGTACTTGAAAACTCGGCCGACTCAATCGACTTGGTCGAGTTTTAAAAGAGTGTGGGCGAGTGTAGGAAGATGATTGCACTCCTTTGGTTATTATTATAACTATCCTTATTATTATTATTATTATTATTATTATTATTATTATTATTATTATTATTATTATAAAAAAATTTATATACCATACTTATAATAAGCCTGTTTAGCAGGTTGCAAATAAGATTTTTAAAAAAAAAACTCTTTTAAAAAACGAGTAGGGTCCACCTCAAGGATGGAGTGACGACCCAAACTTTACTTGACCCAAACCCTAACTCGACCCGACCCGACCCGATTCGACCCAAAGCATACACACACACACTCTAACTTACACATGCCTTACACCATAGCTTATCCCTTGCAACTTAAAGCCCCAAATCAAAACTCATCCGTAACAGCCGAGCAGTTTTCTTTTTCTTCTTCAATTTTGT
Organism: Chloranthus sessilifolius; assembly: GCA_021018995.1. NCBI lineage: Eukaryota > Viridiplantae > Streptophyta > Magnoliopsida > Chloranthales > Chloranthaceae > Chloranthus > Chloranthus sessilifolius. The sequence continues at coordinate 193,030,508 of CM037584.1, forward strand.
AACGCAGTAACGCCTTGCTCCATTACTCGCGGAGTTAATTCAAATTCGAACAGGCACTAAACCAAGCCTATAAATAGAGCCCTACTCCTCCTTTCTTTTCCACACCAAGCCATCTTCTCCAAGCTCTTGTCTTCAAGATTTTCTTCTTTTCTTCCTTCTTTAAGGTATGTTTTTAGTTTTAGAGTTGTATTTTATTTTCTATAAATTTTAGTTTTTCAATTTGAATTTCTAGTTCTTTAAACCCTAAATTTATAGATTCTAATCTTACATGTTCCTTAAAATTATAGTGCTATATTCTGTTTTTGTTTTTAATAAATCTGGTTTTGATTAAAATGAGGGTTCAAATCCTGGTTTATATTTTAAAGGATGGGTTTATATTTCAACCCTAATTTTATAATCCTGATTTATATGGTGAAATTATACTCTGGTTTTATGCTGAAATTCTGGTTTATATTTAAACCTAGTTTTATAACCTGATTAGATATTTTATATCCTGATTTTATTTTATTTTTATATGCTGAAATTATATTTTAAAATTCTGTTTTATGGTTTAAATCCTAGATTATATCTTAAGGATTGGGTTTTTTTTTCTATCTTGATTTATATGCTGATAGTGTATTTTAAATTCCAGTTATATTAATCTGAAACTATATTATGTTTTAAATCTGATTTTTATTCTAGTTTTAATTAGTTATAAATCTGATTGTATAATCTGTTTTACAAATCTGATTTTTATAATCTGTTTTATAAATCTAATTTTATAATTTTTTTTTATTACATAATCTGATTTTATATTATGTTCTATAATATGATTTTTTCATTCGGTTTCTATTTTAGATTATACTCTGTTTTATATTCTATTTTTATAATCTGACTTTATAGTCTGTTATTATATGTTGGTTTTATATTAAAATATAATTATATCAGATTTTGAGATTAAAAAGGATTTAAGTAATTGTTTAATATTAAATCAAGGGTTTTAAAACTAATTTATAAAGTTGTTTTAAATTAAGAATTTTAAATATTAAATATTTTTCAAAATAAGGATTTGAAATAACTCGATAGAATTCAACTTTACATCAATAATCTACCCTATTTCGTTCTTTCTTCTTGACCGAATTTCCCTTGTGCCCAGATAACTACCTGAAACCGGGAAACTTCGCACTATCATCACAAGACCCCTGAATCCGACGATTGAGGCAAGTGACGTATCCCATAACATGTTTTACATACATACCTTATTAGATAATGATGTTTTTGTTCTTACATAGCATATACAATCATATTAATAAGTAGATGATTGAATGATTAATGATTGTATAAATATTTCTATACTTATCTTGTTCAATTATGATTATTTCATTTTGAATCATGTTAGAAAAATATAAATGTGGTAAACATGATATATTCGATTTATCTATCATATGATATTGTTTACATTGTTTTAGAATGAGAATTGGTAAAACCTATTGAATAAGTTTTACAAAAGAAACTGATATGAATGACTATAGAATGATGAATATTGTAAAGATGATTATGATATGATTTTGATTAACGGATCGACACGGTTGACAATGAGATTGATGAAAGTATAGAACCCTCCTTGTGACCGGTATCCATGATGAATGATGAATGATGATATGAATGCAAATGTACTTGGATCGATGCTATTAATTAACAATTGTACAATATATGAAGTATAATTGTAAACTAAGTTATTTTCTTCTTTATATTGAATCATTGGATGGTATAGCTGATGTTATTTCTATTGATATGAAATTCTCAATTTGAGATTGACAAAATTGACGAAAGAGTTATATTATTTATTGGGGGTTTACTTGTTGAATTTTATCTCACCCCCGTTGCTATTTAAATTTCAAAGACCGGACCTCGTGGCTCAGAAGCTGCATTTCAAGAGAAGACCCTAGAAGACTTATTGGTTTAGCCATGATTAGGAGTTGTTAAACGTTGTAATTGAAAATAAATGTCCTTTTGAATTTTATTAATGAGAATTGACCGTTGTGTTTTCTTTATTTGAATTTTGATTATTGAATGCGTTCATGTGTCGAAATGGATCATGTATCGGATTTCAGGGCGTGACAGATGGACTCTATCCAAAATCATTCCTTTCTTTCCCATGAAGAATCTATCTCACAAATGGACTCTTTCCAAAACTGTTCCTTCTTTGAGACAAATTGCTATCCAAACAGTGATAAGTGCCGTAAAAGTAGGATTCCTGCATATTACTGACTATTCCTGCAAGTTAAGAATCCATGGTAAAATGGAGTAAAAGTTTAACAACTTTACTCTATTTTCGCAGGTTCTAAAAGAAAATGGAATCTTAAAAACCAGATAATTTCCTTTTTCTCTTCTTCTTCTTCTATTAGGGGTTAACCCCTAATCGAAGACTGAGAAAGGTACCTGGAGAGAAGCTTCAGTATAGCAATGGTAGATACAGAGCCTAGGAGTGCGCCGGACCCCATCAAAACCAAGCACTTAGAAACTTCCACCATTTTTCTCGACTCCCTCTTCTAACTCGGGCGTTTCCAACTGCTGAACTCGCTGATCTACTGTTACTTCTGGTTCTTGAAACTGAAAGATCGGTGGTCGGCGATTGGGAGATGAACTTAAAAAAGAGGTTTTTTGTGTTAGAGTTAGTATTAGATGGTTGGCACAAACGACTAACAATGGTGTTAAAGAGTCATCTACATCATACACGTGGTTTTTGTTTAGGGAGATTAGAAGACAAACCTTCCAATAATGAAATGTGAACCTGTATTCGTGCCAACTCAATATCTGAAAGCCGCAGTCGGAACGGATCAGATGATGGAGATTGTGTTTATTTCATGTGTCACATATCCGCCCTAAAATCATATTTGAGTGTGATGTGTGCCATATGATTCAAGGGACATTTTTAATGGATCTATGAAATATGAAATCAAAAAATTGACCGTCTGATCGATACGCCATTATCTCAAGATTATTGTGTGGAAGATAGGGGTGAAAAATGATTTCCCCCATCCGATCTAAAATAATCAATCATTTAGAAGGGATCTCGGACATAAACAGCTTGAGAGAATGAGTGGGTGCAAACAGAGGTACCTACGGGTGTGTTTGGATAAAACATGAGGAAAATCATTGATTTTCCCTATATATTCTCATTGATTATTAGCTTGGAGGAATATCTAGGATTCCAATATATGCCAAAATTCCCAATTTTCAACCCAATAGATTTTGAGATCATGATCTTATCATCAAATGGTGATATTTTGATTTCACACGAGTGGGAGACTCATCTCTTGAAAAGTGATCTACGAATCATGTTTGATATATATATGCTCATGGACATATTTATTTTTTGGGATGTATGTCATGTCGATTCAAAATTTGATCGTCTTATTATAAGCCCAAAATCTCAAGATCTAATGTGACGAAGATTCGACTAGAAAAAAAAAATCTCCATTTTATTCAAAGAAGTCAATTGCTTAATGGCATAAAACCAGATGAGATCCAAGAATCTTGGATTATACATAAAGGTACCCTATTGCTCCGATAATTGCTAAACATATATAAGGGTACCTTCATTTACAACCTAATAATCTTTCTTCTCAACCCGAGTTTACGTGCTTAACTCATTGACTGTTTTGAATCAAATAATAGAGATTATTTTTTGCCCTAATCTTCCACACCATGGATCTTGAGATCATAGGCATGTCGGTTATATTTTGATTCCACATGGCACACATCCCAAAAGTGAACATGATCATGGTTGAGAAGGAAGAAATTTGGGTTAAAAATAAAAACACTCAAAAAAAATTAAAAACATAGCCAACGCACCCACTCCCTTGAGAATATCATAATAGTCCTTAATCACTTTCGGAGGGGTCGGAAAACGAAAAGTGTGAGGGGTACTCTAGAAAAATGTTGAATTTATCTCCGATACTTTCCAAGGGTAAAATTTTATCCAAGCAGCAAAATTAAGTGGGATTGTAAAATCCAACCCATGAGAATCATCTATTGTAACGATGCTGATTTCGCTAACATTGACACGTTGACCGTTGATGATAATACAACTATTTTGATCGATTTGACTTTGGTTAAACTTTTGACCATTTGAAACGTGGTCTTTGGCCCACATATTTTATTTGGGCGAATGCACCCAAACACAGTCGTAACTCAAATTCGAACCCGACTCCAATCCGAACTCAAGACCCTAATTAGACATTTTAAAAGTAAATGAATAAATATACAATTTGTGCATGCAAGTGTATAAATGTATGTATGGTGTTAGATGTGCCACACAAATTTTTATGTGCTAGCGACCAATAAGAGAGAAATTACTGTTTTAGAATAAGAAAAATAAAATAATAAATAAAAAGAAAATTGACTTGAACTCTAATTTGGGTGCACAAGCTGGCACTCGAATTTCACAAATTCTTAGATACGAAAAGAAATGCATCTTTATATATATATATATATATATATATATATATATATATATATATATATATATATATATATATATGTTGTGGGGTTTCCCCAAATTTTGGGTTGCCACTACAATAAACCCAACCTCACGTGGTGGAGTTGAGTCCTTGGGACTCGTGCTTTTATAATGCATTGCCCAATCGGGCCAACTATCACAACTCATATATATATATATATATATATATATATATATATATATATATATATATATATATATATAAAATAACAATAATATTGTTTGACTTCTTTCCTTTAAAAAAAATAAAATAAATTCAAACGTCTCTTTCCTTTGTTAAATAGAATAATAAATAATATTGACCCCTACTTTACTTGCAAGACTCCTCTTAAATAATAATAGAATAATAAATAATGTAAACTCCTATTTGACTTTCAACACTCATACTTTACTTTCTATTATTTAAATGAATAACTACTTTACTTTTAAGACTTTATATGACCGACACCCAATTGCTATTATATTCCTCTTTTTCTCTCTCTCTCTCTACAAAAAACCCACGTATAGCCATCTCAAGTTCCTCTCCACGTACAACCATCTCAAGTCCCTCTTTAAGAAGGTAATAGTCCCTTTTGGACTTTGCGCTTTTTATTTAATTATTTAGCCGACTTCCTCTTTTCCTCTTTCTCTCTTGTTTTTTTTCCACCCAGCAGTCAAGTTGTCTAACTATTTCTCTCTCCCTCTCTCTTCCTTCTTTCTACAACTAGTGCAGCCCAAGCAGCTGCCGAAATTGCTATCTCTCTTAATTGAGCGATGACGAGAAGAAGAAATTGGGCGTGTATCCGTAAAATCCTAGAACTTTGTTGCGATCGTCGATAAATCACACATATTGTCTCTATTCTCCTTGCATTAGGACCCGAGGTAGGGGATTTTCAATACACAATTATATTTTAAACTTTGAATCATTGGCTTTAATGATAAATTTGAACTGAATCTATGAATATTGAAATTGATTCAAACTTATTGGATTTTACTGCATATGAATAATTGGGACCTTTTGAACTTTAAATCATGAAAATTTTGAACACAGAACCCCTTAAATTTTGAATCTGGATTAGAATGAGAGTTATTTATGAACCATGAGCATTATACCGATGTATTAGAATTTTGCATGTGATTTAAAGAGATTTATTTGAACCGAATCCTGTGCTTCGACACTTTTAAACCGTTTCGACGGCTCATTGAACCGTACAAGCATCCCTCACAACACAGGGACTTGAGCACTTAAAAAATTGTTCATTGAACGACGATGGTTAGGAGGGGATTCCCATCGATAATTAGAAACTCTAGTGCTATATTTGCGCTAGTGATATTTAAGTTACATTTTTTTTAGTCATCATAAATTAAGAAGACTGCATCGAAAATTTGATAATGAAACGATTTAAATGAATACTCACATGAAACCTAAAAAACGATGCTATCAAATCTCATATGGAACTAGAACTCAGAATATGTGCTTTTGAACTTATGATATTTTCCAAATTTTATTTTTTTCATTTAATTATGTGATGTTATGTGTCATTGTTTGTGTGACGAACGGTCGTCACTGGTGATTTTACTTTTAATTTTTACACTTTCGTTATAGATATTAATGCAAATTAATTTGGTTAGGTATATTTCTGCATTCAATTTATTTTGATAGCCTGCACACTTATTGATACCAAAGAATTTATGTAATTAGATTATGAATTATGATTTAGCGATCCGGAATTTTCATATGTTTCGGGTTGGGAATTTCGGGTCATTACATCTATTTTCCCTAAATCCAAACAAGCCCTAAAAGTAAGATTTAGTATTTTGGGGAACTACTTGCACACAAAATATTGGCCCTTGTAGAAAATTTAAAAGAGAGACCATCTAAGTCATCTAATTTGATGTAAAGGTCAAAGATTGAAAGAAGAGATGATCTCTATCATATTATTGAAAGCAGTTAAAGTCTATATAAACCATTCGCTATATTAAAGCATTTAATAGAGACCATATTTTGTACCAATCTTTCATACGAAAGAGCTTTAGATTGTGGTCCCTATCATATCATTGCTATTAGAACGTTTCTACCCCCAATGAATTATGTCTATGAGTGCAAGCATTCGATTAACTTTAATGTTAAAATGTGATGGCTATTAGAAACAAAGAACAAAGGTTACTATTAAATGTTCAAATCTCTCCAAAAGTGTGATTTTTGGTCTAATTAACTTTCAGTGTATAATATATCATTTTAAAGGTATGAAATGCTCACATATTAAAATTTTTGTTTTTAATGAAGTTCGTGCTCAGAAACTTCTAATTCAGAGCAAAGTTCCTTCACTTGTTTTCTTAATGAAAATAAAGTTGTGTAAAATTTGAATGGAGACATTAAAAAGGCAAGTTGGGTTTCAAATGGTATCATTGTAGATTCAATTGGAAGATCAAGTGGCCTGGGCTTACTGTGGAATGATGAAACCATTGATCTTCAATTATTTTCTAAATATCACATTGATGTTTTGGTCACAGAGGATTCAGATAGAGGAAAATGGCGATTAACTGGCTTCTATGGTGCTCCTAAATCGCATCTTAGGAATGGCTCTTGGGATTTGTTACGAAGACTTTCTCAACAGAGTTTGGCTTCTTGGATCTGCCTGAGAGACTAGTGAAGTCTTGTTCTCTCACAAAAAAAGGGGTGGTCTACCCAAAGCTCCAAACCAATTGAACTCCTTTCGTTCAGTTGGTTGTGGGTTAAGAGATTTTGGTTTTTCCAGATATAAGTTTACATTGTCTAATCGCAAAGAAGGTGATGAATTTATCGAAGAAAGATTTGATAGGGCCTTTGCAACAAATGACTAATTACAAATTTTTCAAGGGGTGACCGTATTCCATCTAGTAAATCTGATCACGCACCTATCCTCATAGCAAAAAAAATTAGAGTGCAGAATGGGCAAGAGGTTCACTACTTTTTAAATTTGAAGCAATGTGGACATAATTTGAGAAGTGTGAAGATGTAATCCACGACAATTGGGGGCTGTATAGATCCTCCAACAATTTGGTCAATATCCAAAGTAAGATCTCGGATATCTCAGGGAAGCTCGAGAATTGGCACAACGAAAATTTTGGGAATATCCATCGACAGATCCGTCAACTTTAAGCTCGTCTGCAAGATATTAAAGGTGTCACAACTACTCCCCAATTGCTTCAAGAGGAAAGTGAGATTAGGAAGAAGGTTGAATTACTAGAGAAAAATGAAGTGAATTGAAAGTTTCCTTCTAAGGACATATGGCTTCGGCAAGGAGACAAAAATTCTAAAAATTTTCATGCCAATGGCTCTCAACGACGTAAGCACAATACGATCAGCAAGCTATATGATGAAAATGATATTTGGTGCACATCAAAATCGGATATTGAAAGAGTGATATGCTCACATTGTTCAAAATTATTCCAATCAGCTCCATCGAGTAAAATTGATGAGGCTTCATTGGGTGTTCAAGCACGTGTTAATCCCACTCAGAATGCTTGGCTTGTGCGTGACTACATTGCGGAAGATGTAAAGAGCCTTTTTCCAAATGCAACAAATCGTCGGGACTTGACGGTATGCCTCCACTTTTTTTCCAACCTTATTGGTCTACTGTTGGTGAGGCTGCTACCAATTGTATGCTTGATTATCTTAATGAAAATATTGATCTAAGGGATATTAATAACACATATATTATTTTTATCCCTAAGATTAAAATCCTAAACATCTTGCTAATTTTCGATCGATTAGTCTTTGTAACGTGGTTTATAAAATTATCTCAAAAGTCCTTGCAGATAGGTTAAAATTTCTCCTTCCGAATTTGATCTTTGAATCTCAAAGTGCATTCATTCCTCAGAGACTTATCACTGGCAATTCCCTAATTGCTTTTGAGGTAGCTCATTACCTTAAAAATAAAAAGGAATGAAATGTTGGATGGTGTTCTCTAAACCTTGATATGAGTAAGGCCTATGATGGGGTTAAATGAGACTTTCTTGAAAACCTTCCCTTAAAATGGGCTTTTGTGATCGGTGGGTCCAGTTGGTTATGGGATATGTCAGATTTATGTCCTTTGAATTTCTTGTCAATGGTCTAGCCTTAGGTAAAGTTATCCCAACCAGAGGTCCTAGACAGGGGGATCCCATATCTCCTTACCTTTTCATTATTTGTACGAAAGTTTTCTCAACTCCTCAATCTATTGCCCATCAAAATAAAATTTCAGGAATCCAGGTTTGTAGGGCCCCCCTGTTATTTATCATTTATTCTTTACCAATGATAGCATTATCTATTATAAAGCAGATGAATCTAAATGTTGGGAGATTGTGAATATCGTCTTTATGAGGATGCGTCGGGTCAAGTTATTAAGTTTGACAAGTCGGAATTATTCTTTAGTTGTAATGTCTCTAGTGATATTCAACAAAAGATTCAAAATTGTTTCCAAATTAAAAATATTGCACCTCACGAGCGGTATCTCAGGTTACCAATGGTGGTGGGCTGGTTAAGAAAGTTAATGTTCAAGAATATTAAGGGGTGAGTTTGGAAGAGATTAATGGAGTGGAAAGGTAAATTATTGTCCAAAGCAGGAAAGAGGTGCTAATTAAAGCAATAGCTTAGGCAATCCTTACTTATTCTATGAGTTGCTTCAAACTTCCACTCTCGTTCATTCATCAGCTAAGCTAACGTCTATAGTTTCTAGATTTTGGTGGGGTCAAGCAGGAACAATGGGATCCATTGGAAGACATTGAAGGATACGTGTAAACTGAAGGATGAGGGCAGATTTAAATTTAAAAATCTGCTAGCTTTTAGCAGAACAATGTTATCAAATAAAGCATGGAAAATTCTCACTATTCCCAATTTTCTCTCGAGCCGTTTGTTTAAAGCTAAATATTTCCCTCGTAAAGAATTCTTTGAAGCAAACTCATGTTGCAATGCCTCGTATTGTTGGTCAAGTATCAATTCAGCAAAAGACATTATTAAAGAGGGAATGGTTTGGCGGGTGGGTGATGGAAAATTGATTGATGTGTGAAATGATCGTTGAATCCCGAGAGCCTTTACATATTGGATTCACATTCCAAAGAATAATTGTTCTATCCAAAAAGTGGTAGACCTGATCTTTGTTGAACCGAAAGAATGAAATAAAATTTTGATTTGGAATAATTTTGTAGAAGACAATGCCGACATCATTCTTAGAATTCCTATTCCTATTGCTGATCGGTCAGATAAAAGAGTTTGGGTGCATGAGAAGAAGGGTGATTTTACAGTGCATAGTGCGTACAGAGTGGCTCTTGCGTTAGATTATCCATCTCAGGGCTCGGCTTCTACAAGCTCTTTGCTGGGTCGTCGATTCTGGAAGGATATGTGGAGTTTAAAAATACCAAATAAGGTCAAAATCTTCGCTTGACGTGCGTGTAACGAAAATTTACTAATCTACTCCAAGCTACATAACCGCATCAAATCCATTTCCCTCTTTTGTGTGTTCTGTGACAATGTTTTGGAGATGTGTTCTCATGCTCTTTGAGACTGGCCAAAGGCTAAGTGTTGCTGGTTTTCTTCTTTGTTGGGAGCTAGAACAAACAGACTATAAAATCTCTCTTTTAGGATGTAGGTGGAGGATTTTTAACTTACACATGGAATTAAACATATGGACAAAATTTTCATGATTGCTTAGGCAAAATGGAACGAGAGGAACAATGTCATTCATAGTGTGAAGGCTCGTGATCCTACTTTGATCTCTTTTCAAGCTGAACAATTTATAATAGAGTTTTCTAAAGCAATTTTGTCTTCAAATTCATCACCCATGGACTCCCCAAATCATTCAGCTATTACTACTAGGACATGGTCCCCTACCCCTTGGGTTTCCTCAAAGCAAATTTTGATAGGGCCTGGATGGCTATAGAGAAAAATGTTGGGGTCGTGATTATTTTTCAAAATAATAACGAGGAAGTTATGACTTCTATGACAATGAATTGCAAGAATATTATCTAAGCGGAACACTGCGACTCTGTGAGACATTTGCCTTCTTCCTTGCTACTTAGTTCTTTCATCAATGACTTTCATCATGTTATCTTTGAAGGATATTCTCTCAACCTCATCAACAAGGTTTTTGATTAGGATGCCGATTCATCGAACCTATCTCAATTAGTTGAAGATATTAGAGACGGGCTAAAACAATTTACGTCCTACTCGTATACTCACATTTTGTGGTCAACAAATCGAGCTGCGGATATGCTAGCAAAAATTGGGTTGTCATCTAACTGTAATAAGATCTGATTGGAGGATGTTCCTCCATAGATCTATAAAATTGTTTATGCGAATTTAGTTTATTAATGAAGATTATCTTTTCTTTCGATTTTATTTATTTATTATTATTTTTTTTATTTTTATTTTTATAATAATTCTCACATCTTACACTATTAATAGTGTAGGATCATTAATCACTTTTTGGTGATCAAATGATGGTCACACGACTTTTGTTTTACCATGTGGCATGCGGCTTTTCCCAATTTACCATGTGTCTGTCTTGGCAGACATATTTCCTCGCCATCACACCAATTGAATCGAGTCGAATGGTGAACCAGTTCACTCCGAATCAATTCGCCATTCCCAGGGTTCGATAGCGAATTAACGTGCCTTCACAACACCCCTCGTATTAAATCTACAACCCTCCGTTGCATAAAACAATAGTGGTTTAATCATTTTTATTTCATTGAGTCTGCCCCGCCATGCGAAGGTCACCGATGCTTCGAACGTTGAGTCAAAGATTTGCATCCAAAAAATCTTTATCATCTAATTTAGACGAGCGGCTAACATAATATTTTCAGATCTTAGATAGTACCCATCCATTTTAAAGATGTTTGAACACTTTAAATGATAAGAAAATTAACTATCATTCTGCCTCGGTAGGAAGATTTACCGAGATTCTAAACCGCACTAATTAATATAATTATAGCAATACAAATGGCACAAAAAAGAAAGAAAAAGAGCATCAACCGCACTTTTATCTAACCATTAAACCCGAGACTTAAACATGATATGTAGCTGAGACAGAGCAGGGTCCAATTGAGTCTTGTGCTCAACCCCATCTAATGTGTTGAACTTGCTGAAAATGGCTTTGTGCCGACACCATGCGTTCGATTTCGCTACTGTTTTCTTTAACTTCTACGCTTCCATCAGAATCTTCTTCGCAATCCGATCGAGAAGAAGATCACATAGAAGCAAAATAGAACCCATTAGGTACCTTAGTAGTGGACAGTGGTTACACACAGGATCAACCTGTTGTTGCAGCGATGCTTGGTGTTGTTTCTAAGGGGTAGACGTTTTAGAAAATTGGTGCTTTCACGAATTTTAGAACTTCAGAAAATCGTGAAAGCACTATTTTTTACAATTGTTTAAAAAGAAGGTGCTTCCACAGTTTTCTGAAGTTCCAAAATCCGTGAAAGCTCCATTTTTCTAAAATGCTAGAATAAACGTGCTTTCACAGTTTTCTAAAGTTCTAAAATCCGTAAAAGCACCATTCTCACAAGTCAAATGTCACTAGGGACAAGGAAACTGGCAGGAACAGACTTAGAACTCAGGACCAGCCAGGCAGAGGCCCAAACTCAGAAGTAGGGCCCAACCAAGTCCAATTAGAGTCAACTTGGATGCTATTGATAGGTCAACATTTCGGCCCAATCTCAACCATCAGAAAAATGGTCCACATTTTTTGACTTGGTATCAGGTACCTGTTCTTGAGCACTGGCGCCGATGATTGAGTCAATCTTATTCTGCCAATATAGTAAAGCCTCAGAAGGTGCACCGCTATTTAAAAGCACATAAGTCAGTGAAAATACCCTTTTGACATCTTACTGATTCTGCAATCATAAATATTCGTGTCATGGCTAGCGAGAGATTGACCAGAGCACCAACAAATATACTCTGGGTGGAGTACCTAATAATACCCAGGGCCGCAAATTGGTCGGGTTTGTTTTTGGGTTGAGTTAGTTACCTGACCAAATTGGAGTAGAGTCTACTCCAATTTGGTAGTTACCTCCTATCCTGATATCACGTCAAGTTCGATTGGGTTTAGACCAAATTGGGCCTATTACAAGATAGGGTTTGGTGCAGTTCTTATTAAGAACTCAGGACCCGAACCCAACTCATACCCGAACCCAACCCATTTATGAAAAAGTGGGGATTTCAACCAAGTAGCTTTAATAGAAACCACGGAATCTTCTGGGGCACCTGCACCCAAAATCATTAATTGCCTTATATCAGACAATGGAGATCACATTTTGATCCGACCAAAAGGATCAAGTTATAAACCCGACCTAATAAAAATCTTGGGTTAGGCGGGTGGGGTGTCGGGTCAATCCGACCCGTTGGCAGCCCTACGCGGAACCCCATATCAAATATGTTAAAATATCGGATTATTCACCCAGCATGGCCATTTGCGTTACCTAATGTAGCACCTTTCTATTGAAAGAAGTTTGCATAGTAAAATGGTGTTTAAATGATCTTACACCATTAAAACTAGACTTTCTATCCCACACCATTGAAGTATGATTTATCATTATACCATGTGGCGCACATCTGTAAAATTCTAAATTGTACAAGTGGCAATCCATTATTGGAACACATCTCAGCCCAAACAAACATCCCTATAAGTGAATGTGAACCATTCAATTGATGAACTTTAATATCATCCATTAAAACTTAAAACAACAGTTTATATTATAGTCTACAAATTGGATGGGCCAACAATCATATTTTGGACGGCTTAGATCTCTCAGAGATCTCAACCGCTCCATCCAACGGCTATATGAAGCGTTGCTCCTTTTCAAATTCAAATTCAAAAAGTTGCACTTTTATAAGCGGATACGAAACGATTAGTTGCCCATTAGACTTGTCCAAACCCATGAATAATCTGACCATTGGATCTAACAGATCGAAAAGTCAAACTTCTTCTTGCGACTATGCAAAATGCAAAGTGTGTGCCTAAAGCGCCAATGCGCCTAAATGCCACGCACACGTGCACAAACAAGACAGCACGCTGCTAGGCACACTCTACTGTTCTTATTGTCAAGCAATAATAGATAATTGAAAGTTCTATATATAACATTGACCACTTATAACATTTACTAATGTGAGACTATTTATTTGCATACAAAAATTGAGAACTTCTATTGCCTAAAAATCAACTCACAAAACTAAAAAATCGAAAGGAAGTTTTATTATTTTTTAAATTATTTACAATATTTATTATATTCTAAAGTAATAAATAAATATAATAATTCCCCACAATTTTCAAATAAAATAAAGACACCAGTAACAAAAATATGTGCATACCATGAAAGGTACCTTTTGAGTTTGAACTTTTACGTAGTGCAAACTTATCAAAGTTTTATCAGGGTGTACAAAAATCATGGTCTTGAACTTAGGACCCTATGTGACAAGACCGGATAAATAACACACATATATTTTCTTAAGATCGAGTTTTCTATAAAAATAACACTATTATGGCCTTATGCTTATATCCTGGTTTCATGAATCCCTTTTGAGAAAAATCATAATCTTATAGGAAGCGGCTGCACCTCCACATTCACATAGGTAAGTCTGTCGAATATATTTCTGTAATCAAACACATCAACATAAAATATTATACACTTATTAAAAGTAAATATCTATCCTCCTCTTTTTCATTACAGGTTCCAAACACTTTACACCTGTCTTGGGATGAATATTTTAACTAAATTAAAGTGGTTGCACCTCCACATTCACATAGGTAAGTCTGTCGAATGTATTTCTGTAATCAAACACATCAACATAAAATATTACAGATTTATTAAAAGTAAATACTCATAATTTTCTTTTTCATTACAGATTTTAAACACTTTACACCTGTCTTGGGATGAATATTTTAAATAAATTAAAGTGCTTTTAATCATCACTCTCATGTCATACTCTTCTAATGAACTTAAGGATTTATTGTACAAATATTAAGTTGAATTTCTGACATAAGGGATCAATTATATGATTTTAATCCTCTTCCATTAGATATTTTATTTACTAATTCTTTATAAAATCCTTTGATAAACGAATCAACCAAATTATTATTGATCTAAATTGAGTTTATCTCAATTACTCCATCTTTGAGTAACTCTCTAATATAACGATGTCGTATACCTATATCTATTATTTTCGTTATAAATTTTATTATAGGTTTTTCCTCTTGTAGTCTCACTATCACAATTTATTGTAATAGGTGATATAGGCTTTGGCCACATAAGAATTTTCAAGAGTAAATTTCGAAGTTATTTCGCCTCTTTACCACATGTTGTTAAGGCAATAAACTCATATTCCATTGTGGAATGAGTAATATATATTTGCTTTTTAGATTCTCATGAGATCGCAATACCATCGAGAGTGAATACCCATTCACTTGTTGCCTTGGTTTCTTCGAAATCTGAATTTCAACTTCTATCATTATTTCCTTCTAAAATATTAGGAAAACGAAAATAATTTAATTCATAATTTAAAGTTCTTTTTAAATATCTAAATACACGAGATATAACATTCAAATGATCATAATCTGAATTACTATTATATCTACTCAAATTTTCAACTGCATATGCTAAGTCAGGTTTAGTACAATGCATTGCAGACATCAAACTACCGATTACTCTAGCATACTAACTGATTTACAGATCTACCTTTATTATAATAAAAAATTGATACTATGATCATATGGTGTAGATGCAGGTTTACTATCTAAATGATTATATTTCTTGAGAATTTTTTCAATGTAATAAGACTGAGTCAAAGTACGCTCATTATCATTTCTTATTATTTTGATTTCTAAGATGACATCGACATTACCCTTATCTTTCATATCAAAATTAGAAGAGAGAAAAGATTTAACATCCATTATACTATCTAAATCAGTACAAAATATAAGCATGTCATTTATATATAAATATATAATAACTCCTTTATTTGCAGAAAATTTATTATAAGCACATTTATCTGATTCATTAATTTTGAAATTGTTAGAAACAATAAGACTTTCAAATTTTTAATGTTAATGTTTAGGAGTTTGTTTTAAACCATAAAGAGATTTAATTAATTTGCAAACTTTATACTCTTGTCTGGTCCTTACAAAACGTTACGGTTGTTCCATATAAACTTCTTCTAATTCACCGTTTAAGAATGAGATTTTTATATCAATTTGATGAATTTGTAAATGATAAATAGAAGCAAGTACTATTAAGATCCTAATAGCCGAGATTCTGGCTATCGATGCATGAGTATAAAAAAAGTCAATACATTCCTTTTATCACCAATCTGACCTTAAACTTATCTATAGTTCCATCAGCTTTTACTTTTCATTTGAAAATCCATTTACAGCTTATAAGTTTAAATCCTTCAGGAAGATCAATTAGTTTTCATATTTTATTACCCATTATAGATTCTATTTCATCATTTATTACTTCCTTTCAAAAAGTAGTATCTTGTGATTTCATAATCTCATCAAATGTTAAAGGATCATTTTCGATATGAAAAGAAAACATGATTTCCTTTACTTATTTTGATCTTGTTCCTTCTACTACAAACATATAAAAAGCTGAACCAAAAGATTTTTTTTTTCGCATTCTTTTACTTCTTCTGAAATCCATATTTTCTATATTTTTAAAATTTATAATTAGTTTTTATTTATCAGAATTTTTATTAATTCTAGAAGTAGAAGATAAATAAAGTTCATAAATTCAGCATCTCTAGATTCAATTATACTATTTTGATCAATTGCACCCTTAGATTCAGTTACCAAAAATCTATAGGCTTTACTGATTAATGAGTATCCAATAAATACATAATCAATTGCTCTATTACCTAATTTGGATCTTTTAAGATCTAATATTCTAACTAGTGCACGACACCCCCATACTTTGAGGTATTTAAGATTTGATTTTCTTTTCTTCCATATCTCATAGAGAGTTATGATAGAACTCTTTTGTGGCACTCTATTTAAAACATGACAAGCTGTGAATAGTGTTTCACCCCATAAATTTAAATTTAAATTAGAATTTAAAAGTATGACATTTACCATTTCAATTAAAGTTCAATTTTTTTTTATTATTGTACCATTTTGTTGAGGAGTGTAAGGTGCACTCATAAGATGTACGACCCCCACATTTTCATAAAATTCACTAAAATTATTTAAAGTGTATTCTCCTCCTCTATCAAATTTTAAAGTTTTAATTCTAAAATTTAACTGATTTTCAACTTCTGCTTTATAAGTTTTGAATTTTCCTAAAGCTTCATTTTTATGTTTTAGCAAATAAATATAAGTATATTTAGAATAGTTATCAATAAATGTTATAAAATATCTATTTCCTCCTCTAGTCAAAATGCTATTTAAATCACAAATATCAATATGAATAAGTTATAAAATTTGAGATTTTCTTTCTACTTTATTGAAATATTTTCTAGTGATTTTAGTTTAAACACAAATTCTATAATTTTCATGAATATTTTTCTCACATCTAGGAATTAATCCTAATTCTATCATAGAATTTAAATGATTAACTTTGACATGTCATAATCTATCATGTCATAATAAAAGAGAATCAATAATATAAACAGAAGAAGACATTTCATTGATTATATTCAACTTAAACATCTTATTACAGACATATCCTTTCCCACAAATACTTCACCCATAGTGATTACAACTTTATCTAATCCAAACACTAACTTGAAACTATGTTAATTGAGTAAATTGGTCGAAGTCAGATTCTTACGAATCTCAGGACATACAGTACACTGGTCAAAGTAAGAGTTTTAACAGAGGTTAATTTGAAATTGATTTTCCGTTAACCCTTGACCTTTGCAGTTGAAGCATTCTCCATGAAGAGCTCTTGTCCGTTCGTGTCCTCCACATAGTTGGAGAATAAAGATTTACAATTAGAAACATGCTTAATGGCACCATAATCGATCCACCAGTCTTTTTCTTCAGTCACATTCGCTTGAGATTCTTTCTCTCTTTTCAGAAGTCTGCAATCCTTTTTGAAATGACCAAATTTTCCACAGTGATAACAAATGTCTTTTATCTTCTGACCCTGATGACCTTGGGTCTTGTTTTTCTTATTAGCCTTATTAGAATTGAAGGTGCCTTTTCACTTTCTATATGATTTGGACATGCTAACTTCTACCATATGAGCCTTTAAAGTTTATTGAAATTGCTCGTCTTTCTTGTCATGAACATGAAGTTCGTCTTTGACTCAAAGATGGTGACACAACTCTTCAAACGAAAGTTATTTCTTTTTTATGTTTGATAGTCTTCATGCAATCCTTCCATGAGGTAGGCAATATGTGGATAATTGTATGATTGTGAAAGATGAGATCTAATTTTATGTCCTCTTGATTAATTTGGTCAATAATACTGAATCTCATAAACTTGATCGAAAATTGATTTATTATCAGTCATTTTGTAATCTAAATACTGACTTACAATGAAGCTTTTTATACTTTGTCTTCAGCGCCTCCCAAAGTTTCATTGCAGACATCATGCTCTGGTACACATTAAAAAGTGAATTTGTCAACATATTGAGAATATGCTCTTTGCAGATATAATCATCTTGCTCTCATTTCTGACGATTACGAGCATTGATAAGAGATTTTTCATCAAAATCTTTAGGCTCCATGGGTTTTGGAGTGCTTAGGACATAAGCAACTCCCAAAGTCGTCAATAGGAAATGTAGTTTTTATTGTCATCTTCTGAAGTTGTTGCCGTTGAATCACTCCAATTTGATGAAGTCGTAATTCATCACTTTTAGATTTGAAGCTATGAAAATATAGAATAAAGTTTTAAAGATGTTAGAAAATATTACGATCAGAAATCCGAAAATGATAAAATGGGCAAGAGAAATTGGCCTCGAGACATGTAGTCGTTATCTTTAAAACGCTATTCGCTCCCTACTCGAGTAAATCCTCAAGTTTGCAAAAGGGTTCTAGTGAGACATTTCCAGGATACACTAAGCTCAATCTCTTGGATGCGATTCGTTACTTTGCAACAGTAGAGGATTACTCCAGAAAACTCAATCTGATGAAGTACCAACTAAAAGAAGAAAACAAGAGAATTCTCAAATTTTAATGCAAGGAAATTCGATGAATTTCAGAGTGTTTAAATATGTGTCAAGAGTTCTCCTTTTATAGATCTCAAGTGTCTTTTCAATATGACTGTTGGACCAACAGTCATATTTTGGACGACTCAGATCTTTCAGAGATCTCAACCGCTCCATCTAATGGCTATATGAAACGTTGCTCTTTTTTAAATTCAAATTCGAAAAATTACATGTCAGTTGTTTTTTAACCTACATTTTTTCTTAACTTGTTATTTCAATTTTCTTAAAATATGCATTTTTTCTTAAACTCGCGTCACCACATAATTTTTTTGAAACCACATAATTTTTTTGAAACTTGCATTTTTTTAAAAAACTTAGGTCATGTTGTGTAGCTGCGCCATTTTTTAATTTGTTTTAAACCTGACTTTTTTTTTTTATAATCTACATTTGTTTTAAAACCTATTGATTCTTGTGTTAAAAAAAAATATGTATTTTTTATTCTTTTAAAAGTATAGGTGCACAGAACGTGTTACTCAATATAGAAAATAGAAACGTGCAATAGGTATTAATTATTACCATCATACAATGTCAAGGTCTTAGGTTCGAGCCCTGCTTGCCTATCAACAAGAAAAAAGTATTATCATCAGGCTATGTATGGGTTAATCTTCTTCTATTAAATTAGTTAAATCTAACTAATAAAATAATTATTTTTTTCGATAAGTAAGCTCTGAGGTTATAGGATCCTCTCCCCTACTATTAAGAAAAAAAATATGTACAAGGAGGTTATAAAACTAAAGACTAAAAGAAAAAGATTAAGGAATCAAAGGAGCTTCGACATCACCATCTGTCACGACCCAAAATTCTATCCCATCCCGAAGGCCTAGAATTTCGAGTTATGACTCGCACGCATCCCAGATACGCTAATCAGACATACACATAATCAGAGTTCACGTGCTAACACGGTTCCACAAAATCCGTGAATCCAATAATAAAAGAATGAAATAAATGGACAGTCATAAATAAATGAGTACCTGCGATAAAATCCATGAAATATCTCATAATCAATGTAGAAATAAATATCAGACATAAATAAAAATACGAGGCTATAAATAAACAATAATTATACGAAACTAATCTCAGTACCGAAACTACTACTATTAGTAGTTGGCACTAGGATCGAGGTCAGCATCAAGGTCCTCTTGATAACCTACCATGTTGCCCTCTCAAGGCTCTTGGTACTCTGTGTCTGTCGGGTCAATGAAGTTAGCGCCAATAGGATCAAAATAGCAGCGTTCACTCCGTTGATATAATCACATGTAGCTGTTAGTTTTCGTAGGATGATTTTACTCAGTCACGTAAACTCAGTAGATACACCACTAATCCACCCTATACTGCTCATGTGTATTGTGGGCGTATCTTGTGAGTCATAATATTAATATGACAGTATAATCTGAAAAAAGAAAAAATGCATTTCTATATATATAGTAGAGTTCGTATAATATCATAAATGCAAAATCATGATCTAGACACACTACAATCCTAGCATACCTCACTATATCTCATAATATAGCATATCTTATTTTTATCCTCACATGTGTCTTTACATCGCATAAGAGTACCTACATACTCATAAATCCTAATATGACATATTTCAGAGTCGCTGCTCGAGCCTACCATGTGGGGGTCATCATAGTAGTTTACACCATAACATACTCATATATCCTATTTAGCCTATAAAGAGACAAGGTAATTGTAACTCATAGCATACTCATACTGTCTTCCCAGAGACCCGTCTTGACTGTAAGACGTTGTAGCCCTTACGGTGGCTACATAAGAAACGACAGTACATACTTAAGTTCTTAATCTTATGCTAGCCTACATTATAGTGTCTTATTATCATACTCATATCTTATCTTACATACTCATATCTTAACATACTCTTACAACCTGGATCTATAGTGAGCTATGGTGCGATAAATTTTATCCATCACGCTTCTTAAGGGATGGGTTTTGATATAACTTGGATGCATTTCGTGTGACAAGCCATACTACCATAGAGGTGTTGCATCATACATGAATGCCTACGTTCTGAGTTTTATGTGACCGTGAAAGAAATCCCACCATAACTAATGCCTAAAAGTCGAATGTCATATCATACTCCTTAACTTAATCTATCATATTTCAAACTTAAGAGTGATAGGGTCACTGTATATAGCACCGTGTATGAGGTTACACTAAATTCGCACTCACCATACTTGTCATGATGTCTTATACCACCATGAGTTATGAGGCATGCGAATGCGGTGTGATCCCCGTTTCGATATCATATTAGCGAATCACCACGTCCAAGCGTAGACATGATCTCACACTCTCGCGTAAATGATCTAGCATATCCTTAACTCATATAACATTCAGGTGGTAGAAATTATCCTCTTATTTTGCTTAGTAGATGGATTGAGTATAAAGTTACATTATATATATATATAAGACATCATTACACGTAAAAGGTATAAAGATATAAAGTTTAAATCTATCAAGACTGTTGATCATTTTGGTCATGATACATCAGGGATCGAGTACTTGATACTCCATCAAAAGATATCAATGATTAAGGACATTAGACCTTGAATCGATTATGAAATTTGAATCCAATGTTAGGTCTCAAATAGAGTGTACAAAAGAGCATAAAGAAGGCATACACCAGAATAAAATCAAATGAAGCATTTTTATAGAAATTTTGGAAAGTCGATCGATCGGTTTTGAAATCGATCGATCTAATTTAAAAGTGAAGTTGGAAAGTCTGTTCTGACGAGGATCAATCGATCGATCTATATCTAAAACAAGTCACTTAGTTCTATCCAGATTCGATCGGTCGAAAAATAAAATAAAATAGTAGATCGATTATGTCTAAAATCGATCTAATATTAGAATCGATCGATCTAAAATATAATGCAAAGAAGACATTTGATTCAGTTCAGAATCGATTGATCGATCTTGGAATCGATCGATCAAAAATGAAAAGTATATATATATATATATATATATATATATATATATATATATATATATATATATATATAATGGTTTCGGTCCATAATCGATCGATAGAATTTAATAAAAAGAATAGGTAAAACAGTTCGGTTTAAAATCGATCGACTATATAATGAAAATATATCTCTTTGCTCGGCCCAGAATCGACCGGTCACAACTTGGAATCAATCGACCAGTTTCGAAATTTTTGCACTTTTTAGGATTATGAAAATAATATCTAAAAAGACAGAAAAGTAATTAAAATGCAATTATAGCTAGGGTTAGTTATTCCATTCTTTTTAAAAGTAATTTTTATATGAAAATAAATACAATGGTTCATTTTATTTAGCCACCCTACTCGACATGATCAGAAAAGTACAGAGTGGATTGATGAGTGCCCACCTATTGAAGCATGAACGGTAGATCTACGACGATTAGGGTTGAAGAGATCGACGTCCAACACATCGGTTCGTCCAAATTTTCTCCTTCTTCCTCTTTGATCTTGATGGTGAAAATAGATCACAGTAGTTCTTGTGGAGGAGCACACGAAAGTTTTGAGGGAAGAGATTAGAGAGAGGTTGGGAGAGATGAGTTGAAGAAGAAATGTTGTGACGGCTAGAGTTTCTTAAAAAAAGAGAAGAATAAGAGACAGCTAGGGTTTCTTAGGAGAAGAGAAGAATAAGAGACGACTAGGGTTTCTTAAAAGATTGGAATAAGAAAAGATAGTTATATTTTTTTAAAATAGGATAGGTTCCGGTGTGGAATGCTAATACCGTGCACAACGCTAAACATTATCTAACACCATTAAAAATAAAGTAAAAAAAATTAGGATTGTTACACCATCACTCCCCAATCCCAATTCAATTAACATTAGTGGTTGAAGCCTATATTTTCATTCATACGCATACCAATCTGATCAATGATGTTCTTGAGAATGTTCTTCCTATGATATTCATTCTCATCAAATATTCTAGCATTCCTTTTATTCAAAATGTTCCATATTGTCGTCGCGAACTCAATCCTGATAAATATTGATCTATTTGAATCACTCTTCCCCCTCTTATTTAAATCTTGTAACTCTCCTTCAATGTTTCGAAAAGGATCTCTATTAATTTGCATCCTATGAAGAAAAGATCTCTAAATCCAAGAAGAATATTGGCAGCTAGAGAAAAGATGCTCATTGGTTTCTCTTTCCTTCCAACACAAGATATATCGTGAAGGGATAATCAGTCCTCTTTTGGAGAGATTTTCAATTGTAAGTAAGTTTAAAACTCCAAGCTATGCTTCAGGATATTATCTTTATGCCATAAAATTTTGCCCATTCTACTTGCAATCCAGGAGTTCTAATGGCCTTCCAAGCTGATTTGAGAGGAAATTTATTCGAAGGTCCTGCCTTCAAAATTATAGTCTTCCCTATGACATAGGCACAATGGAAGAGATCTTATGTCATGCTCTTTCCATCCTCAACATAGGAGGAAGATTTCACGGTCTCATTTCCAATCAGATCTTTGACAAGTGCATCTTCTGCTATATCTGACTGAATCATCAGTCTTCTACTACATACTTTAAGTTGTGGAAGATCATACACCCAAGGATCTTTTCAGAACCTATTTTTCTCTCCATTGCTTATGATAAAGGTAATATTTTTTATTGCATTATCCCTAATTTTTATTATCTCCTATCAAGACCATGAATGATCTTTAGTAATGCAATAAAACCATATATCAACAGTTCCAATATGTCTGGCCAAGAGCTAATTAACCCAAATTGATGCAGGATTATTCACCAAGGGCCAAAAGAGTTTCATAATAGCAGCATCCACTACAAAAAATAAGACTAATAGCGGCAGTTTTTTATTAAAAAAAACTGTCGCTAATAGTCTTATTTTTTGTAGTGATCATTCCAAAGTTTAAGCCTCCTTAGACTTAAACCTCTTTAATTTTTAGGCTTACAAATTTTATTCCAAGAAACGAAGTGCATAGATCTTCCTAGTGACTTCCAAAGAAAATTTGAAAAAATGGTTTCAATAATTTTCGAGGTTTTCTTAGGAATCAAAAAAGTGGAAGACTAGTAGATATAAAAGGAATTAAGCATAGATTTAATGAGTTCTAAGCTGCCCGCATACAATAAGAATCAACTATTTCAGCTTTCTAGTCTCTCCACGATTTTTTCAATTAGGCGGATACAAAGAGCATGGGTAAGGGAACTTGAAATGAGAGGAAGATCCAAATACTTGATAGGAAGTACACCTCAAGTGAAATTAAGGGTATCGCAAATAACACTAGAATGCAGACAATTTTGTGTTGATTAACTTAGAGGCCAGACACATGAAAAAAATTATCTAAGCAATTTTTTAATTCCTCTTACAGAATGCATCGGGTCATCAAAGAAAAGTAAGAGGTCGTCCTTAAAAATAAGGTGAGATATAAGAAGACAATTTGTATCACTAAAAGTACGGATGTTATCTTTTAAGATACATTTGTCCAACATACAAGTGAAAGATTCCATAGCGAGAGTGAAAAGAATGAGAGAAAGCGGTCCCCTTGCCAGAGTCCATCTTTTGAGTTGAAATAATCATAAGGAGATCCATTTATAAAGACTGAAAAGGAAGGGAATCTACTCGTTTGTTTTTCACCCACTGGTATAAGGAATTGGGAAAGTTCTAGGCTGAACCAATCCGGAGGCTGATACGTAGATTTTGAGCCTTGGTGCAAATATTGGGATACCCAATACAGCGGGGATATGCGAGTATGCAATACACACAAATAATCACCAGCTCACTTCTTTTCTCACGCGCCACAATGGTGCCCCTCTCTCTCTCTCTTAACTTCACCTTTTCCCCACGCGAGCACAATAATGTAACAGGTCCACTTGCAATCATTTCTACAGAAGAAAATATACGTGGTGGCAATTGGCATTTGCGAATTTTTTTAGACATGGGCAGTGAGGAATCTTATCTTCCTTTTCTAACTATAAAATAAAGGCAGTCATTACTTGCACGATTTTTAAGTGATTGCATCGAATTTAAAGAAAAACTTGGTGTTTTACAGACATGTTATATGTAAAAATATAAAAATATAATATGAGCCGTCTGATTTAAAGTTTATGATCAATAGTACTATATTACATAAAATTTGGGCAAAACATAATACTTGTCGTATGATCTATTGTAAAACTGATAGAATTATATAATAGTGTTTGACATCATTTAATTAAATGATGAAAATTATATTTTGTTTTAATCTTTTGTGAATGAAATCTTTAAATCAAATGGCTTAAATGATATTTTTATATAGTAGAGATCGAAAATTTACAAGTCTTTATTTTAAATTCGGTTCAATCTAGTGCAATCACTCGAAAAGCGTGCGCAAGTAATGGCTCCTTTGTGAGTAAACATCTATCCATTCAACCGTTGATGCTACCCAAAAGCACTGATGACACACCGTCCATGTCAAGCAAGCCTTGAGTCAACTAGTCAATCCACTCATACTTCATCTACAACCAATCAACCATCCTCCCTCTCCTATATGGTAAGTCTATATAAAGCCCAACTCACTCCCTTATATTTTTTTATGGGGAAGCAAATTCCCTTATATTTTTTATGGGGAAGCAAATTAACATGGAGGTCGCAGTAGGTGGCGGTGGTGGCATGGTTCAGCTAGCGGCACGTATAATCTTGGGCCGTTGGTTCATGGTGTTCGCGTGTTTTCTGATAATGTCGGCAGCCGGTGCAACGTACATGTTCGGTATCTACTCACCGAACATAAAAGAAGCGTTGGGCTACGACCAACAAACCCTCAACACTCTCAGCTTCTTCAAAGACCTCGGCGCCAACGTCGGCATTATCTCTGGCCTCATCAACGAAGTGACGCCACCGTGGGTGGCCCTCCTCATCGGCGCCCTCATGAACTTCGGTGGCTACTTTGCCATATGGCTTGCGGTAACCGGCCGCATCTCGCGGCCCCAACTGTGGCAGATGTGCCTTTACATATGTATCGGTGCCAATTCGCAGTCGTTTGCTAACACCGGGGTGGTCGTCACCTGCGTAAAGAACTTCCCAGAGAGCCGCAGCATCGTGCTAGGCCTCCTTAAAGGCTTCGTCGGCCTCAGCGGGGCGATAATCACCCAACTCTACTACGCAATCTACGGTAACGATTCCAAGTCTCTCATTCTCCTAATCGGATGGCTCCCTGCGGCTATATCGATCGTCTTCGTGTACAATATTCGAATTATGACAGTGGTTCGGGAACCTAATGAGATCAAGATGTTCTACTCATTCCTCTATATTTCTCTAGCTCTTGCCGGATTTCTCATGTCGATGATCATCGTCGAGAGACAGGTGAAGTTTTCGCAAGCCGAGTACCGTGGATCGGCTGCAGTTGTCGTCGTAATTCTCTTCCTCCCGCTCGCTGTAGTCATTTGGGAAGAAGTTTTCCAGTGGAAGCGTCTCAAAAATCAATCTGTAAACAATCCAATTTCTTCTTCCCCAACGAAGATCGTAATCAATAAAGAAAACCCAGTATCAGTTCCACAACAATTGATACTACCCCCACTTAATCAGCTCATAAATTCACCAGAGCAACCAATTTCTTCTGAAAAAACCAAGTGTTCTCGCCTCACCGTTATCTTTAGTCCCCCCGAAAGAGGCGAAGACTACACAATTCTCCAAGCTCTCGTAAGCGTCGACATGCTCATCCTCTTCTTCGCGTCGATCTGCGGTGTGGGCGGCTGTTTAACGGCGATTGACAACTTGGGTCAGATCGGGCAGTCGCTAGGCTACCCGAAAACCAGCGTCGGCACCTTCGTATCGCTAGTCAGCATATGGAATTACTTAGGAAGAGTTGCATCAGGCTTCGGATCCGAAATCTTCCTCAAGAAATATAAGTTCCCTCGTACTCTAGTGTTAACTCTCGTTCTTCTTCTCTCTTCGGTGGGTCACCTTTTAATCGCTTTCACGTTTTCGGGCTCCATCTACATCGCTTCGGTGATCATCGGCTTCACTTTCGGCGCTCAATCTCCATTGCTCTTCGCCATCATATCGGAAATCTTCGGTCTCAAGTACTACTCCACCTTATTCAACTTTGGCGCCGTCGCCAGCCCGATCGGGCTGTATATACTCAATGTGAGGGTCACCGGCCGCTTGTACGACCAAGAAGCGGCGAAGCAAAATGCGATCAAGGGAATCGTTCGAAGATCGAATGAGGAGCTGACTTGTATTGGGGTGCAGTGTTTCAGAATGTCCTTCATCATAATCACAGCGGTGACCCTTTTCGGAACTCTGGTTTCTCTAATATTGGTGATGAGAACAAGGAAGTTCTATAAAAGCGATATCTACGCCAAATTCCGAGAAGAAGCGGGGGCGGGGGAGATTGAGATGAATCTTGACGGCAATGGTGAGTCTAATGGAGTTGAGAGGAAGAAGAACAAAGGGTAATTAGTAGTTATAAATTGCTTTAATTTTCAAAGTTGAACAGAGTCAACTCAAGGGTACTCGGATATGAAAGAGGGACCGAGTAAACCGGGCTCCTTAGTTACCAAAAATTCGACTAAGTTCGAACCGAGTTTGGAGAAAAGTAACGTTGTTCGGGCCGAGTTTTTACACGAGGTTTTTTTTTATTTTTTTATTTTTATGAAAAGCTTTTACACGAGTTGTTACTTCATTGTTAGTGAAAAATTAGAGGTGGTGGAAGAAGAAAGAAAGAAAGAAAAGGGATATATATATATATATATATATATATATATATATATAAAAAGAGATAGAGAGAAAGCGCAGGTACCCTTATTCACACACCGTGGAAGTGCTCTCTCACCCAGCGTGGAAAAACCCTCCACTAGAAAAGGAGTATTTTTAAATCTACACTCTTGACTTTATTTTTGTATTATGTTTTTTTTATTGGGGGTGAGAAAGCAGTCTCGTGAGTACGAATAATGGTACTCCAAAAAGAATTTTATGTACACCAGTCACCGGGTGATGGAGGGTTTTTTTTTTATTTTATTTATTGACTTTCAAAGGTTTTTGGGAGTCCCAATACTTATGAAAGTCAACGATTTGCGGGGAAAAGTCTCTTCTGTGATTGGTAAGTGTCAAAAATCGACGCCATTAACATAGGTTTTTGGGTACCGTTATTCATACCAGTGAGACTGTATTCTCACCCAGTGTTTAGAAATTCCTCTAAGGAGGACTCTCTTAAAGCTCACACCCTTGCTTTATTTTTGTTTTTTCTTTACGGGTGAAAAAGCAGTCTCGTGGCTTGTGAATAATAGTACCCGCAAGTATTTCCCTTCAAAGATTTGGTAGGACACTAAAAGCCTATCATCACAGGTTTTTTTTTTTTCTTCCAGAAAAAGAAAATTCTGTTTTTAAATTCTTAGAGGTCATTGTTTGTAGTGATTAATTCTGTTTTTAAATTCTTAGAGGTTATTGTTTGTAGGGATGTAAGTTTGACCCCCAACATCGAAATAGAACTGAAAACCGGCTCGCCTGAACTGCCCCCCAAATCGACACAAATCGAACCGAACTGAAGTGAAATCGGTTCGATTTTCGATTTGGGTAGCTGGAAACCAAAAAATGAATGGGTAGGTTGAGTAAACGACCCCTTAATGGGTGAAAATCGGCCGGAACCGGACCAAACCGACCCGAACAAACTGAACCTGAACTGAACCGAATTGAATGGTAGTTGAACTAGTAGTGACCGACCGATATAAACCGATAGGTGACCGGCGGTTGCCACTTGTTACCTTAAACCCAACCCGACCCGACCTGACAGCCTGTAAAAGATACTTAAGCCTTAACCCTTTGCATCCTCTTCCCCAAATCCTTTGTCGCGGGCAAAAAAAAAAATTTAGAGACGTGCGATTTTTAAGACCACTGAAACTCTAATCGGCGAAGAAGATAAGTTGACGTTCATCGGATTCTGGCCAACAACCTCTATCAGTTTCATCGGTTTGTTGTTGCACCAACCTAATTACAAGAACTGAGAATGAGAAGATGAAGAAGAAAGGAAAATGTGTGTTCTCTTTCTCCCTCATTCTTTCTTTTTTCGCAAGCACAAGCATGGTGTTAATTTCTACACATTGGGCTGAACCCAAATTGACCGAACCGAATACCGAAAAAATCAGTTTTGGGTTCACTTTTGGTTTGGGTATTTTTGCACATTGGTACCCCGAGCTGAACCGATTCATATTTCGGTTCAATTTGTGGTGTGCCGAACCCAACACCGAAAAAATCGGGTTTGGTTCGGTTCGGTACACCGAACCTGCATCCCTAATTGTTTGCCCTATTAATTATGAAATAAGAAAATTTTGATTAACTTAATGACAAATTTTGTTTTCAACAATATTTCAGGAGGGTCATTTCAGTGTAAGTTTCATCGAAAATTCAAAAAAAACTTGGGAATTACAAAATATATAAAATGGATAAAGGTAGCAGGTAACTTACCTGGTTCTACATTAGTTTGCTACCATGTGGCACCCAATCACATGATAAAAGAACGGCTCGATGATCATAACTATTATGATAAGAAAAAATAAAAATACTCCATATAAAATTATGCAGTCAACGGAGTCAATTGCATGAAAAATGAACAGTAAAATCACATTTAGGACCACCGTTCAATTTTCGCTTAGTTGACATCATTGACCATACACTTTTTATATATTATTATTATTATTTTCTTCACAAAAGTTATGATCATCGACGCATTGATTTACGTGACACCCAATCATGTGATTGGATGCCACATGATAGCAAACTAATGTGGGACCAACTGAGTTATCTGGTCTGTGGTATCAAGCTACCTTTATCCATAAAAATATATGTAAAATTTTAAAAATAATTTCAAACATTTAAAAAAAGAAAGAAATTAGTCAAATTTAGCTAAATTCGAAATTCAAAATTTTTGATAGAATTGGTGAATGCACTTCAAATGATTTTAGTGAATTTTGTGAAAATGTAGTGGTCTTATATCTTACGACTGGACCTTACACTCAACAAAATCATGCAGGAGAAAGAAAAAATTGAACTTTAATACAATTGGTGAATGCCATACTTTTGAATTTCAGTTTAAATTTAAATTTATGAGGTGAAGCACTACTCACAGCTTGTCATGTTTTAAATAGAGTGCCATAAAAGAGTTCTACTATAACTCCCTATGAGTTATGGAAGAAAAGAAAATCAAATCTTAAATACCTCAAAGTGTGGGAGTGTCGTGCACTGGTTAGCTTACCAAATCTTAAAAGACCAAAATTAAGTAATAGAGTCATTAAACGTGTATCTATTGGATACTCATTAACCAGTAAAACCTACAGATTTTTGGTAACTGAATCTAAAGGTGCAATTGATCAAAACAATATAATTAAATCTAGATGCTGAATTTTATTAATATAATTTTTCTTCTATTCCTAGAATTAATGAAAATTCTCATAAAGAAAAATTAATTATAAATTCTGAAAATATAGAAAACATGGATCTCAGAAGAAGTAAAAAAATGTGAAAGGAAAATTCTTTTGGTTCAGATTTTTATATGTTTATAGTAGAAGCAACAAGATCAAAATAAGTAAAGAAAACTATGCTTTCTTTTCATATTGAAAATGATCTTTTAATATTTGATGAGGCTATGAAATCACAAGATCCTGTTTTTTGGAAGAAAGCAATAAATGATGAAATAGAATCTAGAAGGGTAATAAAACATGAAAACTAATTGATCTTCCTGAATGATCTAAACTTATAGATTGTAAATAGATTTTCAAACAAAAACTAAAAACTGATAGAACTATAGATAAATTTAAAGCCAGATTGGTGACAGATGAAAGGTATTGACTTTTTTTATAATTATACACCGGTAGCTAGAATTTCGACTATTAGGATCTTAATAGCACTTGCTTTTATTTATCATTTACAAATTCATCAAATTGATGTAAAAATTGCATTTCTTAAATAATGAATTAGAAGAAGAAGTTTATATGAAACAACCTTAAGGTTTTATAATGACCGGATAGAAGCATAAAAAGTTTATAAATTAATTAAATATCTTTATGGTTTAAAACAAGCTCCTAAATAATAATATGAAAAATTTGAAAGTGTTATTGTTTCTAATGGTTTCAAAATTAATAAATTTGATAAATGTGTTTATAATAAATTTTCTGCAAATAAGGGAGCTATTATATGTTTATATGTAAATGACATGCTTATGTTTAGTACTGATTTAGATAGTATAATGGATGCTAAATATTTTCTCTCTTCCAGTTTTGATATGAAAGATATGAGTAATGTCATGTCATCATAGGAATCAAATTAATAAAAAATGATAATGAGCTTACTTTGACCCAATCTCATTACATTGAGAAAATTCTCAAGAAATATAATTTTAGATGGTAAACCTGCATCTACACTATATGATCCTAGCATTAAACTTTTTTTATAATAAAGGTAGATCTGTAAATAAGTTAAAATATACTAGAGTAATCGGTAGTTTGATGTATGCAATGCACTGTATTAGACTTGACTTAGCATATGCAGTCAAAAAATTGAGTAGATATACTAGTAATCCATATCATGATCATTGGAATGCTATGTCTCGTATATTTAGATATTTAAAAAGAACTATATATTATGGATTAAATTATTCTGATTTTTCTAATATTTTAGAATGATACAGTGATGGAAGTTGAAATTCAGATTCAGAAGAATCCAAGGCAACGAGTGGATGGGTATTCACTCTCGATGGTGTTGCGATCTCATGGGGATCTGAAAAGTAAATATCTATTACTCATTTCATAATGAAATCTGAGTTTATTGCTTTAACAACATGTGACAAAGAGGCAGAATGACTTCAGAATTTACTCTTGAAAATTCTTATATGGCCAAAGCCTATGTCACCTATTATAATATTGTGATAGTGAGGTTACAAGAGTAAAAGCCTCCAATAAAGTTTATAACGAAAAAATAGACATATAGGTATACGACACTGTTATATTAGAGAGTTACTAAAGGATTGAGTAATTGGGATAAACTCAATTCAGATCAATAATAATTTGATCGATCCGTTTACCAAAGGACTTTCTAGAGAATTAGTAAAGAAAACATCTATCAGAATAGGACTAAAACCATATAGTTGATCACTTATGTAAGAAATCTAATTTAATATTTATACAATAAATTCTTAAGTTCAATGGAAGAGTATGACATGAGAGTGATGATTAGAAGCACTTTTATTTAGTTAAAATATCCATCTCAAGAGAGGTGTAAAATGCTTGGAATCTGTAATGAAAAGAGAATAATGAGTATTTACTCTTAATAAGTCTGCAACATTTTATGTTAATGTGTTTGATTACAAAAACACATTTGACAAACTTACCTATGTGAATGTGGAGGTGCGACTGCTTCCTTTGAAATTATAGTTTTTCTCAAAAAGCATTCATGAAAATAGGATATATGCACAAGATCAAAATAGTGTCAATTTTATAGAAAACTCAATCTTAAGAAAATATATGTGTGCTATTTACCCAGTCATGTCCCATAGGGTCCTCAGTTCAAGACTATGGTCTCTATACACCCTGATAAGACTTTGTTAAGTTTGCACTAAGTGTTTAAACTCAAAAGGTACCTTTCTTGGTATGCACATATTTTCGGTACCGATGTCTTTATTTTATTTGAAATTTGTGAGAAATTATTATATTTGTTTATTACTTTAGAATATAATAATATTGTAAATAATTTTAAAGAAAATAAAACTTCCTTTTGATTTCTTCGTTTTGTGGGCTATTTTTTAAGCAATAGAAGTTCTCAATTTTTGTATGCAAATAAATAATCCTACATTGGTAAATGTCAAAAGTGGTTAATATTATGTATAGAACTTTTCATCTTCTATTAGTATTTGATAATAAGAAGAGAAGAGTGTGTCTAGCGTCGAGCCGCCGCGTTCGTGCATGCGTGCGGGCGCGTGTGCGTGGCGATTGGCGTTTAGGCACATTGGCGCTTTAGGCACACACACTTTGCACTTTGCATCGTCGCAAGAAGAAGTTGGACTTTTGATCAGGTACATCCAACGGTCAGATTATTCATAGGCTGAGACGACTCTAATAGGCCACCAATCAGTGGATTAATTCTATTCTATTGGGTCAAACGGATTGATCAAATGTTTACCGTTGGACCTAACTGTTTCATAACCGCTTATAAAAGTGTGCAATTTTTTGAATTTGAATTTGAAAAGGAGCAACGCTTTATATAATCGTTGGATGGAGCGGTTGAGATCTCTGAAAGATCTGAGCCATCCAAAATATGACTGTTTGTCCAACAATCATAACTGCATCAAATCCATCTCCCCCTTTTGTGTGTGTTGTGACAATATTTTAGAGACGTGTTATCATGCTCTTCAAGACTGCCCAAAGGCTAAGTATTGCTAGTTTTCTTCTTTGTTGGGAGCTAAAATGAACGGACTACAAAATCTCACTTTTAGGATGTGGACGGAGGATTTTTACCTTACACATGAAATGAAGCATATGGACAGATTTTTCATGATTGTTTGGGCGATATGGAATGAGAGGAACAATATTATTCATAGTGCGAAGGCTCGTGATCCTACTTTGATCTCTTTTCAAGCTGAACAGTTTCTAATAGAGTTTTCTAAAGCAAATTTGTCTTCACATTCATCACCCGTGGACTCCCCAAATCATGTAGCTGTTATTACTAGGACATGGTCCCCTCCCCCTGTGGGTTTCCTCACAACAAATTTTGATGGGGCTTGGATGGCTATAGAGAAAAATGTCGGGGTCGTGATTATTGTTCGAAATAATAACGGAGAAGTTATGGCTTCTATGACAATGAATTGCAAGAACATTACCTCGGCGGAACCCTGTAAGGCATTTGTCTTCCTCCTTGCTATTCAGTTCTTTCATCTATGTGGCTTTCATCATGTTATCTTCGAAGGAGATTCTCTCAACATCATCAATAAGGCTTTTGATCAGGACGCCCATTCATCGGACCTATCTCAGTTATTAAAAGATATTAGAGACGGGCTAAAATTATTTATGTCCTCATGTTTTCATGTTTTGTGGTCAACAAATCGAGTTGCGAATATGCTATGGAAAATTGAGTTGTTATCTAACTGTAATGAGATTTGGTTGGAGGATGTCCCTCTATAGATCTTTGAAATTATTTATGCGGATTTAGTTTATTAATGAAGATTATCTTTTCTTTAAAAATAAAATAAAATTTATTATTATTATTATTTATAATTCTCACATCTTAAACTGTTAATAGTATAGGATCATTAATCACTTTTTGTGATCAAATGACGGTCACACGGCTTTTGTTTTATCATGTAGCACACGGCTTTTCCCAATTTATCATGGCTGCATATGACATAGCTCTTTGATAGCCTCCGCCATAACAGAGTTTATCTGCTTTAGTTGATTTTCATTCTCTTTTCTAACTCCCTGTAACAGAGGATTTATCTGCTCTACCAGCAACCTCCCTGCTCTCTACTAGCTCCCTACCAGAGCAAATAAAATTTGCCTTGACAAGGAGTGAGTAGAGAGGAGGGTAAAACTATTGAACAGGTAAATCTTGCATAAAATCTTGCTATGCAAAGAGTTATCAAGGATAAGGGGTACTTGTTAAAGCAGGTAGCAGGATATTAGCAAAGAGGATAAGAACCTGCTAAAATAGGTGAACTCTGCTATAACAGGGGCTAGCAGAGACCTATGCCATACGCAGCCCATGTGCTTGTCCTGGCACACATATTTCCTCCCCATCACACCAAATTGGATCCAGTCGAATGGTGAACCAGTTCACTCCGAATCAATTCACCATTCCCAGGGTTCGATAGCAAATTAACGTACCTTCACAACACCCCTCGTATTAAATCTACAACCCTCCGTCGCATAAAACAATAGTGGTTTAATCATTTTTATCTCATCGAGTCTGCCCCTCCATGCAAAGGTCACCGATGCTTAGATCGTTGGGTCAAAGATCGCACCGAAAAAAATCTTAAAAAATCTTTATCATCTAATTTAGATGACATGCTAACATAATATTTAGAGATCTTAGATAGTACTCATCCATTTTAAAGATGTTTGACCGCTTTAAATCATAAGAAAATAACTAAGCCGAGATTTTAAACCACACTAATTAACATAATTATAGCAATACAAATGGCACAAAAAAGAAAGAAAAAGAGCATCAACCACACTTTTATCTAACCATTAAACCCGAGAATTAAACATGGTATGTAGCTGAGACAGAGCAGGGTCCAATTGAGTCTTGTGCTCAACCCCATCTAATGTGTTGAACTTGCTGAAAATGGCTTTGTGCCGACACCATGCGTTTGATTTCGCTACTGTTTTCTTTATCTTCTACGCTTCCATCAGAATCTTCTTCGCGATCCGATCGAGAAGAAGAACATAGAAGCAAAATAGAACCCATTAGGCACCTTAGTAGTGGACAGTGGTTACACACAGGATCAGCCTGTTGTTGCAGCAATGCTTGGTGTTGTTTCTCAGAGGTAGCCATGAAATGAACAAAGCTTTATTTTTGTCTGTTTTCTGAAACTCTTAAAACTAGAAACTCATTATATAGAAAGATTGTTTCTTAGAGGTAGCCAAGAAGGTTGCTTGGGTAGTAAGCGAGGGACTCACGAGTCAAATGCCACTAGGGACGCGGAAACTGGCAGGAACAGACTTAGAACTCGGGTCTGCCTGCCAGGCAGAGACCCAAACTCAGAAGTAGGGCCCAACCAAGCCCAATTACAGTCAACTTGCATGCTAATGAAAGGTCCACATTTAGGCCCAATTTCAACTATCAGAAATATGGTCCACATTTTTTGACTTGGTAACAGGTACCTGATCTTGAGCACTGGCGCCGGTGATTGAGTCAATCTTATTCTGCCAACATGGTAAAGCCTCAGAAGGTGCACCGCTATTTAAAAGCACATAAGTCAGTGAAATTACCCTTTTGACATCTTATTGATTCGACAATCATAAAAAAACGTGTCATGGCTGGCGAGAGATTGACCTGAGCACCAACAAATATACTCTGGGTAAAGTACCTAATAATACCTAGGGCTGTAGATGGGTGGGGTTTGTTTTTGGATTGGGTCAGGTTACCTGACCCAACTGGAGTAGGGTCTACTACCAACCTAAACACCTGTCCTGATATCACGTCAAGTTTGATTGGGTTTAGACCAAATTGGGTCTGGTTTGGATTTCGATTCAAAACTTGCACCCATACATATAGTTGGTCGTAGGACTTAGGCGGGCACTTAACTTTATTTGACTTGGACAAGCATATAATACTTCTACGTAGAAATCTCAACAAATCGGGTAGACTTGATACTTGGCCTGCTCGGGAAGGCATTTTTATTGGGCTAGGTACTGAACTTGACCTATTGAGCTAAGTTAGGCATGAAGTGTCAAATGCAATGTATAGGTATGGTTGGGTCGGGTTAAAGAAAAATTTGGTCGACTAAGCTCGAGTTACACGATATCCATAAATTGACCGTCTGATGGTGACCATTGATCTCAAGCTCCATAATGTGAAAGATTGAAAAGAAAATCGATCTCCATCATTTGGTTCACATCAGTTAATGATTTTTTGAATCTAGTGCACTTAAAGGTCTACTTGGCATAATTAGAGCTATCCTTTAAAGGAAAGACTTGGTATTTGGAAGACTTGGGCAAAGTGGAAACTTCATCTTATTCATTGGATTTGAAGGTCATGATCTAAAGATGTTTAATGCAAAATATTGGTATAAAATAAAATCTCTATCATATGATTCAAAGCAGTTAAATATGGATAAGATGATGACCATTTATTGTGTTAAGTCATATGAGAGAGATTGAAGATCTTTAGAATGTTACATTTAAATCAGAAAAAATTCGATAGTGTCTCCACATTTATATTAGCATGTGCAACTCACATGCACTTTTACTAGTCCATTAAAAAATTTCAAATATCATATGTCAATTATAATTGATTTAAAACTGAATAAAACTACTACTGCCTTCTACTGGAAATTCAAAGCCATCGATCAACAATTCTATAGAAAGAGATAAAAAATTTGGCAATGAAATTAGCAGGATCTGGCTACTACAATATGGTGATTACATAATTCTCACCATCAAAGAAGAAGTAGAAGAAGAAGAATATCAATCTCGGTAGCTTGCTCCCCATACAGGACTGGCTCTGGCTGAATAGTTTATGTATCATGAACGACATACTTCTATGATATAGAGATGATCCCTCTAAATAGCATAATTTTCCTAAACGTCGAAGTTCAAGAATTTAAACTCCGAACACAGTTTTGAGACGTAGATTTCTTATACTAGATAGTAAGGCCTCGGTCGGGTGATTATGAGCTTTTCCCCAACAAAGCTCAAAATCCTGCATATTATGAGCTTACTTAGATTCCTAACTTGTTGGTCTTAAGTTTAGTCAAACTCCTATTTTTCTGAGCTTTTCCCACAAAACTCAAGTCCATGTTGATAGAAGGAGAGAAAAGAGAAACTAAATAAATGAAGAAACAAACTTTCTTTCTATTCACTTGCATAAAACACATACAAGATGATCCTTATATAGACTTAAACATAACTACCATACACTTAGCACTTACCCACTATTCTACCCACAATCTTAGTAACTACCCACATTTAGCACTTACCCACAATTATACCCACAATCTTAGTAACTACCCACATTTACCACTTATCCAACAATCCCTCCCTTAAACTGATGTTCCAGACATAACATCTAGTTTAATAAGAGT
The DNA here is from genome assembly GCA_021018995.1 of Chloranthus sessilifolius. NCBI lineage: Eukaryota > Viridiplantae > Streptophyta > Magnoliopsida > Chloranthales > Chloranthaceae > Chloranthus > Chloranthus sessilifolius. The sequence continues at coordinate 193,067,885 of CM037584.1, forward strand.
TAAACTTTGAAACTAAACATTTGAAGTACAAACACTGAGTAGCTTCCTGAGCTTCTGAAATGCAGGAAGCTTGAGAGGTTTGGTTAGAATATCAGCGATTTGGTCTTCACTTCTGCAGTAAATAAGATTAATGACTCCAGTGGGTAAGTGCTAAGTGCATGGTAGTTATGTTTAAGTCTATATAAGGATCATCTTGTATGTGTTTTATGCAAGTGAATAGAAAGAAAGTTTGCTTCTTCATTTATTTAGTTTCTCTTTTCTCTCCTTCTATCAGTGGTATTAGAGCCAAGTTTGAGTTTCGAGGAGAGAAAAAGTGAAATTGATGGCTTCCGAAAGTTTTGTACAGCCAGCCGTTCCACGCTTTGATGGTCACTATGACCATTGGAGCATGCTCATGGAGAACTTCTTGAGGTCCAAAGAATATTGCACGGTTGTTGTTTCTGGAGTAGCAGAACCAGCAGAAGGTGTTGTGCTGACAGATGCGCAAAAGACAGAGCTCGAAGGGCTGAAGTTAAAAGATCTTAAAGCAAAGAATTATCTATTCCAAACAATTGATCGTTCAATCTTAGAAACCATTCTTTACAAAGACACGACTAAGCATATTTGTGACTCCATGAAGAAGAAGTACCAAGGTACGGCGAGGGCTAAGAGGCAACAACTTCAAGCACTTCGTTCGGAGTTCGAAATACTTCGAATGAAGTCAGGTGAATCAGTTACAAACTATTTTTCAAGAACGATGACAATCGTTAACAAGATGCGGATCCATGGCGACAAGACAGAGGATGTTCTCATTGTTGAGAAGATTCTTCTATCCTTAGACACCAAAATTTAATTTTGTTGTCTGTGCTATAAAAGAAGCTAATGATGTTGGTTTACTATCAATTGATGAATTACAAAGTTCTTTGTTGGTTCATGAGCAAAAACTTAATCAGACGGAAAAAGAAGAACAAATATTGAAGGCCTTTTCAGAAAATTACTCTACACCTAGTAGAGCTGATAGAGGACGAGGAAGAGGCATAGGTCGAGGTAGAGGAGGCAGATACAACAATGATCGTGGGAACCAACAACAAAATCATCATCATCAAGAAAGTCAATTTCAAAGAAGAGGCAGAGGACGTGGAGGCCACTACTCAACAACTTATAGATCAAAGTCAGCAGACAAGTCAAATATTGAATGTTTCAGATGTCACAGGTATGACCATTATAAATCAGAATGTCAAACTGATTTGAACAAACATAGTGGAGATCAAACTAACTTTGCAGAAAAGGAAGAAGATATATCTCTGTTGATGTTGTGTCACGTGAAGGAAGAATCTCAACAAAACATGTGGTATTTAGACACTGGTTGTAGCAATCACATGCGATAGAGAAGGATGCATTTTCTGACATGGATGAATCATTTCGCAGCTTTGTTAAGTTTAGTGACAACTCTACAATTTCAGTTATGAGAAAAGGAAAGGTAACAATCCAAACCAAAGAAAATTCCACCCACACTATCGCTAATATTTTTTTTGTACCGGATTTAAAGACCAACTTGCTTAGTGTGGGTCAGTTACAAGAAAAGGGATACGAGATCTCTATAAAAAATGGAGTATGTCAGATTAAAGATGCAAAGTTGGGCTTAATTGCTCAAGTTCACATGACGGCGAATCGTATGTTCCCACTTTATCTCCACAACATCGCTCATTCGTGTTTCTCTGCAAAATTAAAAGATGAGGCATGGCTATGGCATTTTCGCTATGGGCATCTGAATTTTGGCGGACTAAAAACACATATAAGATGATCCTTATATAGACTTAAACATAACTACCATACACTTAGCACTTACCCACTATTCTACCCACAATCTTAGTAACTACCCACATTTAACACTTACCCACAATTATACCCACAATCTTAGTAACTACCCACATTTACCACTTATCCAACACATGTGTTCTTGAGTTTTTACTTTCCTGGTTCAGAGGGGTATTTTGCATTTAGCTTTCCGAGCTCAAAATCTGAACGTCTATGAGTATTTTGCTAGGAAATTGGTATGTCGCTTTCACTCAGAAAAGCTCAGAACACACGGGTTTCAAAAAAAATTCTCAAACAAGAGAAAGGCTTGGAAAGTGTTCAGAAACATCACTTCCGGAGTCAACACTTCCGGAGTCAACAACTCAGACTGTGAGCCCTAAGATATGTGCAATCGCTAATGTTATGGTAATTGCATGGACCATGATACTATTATTCATTAAAAAAAATATTCTCATGGATATGCCAGATCTGTAACTACCAATGATACAAACAAATCAAATAACAAACTAACTACCATAATCCTCTTCCCTCCCAGCAAATTATACAACAAAAAAATGGGGAAAAAAATTTGTACCTCGGCATTTATATGATATTGAGCTGACCACCATCACTGGAATCTAATGGAACCAGTGGAGACTCACATGATTCGTCAAGATGAATCTGAGCATACTGACTAACCATCCCCAACTTCTCCCTAAAGATAATCTCTTTCTTCTCTTCTTCCGCCTTCTCTACCTTCTCCTTAGTCATCAAACTAACGTCCTCGGCCGCTTTGGCTACCATGTTCAGGGCGCTTGAGACCCAGGATGCCCCAGTCGATACAATCCGGTTGTTCATTATGACTGATCCGGCAGAACTAGCTGTGTGCTCAGCAGCAGCGAATGCCGATTTTGTGATCTCTGATACCTGGAATAGTTCATCTACTTCTCTCACCTTGCCGTTGACTGCAGCGGTCCCCACGCTAATCTTCTCGCTCAGGCCAATTTTACGGTCCAAGGAGGCCATTGTGGCAGAGGCATTTGAGATCAAATTGAGTCGATTGTCGAAATCTTTGGCCTTGTTGAGGGCGTCTTTCCCTAATACAAAGCCCTTTGCAATCATGCTGCTCACCACATCTTCAGCTTTCTTGACTGCTGAATCTGCACTTGAGATGTTCCTCTCCTTAGCGAAGGGGGAGCAAAAAAAAGGAAAAAAAGAAAGAAGAAAAGAATGATCAGTTTTATCTGCATGAATACAAGATATTTGTTTGTGCAAACTCTAATATCATTATCATTACCGATCAAAGAAAAACAAAACTACCTGCAAACTAATTGATACATATATGCCCATAGATTCAGCTTGTCCAATGAACACTTCTTGAATGGACCATGGTCCAAAAAACAGAGTGACAAAATCGATTTTTTGGAGTTCTTTTTTTGTTCAATCTTGCCCATTAATTTTTCATTTACCTTCAATTGCCATAAAATAGGTACTATGTGAGGATTAAACGAAACAATAAAAAGATATTGCTGGCATGGAAACCATGTATGATTGAAGGTGTAATCACATATTGCCCTTCCTGTAGGAAAAATTCATGCATGAAGGTGTTTCTACAATTACATGGAAAATTTGACTCCAAAATATCGAATGGTGGAATGAAGCTCCCAGCTTGACTTAACTCATTTCACAGCAGGATTTGTAAAGATTTCCTAACATCTCACAGAGAAAACCTATTTAAGCATGGATTTATCCATTCCAACAACTACTAAAAGAGTTGTTGCAGGACTTATAAATTATGAGAATTACCCATGAGGAAACAACATAAACTATGCAAAAACATAAGGAAATATAAAACTCAAGTACAACTTGGAAGACATGCATATGGGTTTGAACGCATGGATAACCAATGCATTTGAACCCTAGAACACGTGGCACGTGATCCCAAAACAACACTCGTTTTGGGACCATGTACCATGTGGCATTGGATCTGAAAAAAATTAATTTTTTTTTCTATGGTCAAAATCATGGTCAAAATTAATTCCTCCTTTGACCACATGTTAGATGATGGATATCCATCCTTTTTCATTTTTTTTCTTTGAAATGGACCTGGTCATCCTTCGGCAAGTTGACGTGGCACCCGATCCCCTAGATAGGTGCCACGTGGACCCCACCTGGTTCGAACGCATGAATCCACCATGCATTCAAACCCATATCCCCAGGCCTCTTATTATTCTTTTCATCATTATCATCGTTGTCATCATCATCATCATCATTACCCTTATATTGTTATGAAGGTCTTAGAATTTACCTGAAGTGGTGCAATAGCCATAGGAGGCAGCAGGTAATTCTCAACTGGAGTAATAGTGACACAAAGATCGACTATAGTTGCCCCCTGCATCAATATTTTAGTGAGATGAACCAGAAAAAAATTCCAGACTGGAGAAACACATCATACACATAATGTCTCTTCGTAAAAGAACCCCCTCCAAAAGAAAAATACGGTATAGCCAAATTATGGTGCCTAACTACAGCTATAACAAAAATGTACCGATAGAAGCATCGCTGTGTCTGCTCCCTGTGAATCCTTGAAGGTAACATATGCGACCTGAGACTCTTCAGATTCTCTGCAATATAAGGAGTCCAAGCGTATTCAGAATAAATTCAATAAGAAAAATCAATAACTGGGAGACGAAACTGACCTTTGCAATTCGATATATTCAATATTTCCAGAAAAGGAGAAGAATTCTTTGATATCACGCTCAGATGCTGCTAGAGATATATTGCTAACCTTCACTGTTCTTACCTGTAGGTGATTGTAGAGAAGCAAATGATTTGCTACCAAGCAAATTGCAATAGAAAATGAGAATAGAACTCGCCAAATCAGAGAACAACGTATATGGAAGTCCATTGGAAAAACAAAAGAAAGAGAAGGACGTTATCGTCAATAACAGAATTTTTTTTGCATTGAAGTTCAAAACCACAAAGCAAGATTCTTAGCATCCAATACAGTGGGCCAATATGGGAATACAACCATAGTGACCAAATTCTTCAACTTTTTTAAAAAGGCACGAATAATTCATGATTTCTTGAAAAAATGAATAAAATTATAATAATTCGTGACTTTTTCAAAAACTTGCCATTTCAAGAATTTTAATTAATATATTTTTATAATTTTTATTTTTCTGAATTTTGACCATTTTTTTCTCAAATTTTTCCGAATTTTGTCCAAGCCGATTTATTCCCGAACCCCGACTTGGTCACTATGAGGGCAAGGATGAAGAATAATATTAAGATAAAGTTTCACTAATTTCATGAGTTTCATTCTGTGCAGCTACCTATATCCTCCATGAAGAATTGTTGTGTGGTGCTTAGCAATTTAGCATCTCCACACTTGGCAGAGTTCCCCAACTCTATGGGATATCAATGCAAATTCTCATCGATATGAACCACAGAATCAGTACAACACCACTCAAATCATTGAATGGCACCCCAAACATCCGACTGAATAATTGCCCCAAATTGCGCAATCAATCATCTGTGTCTGGAAAATTGACAATGTCATGGGAAGTGGTCCAAAAGATGCCCACTGGTTTAAAATTAAAATCATACAACCATTTCAATCTTTTGGCTATGGGGTCCATTGACTTCAATCGTTGAGCATGTGCATTAGTTGGTGTCTGTGGATGGGTAAACACAAATTTGGTGGTCATAAGCACCTCACTACAATTTCACTTTCTCATCAACACATACCCATCACAAGAGATAAATAAATATCTTCATCATATTATCTAAACAAGCAGGATGTTGATACAAGTTAAATTGTATTAGTTGCATGAAACCTCATATCGGAGATAAAATGATATTATCATACACAACATCAATTAGAAAACTTCTAAGTGTGGACTCACATCTGAAACATCAATTGTCCAATTAGGTGTAACAGTCACAGGGGAATCCATTCCCGTACTTGGATCACAATGGTCCATTTGGACCTGCACATGACATGCTCAATTAGGAGCTTCCGACAGACAAAAAGAAGCAAAATGTGTATAAACGGACAGCAAATATAAATTGAAGTGGGTCGTGTACAATGAAAAATGGGATATCAGTTTGATGTTGTACCTCCAACTTACAAAAGCAAACAAAGACACAAAAATGAATAAAAACTGAAGGCAGGGGAATGTACTTTAATGTAAAAGCATCAACTGTTATTGAAGATTCAGAATGGAATCCCCCCCCCCCCCCCCTCTCAACAAATCGATTTAATTGGCAATGCAAATACAAATGTTATGGTAATGCCAAAAAAATTTAAGAAAATTTTATGTGGGGCGAAAATATGCATGAAATCTGCCTCAACAACACAACTGGGATCAATGCATTGTTCTTGAATCTAGAGTCCATCACATGCCTTGCCAGCAGGTAAAAGGAGAGCCTAACTTGTTGAACCCTCATCTAACAGCTACCCACTTTAATTTCTATTGCCTTGTCACTCTGAAATAGCTCCCATGTTACTGGCAAAATAATGCCGTATGCGCATCCACAAGCTCACTGTAGATTCAGTTGAGCTTCATAGATCCAATTCTACAATAACACGTCACTCCTCTCATACACACCCCAACCATCCTCACGTCAAAAGTAGAAGACGATATAGGGAGCACCTTATGTTTTCATCACTACTCCCCATGAAAAAAAATAGTTATAAGAATTGAAATGGTGGCGCCTTACTTTTTATCCAAAGAAGAAGCACACTAGTAGAACCTTACTTTTTACAAGGTTACTACTTATAACTTTTATTGTAATTTGTTTCTTCCTAACCATTAGGGTATGGGGATCTTTTTATTTAATAAGAAATTCACACTACCCATTTCAAGTTTCCATGTTTTGATGAAATCTCAGCACCAATAATTCCAAGTTCAATAAAAATTCTATTGCATCCTCTACTTACGCAATAAACTTAGAACCAGAAACTGATAACTTCTCATTGTTAAAATTTGAGGCTCATGTAACTAATAGTAATTCCATGGATGCAAAAGTCTATCGTCAGGTAGCTGCATCTTTCTTCATACTAAATGCAAACAACTGTGCATCATGGGCAAACATGAATCAGAAAAATTAAGTGACAATATTTGAAATACTGAGCAAAGGTTACCTATTCTACAAAACTCTTTACAAAAATAATATAACCCAGGGCTTCATTGTTAATTGTCATTGCTAAAGTTGTGTAAGCAGTGTTCATCATTCAAGCTATTGTGCACTCAACAAATTAGGATGCCCAGTAGGAGCAACTGCTGGCTCCATGGGCAGTGTTACCTGGACATGTGGCACGGTGGTCAAGTGTCAAGGTGCCAATAGATGTTTGGCACGCCAATTTTTAAAGATTCTAAACCGGGGGCACAGACTTGAGAAAAAAATATAACATATATAGAAAAAATACTGAAGGGAAATCTTAGAGAGCCAATTAAAATATGTAATGAAAAGATACATGATATATGTCATGAACCTAAATAAAAGTAAACTATATCATAAAAATCGTTTTCAACAACCCAAAAGGTTTATTTTGTAGTTGCTAAACTTTATACAATTTTTTCGTTAAAATGAAGTTCATTTATCGTTGTCAAAGCGATGAGCATTGTGATGGTATTATATATATATATATATATATATATATATATATATATATATATATATATATATATATATATATATATATATATATATATAAAAGTAAGTTTCGTGCTGTTTGAGGAGTGTCCAAGTGTCAGCACATGTGCCAAGTGCCTCGAGGTGTCGGCATGGCAAAAATCCTAAAAGTAGAAGTGTCAAGGTAACACTGCCCATGGGGCTATTAGCAAAAGATAAGCTGAGCAAGGGACTAACACTACATCTCATGTGATCCAATAAATATCAGGTTTTTTCAATTTGGGGATATAAATCATGTTGTCTATTGTATAGGGAATCTATGTCACAATGGGGCTATTTTTTTTTCCTTTTTATTTTCTGATAACGAATTAATGTTGGTCTTTTGAAAGGCCAAGTCAATACGTGTTACCAAATCATTCATTACTAATGCTTAAACTTAAAGAACTCTGATAGATAAACAAACGAAAGACAATCAGAGAAATTTACCCCTTTTGTAATGATTATTTGGCATCATGATTGCATGAGGTGAAGCCATTTAGTAATTTGGACATGCAAATCAACATAAGGTTAGCAAATGCAGGCGTCGATTAAGTTCAAAATACGCTGGCACTGAAAGGTGAGCTGCGTGATTTCAACACAACGGACAAAGTTTAAAATAACTAATTAATAAATAGATTATTTTTTAAAATTCAAGAAAACTAATTTATAAAGGTGAACTGCGTTGTACACCATTTTATGTCAATAAAAATGTTGAAAGGGAATGAGAAACTCCTCGTTTGGTTATCAATTACAATCCATTGAATGATTGTTTCCAGTGGATCTGTTACCCTATTCTCCTAATAAAAAGGATTTGTTGGATCGATTACATTCAGCCCCTATTTTTTCCAAATTTGACCTGAAATCAGAATATTGGCAAATTCAAGTGACGGAGAATGACCGTTACAAAACGGCTTTTACTGTTCCTTTTGGGTACTTCGAATAGAATGTTATGCCATTTGAACTCAAGAATGCTCCATTTGAATTTCAAAATATCATGAATGACATCTTCACCCAATACACAGATTTCTCAATCGTGTATAATGATGATATACTCATCTTTTCAAATTCTATTGATCAAGATTTTAAACATTTAAAATTATTTAAAGAAATAATTCAGAAAAATGGATTAGATATTTCTGCTCCAAAAATTAAATTGTTTCAAACATCTGTCAGATTTCTTGGTCATAACATTCACCAAGGCCAAATCATTCCAATTGATAGAAGCATTGAATTTTCCCCTACCATGCACTCTTGATAATTTCATCCGTCTGCAGCAACTAACAAATACCTTTCTAGTTATGCAGATTATTACCGACCGAGACTTACTCAACCACTGAAATATGTGGATTAATTCAACCACTGAAATATATGGATTATTCAACCACTGAAATATATGGATTATCCAACCACTGAAATATGTGGATTATGATTAGTAGACCACTGGGATATGTGGAATATTTAATATATATTTTCTTATTGCAAGACTCATGGAGAATAAGCGGAATCTCTCTTCTTCCAAAGCAAAGCAAATAATTGAGGAATCCTCAAAAGGCATTACCAATTGAGCAGATCTCTCTACTCAACAATAAAGTCAACCTTCCTATTCCCCCATATCCCAATGTAGATTTCAAAACCTACAAAAAATTTGCATCATGACAAAAATCATACATGAATTACTTGTATGCATCCGAAAGCCTACCAATGTAGATTTCCAAACCTACAAAAAACTTACATCATGGCAAAAATCATACATGAATTACTTGTATGGAAAAATCATCCGAAAGCCTACCAGAATTCATGATTCCCTTCATCTTTTATGTAAATATTTTGATTAATCGTGAAACGAATACCCTTTCCAAGGAAAATATTTATCCCTAATAAGGTTAAAGGCTTGAAAGCGATTTGAATACATCCTAGATGTAGGAATATGAATTTTTGAAGGTCTGTTTGTAAATCTTTATTGGATAAAAGTTGAAGACCTTCTCGATCTTCATTCAAACTAAGTGTTTGTTCAGTTGTTTTTATTAACATATCGTTGGACCAATTAGTCCAACCATATTTATAAATAATTTTAAGATTAATGGATGGAATTGTCCATCGATTCAACTGGTCCTCTACATTAGACCATTGAACTAATTCATTATTTTTAATTAAATTTGATTTTTTATTTTTAAAAAAAATTGACATTGGAAATTACCAATAAGAGCGTAAATATATATGTGAATAGTAAAATCAGAAAAATAATACTATAATAAATAGTAACTCGAAATACTATACATATATAGTAAACACTATTCATCTTCTTCTCCAAATCTACATGGAACAGTACTCTGACCGACAAATATACCAAACAGCTTACTCGTCTGTCAACGATTTACGGGATATAACGACAACGCAATCTCTGCTTTACGCCTTTCCTCCTAACGCGACTTTTTGACAACCCATAAGCATAGTAATAAATATCAAGGTCATCCTTGTACCCATATAAATTAAAGAAGAAGATGAACAGGGTATAATATATACACAAATAGGGTTAGGAATCCTATATACTACTTATCAAAATTTCGACATTATCTATCGGACATATGCAATTACTACTGATTTAGTCGGACATGTCTCTGATACCAAATATCAAAGTAAAGGGGAAAACGTGGAAGAAGAAAAGAAACGATATACACTATATCCTATCTCATATAATGTGTATGAAAAAGGAAGGGGACAATATGCACTATATTACACTATTAAAAATAACTACACATATATTATTACACAACTATTTAATATATAGTCAAATATAATGATTAAAAATGAAAGAAAGCGTAACGATATGGACGACTTCTTCCGATACACTTTCAAAACAGAATGCTTACACGATATAAAACTTAATGAGAAAATTACTCGATGCCTGGACAATCCCCAACCTATCGGTATTTATAGATTGATTCGGACTTAAGATTGGTTGAAGTCAGCAAAAGTAAGGGACACGTGTGCTAGATTTAGTGGATGCAGTCACTTTGTCCCAAAATTATTGAGTGAATGACACGTAAGGGCTTGCGTCATTCGATGCATAATTGAGGACAACTGGCATATGAGTTGTATATGCCGATAATTGTTGCTGACATATAGAATAATGTCATGAATAACAGGTACCCATAAGTGTCAAATTTTCTTTAGGAGACAATAATAGATTTACATGTTCTCCCACTGGTGAGCAAATTCATCGTTCAAATATTCATCAAGATCATTAAGGACTTCGTTGTATCAGTCATCCATGAAAACACTATCGAGCTGCATTTCAGTGTTTTCTGACATTGGAATTTTATTGGAGAGTATGTCCAATGCAAGAGTGCCTGAGATGTTGAAAGTAATTCTATTTGGAATTTGAATGCTAATTCTTGTCGTGGATTTGAGAAATTTTCATTCTCCACGATCGTTAAGCATATGCTTAATGTCTGAGAAGTCCATTGCTCTCAATAACTGAATATCATGACTGCCCATCTTGATGGATGCTGGATTTTGTATTGTAATATACTGTATTCGTTCAGATCCAAGATGGATATGACTAATGCAGGGATCAAATCCGGGGAAAATACAAATAAGATGAATACTAGGAAAAAGAATTCCCTTATCATTCCATTCTCGTTTGGCAGAGATGAATTCTAAATTCAGATGAGTATTGCTCAGAATGTTGAATAGTGAATGGATTGAATTTTGAATAATTTTGGGAAATTCGAAAAGTTCAGTAGTTCTACTGATTTTGAGATAAGAAAGAAATTCATTTTCAAATGCCCAAATGATTTTCCATTTGGTTGAATCGGTCGAGAATTGATTTAGCTCAACACAAAGAGTAAAATAATGTCATGATGACTGGATAATATGGAGAACCGATGATTACAGTAATTTTGGGGGATGGATTGATGGAACTGATAAATCAATTGTTCACCACGGAGTGTGCAAGATTTAATTTTAGCAATCACATCAGGAGGATGATTGCTAGATTTTTCAGTAATATTATCCCTGGACTATTTCAATAGAAGAGACCAGGTGTAGGGATTTTTTTCTGTGAGGAAACGTTTATGTTCCTTGGAAAGAATATTCATTTCACGATTAAGTGATTTAAAATATTTACATAAAAGATGAAGAGAATCATGGATTCTGGTAGGCTTTCGGATGATTTTTCCATACAAGTAATTCATGTATGATTTTTGCCATGATGTAAGTTTTTTATAGGTTTTGAAATCTACATTGGGATATGGGGGAATAGGAAGGTCGATTTTATTATTGAGTAAAGAGATTTGCTCAATTGGTAGTTTGCCTTTTGAGGATTCCTCAATTATTTTGCTTTGCTTTGGAAGAATAAGCAGATTCCGCTTATTCACCATGAGTCCTGCAATAAGAAAATATATATTAAATATTTCACATATCCTCGTGGTCTACTAATCATAATCCACATATTTCAGTGGTTGAATTAATCCACATATTTCAGTAATTGAATTAATCTACATATTTCAGTAGTTGAATAAGTCTCTGTCGATAATAATCTGCATAACTAGAAAGAAATTTGTTAGTTGCTGCAGACGAGTGAAATTATCAAGAGTGCATTGTGACGAGGTCAACCCTCGAGCTTGCAATATGGTGCCTGGGGCACACGATGTGGTGCCAAGAGGGCATGCGACATCTTGGTGCTGGGACGGTACGGCATGTGGTGTCAGGAGGGCACGCAACATGGGGGCCAGGAGGGCCTCGCGACGTAGTCGCGCTGCGAGGACGCGACACGGTCGCATGGGGGTCATGACACCGATGCGACATGGCCAAGTGGGCTAGCGATCTAGGGTGTTGCGGTGTGAACAGTAAAGTATGTCAAACCAAGGGGTTTGAGGTTCTCCTGCTATTAGGGTTGAATTACTGTTTTACCCTTATATAGGGGAAGGGAGCTTGAGAGCTATTCCCCCACACACGGGGCCTTGCGTTGCCAGAAGGGGCACAAGTGTCTCCTAGGCCTAAAAGGGTAGGCCTAGGACGTCGATGCAGCGATGCCGTGTGGCACTTAATACGAGGTTGAAGTATGGCCCCGGACTACGCGTCTCGGTGCATATGGCTGGGCAACCTCACGAGAACACTTGAGCGTTGCGTGGGACTCAGTAGAGCACGACAGCATGAGGGCTGCGTGGGACTCCGTTGAGTAAGGCAGCATGAGGTAGGCAAACGACTGTGGGCTTGGTTCGCTATGCGAGCAAGATATGATGACATGAGGAGTTGCATGCCAATACTATTGCGAATTGAGGTACTAGTGCAGTGCACAGGGTGAAGCTTGAGCAGGCCAAGTGTGGAACAATGGTGCAAACGAGCGTGTCGTAAGGGGCACGATACTTTGGGTGGTAGGCTGCGAAACAGAGGTAACCATGAGAGGGAGTTCTCGTCCACTAGGCGGGTGGTATCAGAGTTGATGAGAAGATTGGTTGGCTTCGTTGCATGCGGTAGCGAGGCACCGCGCGGGTTGATGGGGCGTCGAAGGACGCCCCCGCGACCCTTGGTATCAGAGATAGGCTGACTTAACGCATCGGGCGTTAGGTGCCACACGAGCTGACACTGCTAGAAGAGTGATCCCATGACATCATGGTAGAGGCAAATTCAATTATTCTATCAATTGGAATGATTTAGCCTTGGTGAATGTTATCGCCAAGAAATCTGACAGATGTTTGAAACAATTTAATTTTTGGAGCAGAAATATCTAATCCATTTTTTTGAATTATTTTGTTTAAAATGTTGATCAATAGAATTTGAAAAGATGAGCATGTCATCAATATACACGATTGAGAAATCTGTGTATGGGGTGAAAATGTCACTCATGATATTTTTGAAATTCAGATGGAGCATTCTTGAATTCAAATGGCATAACATTCTATTCGAAGTACCCAAAAGGAACAATAAAAGCCATTTTGTAATAGTCATTCTCCGCCACCTGAATTTGCCAATACCCTGATTTCATATCAAATTTGGAAAAAATAGGGGCTGAATGTAATCGATCAAACAAATCCTTTTTATTAGGAATAGGGTAACAGATCCATCGTAAACAATCATTCAATGGTTTGTAATTGATAACTAGACAAGGAGTTCCTCATTCCCTTTCAGCATTTGTATTGACATAAAATGTTGTACAACTCCATGGGGAGTGACTGGGCTTGATAAGTTGTTTTTGTAATAAACTGGCAATTTTAGTTTGGCATAATTCCGAATAAGCAAGTTTCATTTGACTTGGTCTTGCTTTGGTTGGAATATGCGGTTCATTAAAATCAACATTATATGGTAAAGAAACAATGTGTTTCTTTTAATTCCAAAAAATATTTGGAATATCACTACATATATCAGTGTGAAATAATCTAAGAAATTGAGAAATTTTGCTTGAATCGGAGGAGAATCAATTTGTTTTTGTAAAGATAAAATCTTTACTTCTTTTTATAGAAAAATGATTTGTTGTTCTTTGAACAATAAATTGGTTTCCATTTGATTAACCAATTTAGTTTGAGGTTGTGTTAAAAATTCATAACAAGATCATGTCCATTATACTGAGCATAAATACCAATAGAGTCTACCTTAGTCAAAGGTAAAATGGAAATGATAAAAGGTGTGCCAAGAATAATCAGTTGGGTTAAATTTTTAACAAGAATAAAATTGGGAAGTATGCAAATACCATTATTACAAATTGAAAGATATTTTAATTTGTATTTAATTTGCATTTTGTAACCACTTGCATTGGTAAGACTTAGAGTAGTTTTGTCAAAGTATTGAGTAGGAACTAATCCTTCTTAAATGCAATTCATATCAGCTCCACTATCAACAAGAGCAATTACTTCCTTGATAGTGAATTATTGGTTAATGACCCAGGTGATTTTGTTATACCACTTTTGAGATGTTACTTGCTGCAAAGCATTCAAGTAATTATCGGGTGGTATGGAAGAATTAGAAATCAGATTACTAGAAGATGCTTCTTTGCTTTTAAGAAGATTCAATCTAATATTGATTGTGCTAACTTCATTAGCAGTTTGATGCTAAGTATAATTAATTCAGTTTTCATTGGATAAATCTCATGCTTAAGATCATTAATTATAACAAGTTTAGTAGGACCCTGATTCTGTAATCGATTAAATGATTCTTTAATCGAGTAGGGATTTTCAATTATTAATTCTTTTTTATTTTCTTTCTTAACCATAGAAATACAGGCTTCAATTAATTTAGATTTCATTGTTGGATCTTCAGTTTTATCAACTAAGTCCAACTATGATTGTTGATGCTCAGTGAGTACATTAATACTCAAATTATTCATGGCAGCAAAAGCTTGCCAAGTATCATTTGAAGTATTAATAGTATTGCAATGGCAATCAATAGGATTTTCATCATCTGATGAAGAAGAGGAGTGAAGACTATTGACCTCATCACAATCAGATTCTTCTTTTTCAGAAGAACTAGATTCTAGCTAAATTTTGGATAAGGTTAGTCTCAAACCTTCATCATGAATTTGATTTAATTTTTGTTTGGTTGTACATTTATTGACGTATGATCAAATCTATGGCATTTATAACATTTAATATCATTTTTAGATACTTTTGGTTGTTTTTCTTGGTTCATTCGAGAAGAAGAGGGTTTTTCGTTTCTTTTGGAAAGCGACAATGTCTTCTCTTGTATTGTTTAGACAAATCTTTTGATATTTTTCCCTAGGAAAATTGATCTTAGTATCATAGGCTAATTGATCACAAAATTCACCTAATTCTTTACGACCGGTGAGTCGTTGCTTTTTTAATTGTTGGTGTAATTTTAAATCATTACACAAACTTAAACCTTCACGAATAATAATACTCGTGAGTTAGCCATAAGTGAGTTGATTATAATTAATGGTTTAATGATCACATTGATCTCGGAATCTTGTCCTAACTTTTTTAACAAATAAGTTGGGAAGACCATCAATGAATTTGACTTTCTTTCATTGTTGGCATCGCTATGTTGCATGACTTTGATCATGAAAAACATCTTTATACCATCTGAAATGGATTAAAGGACAACTAGGATTTTGAAGAAGCTCTCGACTTCGTTCATATTGATGATTCCATGAGCCAACAAAATGAAGAATAATACTTTGTGTCAAAGTATATACAACATCTTCATGTTGTTTAATTTGACTAATAAGTTCATTTTTAACTGGTTTAATAGCATTGAGAATTTCAGTTTGTTGAGAAAGGGTAAGAATATTGTCCCACCATCCTTTCAACATACCAGAAAAACCAGTAGTAATGAAACGAGCAATTTGTTGGTCAATATTATGACTTTGTTTACACATGGTACTATACATAAATATTTTATGTATAATTTCAAAGGTGGCATATTCTGATTTACCATCGATGTTTCATTCATAAATTGATTTATTATCATATGAATTTTGCATATTCATATAATCTTTTTCATAAAGAAGATATAGGAGTGTAGGTCTAAGATAATAATGCCTAGAATTAATATCCCATTTATTTTTGGCTTTAGATGAATATTGAATTTTATTTAATTTCATTTCCTTTTGTAAAGATTCAAAAGTATTCTGCATTTCTTCAATATTAGAAGATCGTGATCTGAATTAGAATGATTCAACACATTTATCTGTAGATTATCCTTCTTATCTCGTTTAAGAGATAATCCTTGTAACCTAGAGGTTAATTTACCAAGAAATTCATCTTGTTTAGTGATTTGTGTTTTGGAGGATAAATTGAATCCAGTAACTTACATTGGTGGTTTTATGTTTGGTTGTTCCAGATTAAGAACAGTTGGGTTTGGATTTTGAGGAATAGAAAATAAAGAAATATTATTTTCTATCCTGTTTAATTGACTACTAATTGTTTGGAGTCTACCGGGCATAAATACCAATAGAGGTTGCCTTATGTCAATAAAAACAACTGAACATATTTTTTAAAATAACTAATTAATAAATAGATTGTTTTTTAAAATCCAAGAAAACAAAATAACAAAATAATAAAATAGAAAAGGAATAAAAGGGAGAAAAAACATAAGAGTAACAAATTTATTAGTCAGTGTAGAGTATTAGAGTTCATGTAAAAAAAAAAAAAACAATATAATTATATTGAAGGACGTGAAAATTTTGACATTTTTTTACGGTAAAATGGACTCGAACCTGCGACCTTGAGGTTGCATTATTGTCAACCTTTCATTGTGCTACAGGCCCAAGTCCTGTAACAAATTTGAACATATTAATTATTAAGTACAAAACACAATGTATGTTTCACATTGCTCAATTTTGAGAAACAACAAAAATAAGTGGCACACATTGAGCCTCTAACTCCAGTGGGAAGGTGCCGTATCCGTATGACTGAAGTAAGGTTGAGGTCTCAGGTTCACACCTTGCTAGCTACCAGAATGAACAATATGTGACAAAATTACATCAATCATATCAAATGCCTACACGGAAATATAATATTTCACGCTAATTTCCATAAAATAAATAAAGAAAGACCTACAAACTAAAATGTGCCAACTTGCAAGAACTTGCTTTAAAAAAAATATGTAACCAACAAAAGTAAATAAAGTTTATTCAACTACTCTACCAGAAAATATCATACTCAGTCCGTTTGGGTCGTCAAATAAATAAGTGGTCCAGCCCCCAAATTCCGTTCAAGACATTTAGGCATCAACCAAACACAATGGAATGGGAAGCTTTTTCCAACCATCAACCACTGACAAGACTCACAATCCAATCCAATCATGTTCTAAGTGCCAAAACCACTGCAATTCAAACCCCTAAAATCTCCACATAGATCATTCAATCAATACTCTAACTCAAATGAAAAGAGTGAACCCAGTTTGGAAACAAAAAACAATAATTTACCAAAATATAAACAATGGAGCAACAATTCATTAAAGAGTGTTATTCGTTCACCACTGTCCCTAAATTCAGTTAAAACTCAAATTAAAAACACACACACAAAAAAAAAAAAAAAAAAAAAATCAAAACTAGAATAACAGTGATACAATTTTTCTACAATGCAAAGCCACAAGTTATATGTTCTATCTGATTCGGTCTAATTCAAGTTGATAATACACAACACGAACAGCTGATTCCGGACACTTAATAAATCAACTGAGAAGCTACATTCTACAAGAAATCCAATCTAATCAAATTCTAAACATCAGAATCCAATTCAAATTCCTAAAGCTTCACATAAATCATTCAAACCAACACCAATTCCAAATGAAAAGAAAACACAAATGTGTGTACCTATCTCCAAACAATGCACTAAAGAATCCCCAATCGCTCACGATCTCAAACGCTAATTACACTCACAAAATCAAATTTAAAAAAAAAACAAATATGTATAACTCCGCAACATTTTCGAATCAATAGGTACAACAATGCAAATTGGCAAGCAAATGCGTTCGATTCATAAAATTGATAAATTTCAAAAAAGCTCAATAGATCTACTGAGAAACCAAATCAGCCATTAGAACAAAAAAAAAGGAGCGAAAATAACCAATAAATGAAAAAAAGTAACTTACCGACATTTTGATGTCTTCGAGATTCGCGGAAACGAAATCGAAAGCGCGAGACTACCGGGAAACGTGATTACTAGAGCACACGAGAAAAAACCCTGCCAAGATCTGGGACTGTGAAGGAGATGAGTGGCATTTAGCGATGAATCGAGTATAATTGTATAGAGCTTTTATATGATGTATCGTACAACGACGGGATATGATAGCACCTCCTGCATCTAACGAATTATGTGTTCTTTTATTTAGATCTACGCCATTGAACACATTGAAAAACCTATGAAAAGGTATCTGAGTGGTTTATTGGACGGTATAGATTGGTTTAGTTAGACAGATTGGTGGATAGAGAAGGGGAAGCATTGTGTTTGGTTCTACGGTAGTAACACGATAAAACATCTAATTAGTTATTCTAACTGACCACCACGGTGGGGCCGAAATTCCCTCGTCGAAGAATTTTTTGCCGTTTTAGTGCTGGGTGTGTGGACGAAGTCGCCGGTTAATTTAATAAGAGGAGCTACAGAGTGATGCTTCCTTATTACTGAATTTAATGCTGTGCCAAATCGGACGGTAGGAATTCATGGAACAATTCCAGTATTCCACTAAAAAATACACTTCCATAGGACACATGTATTTTAAATTATTCGATTTATGCACTCCAATATTAATTAAAAGCGCTCACATCTCATACTCCTTCAAAATCATTGATTACTTCAGATAAGATGATGTAAGTTATTTTTTACTCCGATCTTCCACACAATAGATCTTGAGATCATGGTCACCTATTAGACCCTAAATGACCCTAAATTCATGTTTGAGCATAATGTGTGCCATATGATTCAAGGGTCATTTTTTGGGGGATCTATGACACATTGAATAAAAAATTAACTGTCTGATAGTTGTTACACTATCATCTCAAGATCTATTGAGTCGAATATCGGGGTGAAAAAAGATCTTCATCATATGATCTAAAGCAATTAATGATTTTGAAGGGGTCTAAGACGTGCACACTTTTTAGAGAACGTGTGGGCGCAAAGAAAAGCACCCTATTATTTATTGTTTTGAGTTTTATTGTCAATATTAATGTTCATTGGTCAAATTATTTTTTGTTTTGAGTTTTAATGTCAATATCAAAGTTCATTGGTCAAATTATTTTTATATGCGTTATTTCTTTTTTAGAAAATTGCAAACAACAGACAGGTTGTGTAAGTAAAGCATAGGTGGCTGACGTGACGCGACGAGATTGATTGCCCCAACCTACATTGCTTAGGCCCCATTGCACTTGCAACCAATTGTGCCCCAACGATGAGAGCGCCAAGTCGATTAATCAAATATGTAATTAACTTGGCGTAAGAGTAGAAGGTCACACTCAAGGTACAAATTCGGTATCAGTGTCGGGTATCGGCTATATATATATATATATATATATATATATATATATATATATATAGGTAGGTAGGTATCGGCCGATACAAGCCTCTGATACCAATATCGAGTTGAATACTAATATGTATCGGCGCCAATATATATCGGTATCGACTGATATTTGATACCTTGGTCACACCATTATATGTTTAATTGTAGTAATGTGAGTGACTAAATGCTTATATGCATTGGTGTTTCAATGGAAAATAATAATTGGTGCCCTTTGATCCTGTTCTACGGAGGATGAAAACTCTAAAATATAAGCATATTGGCTAGTTTCAAAGGGAATAGTCACAAGTTAGAAAGAGACTGTACAATTTCATGGGCCGTACTCAACCTTACAAAACGGACTTGAAAGGTGAGGAGTGCCTAACTTATATATAGCCTAAGACCTCCAAATCCACTAATAATGTGGGACTAGTCATAATCACAAAAGCTAAGTGTATGGAACACTAACATCAAACAATTTCCCATTTGATCCATAAACATCATGGCCAATTTTTATCTGTATTAGACAATGAATGGCCACCCTTTTACTCTAAACAAATATTAGTTGTCTTTTTTTTTTTCTTTGGATAGTCATTCTGCCAAGACAATCTCGAGAATCGAGGAGCAGACACATATATACATATGACAGTTACGGAGCAGCGTGAGGGAGCACCAACTATAGTGGTAAGGGTTAACTAATAGAACCCAATCCACACCTTGTAAAGACAAGGGTGGGAAACAACGACCTACTCCCCCGCAATGGAGGGAGTGTACCAAGTGGGCTAATGCCTCTTTGGTAAATATTAATTGTCTTTGATTTTAATGTTACTTTACTTTCAAATATATTGTAACACTAATAATGGGTCATGAATGCCCATAGTATTTCATTTATGAATTGCCACTACGACAGGTTCATAGTTTTAAAGATAATAATATTAATGATCTGAATTTTTACTTTATGGTCTCTCGTGGTATAAGGAAATGTGCAATCAATGCAATGAAAATCGTAGGCGTTCTTTGGGTGATTCGGGCATTCAGCACCAATTTAGGTCAAGGCACTGATTTGGGGTGCCCACCAACTCAGGACACCGCCTCTAGTCCCTAATTATTATTTTTTTTGAATTTTTTTTTCCCATAAGCCATTATTTGACAGATTTTAAATTATACTAAAAAAATTGGCCCTTGCACCGACTTTAAAAAGAGACTTGGTATTTTAGGGACATGTGACATATGATGTGAAGGCCATTAATGACATCAAATCAAATAACGGAGGTCGTGTTTCTGTAAGAAGTTTCTATCTCGGTGGCCATCAGATTCTTCAAATTGACGAGTTTGAAAGAAAGAATCTAAATGGATCCGATGTATCCATTGGCCCAAAATTAAGCCGAGAGATCTAGGCGATGATCAATCAAAACACAATAATTGTGATTAGAAATCACAATCATACTTTTAACTAAAAGACTCAATGTTGCCTATTCTCTTCAAACTCACCAGAATAGCAATTGTACATCTTAAGGTTGATCTTATACCATTCACTGGTCAACGGGTTTGACCTTAGTGATGGCCACCGAGATAGAAACTTCTTACAGTCTCCCACTTGGCCAAACTATGTCAATAAACTCCGATTACCCAATGTTAGCTAACTTTCTTTGAATGGTAAGTCACAATCAATCTCAATCAAAGTCTTTATTATCATCCATTCAAAGGAGAATTTCAACACAGAATCAATGTAGTCAATATATCATATCATCGATATATGACCGCTCATCAGTTACTGTATTGGAAGTCATCACCGACATGGATTCCAACTAGTATGATTTCACATAGATTGTAAGTTTACATAACTGAATGGTGATTACATGTAAACGCAATCTAATATTGGTCCTACTTTATTGCCATCTACTGGCACCATATGTTCCAAGAGTTATTTGCATAAAAATGGCAAAGCAAATAAATAAATTTTATTTCTGAATCAATTAAACAAATGTATTCACTCGAATATACCCACTCTCAAAGGCTATCAAAATTATCCGTTAACCCCATGCGCGCAACATGCTCCAAAAAGAGCGTGGGAGGTAAACCTTTAGTGAGAGGGTCAGCCAACATGAGTGTCGTACTTATCTTTTCAACAGATACAATTTGATTCTGAATTTTCTCCCTGACAACAAGATACTTTATATCAATATATTATTCTTTCAGTTTCACCCCAATATTCCACACAATAGATCTTGAGATCTAGTGTGATGGAGATTGAGCTGAAATCAAGTGCTGACCGTATGATTGGTGCGCTATGATCTCAAGATCTAGTGTGCTGGAGATTGAGTTGAAACAAGATCGTCATCATGGCATCATCTGATTTGAAGCAATCAATGGTTTTCAAGTTGTCTCTAACGTAAGCTCAAATAGAGGTACCCAAGAAAAAAGTGAGTATTCTTTGGTACAATTAACTCCACCCTAAGTTAAAAATTGGGAGCAATTAATACAACCTTAAGTTACATTGGGTGCAAATAACGCAAATAGCCCATCCTAAATTGTAGGGTTCAAATAACTTCACAAGAAAAAGGGTTACAAATAAAATCAGCCTAAATTAAAAACTATAACCCCAAAACCTGATAGAACCCCTTAACCCCAAAGCCCCTCTTGCCCTAAACCCCAAAACCCCTCTTCCCTATCCACTCCTCAGACGGTTGCGACCCTTCGGCGACGGCTCCGCGACGAGGACTTGAGTTTTTTTTTTTTTTTCCTTCTTCCTCTGTTTTTCTTCTTCGTCCTCAATTTTTTTTCTTCATAACGATTCCCCGGCGAGGACTTGAGTTGTTTTTTTTTTCTTCTTCCTCTGTTTTTCTTCTTTATCCTCAATTTTTTTTTTTTTTTTTTTGTTCTTCTTCTTCTTCCTAAGATTTTTTTTTCTTCTTTTGTTTTTCGTCCTCAGATTTTTTTTTTCTTCCTTATATTTTTATTTTTGGCATTTCTTTTCTTTTCGTCTTCTCTGTAATTTTTTTTTTCCGCATCTTATTTTTTTATTCTTCTTTTTTCACCCAAATTTTTTTGTCCTGGAATTTCTTCTTTTCTTTTTCTTCATTTTCAAATTTTTTTTCTTGGCATCTTCTAATGTATTAATATATATGGTGGCCGTTCGGCCCTTGAGGTGCCTGCCCAAGCACCACCCTATCCGATCTGTCCGAAAATCTACTCAATCGTTTAAATTCGCCTGCCGACTTTAGAAACATTGTGTGCAAACTTACGAAATTTCATGCTTGCATTTTGGTATTTACCCTATTTCATACCTTGGGATATGTTATTTGGATATCTTACGGCAAACCTTCATTGAAAATCCATCACCCATCTATCAAGATGAAGGCTTTACTAATATAGTGTAAAGTCATGTCTAGTCCCAAGTATTTATCCAAGCGCTTTTACTTACATGATAGTATAACACTATCATCATACATGCGTACAAATAAATAGAGATGCATCATTCTCAAATTATTGGCAACATACCACTGGCACGAAATTGTAAAATAATGTGTAAAAACTTCCACTCAAACAATATAACCAAGTTATTCAACAATTTCCATTCGGTCCCATACTTGGTAAAGACTTTGATGGAAGTTCTTTAGTGAGCGGATTAACTATCATATCTCTAGCCAGGAGCTGAGCAGAGATTTTTTAAAAGAGGGGCGAGGCCCGTAGGCATCTCATTTTCGACCTTTCAAGATCATATGTGACATTCTAATTGTAGACATCTCATTTTTTATCTCTCAAGAATATGCAACACTATTCAAGTCACCATCTAACATGCCTGTTCAGAATTCTAAAAAAGTCAAATTTTAGCAAAATTCACGAAAATCCATAACTTGATAATTATACGCTGTAATCCCAACATATAATTGAATTATACGCTAGAATCCCAACGTATAATTCAAGCTGACTCAGACCCAGACCCAATTGAATTTTGAATTATACACTAGTTTCCCAACATATAATTACATTATACGTTGGTCCCCATGCATATAATTAGTCTGCCTTAGACTAGGAATGAAACTCCATGAGCCGAGTTCCAAGCTGCCTTCCGAATGATACGTTGGTTTCCCAACATATAATTTGATTATACGCTGATTTTTCAGCGTATAATTAGTCCTCTTTGTTCTAGGAGATTATCTTCAAGCAAACTAGGATGGCTCCGCGAGCCGAGTTCCTAGGCGCCACTTGAATTATACGCTGGAATCTTAGCGTATAATTTAATTATACGTCAGTCTCCTAGCGTATAATTCCTAGTTATACGCTATAATTCCAGTGTATAATTACCCCCGATACTTTAAATAGGTCCCTACTCTCATTCAAACATACATTCTTTTTGCTTATTCTCTTTGGATTTTCGAGGTTGGCCCTGAGAATTCAAATTAAAAAAAGTCGAACTCTAAACGTTTGAGTTTAGAACTTTGACTTTCTTCTAAGAATTTCATTGAGCATACGTTCTAGTTGGGGTTGACTCTTCTACTTTATTTTTCGCATTTTCTAAAGAGAAATAAGATTATCCCTAGAGCTTTTCCTTAGGATACCCTTTCTAAATCTTTAGCCCTAGGACCAATTAGGTTCATACCCTTTTCTTGCATATTTTCAAAACACAATAGCCTTTCAACTTATTTACCTAGGGGAGCTCACAGAGGGTACTCGTGAAAGGGTTCGATCCTCCCTCACATAATGGGTCACTGCATCCATCCCTTTTTTTAAGTTAGATTTCATAGGCTAGATTTCCGAATTAGTTAAACTTTAGGCAACTCTTGCTGCTAAAAGCGGCAGGTCTGTATTTAGTATAAAAGTCTGATCCACAATTGCCCAAATCTCGAGATCAATGACATTCTAAAGCATTGATAAACATCTGTAGGTGGCGATCACAAATTAGGTTTGTAGGTCTGTTTGCTACTACCTTTCTTTACAAAATCCTTTATCATGTTAGTGAGTATGTCAGTCACTGACACTCTTTTTTGCATGATATTAGTGACTTTGTTTATCACTAATATCTCTGCTTGCAAGTTTATTAGTAAGTCTGTTTGTTGTTAATTTATCCTTATTCATATTTTACGTCAAATTTAGTTTGTTTGTCATTGACATTGGTTTTGCAGGTCTGTTTGTTGCATTACCCTTATCCAATTATTAGTATGTTTATTTGTTACTAATACTTGGTTCAGTAAATATGTTCGTTGCTAAACCCCCTACCAAGTTTATTTGTTGCTAGTTTAATTTCCCCCCCTTTACAAATCGGGTCTCAAGCATGGTTCAAAATATCAGTCGAAATCTTAAGATTTCGGCCCAAACGCATTGTTTCGGTGGTCCCCAAAAGGAAATCTCTATAATTTTGATTTCGGTATCGAAGTAGCATATTATCGGCCGATAATTTGAAATTATCGACTGATATTTTGTTACTTCGATTAAATAATAATAATAATAAATAAATAAATAAATAAATAAATAAATTTCAAATTTTTGATCGAAATTTCTGTTTCGAGCATGATTGAAACCAAAATGAAAACCAAAATTTTGATCTTTGGTCCCAAGCGACTACATTGGGTCATTTATCCGAATCTAAGAGGATTCCTAAAAACAAGTAACAACAAACTGACGATCACGGTGGAACTCATTTTGCTAAGGATTGCCCCCCTTTTTAGTAAATTCGGAAATCACTCTTTTTTTTTTTTAATATCACTTCTTAGCACACACCGCACGCATATTAGGCATTTAGGAGCTATTCGCTTATTATCTGCCTCTAGTGTGAAATGGCCGGTGTGATCATCTCTACGAAAATTCGATTCGAAAAACTTCTTACACATTAGACCTTCTTGTAAAACCTAATCAAGTGAAAATTATACCCGCCCCACAGTGACCCGAAAACATCCTCATATTCAGTAAGGAAAGATTAGGCACCCGAGTTGAATAGGAACATCCTTCTATCTTAGCTCTAAAAACCTTTGAGATTGAGAGCTCATGTTATTGTTTTTCTTCAAAATGTCAGGTATTTCGAAATTTAACTTTAATAATGACTCACCTTTATGAGGCATCCATGATAATCCTAAGTATGATGTTGAGCCGTCTCAAGCATAGTCACCAAATCGGGGTTCGGAAATAGTTCGGCGAGGTGAAAATTCTCAAAAATCCGGCAAATCCTAGAAGTTCGGGAAAATATTCGAAGAAAAAATCGGTGAGAAAAATTTAAAAATAAATATAAAAAGATTTAAAATTTAAAAAAAAAAAAAGTAAGTCAACTTTTTCGAAAAATTTGAGAATTATTTGAGAATAATTCGTGATTTTTTTGTTATCAGGCGAATTTTTGAAAAATTCACGAATAATTCGAGAACCTTAAATTCGTGAATAATTAACAAATTCAGCGATTTTTGTGACTATAGTCTCAAGAGATAGTCCAAGATTATCCTCTGGTAAATATGGGAGGTGAAGGTGGAGATTCTCCTTTTACTCCTCCAACGACTAGTTGTAGATTATCCGCTGATCAAATTGTAGATCTTACTATTAATACAATAACTATAGTAGGTAAAGAAGTTGATTTCCTACTACAATCATTAGCCGTCTTTATAAAGATCCTGTCCATCGCAAAGTAGTGGATGAGCAAAGTGCTTTAAATGGTAAGTAATGAACAGAAGAAAAGTCGATCTTGGTTTAGCTACCGCAGAGGTCCCCTCTTTCCTAAATCATCTAAGATAAATCAGACTACACCTAGATTTGATCACGAGAACACACTAGTTCAGGCACATTTAATGTTTCTATTATAGTGTGGAGTGACAACAGCATCAAAAGTGTATTGACTTATGACCATACAATTTTAATCGTTCGGTCACCATTTTTTCTGGGCTGGGTCACTTTTATCCCATGCCTTTGCCGCTTGGAAATATAAAAATGAATATTTTGATGTCCCACTTGTGCATAGTTATGACTTATGTGTGCTATTTGTAGGCTCCTTCATGTGTTTTCTGATTTTTCCCAGAAAAGCTTAAATTCTTGGACACTTAGATTCTTGATAGATTCTTAGCATACTCAGATTCCTGATTTTTCTCATATGCGTTCTTAAGTTACTCAGATTCCTGATAGATTCTTATAAAACTCAGAATCCTTTGTTTTTAAATTCCTCTAAGAAAATCCTCGGAATCAATTCAATCAATGGTTATGCTATGACCGTAGAAACGTGAACTAACCATCGGTTAATATGTCGTACTCGGATTTATCTCGAAATTTACGGACAACCAATCGAGATGGTGCTAAACATATTTGACGGAATCTTTTTTCGAATTTGATTTAATGACCATTACTTTTAAAATGGGCCACTAAAATCTCGGTTTCGGTTTCGTTCACAACCAGAACTGTAAATTGGTCAAATTTCGATCAAATTATCGGTAAATTTCGATAAATTTCGGATTTTTTTTTAAATATGCTCCGAACTTTGCCGTACTTTATTTATTTGATTTATTTGAAACTCTTTAACATTCTTATAACACATATTTACACTAGTGAGGCTAATAGATTAGTCTTAGGTGTTTTTTTGAGCAATAAAGAATATACTAGTGATATTTAAAAATAATTATTCTGCCCATCTGATAGTTATATTTTTTAATCCAATAAATGCACTAATGGTGGGTTGCTAAGTGTCTCAGCTCGATGAAACATGCTGATACCATCCGATTGACGAACTTTATTATCAGCCATTAAAATTAAAAAACAATGGTTGATATAATAGTCAACAACCGGATGGTTTAAATCTCTCTAAAATACTATTTTTGGGTCTGTTGCTCTTAAATTTATGATCCCTTTGACTATTTTAATCACTCACATCCTAAACCATTGATGGTGTAAGATCATTTAAACACCATTTAAATGACCGTCAGGAGAGTCGGTCCCTTTCTATTTTCGTGTATACACTGTAATTAGGTCAAACATAGTTCATGTGAACCATCTGATTGACGAACTTTAATATCAACCATTAATTAAAAAACAACGATTAATCTCCCTAAAATAATATTTTTGGGTATGCTGCACTTAAATCAATGATCTATTCCTTTGACTGTACTGATCACTCACATATTAAACCATTGATGGTGTAAGATCATTAAAACACAATTTAAATGATGATTAGGAGAGTTGGTCCCTTTCTATTTTCACAAAATAGATCTTGATATAATGAAGCATAAATCAAATGGTTAGTTTCTAATTACATGTATCACATATTCTAAAAAAATGGCCATAAAAATCACGTTTGAATGAGATGTATGTCATGATTTACGGCCATATTTTGGGGAGCTGTAAAATATGGAATAAAAAATGGTCGTCTGATATGTGAGTCATGATCTTATGATCTATTACGTGGAAGATCGGCGCGAAATACAACCTTCATCTGATCTGACACAATCAACAATTTTCAAGAGGTTTGGGGCGTGGGCGCTTTCACTTAGGCCTCTCGTTCGGGAGCTAGATTTTACTCAAAATTTGAGTTGAAACTCAGAAAGTAGCAAGATTGAGTGATTTTTTTAGCATTTCTTGCGTTTGAGAGTTGGTGTTGGGAACTGGGAATCTGATGACTTTCCGAGTGAAAAGGACAGGTCTTTGTCTGAGCAAAGTGCTCAGATTAACTCAGATTCTGAGCTCAGATTTTAGGGTGTTGTGTATACTTCAGGTTAGTATATATATGAGATCCAACCTCACCAGCCAATGGTCATCAAAACAACTACTTTAAAAACAAAAAAAATAAATTTGCAGATCGGAGAAGATGACGGTAAGTTTTCTCAACTCACCATTGCCGATACGATTTTATGGCTCACCTGATTGTCACCGGATTGAAACCAGACGATTCCCGGCGTCGGGAGCCATTGGCCGGTGTATTGTACAGTCAATTTTGCATTGCTTACTCCATTAAGATTTCAACGCACCGTCATGAGGCGCCTATCCAGTGTGTCGCTATATCCTGCTCTTCTGTTGTTTCTCTGTTACTCGTCTCTTCAGTATATAAAGCAACCGACTTATATATAATATAATATAATATAATATAATATATTATATATATTATATTGATATACTAATAGCAAATACAAGCAAGCAACCGACTTTAATATAAGACATTGCAAAATAAAGGCAACTGACTTGATGAATAGGGAGCCATTACTTGCAGTCGCTTTTTAGAGCTGATGTTATATATATATATATATATATATAGTTGCTGTGTTATGCAGCGACGGAGTCAGGATTTTTTCATATGGTGGTCATCTAATCAATTAATGTTGAAAATTTGTATAATTTTTTTTTAAGCAAACGCGAAAAAAATATATATCTACAAATGAAACTATATACGAAACAAAAGAAAATCATATACATAGCGATTAGATCGTTTCAACTCGTTTCAACAAAATTGACCTAATTCAAAATTTCCTCGAAGAATGACTACGAGGTAGTGTCATCCTCGTCATCATCCTCCAAAGAGTAGGATGATGTGGCAGTACGTTGCAGGGATCCCATGAAAGCATCGAAATTGTTGAACACATCCTGATGATGAACGGGAAGACCCAACGTTTTTTTATTTAATAATTTTGATACCTTTATAAAATTATATATGTATTATATTTTTTTTAAACTCTTTACATATCTTAGTGAATTGCTCTAGTTGTAGACTTAGAGCTTTGTGAAGGCTAGGTTCTAGGTTCAAACCTTGTTATGTGTAATAAATTTCTTAATTTTTTAATTAATTATATTAGAACCTTTGTTATGTGAGAGAAATCTCTCCGAATACCTAAATAGATAGAGCGGAGCCTAAAAATAAGCCAAAATTATAGGATTTAGTTAAAAAAATCAAAGAAGGAAATATTTGTTATGAAAACAACTATCATAAAAAAGTTTGTTTGAAGATTTTAGATAATTTTGGGTGATCAATATAATTTTGGATGGATGAGAATCCACTATTATAAATTAGGACACCTAAAGCTTAGTAACAAATTTTTAGAAAGTTTGGGTGGTTAATTGACCACCCAAGTCATAACGTGGCTCTGCCACTGGTGTTATATATATATCAACCTACTTGATGAATAGGGAGCCATTACTTACAATCGCTTTTTAGAGCTGCTGTTATATATATATATATTAGAGTACCTTTAAATCCACCCACCAAGTCTTTGAGTTCACCCACGCGGAAACACATCGACTTCATTGAATCGGATGATGGAGATTGTTTATAGTCCTAATATTTCATACGATCGATCTTTAGATCATAGGTGTACCATTAGATGGTCAGTTTTTTATTTCATGTGGTACACACACATAAAAGGGACCTTAAAATCAATTTTAAGCGTGCACGTGATGTTAAGGTCACTTTTCTGAGATGCATGCCGCGTGAAATAAAACACTGGTCGTATGATGGTACGCCGATAATCTCAAGATCCATAGTGTGAAAGACTGGGAGGATAAATGATTTCCATCGTCTAATTCAGATCGTATGATTCAGATTGGAACAATAAACAATCTCCATCGTCTGAGTTAATTAGATCAGTCAATGGTTCTTGTCCAAACAATATGTGATATGTTATGCTAATGTTCTTCGTAGGGCGACAAATTGAATAACTTTTCAATTGAGTATTAGTGGCCTATTTTAAAAGTAATGGTCATTAAATCAGTTAAAAAAAATAATTCTGTCAAATATGTTTAGCCCCATCTCGATTGGTTGCCCGTAAGTTTTAAGAGAAATTCGAGTACGGCACATAAACCGATTATTAGATCGCGTTTCTACGGTCATAGCATAATCACTGATTGAATCGATTCTAAGGATTTTTTGAAATGAACTTAAAAACAAAGGATCCTAAGTTTTATAAGAATCTGTCAGGAATCTGAGTAACTTAAGAACGCATATGGGAAAAATCAGGAATCTGAGTGTGCTAAGAATCTGTCAGGAATCTGAGTGTCCAAGAATATGAGCTTTTCTGGGAAAAATCAGGAAACACCTGAACGAGGCCTTAATAGGTGGGCACAAATAGAATTGCCCAAATGAGTTTAATGCTCTCCAGCTGTACACCAAGGCTTGCAGCAATCGCCTCAGCCGATTACTCTATCGGATACCAATTCATCCGGTCACCAATCTCTTAACACTCATACGACCATATTCTCCATCCACTCTATTTGTTTTTTTTTTGCCTTAAAAAGCTCCAAAAATTTGTATGGAGAGTCTGCAACCTCTCAATCTCTCTCTCTCTCTCTCTCTCTCTCTCTCTCTCTCTCTCTCTCTAACTTTTCCGATAAAAATCGAAAACCCCAAATCTGGCCCCTACTTGAATTGCATTGGACTCTAGCTTCAAGGACCAGGAGATAAGCAATTTGCGGAAGAAGACATACCGAAGACAATACATAGCAGTTTCAATTTTTGATCGTTGACTGATGAGTTCAGATCATATTTATATGCTAAAGTAAAGTATACTTCATAGTCGAAATCTGAGCTAATCCAAGCAATTTGCTCGAACGCTCAAACGTCCTTTTCACTCGAAAAATGCTCTGATTCTCAATTCCCAACGAAAACTCCCGAATGTGAGCCTCACTCAGATTTTTCATATTTATCTGAGAATCTGGGCAGATTCTGGGCAGAAAACACTCCCGAACGAGCCCATAGCATATTTAGTGGTGTAGAGGCTTCCCAACTAATACCAGCTC
The DNA here is from genome assembly GCA_021018995.1 of Chloranthus sessilifolius. Lineage (NCBI taxonomy): Eukaryota > Viridiplantae > Streptophyta > Magnoliopsida > Chloranthales > Chloranthaceae > Chloranthus > Chloranthus sessilifolius. The sequence goes on from CM037584.1 coordinate 193,098,977, forward strand.
TCGGACACCTGGGTTATATAAAAAAAATAATAATAAATAAAATAAAATAAATAAAAACTAAAACCAGCTCAACATTGACGAACATCAGACGGCCAAAAGTTGTTCGTTGACCTCCAAACTGCACGGTCAAGAATTAAAATTATTGAAAAATAGTACCAACATCACATGTACCAAATAGGTGACGCTTTTCATGCCTAATCTTAGAGACACCCGATCTTTTACTTCATATCAAGTAGGGGTGCAAATAAAAATTAAACCCAAAATTGAGTCTTTTGAACAGGACCGAAATCAACTGAAAACCGACACCAAACCAACCCGATTCGGTTTTGGTTTTGGTGACTATAAACCGAACACCGGCTGAATAGGGTGAGAAAACCAATAAAAAACTTAAAAAAAAAAAAAAAAAAAAATTAAGAAAACCCTAAAGATAAGAAGAAAAACCAAAAATTGAACCGAATCGATTGAAACTGAATTGTTTCTTTTCGGTTAAGGTTCGTTTTTGTAGTAGCCAACCTTAAAACTGAAATTTCAGTTTTAGTTTGGTTCGATTCGGTTAATCGAATCTGCACCCTTACATCATGTGGGATGAAAAATAGCAGCTCAGTTAATTAACGCGTAGTCGTTTATAGCAGGGTTGGTTGTTTTAAAGTTGTTCTTATCTGTTCTCCATTTTCAGTCACTAGTCTTGTGTCGCCCTTTTTCACTAAGGCCCTTGGGCAATGGTCAGGTTGAACTGGATTTCAGGTTCAACCAGATTTGTCCCCCTTAATTATAGGAGAATCTTGAAAGCACATTATTTTATAAAAATGAAATCCGAAAAATAAAAAATCTCCTCTATCCAAGGACTACCAATTTGGTTAGCTCAACCAGTAAAACCGGACCATCGGCCAACACTTTACACTTTAATTTTAGTTGGTATATCAGTTTCTAGACCCATTATAGGGAATGCCTCAAAATATGCGGAAAATGGCCTTTCCTAGTATTTTTGAGACTTTCCTTTATTCCTAAGGCTGCGTTTGGGTTAGTTCTTTCGGCATAAAAAGCAGCTCTTTTACTTTTTGACTCCAACAAAGAATTACTTTCATATTTGGTAACACAGCTCCTCACCTCATTACTCTTACGGAGAGTTATTTTAAGTGATAAAACTGCTCTCTGTCAGAGCAGATTTTATCTGCTCTGACAGAGAGCAGGTAAAGAGTTGCTTCTGCTCTTATAAGAGCTAACCCAAACACAGCCTAAGTTTTTTTGAAGCTGTGAGTTTTCCTTGCATTTTTCTAAGAAAGTGACATTGTTTTCGGAGATTTTTTCTTGAGAAAACTCAATTTCTGAGCTTGTGATACTACAGTATCAAGAAGGTGAATCTTTGGATCAAGTCTTCCCTCTAAAGTCAGCGCCAACCAACGTTGTATTTTACCAGTAAGTTGTCATTTAAATGTAGAGGGCTTTGGCATTTAAAGGAGGAGTAATTTCACCATTTAAGAGAAGTGGTACACACCATTAACACTTTGTTTGACATTTAAAATAGAAAAAGAAGTATCATTGGTAATACACCATTGCAGGCACCTTGAAGTCGGTCATGAAGCCCTTGCAGCCAGCTTATTTTTTCTTTTTTCAAAAAGTAAAGTTAAGCAGACTCTTCACTGGCATTGTACCACACCCCCAGCCGCAGCAGCAGCAGCAGCCCCAACTCCAACCCCCTCAACTCCCACTTGTGCCCCCAGCCTTTCATACACCTGCCCAACAAAGGATTCGTACACCATCACTCATCTGCGCACCCGCCTCAGCAGTAGTTCTCGCCCATCATCCACCAACAGGCCGAGGCCTCCACTTCTAGTATAGACCCAGGTACGTCATACCCCCAATCGACTATTTAGAGGGAAAAAAACATCGAGGGGGGTGCGTTGTAACCCCGTGATAGTAAGCTCAGACTCTTCTGAGGAAGAGGATGAGCTGCTGATGTCCCGACGTCGTGATCTGTTCGACAGTTTTGACATTGCCACCGGGTCCCTCAAGCACACTTCGACTTCCACCTACTCATCTGATGGTAATGATGACAACAATGTCTCTTCTCCTCTAGCATGCTAGTTTTCACTTTTAGAAAGAACTTATTTTTAATGATGATTTATATTTAGTTATTATTTTGCGTATAATGACATAATCGAATATGTTACTTTGTTTTTCTAGTTTGTATATTTGGTAGCCTTTTATCCACACTTTTTGCTATATTTCTAGCCTACACATAACATATTAACAATCACATAAGAAAGCCCATATTAAAAATGTGATTTCCAGAATTTACCTGACAAAAGTGTTCAACACATTACCGATTGAAAGTATATAAATTTTGACATTCATCTGATCACTATAACCGCTTAAATGAATGAAATAAATACGTGCGGTTGTAGTTTGCAGAAGAAGACAATGCATATTCTAACATTTTTTTGAGAAACTGAAGAATACAAGAAAATGTCATAAACGAAGGTAAAATGATTTTCTGGGTAACTCAAAAATGTTCACAAGGAAAATAATTTTCCTCAAATGTCAAGTTTCTGTGCAGAAACTTAGGTGCTCATTTTCTGATCTTTAACCAGAAATATTGCTCAGAAATTATAGAACGAGGCCTAAAGCTATGCATGTGTGAATAGATGATTTGAACAACATTTTCTCCCAAGTACTATATAACTTAACACTAACTTTTATATTGGCCCTATATTGTAGAGTAGATCTCAAAGGATATGAAAGATCTCTCTCCAAGCAGTATATACAATTTTCAACGAATAAGACTTTCTATAAAATTTTATATGTATTCATAAGATCGAGTATGAAATTTTGTTTACTCACTTGTGTCATGATTTCTAGCCACACATCAGGCCGTCTTAAAATTAACACTCGTTTTAGAATTATTAGCCACTTTACACGTGAAATTTTTTTAGAAAGTCATTTTTGTAATCTTCGAAAACCTAGTAAAAGTCAGACCTCTACCCCTCAACTCAGTGCATTGCAGCATTGAACTTTTTGAAATTGATCAAATTTTCGACCATAGATAAGATGTATTTTCCATTTTTCTTTGACCGCATTGAATGCTAAATCGCATATGCATCGCCCGACTATGAGTTTGAGGGTGAGTTGGGCACTTAGAATTAATTTTAGAATGCCACATGATAGCCAACTTAAAGATTTGAGTGTGGCAGCCACCTTAACGATCGAGTGTCCTATAAACACGTCCCAAGTCGATCAAAATCATCTAAACAGAGTTCATTTTCCACTGCTAAACTTTTAGTTAAAGGCGAAAATTTGATAGTCTCATGCTTAAACAGTAAACATTTTTGAACCTGTAATTTGAAAGGATAAAAAATTTCTAAAACACTCCGAGATAAGTTGAAAGGTTAGAGGATGTAAGTCGCATCCGATCCCATGACTCATTACACATACTCTAAAGCACAATCAAACCCAATTTCCCTATGTTGTCTGTCTTTGTCCTACTCCATATATAGGAGGAGGTCAGGGACTATGCTCCCGAGTGTAGAGAAATCTCTACTCCTATTGTCAAGTGGTCATTATATGGTGCCTATTATAAGGATCAGGTTTCACGACAACTTAGGCGAGATTGATCATTTCCCATTTAAAAAAAATAAAATTGTTTTCATGGCTTTCCTAACATTAAAAATATGATCAAAGGTGAAAAAATCAATGCACCGAAATTTCAGAGCGTTGCCTAAAATTTGACTCATCAAACGAAGGGAAAGTAAGTAAAAAAAAAATTTTGTTTTTAAAATCATATGTCCCATGGCCTGTGAAATGCGATGGGGCACCCTGGTACTTCCCTTTGCCTACCCTATAAGATATATAAATGAGTACCTGTAAATCCACCCACTAAATCTTTGAGTTCATCAATGTTGAAACACATTGACTGCATGAAATCAGACGATGGAGATTGTTTATCATCCCAATCTTTCATATGATGGATCTTGAGGTTATGGGCGTACTATCAAACGGTCTTTTTTTTTAATTTCATGTGGTACGTGACCTTAAAATCAATTTTGAGCGTTCACGTGATGCTAAGGTCACTTTTCTGAGATGTATGCCACGTGAAATAAGACACTGATGGCCTGATAGTACATTCATGATCTCAAACTCCATCATGTGAAAATTTGGATAGATAAATAATCTTTATCATTTGATTCAAAGTAGTCAATGTGTAGCGTGGGTGAACTTAAAATTTTCGGTGATAGGATTTTAAGGTAATCTATATAAATATAGTGTACAGTAAATCAATTACAGATCTACTATACGTATAAGTATAAAAGTAACATTCGTGCACCTTCGTGGTGGTAGCATGTGGCAGGTAGGTAAAAAAAAAATCTGCCTTAGATATTTATTTATATTAAAAAAGTGGAGCTTTAATATCGTTTTACCCAACAAATTAACCTTGTCAGAAGCTTACTAGTTATGGATTTATTGCAACTCCCCATCGCCTATATAAAGGAGGGCCATGGCTACATGCAGAACATTTAGTGGTGCAGGGGCTTCCCAACTAATACCAGCTCGACATTGAAGAATGCCAGACGACGAAAGGGTACTTGGCTCAGTTCGTTTACTTCCAAACTGTACGGTTAAAAATTTAAGCGAAATTTATCTGATCCACCTAGCCGACCCTAAGGATAGCAAAAAAGTCTAAAATACTAATTTATTTTAATGCTAAAAATATCATCTTCTTCCCCATTTTAATATACTATAGTTTCTAAAAGTAAGAGGTGACGAAGGTGACGGCGTCTTCTCCTCAATCCAATCTACTCCGATCTGCTTTTTGGATCGACCAAAATACACCTTTTTCGTCAGAAACTGTAACAGATTAAAATGAGGAAGAAGAAAATGCACCTTTATAATTTAAAATTTTAAATATTTACACTTTTCTACATTTACACAATGTGAAACGAAATCTATGCCGTCTGATTTGAAGGTCACAATATAAAATCGATAGTGCTAAAGATAGATATGAAAAAAATACGATATCAACTCTTTACACAGTCGATATCAACTCTGTATATAATCGGTACCAACCATTTTAAGAGTCGTCAACGACTGCTTACAAAGTCGCCATCGATTCTGTACACAGTCGCCATCGACTTTGTATAGAGTCGTCATAAAAAAAAATAATAAATAATAAAATAATAAAATAATAAAAATAATAATAAAAATAAAGCTAAAAAAATTATACAGTCGATGGCGACTCTATACAGAGTCGCCATAAAAAAAAAAAAAAAAAAAAAAAAATATATATATATATATATATATATATATATATATATATATATATATATATATAAAATAAAAATAAAAATATATTATTATTATTTTTATTTTTATACAGTCAATGGCGACTGTGTATAGAGTCAATGGCGACTTTGTACAGAGTCGATGACGACTCTTAAAATGGTCGGTACCGACTATGTTAAGAGTCGCCATCGATTGTTTTAAAACTCGCCATCGATTGTTAAAATATGCTTTTTTTTAAAAAAAGGAGGCGATATCGCTTTTTTTTCGTGTCTATTTTTGGCGTAATCTATTTTATTATGTGGCCTTCAAATTAGACGGCATAGATCCGATTTCACATCGCGTAAATATAAAAAAATGTAAATATTTAAAATTTCAAATCATGTTGAATAAAAAAAAGTGTAAGAAGAGGTATTTCGGACTTTTTGTGCTAGCTGAAAATAGCTTGGCTAAAAATTGATCAATTTGGGTAAAGGTAAAAATATAAGGCCTCTGACGTAAAAGGTATATCTGACAGGATCGATCAGGTAAATTTCTCAAAATTTAAATTACTTTTTGTTTTACCTCTTAGAAGCCGATGAACCCATATCACAATCTATATGAGAACAGTTCACTTATTGGCTCCATTTTTAACAACAATTGTGATAAAAAATAGTACCAATATCACATGTACCAAATCGGTGACGCTTTTCATACCTAATCTGACACACCCGATCTTTTCATTAGGTACTTCATATTAAGTAGGGGTGCAGATAAAATTAAAACCCGGAAATCGAGTCATTTGAATTGAACCCAAATCGGTTGAAAATTGACACCGAACCACCGAGTAGGGAGAAAAAACTGATAAAAAATTTATAAAAAAAAAGCAGAAAAATTAGCTCAAAACAGAAGTTGAAAAACCAAAAATAGAACTAAATGGACCGAAAGTAAATGTTTCGATTAAGGTTCGATTTTGTAGAAGCTGCTTAGAAAACTGAAATTTCAGTTTCTGTTTGGTTCGATTTGGCTAATCGAATATGCACCCCTATATCATGTGGTACAGTGTGACGAAAAATAGTAGCTCAGTTAATTAATGTGGCCTTTATAGCAGGGTTGGTTGGTTTGCATGGTTCGCTTTTAAAGCTTTTCTTTGACTCCTCTACTTTCACTCACTAGTGATCCAGTACTTTTTATTCTCTCCATTGTCAAGTCAACTTTTTCACCCGATTGCGTTGCACTTTTCACTACGGCCCTACCGGCAATGATCAGGTTGAATTGGATATGGGTTCATTTGTAGCCCTTAATTATAAGAAAATCTTTGACAGCATATTATTTTATAAAAATGAAATCCTGAAAGTCAAGATTAATCATATTATAACGAGCGTATAAACACTAAGTCCTCGATCGGCAGTTTCGGAGCATTACCGGGAAAAGCTCAGAAAATGAGCACCTAAGTTTCTATGCAAAAACTTAAAATTCGAGGAAAATTATTTTTCTTGCGAACATTCTGGAGTTACACAGAAAAGATACATCCGCCGCCACTAATCCTCTTTGTGGCGAGTGTCACAGCTAGCCACAGGTAAAAAGGCCGTCGTTATAAGGTTTTAACGGCGGTTATTTGCAAATCGTTGCTAAAGGAAAGCTATTATCGACACTTTACCAACATCACGTACCATCGAAACTTGTCGGAAAATCTTACATTTACCGGCGGTTTATGAAAAAAACCGCCGGTCATAGTATATATTTACCGGCAATTCTACCCTTTTTTTTTTTATAAATATTTAAGGATGTCATTTTATTCTGAAGACATTGTCCTTTTCTCATTATTGTAAGTGCAGAAACATTAGGAGACGTGAAAGAAGTGGGTGGGGAACAAAATTTGGTCGAGGCACACTCTTGGCCTCTTGGGTGCAGCTGACCTTTACTTTGAAATGTTTACTATTTTAATTTGGGTGCTGATTCATGAGATTTGTTTAAATTTTCAAAAGGAGAAGGTAATGGAGCGATAAAGTGAGCGAATCCAAAGTCAGGCTCACCCCAATTCAAACGATGTTGCAAACTTTAGAGTCAAGAATGCATTGAGGACGCCCTACGCAGTTTGTTCCTTTCGAAAAGGAAAAGCCATTGATAAAAAAAGAAAAGTTAAAGCTAAACCGCTGGCCAGCTGTGGCATTTGTTAATATCAGTAATGGGACACATGACCTTTTCCTGTCCTATTTAATGACATTTTATTCACTGTTGAGTAGTTACATAAAACAAAAGAACCTTCTTTTTCTATATTTAGTAAATTTTGTCAGCCATCAATGTCATATGACCTATTTTGACCAACCCATTTCCTAAAATAGTAAATTAATACATCAGCTCCAGCTCCTCATGGTGCCCACTATTTTTCAAAGAGGGAAAGCCTTTTTTAAGACAGCCTAGAATTATAAGCAGATTTCTTAAATTCAACCAGGTGAACTCTTTGTAAAAGTTTTCTTCTCCTTCATTCATTAGCAAAGGCAAAGGAGCTAGTTTTTGTCCCAAAGGTGGTGCTCTAAAGTAGATTATTGAGGCCCCTGATTTGAAGCTGATGGCCATAATCCTGTGCTTCACACTCCTCAGCCTCCCATTTGTCAGTACTTGAATTCATGTAGTAAAAAAAATATCTTAGAAAAAGGACCCACCCCGACAAATATCAATACATAAAGAGAGGAATTAAAAAATAAATAAACTAGTAGGCTTCAATCATCATTTCAAATAACAAATTATTGATGGTGATGCCAAAAAAACATAAAAATACATGTAGTAGAAATGGAGTTTATCTCTTATAATTGGTAGATTGGTCTTTTTTTAAGAAGAATATCCATCAAAACATATAAGTGGCTTTGTTAAAGTTGAAAATCTCATCAAATCTTATCAACTTAAATGAGTCTCACCTTGTGATCCAAGATGATGTCAAAGGCATTTGTTGTTGCACTACAAAAAATAAGACTATTAGCTACAGCTTTTGGCTGTAAAAAACTGCCGCTATTAATAAAAAAGCTATTAAGACTATTAGCGGCAGTTTTTTGTTAATAGCAGCAGTTTTTGACTGCCGCTAATAGTCTTATTTTTTGTTGTGTTGCTTCCTCGGCGTCATATACAGCTCGAGCAATTAGTGTTTGAATCAAAGACTGAATAACCAAGGTGCTAGTTTAAGTTCGCAATACCCTAAAATACTAGTTCATGTTCCAGGTACCTCAAGTTTGGAGGTATCGGGGTCAAACTAAGTCCCAAATTGGACTACCCTTCTTATGAAAAATTTCATATCTGACCTTTATGTATTCAAAAATGTATAGAAAATTCATTAAAATAGGTATGAGGGTGATTCCAGATTCCAATAAAAGAAACCTCAAATCTGACCTGAGATTTGATCTTTGTAGGTAGTTCCGGTCCAGTAGGGTCCAAATTTGATCGCTAATAGGCTAATGATCCTCGATATTTGCCCCTTTTTTATCTCTAACCTTTAATAATTGAAAAGTTAACTAAAAAAAATATAAGATTCTTTCCATCCTCAAGTCAAAGATATTTTACTTAATCAAAGCATCAACATTAAATTATTCATACTAAAAATACTTGAACTTTAAATTATGGGTATACCTAATCTTTCGCATCCAACTCTTATCCATCATGTGAAATATTAAATCAAGAAGTTCCAACTCCCTCGTTAAATATTTTGACCACTTATCAGTTTTTAAAGTGTACCCTTACAAGTGCACAAGATCTATCGTAGCACGATAAAATCAAGGGTGTTGAACCCACAGGGAAACATAAAATTTAATTAATATCCAAAAGCGTCAAATGAACCTAAGGAAGTACCAAAGGCGATATCTTTGTCACGATAAAAATTAACTATACAAACATAAAAATAAATAGATCTAAACAAAGCTTAAGCAAGAAAAACAATAAAAAATCAAACAACGATGAAAAGATGGTCAAGAAGTCCGCTAACCCTAGATTTATAATTTTTCTATCAAGAATCAATCACACATTTCCATGTCAAATTATTTGTCATCATTTAACTACAAGAAAAATGAATCGTAAAGAATGTTATTGTTGATCCGACATACCCTATCCAAAAACTATGACTCAGTCTAATGCGGTATGAATTATGTGAAAGGCATAACGTATCTCAAAATTTGAAATTACAGTAGTAAGAATCAATCGCACGACTTGAAAGTCGTACGATTCAATAATTATGACAATGAATATAAATGTCAACCCTCATATTACTATAAGCAAAACGATTCGAAAAGAATGTGATTATTGATCCGGCATACCCTATCCAAAAACTATGATTTAGCTTAATGCGGTATGAATCATGTGAAAGGAATAGCGTATCTCAAAATTCAAAATCACAGCAGTAAGAATCAATCGTACGGTCTGAAAGCCGTACGATTTAATATTTGTAAAAAGAAATGATTAAATGAAAATAAATTAACTACTTATCTAGGGGTCGCTTCCTCCTTGAATGAACGATTTTAGTCGTTCATCTCCGATCCACACGTAAGGCACATATCCAAAACTATTATACAAATATTCTTTGATTTTTCAGATGCTCGAATCTTTTAGGAAAAGATCTGAAACCTTACAAATCTTTGATTCCTAATTACAAACTAATTATCATAAATTAAAACTAAGCACTATAAATAATAAAGAAAAACCTAAAAAAATGACTATGAAAATTAGCCAAGAAGGCCCCTAAAAGAAGCATGCCCAAACTCTAAACACTGCTTTGTTTATATAGGGCTCAGATGGAAGAGCTTTCATATATAGGTCAATCGATTGAATTCAAAATTTATATTTTAGCAAACTTATTTGAATTTAAATCTCAATCAATTGAAATCTAAATCTCAATCGATTGAGTTCAAATTTGAATTTATGAGGGAAACAGTTGTCATCGATTGATTTCTAAATTTCAATCGATTGAGCTTGATATGTGACATATCCATTCTCTTGCTTGTGGCTGGACCAATCAATTCTTATCATGAATTTTGGTGTTTTTGTTGGCCCTTTGGTCCAATGCTCCCATATTGTTCTCAATTATGCTCTTTTATGCTTTTGTAAGATCCAACGGTCATAAATATTTGAAACCACTAAAACTGCACAACAACCATCAAAATGCCTTCATTTGATGGCCAAATATTGGTATTAGGGTGTGAAATATGATCATATTTCTGCACAGATCACACCCCCAAACCTACACTTTGCTAGTCCTGGAGCAAAGAGAATGATAAATATGTTAAAACAAATAAAATTAACATCCTAAAAAAAATTAAATGTCATTTTCGTAGGAATCACGATTGTATTTAGCATATGCAATAAGTCTTTAAACCCCTAGGTGATCCCTAGTGGAGGAGTTGTGTCTCGTGAGGGTTTACAGTGAAGATAGCCACAAACTTCCAAAAGCAGTTTTCAAAACCATCGATAAAAGAGTTTTCAAAAATCGGTTTATAATATATATACCGTTAAAATCTAAAATCAGTAATCATTTCAGCATGCAAATGTTCATTCTCAAATACCGATGTTATGATAATTCTACTATTGCTTATTCCAATTAAATCAATGCTCCGATTCTTAGACCAATTTTTCATTCATGCCTAGAGTGTCATGTGTGCATTTGTCAATGCTTAAATCTTTCTATTGCTGGATTAATCCAAATCGGGAATCATCAGATTCAAAGTTTCGACTCAATCCTTACCATAGGTATACACTCAAAATAAAATCGCTTCGATGAATGATTTACTTTTTGCACACATGTGAGAGAGAGTTACAATACAAGGTCTCACATGATATAAAAAAAAGGTGCATCAAAGAATTAACAGAAATCTTATGCTGAAAGATATTTGTATCATAAGCACGTTATACTAAGCATCATAGACATTGCGCTATCACTCTCCACAAGGCATTTACCACTCATGATTAGATTAAGAAGGTCTTTTTTAAGGTTGTAACGGGGCTCGGGTAAAGGTTAAGACAGAAAGGGGAAATTCGATTCAAATTTCTCTGAGAAACTAGAAAAAGAAATGCAATTTGATTTTCTAATTTTGCACTCTTTCTTTTTCAAAATTTTCAGAATTTTTCTTTTTCTTTTTATCAACTTTTCTCCTTCTTTTCATTCCTTTTTTTTTTTCTTTTCAACACCGCCTTCTATTTTTTTCACATATTTCACATATTTCATTTCTCCACCTTCTATTTTTTTTTCTCCCCTTTTATTCACATATTTTTCTACCATATGCTCATTGCGAGTATTATTGTCATGACTCTCCACTTTCTCTCTTGTTCTCATCACTCTTTCCTAATTTCTCAGAGATTGAAGGGTAAAGTTTTTATATATATTTTTTCAAACTGGTGTGGGGTATGATTAATATAGCTCAACAAGGAATATTTAGGGCAAAAATTTTCAATCAAGACTCAAAGGGGGTACAAAAAGATAAATCAATATAAGGTGAGGGATTTTGGGCACAAATGAGCCAAGGATGACCTTTGATCATTTCCTTTCATGATGGTAATGATGCCTATTTATCTTGAGTTTAAGCACAATGAGTTCTAGCGCAATGGTATAAAGCATGCAAAATAAATAAATCGAGATAAAATGTATGAGATTTCAATAATTAAGCACAAATTTCAAAGATACTCCGAATTTATTTTAGCACTCATCAAGAACGAGGAAAAAAAGTTTTAAAGCTCACGGTATTTAGTCTTTCTTAGGATCCTAGAATTCTAAATTTAAACTAATCTTTTGATTTCTGGACCTAAGCATGGCGAAGGTGCAAAATTTTTTCTAAGCATAAATTTTAAACCAATCTTTAAATGTTCACAATGGAGTTAATTATTCTAAACAACTGCAGTTTTACCATGACATGAATATTTAAAAATTAAAATTTTCATGCATCAGTGACTAAAGTTTGAAAACTACACCAAAAAATAAACCATGATGACTTTTTTTTTTTTTTCCATAAAATGGTATTGAAGGTGCATATATAATGTGGTTAAATGTATACTGCAAAATCATGAATCACACATTTGAGCACACCACCACGAAACCTAAGTGGTGCTATGTCCTCATTGCACAAAATCATAAATATTAAAATAGCAGAGGAGGCAGGGGGTAGAGCTAAGGTCACTCCCCCTTTCTTTCTCTCTCTCTCTCTCTCTCTCTCTCTCTCTCTCTCTCTCTTTTTAAAACACCAAAATCATACTAATTAAACAAAATAAAATAATTTTTACGGGGCTTGGGTTGCCTCCTAAGAAGCGTTAAGTTTTTGTTTTGTGGTCTTCAGCCGAACCACTCTCAAACTACGAGAGAAATAAGAAAGGGCAATTGATCGGTGCTGAAAGGTGACTATATTTCGTATCTTAATCCCTACACTTAGCTATCCGATGAAAGCATCTGATGGTTGTTATGAGGTTTTTTGATGCGTTCGTTAATATGTTATGTGTAGATTAGAAATGTAGCAAAAAGTGTGGATGAAAGGCTACCAAATCTATAAACTAGAAAAACAAAGTAGCATATTCGATTATATCATTACATACAAAATTATAACATAATATAAACCATCATTAAAAATAAGTTATTTCTAAAAGTGAAAACTAGTATGCTAGAGGAAAAGATACATCGTTGTCGTCATCACCATCAAACAAGTGGGTGGAAGTCTCACTGCTCTTGGGGGACCTAGTGGCAATGTCAAAGCCGTCGAACATATCACGACATCGGGGCATCAACGGCTCCTCCTCGGAAGAATAAGAGTTTGAGCTTACTACCACGGGATTACGCCACACCCGCCTCGATGTTTTTTCCTTCTAAATGGTTGATGGGGGGTATGACGTACCCGGGTCTATAAAGTGATACTAGAAGTGGAGGTCGGTCATGGCCTCGGTCCGCTGGTGGATGATGAACTACTGCTGGTGGTGGTGCATGAGCCCTTTGTTGGGCGGGTGCATAAAAGCCTCGGGGCATAAGTGAGAATTGAGGGGGTCAGGGAAGGGACTGACTGCTGCTGCGGTTGGGGGTGTGGTACGGTGCTAGTGAAGAGTCTCTTCAACTTTGCTTGTTGGAGAAAGTAAAAGAAAGCTGACTACAAGGGCTTCATGACCGACTTCAAGGTGGTTGCAATGGTGTATTACCAATGACACTTCTTTCTCTATCTTAAATGTCATACTACCCATATCAAACAAGGTGTTAATGGTGTGTACCACTTCTCTTAAATGGCAAAACTGCTCCTCCTTTAAATGCCAAATCTCTTTACATTTAAATGACAGTTTACTGGTAAAATGCAACGTTGCCTGGCGCTGGTTTTAGAGGGAAGAATTGATTCAGTGATTTACCTTCTTAGTACGATAGTATGACAAGCTCAGAAACTGAGCTTTCCTGAGAAAAAACATCCGAAAACAATATGTGGCTTTCTCAGGAAAGTGCAAGGAAAACCCGCAACCCCCAAAAAACTCATGAACGAAGGAAAGTCTCCGAAAATGCCAGGAAAGGCCATTTTTCGTAGAAAGTCTCAGTTTTTTAGACTTCCTTGGCTCTCGAACGAGGCCTAAAGCTATACATGTGGGTATAGATGATTTGAACTACATTTTCTCCGGGGTACTCTGTAACTTTACACTAACTTTTATATTGACCCTATATTGTAGGGTGGATCTCAAAAGATATGAAAGATCCCCAGAGGCGGAGCCACGTTATGACTTGGGTGGTCAATTGACCACCCAAACTTTCTAAAAATTTGTTACTAAGCTTTAGGTGTCCTAATTTATATTAGTAGATTCTCATTCATATAAAATTATATTGACCACCCAAACTTTCTAAAAAATATTTACTAAGCTTTAGGTGTCATAATTTATATTAGTAGATTCTCATTCATCCAAAATTATATTGACCACTCAATATTATCTAAAATCTTAAAACAAGTTTTTTTATGGTATTTGTTTTCATAACAAATATTTCTTCTTTGATTTTTTTAACTAGATCCCATAATTTTAGCCTATTTTTAGCCTCCCCTCAATCTATTTAGGTGCTTCAGAGAGATTTATCTCACAAGGGGCTTCACTATATTGTAGAGCTAGTAAATACTCATATATATGGTCTATAGGCTTTAGTATAATTAATTTAAAAAATTAAGCAATTTATTATACATAACAAGGTTTGAACCTAAAAATTAACCTTTACAAAGTACAAAGTCTACCACTAGAGCAATTCACTAAGATATGTAAAGAGTTAAAAAAACTTAAAACATATATAAATTTACAAAGGCATCAAAATTATTAAATCAAAAAATGTCGGGTCCTCCCGTTTATCATTGCGATATGTTCAACAACTATGATAGTCTCACGGGCTCCCTACAATGTACTGCCAATCATCCTACTCTTTGGAGGATGACGACAAGAATGATGCTACCTCGTAGTCATTCTTCGAGGGAATTTTAAATTAGGTCAATTTGTTGGAACAGCCTAATCAATATGCATATGATTTTCTTTTATTTCTTATCTAGTTTCGTTTATAGATATTTTAAATAAAGTCAATTTTTTCATACTGGCTAAATCGATATGTATTTTATCATTTTCTGAGAAGAACTTAAGAACGAAGGATTATGAACTTTTATGGGAAAGGCCAGGAATCTGAGTAACTTAAGAACGTATTTAGGAAAAGCCAGGACTCTAAGTCTACTAAGAATCAACATGATTCTGAGTTTTCAAGAATTTGAGCTTTTCTAAAATCAAGAAGCACCTGAAGAGAGTCTTAGGGTTTTAAATTAATTAAGGTTATAATATTAGGCTAATACTAAAACTCTAATCAATTTAAAATTCTAATACTAAAACTTTATTACCCTAATGTTAAGGCTCTAATTATATCCAATTTTTTATTTTTATGCATATTTTTAAATTTTAGTTAAAACTCTAATCTATAATAAATCTAAACCCTCATTCCATGAACCCATCTAATTTTTTTCTAAATATTTGGGAACCCTATATTAAAACTCTAATTACCTAGAACCATGGATTAAAATGGTATACTTTATATATATTTTAGTGTTTTCTTAGAAAAATAATTATAAAATTTTCCAACATTAATTGATTAGATGACCACCCTATGAAAAAATCCTAGCTCCGCCCTTGGATCTCCCTCCAAGCAGTACATACAATTTTTGTCGAATGCGACTTTCTACGAAATTCTATATGTATTATGAGATCAAGTATGAAATTTTGTTCACTCACTTTAAGTTGAGTATCCGGGTAATGGGGTGGTTGTCTTAGAGGTTTAGCATTTGAACGGGATAATAGTGTCGTGATCCCTTGCCACATGTGAGACAGTCCCAAAATAAACACTCGTTTTAGGATTATTAGCAAGGATCAAAATTTAGGCCGAAATTATCGGTTTCGGTCCCCACTGAAATGATAATTTGGACCGAAATTTTGGTCCAAATTTGTATGGGACTCAAAATTTCGGTTTTCGGTTTACCCAAAATTTTGATCCTTGATTATTAGTCACTTGACATGTGATTTTTATTTTTAAAAGTAAATTTTATAATCTTTTCGCCCTTTGAAAACTTAGTAAAAGTTTGACCTCCGCGCTCCTGAACCCTGTGCATTGAACTTTTTCAAATTTAATCAGCGGCAGCCAAAATCCACATTACACATAATCTAAAGCACAATCGAACCCATTTTCCCTATATGTTGCCTATCATTTTCCTACTCCATATATAGGAGGAGGCCGGGGACTATGGTACCGAGTGTAGAGAAATATCTACATTCACTGCCAGGATTTTTCTACACTTACTATGGGGTGGCCATCATGTGGCATCCATCACGAGGATTAGGTTCCACTGTAATTTATGCGAGGACAATTAGATCCCATTCCAAATAAATAAAACTATTTTTATGACTTTCCCACCATTAAAAATGATAGTCAAAGGTGAAGAAAATCAATGCACCAAAGTTTTGGGGCGTTGCCTAAACTTTGACCCATCAAACAAAAGGAGAAAAAAGTTATATATATGGGAGCCAGTTTCGGTTACCGTCCTCCAAGGCCCACGTAGAGGTACACATGACACCCAAAATACTCTTTGGTTGACACGTGGAGCACGGGCGGATGGTTTAAATCAATTTTAAGAAAATAAATTAAATTTTTTTTTTTTTAAAAGCATAAATCAATATTTGACTAGTTTCAATAGTTTACATTTCACGGCTCAAAAAACACATGGTGGAGATGAGTTTTCAAAATTATTTTTTTTTTAAATGATCTAAGCAATGCACCCAAAATCCATGTGACATTGAAACAATGTTTTGGATGCCATGTCGACCTCCACTTGAAATATTGGAGGACTGCCTTTTATATATATATATATATATATATATATATATATATATATATATATATATATTTTAAATGACATGTCCGATGAGTGCTCAACCTAAAACGTTGTTTTCTTCACTTTGCCATACCCTATAAGATATATAAATATACTGTATAGTAAAGCAATTACAGATCTACTATACGTATGAGTCACTTGGGGAAAAAAAGTCATATTCGTGCACCTTCGGCTTCGTGGTGGTAGCATGGTGGCAGGTGGGTAAAAAAAATCTGCCTTCTATATTTATTTATATTAAAAAAGTGAAGCTTTAATATCGTTTTACCCACCAAATTAAACTTGTCAGAAGCTTAGTAGTTACGGATTTATTGCAAGTCCCCATCGCCTATATAAAGAAGGATCATGGCTCGCCTATATAAAGGACCATGGGTGCCCAATCCAACAAGGGCATTTCCACATCCACTCTCCCACATTCTCTTAACTCTCTCTCATACACCCATATGGAGCTCTTGTTGGTATTTTCTGTGATCACTCTTCTTTATTCCATTCTCTTCACATTCAAACTCTTTCTTCAAAGGAGAAACCATAGTTGCTATGTCCTTGACTACATATGCTTTAAGCCATCTGATGATCGAAAGCTCAACACCACCATCTGCGAAGAGATCCTTAGGCGAAACAAGAACTTAGGCATCGATGAATACAGATTCCTCCTCAAGGTAGTCGTTAATTCCGGCATTGGAGAAGAAACTTACGCTCCGAGAAGCATCATCTCTGGAGACAAAATTTCCATGTATGATGGCAATGGGGCCTTAGAGATGGAGGAGTGTTTTTACACCACCCTCGACCAACTCTTCTCTAAATCTGATATCAAACCGGAAGAGATTGATTTGCTCGTTGTAAATGTTTCGATGGTCTCTCCAGTGCCTTCTCTTGGATCCAGGGTAGTTAACCGTTACAAGATGAGAGAGGACATCAAGGTCTTCAATCTCTCTGGAATGGGTTGTAGTGCAAGCGTTATCTCCATTGATCTAGTACAAAACATCTTTAAATGCCAAAAAAATTTGTTCGCGCTCGTTTTGACGTCCGAATGCATTGGACCCAATTGGTATTCGGGCACCGACAGGTCAATGATCCTTGCCAATTGCCTTTTCCGATCGGGCGGGTGCTCGATCCTTTTAACAAACAAGCCAAGCTTAAGGAATCGAGCCAAATTGCGCCTAAGGTGCCTCGTCCGGACTCACCTAGGCGCATGCGATGAGGCGTACGGGTGTGCCGTGCAGAAGGAAGACGATGCGGGTTTGGTGGGGTTTCACCTCAGCAAGGGCCTCCCAAAGACAGCCGCAAGGGCTTTCTTTGAGAACCTTAGGAAATTGGGGCCTAGAGTTTTGCCCATGAAGGAATTGGTGCGTTATATAATATCAAGCACTTTACGTAAGAAGGGTAATCACATGCATGGTGTGACAGCACGAGTGAACTTTAAGGCAGGCATTGAGCATTTCTGTCTTCACACGGGTGGGACCGCGGTCATCAATGATGTAGGGAGGAGTCTAGGGCTGACTCAGCACCATCTCGAGCCAGCTAGGATGACACTTCATCGGTTCGGAAACACGTCAGCAAGTAGCCTTTGGTATGTGTTGGGGTACATGGAGGCTAAGAAGAGGCTTAAGAAGGGTCATAGGGTTTTGATGATTAGTTTTGGTGCAGGTTTTAAGTGCAATAGCTGCTTGTGGGAGGTGGTAAGGGATTTGGAGGATACTAATGTATGGAAGGATTGCATACAACAATATCCACCACAAACACTAGTCAACCCTTTCATTCAGAAGTTTGGTTGGGTCAATGATAAGTCAACTTTCTAAACAGTTGACCAGAGGTCACACTTCTTTGAAGACTTATATATATATATATATATATATATATATATATATATATATATATATATATATATATGTTTGGTTTATGGAGATTTTGTAAGCTTCTTCTAGGTTTTTAGATGCAGGTGCTTTCTTTGTTTTAAGTCAATGTTTACATGCGTGTAAATAGAGAAGCATTGAGGAATGATATAAAAGGTTGTGGAAAATACTGAGTGTTGACCTAATTAAGCAAGATTGAGTGTACAAGCGAGATTTGCGTAGTGAACAACTAAGAACGATGACCAAAATTAAATTGACTTCTTACCACAAGCTTATATGCCCTAAAAACGGGTCGCACAAACATATAGGGCTTGTTGGGCAACCGAGTTCTTCAAATAACTTGTGGAAAAATAAGATATTTTGACTGAAATTGAAATTTTCAGCTGTTTGGGAATTGAGTTGGTCCTACTTATTTGAGAAAAAAATAAAAATAAGTCTGAAAATATTTCTGGCTAGAAATCTACTCAAAATATTTTTAGTCCATGTTATGTTATGGTAAAAAGCAATTTGATAGTGCTAGATCTATCCTACGGTTGCACCGATTAGGTCAACTACAAAAGGCTCTTTACAACATACGATTTCCACCATTAAAGTCATTGACCGCATGATTTTTCATCCAATCTTCCACACAATAGATCTTAAAATCATAGCCCACTTATCGGACGGTCAATTATTGATTCTAAATGGTACTCATTAAGTTATAAAAAATCGGCCAATATCAATACATATCGGTATTTCAGCAAACAGATACGTATCGGTCCCCATATGTATCGGTATCCTAATTTGGATACCCGATACGTATTTGTTTAAGCCTAATTTTACAATTTTTTTAAAAATAAATAAATAGGCCGATACGTAGCGATATCAGCCGAGTCGTATCAGTCTTGGACAAACCGATATCTGAGATCGATAGCAATTTTGATACCTTGGAACACATCCCCAAAAGTGACTGTGATCGTGATATATGATGAGAAGGGTTCTCGAGTCATTTTTAGAAAGTTGTTTCACGTGGAATTAACATTTGGCAGTCTAACAAGTGACCCATGATTTAAAGATCTAGTGTGTGGATGATGGAAACCAAAAACGTTCTCCATCCGCTTATTCAAGAAGGCTGTCAAAGATTTTTACCATAAGATTTTTGTTGGCATTTTGTCCGCGTTGGGTCGCCTTTATCCGATGCCTTTCAGCTTGGAAATATAAAAATGAATATTTTCATGTGCCCACTTGTGCATAGTTATGACTTATCGTGTGCTACATGTAGAATATTTAGTGGTGGGGACTTCCCAATTAATACCAGCTCGACAATGAAGAACGTCAGACTCTCAGATCGTTGGCTCCATTTTTAACAAGGGTGAAGGGGCACATTAATTTACGTGATGAAAAATAGTACCAATATCATATGTACCAAATAAGTGACGCTTTTCATATCAAATCTTAACACACCGGATCTTTGTATTAGGTAATTCATATCAAGTAGGGGTGCAAATAAAAATTAAAACCCGAAAATCTGGTCTTTCGAATAGGACCGAAATCGACTGAAAATGGACACCGAACCTACCCGATTTGGTGTTGACTTTGGTGACTAAAAACCGAACACTGCCACGGTAGGGTGAGAAAACTAATTAAAAAAAAGTAAAAAAAATGACAAATTAAGAAAACCCAAAATAGAAGAAGAAAAACTGAAAATCAAATCGAACCGACCGAAAGTGAAATGTTTCGGTTAAGATTCGATTTGGTAGAAGCTGATCAAAAAGCTAAAATTTCAGTTTCGGTTTGCTTGAATTCGATTAATCGAATCTGCACCCCTAGATCATCTCGCACAGTGTGATGAAAAATAGCAGCTCAGTTAATTAATGTGTGGCCGTTTATAGCAGGGTTGGTTGGTTGGTTTGTATGGTTTGGTTGTAAAGTTGTTCTTATCTCTTCTCGATCTTCACTCACTAGCCATGAGTCAAGACCAATACATTTCTTCTCTCTATTGTGACGTCAACTTTTTCACTCGATCCGGTCGCCCTTTCACTAAGTCCCTTGGCCAATGGTCAGGTTGAAATGGATTTCATTTTTTATAAAAATGAAATCTAGAATGTCAAGATTTTCCTCCATCCAAGAGCTGCAAATTTGGTTCAACCCGAAAACTAATTCAAGTAGTTGGATTGCCCAACACTTTAATTTAGTTGGCATATCAGTTTCTAGACCCATTGTAGGGAGTACTACCTCAAAATTTGAGGTCAAATAATGGATTAATCATATTGTAAGGAGTGTATAAACACAAACAGTTTCGAAGCATTCCCGGGGAAAGCTCAGAAAATGGGCACCTAAGTTTCTGTGTAGAAACTTGAAATTTGAGGAAAATCATTTTCCTTGTGAATATTCTTGAATTACTCAGAAAGTCATTTTCCTTTCATTTCTGACCTTTTCGTGTTCTTCAGTTTCTCAAGAAAATATCATAAAGTACTTTGTCTTCTTTCGCACATTATAATCGCACGTATTTATCTCGTTCATCTAAGCGGTTATAGTGATTGGATGATCGTCAAAATTGTTGTGCGGAAGCTCACAAGCTAACCAATGATCTCACAATGAACGATCAAATAAGAACGCAAAAATATAATAAAATCAACCACAACCACACAAGAGACAATATTTACATGATTCGGCAATATGCGTACGTCCACGAGCAGCAATAATCTACTATAATGATAATCACACAAGAATACAAGAATACTCAAGCCTCACCAAAGATCTCCTCAAAACCCTCACTACAAAAAATAAGACTATTAGTGGCAGTTTTTTAGAGCAAAAAATTGTTGCTATTAATAAAAAACTATTAAGACTATTAGCGACAAGGGTATTAGCGGCATTTTTTTGTTAATAGCGGCAATTTTTGGCTGTCGCTAATAGTCTTATTTTTTGTAGTGCCTAGATAGGTTTTTCAAAACTTTTCTATGATATCTCAACTCTATAATTTGGCCAAGAACTTTCCCTTTATATAAAAGACACAAATTCTACTTCTAATCTAAGAGAAACTAGCCTTATATAGAGTCTGAACGTAGCTGGGCCATTACCAGTTAGAGTCAAATTATAATTCAACCTCCAAGTTAGAGCCAACCTCCAAATTAGAGTCCAACTACAATTCTAACTTTCCAAGTTAGAGCCAAACAACCTCAAAGTTAGAGTCCAATTTACAATTCACACTCCAAGTTAGAGTCAAACAACAATGCTCCACTGACTCTAAGCTTCACCATGTAGTTAGAGTCAACCTCCAAGTTAGAGTCCAACTACAATTCAATCTCAAAGTTAGAGTCAAACAACAATTCTCCATTGGCTCTAAGCTTCACTATGTACTCTTTCTTTTGATTATCACTATGCTCATATCACCGCTACCACTAATGCCCCGAGGGTACTCAAACCTTGTATATCGTTGTGTTAAACTTAATCAGGCACTATTTCTCGAAGACATAATGCTCATAAAAGTCAACCTTGTTAACCTTTACACCTTTCGACAAGCCCTGCTTCTTCAACTCTGTCATCCATCTTTCTGACATGTGCCCTAGGCACATGTGTAATTGTATAAAGGACAAACTACTATCATCTGAAGTAGATAATGTTGCTCCACCTGTCACTGTACTCTCTGATAGAAAGTAAAGGTTCTCAACTTTTTCAGCTTTCATCACAACCAAAGATCTCTTTGTCACTTTCAAAACTCCACTGTGAGCTACAAACTTGATCCCATTGGAGTCTAGCATACCAAGCGATATGAGGTTCTTTTTCATTTTCGAAATATAGCGTACATCAGTTAATGTTCCCATAACCCCATCGTACATCTTTATTCTGATACTCTCATTTTCAACTATTTTTCAGGTCATATTCTTACCTATCAAAATCGTTCCATCATCCACTTTTTTATAAGACGTGAACCAGTCCATATTTAGACACATGTAGTAGGAGCATCTTGAATCAAGTGTCCATACCTTCTATAAGTATTTATCTGAAATCACTGATAACACATTTTCATCATCGTCTGGAGCTTGTTCGGCTATACTAGCCTCATCAACCCCCTTTCTGCTTCTTATCCTGAGCGTCGTCCCTCTTTATTTGTAGCTATGGATAATGCCTTCTAATGTGACCCTTTTCATGACACTTGTAGCATTCTGCTATCTTTCTATTTTTAAATTTAGATATGAACTTTGATCTACCTCTTTCGGATTTACAGTCTTCTACTGTCCCCCTAACTAACAAGCCATCTACGTGTGTATTACTATTCGATTCTTTCTTTCTTATGTCATTATAAAGTAATGCCATTGTAATCGACTCTAATTCAATAGTACCCTTTTCATAAAGCAACGTAGTAATCAGGTGCTCATAGGAATCGGGGAGGGAAGACAAAAGCAATAGTATCTTATCTTCATCCTTAATCTATTTTTCAATATTTAATAATTCAGATATTATTTTATTGAATTCATTAAGATGTTTGTTGAGAGAAGTACCTGCCTTCATGTACAACTTGTATAGTTGCTTCTTAGATATAGACGACTCGTCAGAGATTTTTTCATGTAAAGACTCTAATTTGGCCCACAATGAAGCCGCCAAGTTCTTCAGCATCACATTGTACGTAATCTCCTTTGTTAGATATAGCCGAATCGTACTACACACTTGAAGTTCGAATTCTTCTCAATGAGCATCGGACATATCCACCAGCTTACACAAACGCCCTTTTAATGTCTTGTGCAGCCCTTGTTGAATCAAGATATCCCGGACTTGTACTTGCCACAAGCTAAAATTAATTTTTCCAACGAATTTCTCAACCTCGAACCTCAAGTTTGAAACCTTTGCGGATTTCGATGTCATCTCAGATCGTAAAACAAAAACCTTACTCTGATATCAATTTGTTGCGCGAAAGCTCACAAACTAACCAACTATCTCACAATGAACGATCAAATCAGAATACAAAAATAGAAGAAAATCAGTCACAAATACACAAGAGATAATATTTACATGGTTCAGCAATATGCCTATGTCTACGAGCAACAATAATCCACTATCTTAATGATCACACAATAATACAAGAACACTCAAGCCTCACCAAAGCTCTCCTCAAAACCCTAGATAGGTTTTCCAAAACTTTACAATGATATCTCAACTCTATAATTTGGCCAAGAACTTTCCCTTTATATAGAAGACACAAATCCTACTTCTAATCTAAGAGAAACTAGCCTTATATAGAGTCTAAACGTAGCTGGGTCATTGCCAATTAGAGCCAAACTATAATTTAACCTCCAAGTTAGAGTCCAACTATAATTCAAACTCTCTAAGAAAGAGCCAAACAACCACCAAGTTAAAGTCCAACTATAATTCAAACTCCAAGTTAAAATCAAACAACAATTCTCCACCTGACTCTAAGCTTCACCATGTAGTTAAAGTCAACCTCCAAGTTAGAATCCAACTACAATTCAATCTCTAAGTTAGAGTCAAACAACAAAATTTTATATACTTTCAATCAGTAATGTGCTGAATACTTTTGTCAGACATATTCTGGAAATCACATTTTCAACGTGGGTTTTTTTTATGTGATTGTTAATATGTTATATGTAGGTTAGAAATATAGCAAAAATTGTGCCTAAAAGGCTACCAAATCTAGAAAACTAGAAAAATAGCAAATTCGATTATGTCATTACATATACAATTATGGCATAATATAAACTATCATTAAAAATAAGTTATTTCTAAAAGTGAAAACTAGTATGCTAGAGGAGAAAAGGCATCGTCGTCGCCACCATCAGACGAGTGGATAGAAGTCGTAGTACGCTTGAAGGACCCAATGGCAATGTCAAAACTGTCGAGCAGATCACAAAATTTGATTATGTCATTACATATACAATTATGGCATAATATAAACTATCATTAAAAATAAGTTATTTCTAAAAGTGAAAACTAGTATGCTAGAGGAGAAGAGATATCGTCGTCGCCACCATCAGACGAGTGGATGGAAGCCGTAGTACGCTTGGAGGACTCGGTGGCAATGTCAAAGCTGTCGAATAGATCACAATGTCGGGGCATCAACAACTCCTCATCGAAAGAACAATCTGAGCTTACTACCATGGGGTTACGCCGCACCCCCTTGATGTTTTTTCCCTCTATATGGTCGATGAGGGGTACGACGTACCCGGGTCTGTAAGGTGGTACCAAAATTGGAGGTCGGTCATGTACTCGGCCTGCTGGTGGATGATAGGCGGAACTACTAATGGGGTGGGTGTGCAGATTGGTGGTGGTGCAGGAGCCCTTTGTTGAGCCGGTACATGAAAGCCTGGGGGCACAAGTAGCAGTTGAGGGGGTCGGGATTGGAGTTGTTGCTATTGCGGCTGGGGGTGTGGTACGATGCCAGTGAAGAGTCTCTTCAACTTTGCTTTTTGGTGAAAGTAAAAACAAGTTGGCTACAAGGGCTTCATGACCTACTTCAAGGTGGCTGTAATGGTGTATTACCAATGACACTTCTTTCTCTATCTTAAATGTCAAACTACCCATGTCAAACGAGGTGTTAATGGTGTTGACCACTTCTCTTAAATGGTAAAATTGCTCCTCCTTTAAATGTCAAATCCTTCTACATTTAAATGGGAGTTTACTGATAAAATGCAATGTTGGCTGGCGCTGATTTTAGAGGGAAGAATTGATCCAGTACGTATTTACCTTCTTTGTACTATAGTATCACAAGCATAGAAATTTAGCTTTCCTGAGAAAAACCTCCGAAAACAATGTCATTTTCTCATGAAAGTGCAAGAAAAACCCACAGCCCCAAAATAACTCATGAATGAAGGAAAGTCTCCGAAAATGTCAGGAAATGTCATTTCTGGCAGAAAGTCTCAGTTTTTTAGACTTTCTTGGCTCTCGAAAGAGGCCTAAAGCTTTGCATGTGGGTATAGATGATTTGAACAATATTTTATCTCAGGTACTCTGCAACTAAACACTAACTTTTATATTGACCCTAAATTGTAGGGTGGATCTCAACAGATATGAAAGATCTCCCTCCAAGCAGTACATACAATTTTCATCGAATGCAACTTAATTTCTACAAAATTCTATATGTATTTATGAGATCAAGTATGAAATTTTGTTTACTCACTTTAAATTGAGTATTCGGATATTGGGGCGGTTGTCTTAGAGGTTTACCATTTGAACGGTATAATAGTGTCAAGATCCCTTGCCACATGTCAGGCGGTCCTAAAATAAACACTCATTTTAGGATTATTAGTCATTTTGACATGTGATTTTTATTTTTAAAAGTCATTTTTATAATATTTTCGCCCTTCGAAAATCTAGTAAAAATTTGACCTCCGCCCCCTCAACCCGGTGCATTGAACTTTTTCAAAGTTGATCAAATTTTAAACAGTAGATAAGATGAATTTTCTATTTTCCTTTTTTAGTACTTGATATTCGGATTAGGTGCCACTTGGCACCCAAATCACCTTGGGACTGCATTGAATGCTAAATCACAAATGCATTGGCCGAATATATATATATATATATATATATATATATATATATATATAGAAGGTCAGGGCTATAAGTTTGATGGTGAGTTGTGCACTACAAATTAATTAATTTCGATATGCAACATGGTAGCCAACTTGAAAATCGAGTGCCATATCAACATCCAAAGTCGATAAAAATCATCCAAAAAGGGGTCATTTTCTGCTGCTGAACTTTGAGTTAAAGGCGAAAATTTCAATGGCTCATGTTTAGACGACAAACATTTTAGGCCATCATGTTGCATCCATCACGAGGATCAGGACTTTCCACTGCAATTTAGGTGAGGTCGATCAGATCCTATTAAAAAATATATATTTTTTCATGACTTTCTCACTATTAAAAAAGTAGTCAAAGGTGAAAAAATTCAATGCACCAAAGTTTTGGGGCGTTGCCTAAAATTTAATCCATCAAACAAAGGAAAAATAAAGTTAAATTTTTTTTTTTCTTTTAAAATCGCATGTCCCATAACTGATCAACCCAAAACGAGCATTGTTTTCGATTGATCACACCATGTGAAATGTAAAATGTGAAATGTGAAATGCGAAATGCAAAATGCGGTCGGCATTGAGCATTTATGTATTCACACGGGTGGGACCGCGGTCATCAATGATGTAGGGAGGGGTCTAGGGCTGACTCAGCACCATCTCGAGCCAGCTAGGATGACACTTCATCAGTTCGGAAACACGTCAGCAAGTAGCCTTTGGTATGTTATGGGGTACATGGAGGCTAAGAAGAGGCTTAAGAAAGGTCATAGAGTTTTGATGATAAGTTTTGGTGCAGGTTTTAAGTGCAATAGCTGCTCGTGGGAGGTGGTAAGGGATATGGAGGATACTAATGTATGGAAGGATTGCATGCAACAATATCCACCGCAAACACTAGTCAACCCTTTCATTCAGAAGTTTGGTTGGGTCAATGATAAGTCAACTTTCTAAACAGTTGACGAGGGGTCACTCTTTGAAGACTTTTATATACACTAGTAAACGTGGGCACTCTAAATAAATTTAATTTTGCTAATTTTTATTTATTTTTGTCAATTTATTAGATATCTTCAATTTTCTTAATACTATTATTTTAATATAAAAAATAGACATTAAATGTTTTACACTAAATTAATAAAAATTAATATACATATAAAAAATTAATGATTGATCATTATATTAAAATGTTTTGACACTAAAATAAAATAAATAAATAGAATAATAATCGTCCCACTTGAGATATAGTGTAACATAAATCTTTCAATCAAACTAACATAAAAGAATTTAATTATCTAGTTGAATGAAATATTATAAGTGCTCTTAAAGGGAAATTTTCAGTATACTCATGTTTTTAATTCAGTATATGTAGGTATTCTAATACTTGAAACCCTGAAATATGTCTAGTCACATCGTATGCCTCTAACTTTTAGGGCTAATTTAACCTGCAAACATGAAGCATTATATGATAATCAAAATGTTATCCATGTATCAATAATCTTTATTATTTACTAATATATAAAATGAAGGTCGGTGTTACTACCACCTCACTTTATGTTACAATTACTTCACGTAAACAAAGAAAAATTAGTTGATTGCTTTAAAGAAGACAATGGAGGTTGCTTCAATATTTCAACACAATAGATATTGAGATCATGAGCCTATTATTAGATGGTCTGATGCTGATTGCATGTAACACACTTCCCAAAAAGTGATTGTGAACAGGTTTGATAGTACTTCTATGATTGCTTTTAAATTTTGATATGTATGACACGTGGAATTAACGTCCTGCAGTTTGTTGGTAGGCCTATGATCTCAAGATTGATTATTTTGAGAATTGGGACGGAAAACGATATGCATTTTTGCTTGAAAACAGTCAACATGTGTCCTTTGTTCAAGTGCTCATATGACTATAACATAAAGTAGTGTGCTAGTATATAGTAACATCATCCAAAATAAATTTATAACGAGTTGATAATATATAGGACTAAGAGCTTGCTTCTATTTCTACTAACTTATCATTCAAAGGACAAAACAAAATATTATTTTTCAAATTGTCCCTTCATGTTTCCATTTATCTTCTTGTTTATTCTATAACTGCATATATAGCTCTCTTGACCCTTCATCTCCCCTTTCTTGTTGCAACACATATAACTTCTGCTAAGGGACTTACAGAATACCATGCATTCTTATAGCAATATGGTGAATCTATATTCATGTGGTTTGACTTTGATTTATTGTCATCTATCATGATTATGCGTATGATCATCATCTTCATCTTTAAGTAGATGGAGTAAATGTTATAATCAAAATTTTTGGTAAAAAATTAAAGTAACGGGCAACCTATTGGTAATAACATTTATACAAAAGACTTCTAAATGTACTCTTTGAATATCAATATCCATCGTGTAAAAGATTAAGATGAAAATCGATCTCCATCATCCGATTTAAAGCAGTGAATGGGCTTCCATGGGGAGGAGCTCAAAGATTCAGTGTGTGAATTTAAAGGTACTCTTTTAATATATATATATATATATATATATATTATTTTTCTTTATCAGTAAAGTGTGCACGCTTTTTTATCACTAAATATACATTTTTTTTTTATCAGCAATACATATATATATTTTTTTTTCTTTTGATGAAAAAAAATTATTCTTAAAAAAAAAAAAGTTTTAAAAATTGGTTGGTCTAGTACTTAATATCATGTTTTATTTATTAAGTTATCTGCCATTTGAACATAGAATTTAGCTCTTTGTACGGGTGTCAATAGGCTAGGTTGACCAGGCCTACTACCCGGCCTGCTTGATTTGGGTTGGAGATCTAGAGTAATAAGCCCAATTTGAAATTAGTCTTAAACCCAACTTAACTCATTATTAGTTGGGTTGATTTTGGGCCAAGCAGTGGGCTTTAAAAATCTAAACTATTCAAAGTCTGAAAGTCGGCTATCCTAACCAGGCAATTGAGAATAGATAACCAAGAGCGTGCAACTACAAAAATGGACTTAGTAATGGACCCACTTAGAGATTGGACCAAGGGTACCTCTTTTCGAGCCCATGCATTGGTGTACCATCACATCGGCTTGGAGAGTGTTGAATCAAATTATAGAGATCATGTTTTGTACCAATCTTTGGCATCAAAGATTTTTATATCATGGCCTTTAAATCAGATTGCTTAGATGACATTCAACGTGGCACAAGTCCCAAAAATACCGCCTTTCTTTCTAAACTATATGCCACAACACTAATCTCACTAAACTCGTGTGCAAGTTGTAGCCCTTTAATGTAAATTTGTATTGGGAAGCTCTATTCACACTGACCTAATTACTAAGGCTGCCTACATAAAAAATTCATTGACTCGGTTGAATCAAACAATGGAGATCAATTTTCATCCAAATCTTCCACCCGCTTGATCGTGCCATCATACCGTCAACTTTTCATTTCATGTGGCACAAATCCTAAAAAGTGAAATCACATTTGAGTGTGATGAGTCCCACATGATTTTTGAGTCACTTTTTGAGATCCTTACCAAATGGAATAAATAATTGGTCATTTTATGGTATGCCTATGATCTCTCAATCTTATGAAAAATTGGGATGAAAATCGATCTCCATCGTCCAATTTAATCCAGTCAATGGGTTTTTAGTGTAGGCGAGAACCTTGTTTATTGTCACCCATGATCATGATATTGGGAGCATTGGTGTGCCATCAAACAGTCAGTTTTCTTTCATTTTATGTGGCAAAATCCGAAACTATGAATCTAAAATCACTTTTGAGTGTGATGTGTTCCACTCCTTTGAATGAGATGGAGATCGTTTTCCGTCTCAATCTTTCACACAAGGGATCTTGATATCAGGGGTGTACTATTAGACGATTAGTTTTTTTTTATCTTACACACATCCTAAAAAAGTGATAAAAAAATCATACTCATAAATCATGTTTCTGGGATGTGTGCCACGTGAATAAAGAAATGTTCGTCTAATGCTACTCTTATGATTTTGAAATTTCTTATGCAGAAGAGTGAGGCAAAAAACAATCTCCATCATCTAATTCAAAGCAGCCAATATATTTAAAAAGTGTGACAAAAGAAAACTTGCGTTTATGTAATCTAAGCAAATAGATAGATATAAATATATGCATATTTCGTAAGGATTGACTGACTAAGTGGAGATAAGATTAACTGGTGCACTGAGTTTCATGCTCCTAAATAGCTGGGTACTTCCCATATGACCATGTAGTCTGAAAAAATACAAGGGTGTTTTCATAATTTAAATGATTTATGCCCCCTCTACATATACAACTACAAGTAAAGTCGATGATAAGCTTCTATTGTATAGTGAAGTAAATTAGGGCATCACCAATGGGGGAAATCGAGAAATCCACTGATCTGCAGGAGCTGTTAAGACCCTTTTATCAAAGGGGTTATGAAGCAGAGGTATTACTTTCATTTAAATTATATAGTATAGAAACTCTTCTTTTGTTCCTAAAGTGTATATACGAGCAGCAACGTTTTTCCTATTGGTGGGGGTGGCAGAAGAGTTCTAGTTTAGACTTTAGAGTCCTAGTGTAATTAGTGGAAGAAGAGTGAGATTGTTCTATTAGAAGGCGGAGAACCCTTTTTTCGGTCGGGACTTACGGCTATATATAAGATATGAGTTAGGGGCATTTTAGACACAAAATGTAACGACTCTGATTTTTCTAATTTTGAACATTGACATTTGAAGAAAAGTTGACTAGTTTGACCTTAGTCAAACCCTTGACCAGTGTGGCGTGGCCTCGTACCGCACCTGTGATAGTTGGGTACATCTACTCAGGCACACTAAATCTCGAGCCCGAACTCAACGCCAAATCCGGTCTGACGATTCCTTTTTAATCGATTTCCTTTCAAAAACAAAATTAATAAATAAAATAAATAAATTTCTGAAGAGAAAACCCTATAATGGATATTATATAAATTATTATATTTTATTATTTCAACAAGTAGAATAAAATAAATGGTCAAATTCATGGTGTAAAATTAAGTGAATGGATGGTGAGTGCCGATATAGTGTGGGGTAGGTGTTAGTGCTCTACACCCTATATATGTGGATAAATTTTGAATGCTTGGGATTCGGCTACCAAAATTGGCAACCAAATCCAAGCCCCCCAAGGCAACTTGCCCCTTAGAGCCATTTAGGACTCTTTCACTTTTTTTTTTTTTTCCTTAGACTTGCTCTATTGGGCACGCCTATATCTTAACCCCATATGGGAGTCTCTCTCTCTCTCTCTCTCTCTCTCTCTCTCTCTTTCTTTTGGAAGGAGATGGTGGTGGATTTAAGGGGCCACCCCATTACCTCTCCATTTCTCGCCAGAGACCGCCTCCATGCTGCATCGAATAACGATGTGGTCTTAGACGTTTGAGGTGACAGCGGCATCCTCGTTCGATGCCACTGCAGCAAAAGAGACCGAGGAATTGCAGAGAATCCGTTTGATGTCCTCGGTGCTTACACCTTCTCTCTTCCCCCGCTACCACCCATCGATCCCTTTCGCAACCACACGTCCTCCGTTGACGGTTCTACGAGTGGTTGAAGATCAGTATCTGCATCCCTAACGCTGTTTTACGCCCCGTGTTATTCGGTCTCTGTCTATTGGCGGGTTGCTCTCGGTGGTTGGAAGGATAGGGAGGATAGGGAGGATCCGATGCCTAAATGGAGGTCTAGGGTCATGTGGGTCACTCGGATTTGCTCTTGCTGTATACTCCTCTGTTTTAGATAGCTTTGGATAAAGCCAATAAGGAGGTCTACTTCAAGGGAGATTTCACCAATAGTTGTATCTAATCATGCGTCATGTAGAGCACCCATTTTCTTTTCTATAAGCTATTCCAACAATTGTAGCCTCTGAGTCACACGACGCCACCCCAATTGTTGGGACAATTATTAAGAGCCATGCAAATTATTTATGATCAACGAATCCTCAACAAATTCAAGGAAGCATGCTGAAAATGAAATAAAGCTGCCAACTTCATCCTCGCTCTCTATTTCGTACAAGAAGAGCAAGTGGGGAGAAATCATGATATAGGAAGAAACCTAATAACATAGCACACCAACTTCTTCTCTCCGATCACCACCCGAGACATCGACACAAGGGCTGACAACCATGGGAGCACGACTGTAGGTTCCTACTCTGACAACAATACCCACTCGTGTAACGGATCCGAAGGCAAGACTTATGTCAAAACAATCGGAGCGCTGAAATCGATCTATGTCAATGCGCACCAATCCGAAACCGCTGGCGATCAACGAACGAGGTCGGACGCTAAAGTTGGATCTGTGCCTTTCCAATCGATCAAAAGCTCATATGAGGTGGGTGCCCTTCTATCCATCCAAATCTACACATTTACACTTATTATATGTGACGAATATATGATGACTTTAGAAAACTAAAATTTCTTAGGTTTTGTGTGGATTCACAAAACGGTTATGGTCAAAGGGTTGACCTTATGTTTTAACTCATCTGTCGAGAACTATAGTGCACTATTCCCTTCCACATAGCACCCAAGTGTGCCGGTAAAATAGATCTCACATTAAGAATAGACTGCTGCCCTGTTTTTATTTTGTTGTACACTCGATGTGGTGGTCCTCGTTTGACCGTTGCAATCTTGATGATCTGACCAGTTTTTTTAACTTTGGTCAAACCTTAGACTCCTGCATATACTTTGGTCAAAGGGTCCAGCTTGACCCATTAAATTAAACGAACCACATACCCATGAGTTGAAGCCATAAAATTAAAAATAGATCATTTGGCCATCTGTTAAATCGATGGTTAAATTGTGATTAAAACGAACACACCTCGATAATCGTGTTTAACATAATCTTGACCCGAATCGATGACTTTCTAAATAAGGGTCCAAAAGACCAAATCAAAGGTCGAAACTTTGAGAGACCCAAATAGCCTATACCCTGTTTATATCTATAGGTTTAGATCGATCTAAATTGGATTACATATACCATGAAAACCGTATAATAAGTATCCAAATTCAAACTTGTGTGAATCACATGAGAGTCAATCTTAGCCAAATTTCACAAATGACTGCCGGGCTTTCATCAGATCGACAAAATCTATCTGATGAGACTAGTCTAACATCACTTTGTGATACGTATTATAATACGCACGTATCATCATTGTAGGTCGTCTTCTTCTCTCTCTTAATGATGAGCGAGACATTCGATTTACGCGTAATATTAGTTTCCCTTATAGTTAGATGCTTTCTTATTATATGTTTCATTTGCTTGGTGTGACATTCATCAGTTAGAAGTACGTTAGGGTATATGTATGTTAAGAAAAAGGAATAAGATACGACACATGACTTTTAAGCCTTCGTCACGGTGGGGTTTTTTTCACAGTCATGTGAAACTTGGAATATAGGTATTCATGTACGGATGCAACACCTCTATGGGAGTATGGGCTGCCACACGAAGTACATCCAGGTTACTACGGAACCCGTTCCTTGGAAAGCGTGGTTAGTGAAGCCTATCGTACCGTGGCCCATTCTAATTAAGTTTAAGAAATGATGAGATATGAATATGTTGAGCTACGAGATGTTAAGAAAGTGGGGACTTAAGCCTACGCAAATATGAAATCGGGGTGGGGACCTAAGCCCAGAACCGAATAATATTATAATATGTTAAGATACGTTGTGGAGGCCAGCTAAACATGAATTAAGTTTCTACACGTGCCATGTCTTGTATGCCACCGCAAGATTCAACGTCTGTAGCCAAGACGGGTCTTTAGGACAATATGATACGACAGTGTCTCGACTTAAGGGGACACTGATTTTTATGCGCACAACCTCATCAGGCTGGATGGTGGTTTATGTTATGATATGGAGGTTAGGTGGTTATCTACACGTGGACCTCGCGTGATAGGCTCGAGCAGCGATTCTGGCACAGATCGTTTAAAATAAGATAAGTAAGATACGAAGTACGTTGTGTAGGCATATGAAATAATAATAAAATTTTCGATATGCCACGTAAGTTAAGTTGACAAGACAAGTAAGAAAAGTATAAGCATTAGAAAGCACCATATGCACTAAAATCTATTATGTTACTTCAGTTTTATAGCTTTATAGTTATGCAATGATTATGAGAACTTTTATTGTGTTGTTTATATGAAATTTAAAAGATTTACCTTCACTCATAAGGTTGCACCCATGATCACCTGGGTAGATTGTGGTGGATCGATTGTGCAACCCACTGAGTTTACGTGACTAAGTAAACTCACCCCACCAAAAACTAACAGCTGCAGGTGAAGATATGGACCTTATTGCTCGATGAACTTAATGCATTGGAAGATGATACGGATTATAAGGGTGACAGCTTGGATGATTAGCTAGACGACGTAAGGTATATATTAATTATTTAGAAGGATCTTCCAGTAGTTGACCGAACCTCTATTTTTGGTCAATTTGTTTATTGGACTCAAAATTCAATGTAAGCTTATTGAAAAGAATTTATAATGTAGAAGAATTTTTGGTTCACGATTTTTTTGAAACCCAATTTTATGTAAGATCTTAGAAGATATGTATGTCCGATTATCGCCTTAACAAGCGTGCGGGGTCATGACACGGGATTCTAGGCCCTCAAGGTTGGGTAGGATTCACGGGTCGTGACACAAAAATTGATAAAAATTATTTTTACTTTTATATTGTAGTAAGGATAAGGATGTATATATATATATATATATATATGGGAAAATGCGCCCGGACGTAGAGATATCTCTACGCCAATTAATATGGGCACGATACATAGTGTCTCTTTTGTGAAGTGATGGGTAGTATGAGGCCCACTTTACTAACTAGGGTTAAACTTTTAAAATATTTTAAAAGTTATATTCATTTTTAGCCGTCATTCTTGACTTTTTTAAAAGTCTTTTTTAAGTCACTTTCTTTTCTCTCTCCTCTCTTTTTTTCTAAGAAAGTGTCATACTTATTTTTTTATGTATATTTTACTTAAAAAATATAAGCACCCGGTAGCTCTAACAACCTTGATTTTTCTACCGTTGACCCTAGATGGTCATGCGATTGCTTTGATCCGTTTGACATTGGTCAAACTTTTCACGTCTTTGACCTGGTCTTTGACCCACATATCTCAATTGGGTAAGTACACCCAAATGCAAATATGAAAATCACTTCCTGACGTGAACTGATCTTTGAAGTTCGAACCCGCATGTGATGTGTGTGTGTTGCTCACGCGCTCGAACCGCAGGATTGAACCAGGTTCGACCCCTCCCTCCTCAAGCACCAGGATGACGTGTGCATGATCAAGTGCGATCATGGCCACCTTAGGCATGAATCTAGTCCGAACCTAATGACCGACAGATATAGGTTTATACGTATAGGTATAAATCCTAGGACTTCAAGCACTACTACACCGGACTAAGTGGATGTGTCCAATAAGGTGTACGTTGCACGCCGTAGGTTCCAAAATATTTTAGTTTGAAAATGTGCACTTTAGTGTTAAGAGTTCTTATATTTAATGGTGTGAATAGTTACACAAACTCTGTGAGAGCACCAATGGTTAGGATCTTGGTTTGCACTCAATAGGTCCAAGGGTTTAAACCTGTTGAATGCATTTCAAACACTATTTTGGACCATGGGATGCGAGCCTGCAAACCGATCCACGGTGTGCCAGCTTCACACTAAATCGCCCCCCTTTAGTATAAAAGAAAACTCACGCATGAATGAGTTATAGAATTTGGCTGGGAAAGAAAGGGGCCAAGTGAAACGTGAGAAGAAACCCTATTTTTCCCTCCTCATTCCCGATTGCGAAATCCTAGCCGTTGATTTCCTCTCTTCATCAAGAAACTTTGAGTTTTCGATGCCGTGCGATCGAAAAGAGGGAGAAAATCGAATCATCAGACAAACGACAAGCTTGGGCATCGATTCTTCCCGTTCCAACGATCGTAGGCTTCGCATGCGCAATCTAAGAAGGTAAGCTTCGAGATCCAATGGATGCTTGCGTAGATCATAGGATGATTGTGAGTTTTAGACGTTGATTCGTGTGTAATTTGGATTTAAATGCAAGGGTTCTTGAGGAATTCGGAGTTTGGGCGTCGATCTCTCGACATCGATAATTGTAAATTTCTGCTTGCGCAATCTAAGATAAGATTTGTGAATTGTGATGAGAAATTTATTTTTAGATTTCATTAGGATCATTAGATGTGATTTTGAGAAGTTTGGATTTGAAGAAGATGAAGAACCGAGTTCTGAACCAGTCATACTCGCTAGGGCTACCTTAAACTTGCCAGGGTGAGTTGCCTTCAGAACGTATAATGTTGTGTGTGTGTAAAACTTGCTCGGGCAAATTTTTAACTTGTCGGGGCGACTTTTGTGTGCCAAGTGAAATTTGAAGGACCAGTCGGGCGATTTCTGAACTCGTCGGGGCGAGTTTCTGACACAAGCCCGGTATTTCGGTCGTAACTTTTCGCTCCAAATTCGGATCGACGTTATTCTCACGGCGTTGGAAAGAAGACAACGAGCCTTATAACTTTTATGAAATAATCAGTATGTGAATTAAATATTTTAAAAATTAAAATTTAGCGGAAAGTTTGGACAAATTCTTCATGATCCAAAACTAGTACGAACTTGTCAATTCCACCTATCTAAATTTTTCTTTGACAAAGCTTATGGAACTTTGACTTATTCAATTTATTTGATATTAACAAGTGGTTTATGAAGCCGTTATAATTTAGGTTGAACGCGGGAGACCATAGGCTTGGATCTCCGTCTCGTTTCTGCAATTATCTTCGCACAACTCCAAAACTAAAGTAGGGAAAATTCACTACTCAATTGCATTTCGATTTCGATTCATAGATTTGTATGATGTACTTGATTTGAATGTGTGAAATGCTTTTAACGATTATGAATTTTATTTGCATCTACATTCGAAATTTGGAATTGAAATCATGCTTTTAGAAATGAAATCATTTGGACCTATGAAATTCCTTGAATTTTAGTTAGCATTGAACTCTTTGAACTTCGAATATGAACTTTGCATATTATTTCGGATTTGAACTTCGAATGTGGTCATTAGAACTAATTTAGAAATTTGATTTTTGAATTATAGAGTTCGCTTTCGAAACCTTTGAAATATCAAACCCTTGAAATTTGATTGCATGGAACATCGAATCTTAGGACATGACTTGAATATTGAACTTTGTATATGAATATGATTTTTTTTAATTGGAAACTAATCTTCTCACATTAAGGTTTGAAATGCTTTGACTATTAAGAATTTGAACTGCATCTGAATATTGGAAATATGAGTTTTTATTTTCTTAATTCGAACATGAATTTTGAACTTAAATTACACTTGACACCTGAACTTTTAAATTACACTTGAATTTGAACTACAAACTTTGAATTGGCTCTCATTGAAACATCGAACCTGATTTGATATAAATGTGTACATAAATTGAATCAAATTGAATTATAAATCATGAATAGAACCGGCACGGCGGTTAAACCCGTGAATCGAACTTCCACGACGGTTAAACCAGTGAATCGAACCGGCACAGTGAGATATCCATAAATCGAAATGGTACGACAGTCAATCCGTGAATCAAACTGGCACGGCAAGATATCCATGAATCGAACATGTAATCTGTGTAAGTGAACCGAAATATGAGTCAGATAAACTGAAGTGGACTGCTATGGGCGAAATATTCATGCGAATTGTGGACCGCTATGGGCTAAATATTCATAACATTGTGGACCGCTATGTGCAGAATATTCGTACAAAGGTGGACCGCTATGAGCGGATTGTTCGTAAAATTATGGTCTGCTATGGGTGGATATAAATATAAAAGAATCTAACATGGTCTTTGAATCCGAATCACACTTGATTTTGAACCTTTGAGAAACTATACCTAAGATACATGATTTTCAAGTTCGTATTGACATGAGAAAAAGTTTTTGCATATTTCGTTTGGTATGAAAATGACATGACTGTTTTGAGATGAAAATGACTTTGAAGCATGTCCGTGATTTAAAACGAAATGCTTTTTGAAAACTTGTATTTAAATTTGCGTTTTGATGAGAAATAGCTTTGAAATCTTGTCATTTGAATATATGCATAAATGATAAATGTAATTGTTCTTGGGTTTCTCTACTGAGTTTTGACTGTAGCTCACCCCTCGACTATACGTCACAGGTGCGGGTCTTGAGTGAGAATCCGGAGCTTGAGGCGAATCCTTTACCATTAGCCGATGGATTTGATCTTGATTTAGTTGTGGATTTGGAGGTTTGGACTTGGTACGTTCAATCATCTTGTAGACTGGTAGAATTAGATTTTGGATATACATCTCTTGTGTAGAGATCTTGTACACCACTGTTTAGGTGATGGTCAGCGACCATCATTGATTTTTAATTGTTCGCCTGTATTTGGTATAAAGATAAAATCTTCCCTTTTTCTCATGTGTATTACCTACTTTAATGTTCCGCATGTGTGTGGATGTACAAAGAAACTTCTATATTCAGATCGTGATCTGTATGACTCGACGGTCCGAGTTTTCCTATTTTGCTAGGAAAAAAAAATGTGTCAAAAAAATTCGGAATGTCACAGAAGCGTTGACACCTCGATAGCGAGACGTTGATATCCCGGCACCGATGCTTCGCTAAAAAAAAAATTGGAGCATCGACACCTTGTTTTAGGGCGCAAATGCTTCGATTAAAAAAAATAATTTATTTTTTAATCGAAATGTCGGTGCCCCTAAAACGAAGCGCCAACGTTCCTAAAATGAGGCGTCGACGCCCCTAAAAAGAGGTGCCACCTCGATATAGAGGCGTCGGCGCCCTGGCACTAGCACCCTGGCGCCAAGGTGCCAGTGCCTCGCTATCGGGGTGCCGACGCCTAGTTTTCGGGGTGACGACACTTCATTCCCAAGGTGCTAGTGCTTTGTTATTGGGCACCACATTTTTGAGTAAAATACGCCTGAAAAAGTAAGTCTGACACTTTCTTGAAAAAATAGAGAGAAAAAGAGAAAATAAAGAAACTTTAAAAAAGTCAAGAATGATGATTGTAAGGGTATTTAACTTTTAAAATATTTTAAAAGTGTAACTCTAATTAGTAAAGTGGGCCTCATGCCACTTATTACTTCACAAAAAGAGCGCTACGTGTCGTGCCAATATCAATTGGCGTAGAAATATCTCTGCGTCCGAGCTCATATCCCCGACCCTCTCCCTCTCTCTCTATAGAGGGTCGGGGATATGCGCCCGGGTGCAGAGATATCTCTATGCCTATTGATATGAGCGCAACACGTAGCGCCATTTTTGTGAATTGATGTGTGGCATGGGGCCCACTTTACTAATTAGAGTTACACTCTCTCTCTCTATAGAGGATCGAGGAGATGCTAGCGCCTCACTATTGATATGAGCGCGACACGTAACGCCTTGTTTGTGAAGTGATGGGTGGCATGGGGCTCACTTTACTAATTAAGGTTACATTTTAAAAGTTAAATACCCTTTCAACCGCCGTTCTTTACTTTTTTTAAGTGTCTTTCTTTTATCTTTTTTCTCTTTCTCTCAATTTTTTTAATAAAATGTCAAACTTACTTTTTCAGGTATATTTTACTCAAAAAATGTGGTCGCCGGATAGTGAAGCGCTAGCATCTCGGCAGCAAAGTGCCGACAGCCCGATAGTGAGGCGCTGACACCCCGATCGTCGGGGTGCCGACGCCTCATTTTAGGGGCGCTGGCGCCTCGGTAAAAAGATTTGTTTTTTTTATATTTTTTTTATCGAAGCATCGACACTTCGCTAAAATTTTTATTTATTTAATTTTTTTATCGAAACGTCGATACCTTGATATAGAAGCGCTCACGCCCCTGAAATGAGATGCTGACGCTTCATTTAAAAAAAAAAAAAAATTTAGCGAAACGCCGACTTCTCGATATAGAAGCGCTGACACCTGAGCATCGGGGTACCAATGCTTTGCCACCGTGGTGTCAGTGCCTCGCTACTGGGCGCTCACATTTTTTGAATAAAATATATCTGAAATAGTAAGTCTGACACTTTCTTAGAAAAAAAAAAAGATGAGAGAAAAAAAAAAGACTTTAAAAAGACCTCTAAAAAAATTAAGAATGATCGCTGAAAGGAAATATAATTTTTAAAATATTTTAAAAGTTTAACCCAAGTTAGTAAAGTGGGCCCCATACTACCCATCACTTCACAAAAAAAGCGCTGCGTATCGCATTTATATCAATTGATGTATAGATATCTTTATACCCTAGCGTATTTTTACCTTTCCTATAAAAGATTGACTATTGCAAAATGATATAAAAGGTTGTTGAAAACATGGCTAAGACCTAATTAAGCAAGATTGAGTGTAAAAGTGAGATTTGCATAGTGAACTACAGAGTGATGCCCAAAATAAAATTGACTTTTTACGAGAAGCTTATATGCCCTAACAGGTCGGGTTCAAGTTAGCCTTAAAACCGGACTAGATACAAATAACTAGTGGAAAAATAACTAGGGCTTGTTTGGCAATCGAGTTATGCAAATAACTAGTGGAAAATTAAGATATTTTGGCTGAAAATTTCAATTTCAGCTCTTTGGGATTTGGGCGGGTCCTACTTATCTAAGAAAAAAATAAAAATAAGCCTGAAAATATTTCCAGTTAAAAATTTGCTGAAAATATTTTTTGTCCATGTTGTGGGAAAAACAAACGTACATCCTTTGCTGCTGGTGCTAGATCCTACAATTGCATCGACTAATCCAATTGCAGAAGGCTCTTTACAACCTACGTTTCCACCGTTCAAGCCATTGACTGCAAATGATGGAGATGATTTTTCATCTACTCTTCCACACAATAAATCTTGAAATCATATGGTCAATTGTTGATTTCACATGGTATGCATCCCTAAAAGTGACTATGATTATGGTACATGATGAGAAGGGTTCTCGAGTCACTTTTAGAGATTTGTTCCACGTGGAGTCAACATTTGGCCGTCTGAAAAGTGGGTCATGATCTAAAGATATAGTGTGTGGAAGATGGGAACGAAAAACAATCTCCACCAGCTTACTCAAGGCTGACAAAGATTTTTACAATAAGATTTCTGTTGGCATGTTTTCATGACATTAAAGAATAGGGTGCCTCTTCGGGTTTACTGAAAGCGCCTATATCCGAAACCCCTTCCAACCCATTTACTGCTTGAAATCGGACGATTGAGATTGTTTTTCACACCAATCTTTCACACAACCAGCCTTGAGACTGCGATCTTACCATCCAACGGTCGATTTTGTTTTCACATGGCACAGATCCCAGACAATGGGCTTAAAATCACAATTGAGCTTGATGTGTGCCATGAGATTTTACCGCCACATTTTGCTGATCCGTATCACGTGGAATAAAAAATGGTAGTCTTAAATTGCGACTTTGACATCTTAAGTATGATTTTTTTCCACATTAAACTAAGACGTATAGATTAAAACCCAACAAAGTATCAACTTAATTAGCCAACTAGGAGGCATCGGATTGGACACCCAAAATATAGATCATTAAGATGATAGATTAAAAATTCGTTATTCAGTATTTATTGGAAAAATTAAAATTAATAAAATATATTTTATATCATATAGATTCGGGAGTCTTAAATTTTCGCAATCCGCCTCGCCTTTTGTATTGTCAACTTTATTATTACATTGTATAGAGGATGTTGTTAGGATTTTGGGAAAAACAAAATTTTACCCATTATGATACCAACCGATTGAAAATTAAAAAAAACTACAACTACTGTAATACTTAAAAAAAACACTTTTCATTAGTGTTGTTTTTAACAAACTCACGTAAAGTTAAAAAATCAAGAACACCTTACGCAAGTGCAGGAAAACTAGCAGATCGAGTATGGGTCAAGTCCAAGCCAGAATATTTTTAACGGGTCAGATTTTGGTTCAAGTCAAGTTTTAGAGTCAAGTTTAGGTCAATGAACCATTTAATAAGTCAAATTCGAGTTCACCCTTAACTAATCTTCAACTAAATCTCAAGGGCTTTGGCATGATGGCCAGATACTTCCTCAGGAAGCGAGAGTTTGAATCCTACCCTTGACCCACCCTAAGGATTTATATCTCGTGCTAACTTAGGGTATATATTTGGCCTTACAATTAGAGCCGGGTTGGGTTGGGTAAAGAAACCTCAATCATGCCCAGGTCAAAAATTTAAACCCAAGTCTAACTAGTTGCAAGTCAGGTCACTCAACCAAATATGTTGACCTGACTGGTCTTGCACCACTAATGGGGTCTTCCTTTAAACATGCTGATATATGGGCAGACTACAAATAACAAATTATTCAGCAGGCCGCTTTACGTGACGCATAACAAACCTCAGTGGGTTCCAACAATGCACGACGGGGCCATTCACTTGCATCGCGCTACGTAAGCAATTTGTTGTTAGTCTATTATTTGAGATCTGTTTATTATAATTTTCCTTCCTTTAATAATCACAGTTAGGGCTGCACATTTTTTTTACCTAACCAACCAAACCAATCGAATCGGATCGAAACCGCTGGGTTTGGTCTGATTTGGATGGATACTAATTTGAGTTTAATTTGAAAAAAAGGAAAATCGAAAAATTTGGTTTGATTTCAATTCCAAGCCTCCTCAAGCTGAAAGCAAACCGAATATAGTTTGTAAGTATATATATATATATATATATAGGGAGCCGGTTAGGTACTCTAATGGAGGACGGTGACCGTCCTCCAAGATTCACATGGAGCTCCACGTGGCACCTAAAATACTTTTTGGGTGCCATGTGGAGCACAAATGAACAGTTTAGATTAATATTAAAAAAAAAAAATTGAATTTTTTTTTTAAGTCCACAAGTTAAAGTTTAGCGATTTTCATTGGTCCATATTTCACAATTCAAAAAATAGACGGTGGAGATAAGTTAATTTTTTTTTTTTTTTAAAGATGATCTAAGCAATACACCCAAAGTCCATGTGGCATCAAACAAATATTTTGGGTGCCACGTAGAGCTCCACGTGGAAGGTTGGAGGACGGATCCCTTTTCCACAAATATATATATAAGCGCAGGTTTTGATTAATTTTAAAAGGTATTTAAGTAAAATACATATTTTTATATAAAATCATATCCTTGTCTTTAGCTTATTCCTAAATCCTAAAGTGATAAAGCAGAGCTTATAGGAAAACCAATTGAGAAAGTTGGGAAAATCTTGATGTGCAAATAGAACTTATAGGAAAATCAAAACCGACCGAACCAAATTGAACCGAATCAAATTGGGTTAGTTTGGTTTAAAAATCTAGAAACCGATTAGGACCGATTTGGTTTGTAGTTTTGGTCCAAAACCGACCAAACCGAACCGAATACACCCCTAATCACTGCACCCTTCAACACTATGTCCAAATGGCAATTACAGGACATCTAGGATTTGTGGCAATGAATGCCACGTGTAAAGCAGAGATGATCCAAGCACTACTACCAGTACCTGGGTTCCAGCACTCAATACAAACTCTGTAGCCTTTTTGCGTCCTTCCCGTCGATTTGAGCAACGTCGACTGCGATCTGTAACCCCCTTCCATAGTTTCTGCAACTCCCATCGCGCGTATCGGCAACTCGTGTCGCTCGTATCGGCTAATCTTATCGAGAAAACAAGA
This sequence comes from Chloranthus sessilifolius, assembly GCA_021018995.1. Lineage (NCBI taxonomy): Eukaryota > Viridiplantae > Streptophyta > Magnoliopsida > Chloranthales > Chloranthaceae > Chloranthus > Chloranthus sessilifolius. The sequence continues at coordinate 193,142,607 of CM037584.1, forward strand.
ACATGCTTCGCGTGTCGGAGGACGGGAGTCGCCGGCACGATGGCCATCTGGCGAGTTACAGGCAGCTCCGTAAATCGCTTCTGGATCTTCAAGACGCTGCGGATCGAATTTTTGACGCTATCTCCGATAGAGTAAGTCAATATCGGTCCCGAATTTTTCATATAAGCTCGAATTCATTTTTTTGAAAACAAATAAGTAAATGTTTGTGTGTTTCATGTATTTAGACGGCAAAGGAGAGTGAGAAGTTGAGGGATATATCTAAGAGAATTCAAACTGCGCAGGTAATTGCTTTTTGTTTTAATTAATTTCGACTAGATTATGTTACTCACTTATTATTGGTTAGATTTGTTAGTTAGGATAGTGAATTTCCAATTTTTTAAAGATTTGAGTAGTTTAGATTTGATGATAAGAGCTATTTAAATTTATATAAGTTATTTAGATAGGTAGATAGGATGAGTGTTATTTGAATTTGAATTTGAATTGAATTCAAAATAGAGATATAGAAGGAATTTGTTAGGGATTTAGCGTTGGAAAATAAACGCCATTGGCTCGATCTCAAGGTGGATGAGCAAATAATATGCGAATTGATTACTTTTAATTCTTTAAATAATTTGCACTTTTTTCTTTCGGGTTAGCTTTTGAAGGCCTGTGATGTCGATCGGAGTGCTGCAATGTCAAAGATTACTTTATCCCTCTCTTGTTCACATTTTCCTTTGATGGGATATTGGCAAGGATCAAAATTTTGGCCAAAATGACCGAAATTTCGGCCGAAATTATCGGTTTTGGTCCCCACCGAAACGATACTTTGGGTCCGAAATTTCGGTCATCAAAAGTATGAGAATGAAATTATCGGCCGAAATTCAAATTTTCGGACCGAAATTTCGGTCCAAAATTCCGAAACGAAAACCGAAATGTTGATCCTTGGATATTGGTTATGATAGAGAGGGGACGACAACCACCTTATCTAGCTTTTAGATTCTTAACCCATTAAAGTTTCTAAAAGGAAGGTTGTCACTTTCTAATTGTGATTCGGTCACCCCAAAACAAATCTAGCTTACCCAAGTCATCTAGATTTCATAGGTCGGCTATGTTGCCTGAAGATACGTGTGGTCAACAAGTCAAAAATCAAATTTTCTTTAAGAAAATATATAGTGTGGACCATAAATACCCAACAATCTCCCACTTGATTAACACATTAATTCATATAAACTTATAATTTTGAACAGTGACTCTCTGGTTTGACTGACTCTGAAAAGTAGATGGCCATTCATTTTAAAATTTGAAAAATCGTTGACCTTCACTATCTCTTTTCACCCACCTTGGTTCAAGAATACCACTAGTGGAAATCTTCCATCATTCTGAATCGACACTAGGTAATTCCATGGTCCCAAGACTAGTATTATCAATGTACCCAAGCGCTACTTAGTGATACCAAGCAATACACATCTTTACGCCATCCCTATATTCTTCCTGCTTCATACACAAATTTATTGTTCTGATACTTTACTGGCTTTGCTTTGTGACTTCCTGTCACCATTACATCAAAACGGAGGATTGCCAATATGGTGTCTAATCAGAACAATATATTTGCGTATGAAGCAGGAAGAATATAGCTCTACCGTGCGTATGAACAGAGTATAAACACATGTACTCTAAATAACACATGCACAACAACATAAGAAATGATGCATCAACAATAATAAACAGAACTTATTAATCCTAGTGAGATAATGCCCACTCAAACTATCAAATCTATATGAAAATACAGTCCTAAGACGCTGGACAATTATTAACAGCTATAAGCTCCCACTGGTCTTACCATTCCTAGAATAATCAATAATTATCATGCAAGTATAGTCTAATTATAAATGCATCAACTATCCATAAAATACTAAATAAACTGTGTCTACCAAAATAAATGTCAAATAACTAACTATAAAGTCTGTGAAAATAAAATGACGAAATGAGGTATGATTCTTAAGTTTGGGGCTTTTCCGATTGTGGTGCTTCTCATTTTCTCCTTTAACCAATCCTTGCATGCATAACAATCCTTATGAGATGTCTTTTGTTCTTATAATGCCAGCGTTCGTGATCTTCAAAATGTGTTCTCACCATTGTTATCTAGAGAAGCGACATCGGTGCTGAGTGTCAAGGAGTCATATGCAAGGTTGTCACAACAATTTTCAAAAATTTCAATACAGGGGTGTGACCAGAAAAAAATAAAACACTAAAATCATAAAGGGCTAGTGATAGATACTCGATGAAGAGAAGAAAATAAATATATAATGTATGTTATGAAACCTGAGTATATTATACAAATGGTTTTCAAAGACCCAAGTTTTTCATTTATGATTTACTAAGTTTACACACATTTTTCCTAAAATAACAACTTACTTTACCATGCTGAAACAAGGGACACTTAGAAGTTTTGTGTCATGTAGAGGAGTGTCCAAGTGCCACTAAGTATTAGTACTAAAAAAATCCCAAAAGTAGAAGTGTCTAGGTAACACTGTTTCTCACACGTTCCTGCTCCTGTAGTATCTTATATTGACCAACTGCGTGAGATAAGTATACTGTAGAGATTTATGGGTTCCCATAACTGACCCTGACATTCTTCAAAAACAACTTAAACTTTACCGGTGGGTTTGATCCCACCCCTCAGTGTCTTGTTAATCGAGGCACGATTGATCATCATCATCCTATTTCCCTTTTTCATTGGGCGTAAAGAAGTTTCTTGTGATTTTATAAATTTTTCAAAAGATACTGGAGGCCTATCTTCTACAAGTATGAGATCATAGTCCATATGGTCTAGCGAAATATGTATGCCATACGCCAGGTAGAATAGTTTGAGCCATTCAAAGCTCAACTCTAACTAAATGTTTGTGGACCATACACCCAACCATGACTGCATTAACAATGACCATATATCACTAAGAACTATGTCACCACACAACTAAAATCTATTACACATTTTGACCATACATCACTGATGCGTCATGATCAGATGTCCGATTGAACTACGGCAAAATCTTACTAACTATCCACAAGAGATATATTATAATCATATATCATAGAACATCCTCTCGGAGTACGTCATGAGCTATGTCACTAAATGTTCATGAAGAGCTATGACCATATATCACTAACTATCGTCTAAGGATAATTTGTATCTGAGGTCAGGGTTGAATTACTAAGTGTTAGCCATGTGCAAAACTTTCACTTTGTGGAATAACCAAGGCGCATCGTCTCAGCATCACCTTTGGACAAAAACTTTGACATGCTGTTTGCTTCTTAGCTTCGTGTTTGAAAAACACGAATGGACCTAATCACTTGTACTCTCCAGTTGATACATATTCTTCATCAGCTTTAACTAGAAGGATTTTATTACCCTTCAACACTTATGACTATCTTATTACCCCCTAAATGAAACTTATGAATTAGCTTAGCCATAATTTAGAAACTCCATGCAATTAGGTGTTGATGTGAGCTGAATGACATGGAAATCTTAAAATCTAAGAATTATGCACCCTCCATAGGCAGTTAACCTTTGGGCTGACTACATCCTATTTCGGCTATTTTCCTTTGAACGACCCCTTTACTTGTCTACCTAGATACTTAAGCTAAGACATAAAGTTTCAAACAACCTATCATGTAAAATTCAAAGTCTTTATGTCATCTCTCTAGATTATGCACATACATGCGTATTATCCAATTTTAAAATGCAAAACATCATCTGAGATTACATTCAGTAAAAAAAATGAATCGTAGATAGCTAATTTTGGATATGTGCACATGCAAGTGTACAAACCTAGTCAATATAAACAATAAATCATCAAATATGAACATGCTTTTAACTACGAAATAGACATGATAGCATAGAAACAATAGCCAAAGTAACATATAAATAATGTCCAAATGCAACTCTTTTCAAGTTCATTATAAAGAGCTCATAATTTATTGTAAAGAAGACAACTTACAACCAAAACAGACTTGAAACGAGCCCGTCTTTTTCAAATGGAGTTAACAATACTTTAAAGGGGTTGTTTCATCTTATTGCGTAGACCTTATTGATAAGAAGCTGCACTGTTTTTGTGCATTATTTTATTATGCCAACAATGTTCTCGATTAGAGTGCCAACACCATAATGATGATTTATATATCCTCAATGTTGTAAATTTTTATTATGTTTAAATAACATATGCTCACGTCTTTTAAGAAGAAAAATTTGGGAGTGTCAATTTTCAATTTATTCAACAGAGAATTTTGAATCCTTTTAGCTTGATCAAGATATGAACCTTGAGCTAGGATGCAGTGCTGAGTCCTACAAACTTAAGTTGATATAGGTAGAACCGTAGAAATGGTTTGTTATTGATTGTGTTTTGTATATGCCCATGCCTGTGTGTATTTTCTAACCAAGAATTGGAAGAAGAGGAAAATAAGGCATTATCATATTACGGGCTGAATTTGACTTTTAACGTGCCAAATATCAAGGAATCAGTGCATTTGGAGTATAGCCAAGGTCCCTCTTCTTATCACTGATATGCCATGTTACCTTCAATGTATCTCCTTGAGCACTCAGCTCTGGCCGCTCAGGTAACCTTCAGGTGAAACCAGGGTTACCTAATTCGTCACCTACCCCTGCGAATCGTGAACCGGTACGCGGTTTGGTTCACTCTTAGTTGCTGAAGATGAGCGAACCGGCTCGTAGATGGTATCATATTAAAAAAAATATCCAGTGATAGGACAAGAATGCTGTTCACCTACTATGCAAGACACATGCATAACCACCACAACGTGCTTGTGATTGATGTTCTACTTGCATATATTTTTTATATTTATAATTTATAGATAAATAAATAATTAAACTTAAAATTTAATAAATAATTTTATTTTTTATTTAAAACTCATCCTAGCCCTAGCGAACCGGATTCACTCGGATTTACCAAACCATGAGTTACGGACCTGAATTCGAATCGAGCGAACCAGCAAATCAGGTAACATTGGGTGAAACAAGAGGCAAAGAAACAAATTAAGGAACCTACAACAGTGAGCCATTCGAAAGAAAAAAATATGTGAGGGAAGATGTAACATTATTAGGTAAAATGAGTTGCTGAAACGGATTTGATGTCCCCAAAATTTAAACTGAATGGGCGTATTGGCAAATGCTTGAATTACTCTCAGAACCACATGTTTTATAGATTGCAATTTAGCAGAACTATTTAGGTTGGAAATGTAGTGAGAATTGAATAGCACCTTCCTAGTGCTACCAAATTCTCGGACATTAGGTTTAGACTTTGCAAAAATACATGCATTAATCAATTTCAGGTGCAGATTTTGAATTCAATCTTTGAATATGTGAAAATTACCATTTGTCATGCACAGGCTTCTGATAAAGTGGTTTAACTTCACATCATGCATACACACTGAATTTGTAGGTTGATCTGATGATGGATGATACAGTCGGGTTCAAGTATTTTAGCGACTGAAGAAGTATATATATACACACACACATATTGTGATCGGTAGCTTGAGAGTAAAATATTGCGACAACATCCTTTTTTAGATACTGAAAATACAGGTACTTGCCATTGAGACATGAAAATATATTAGATGCCTTTGTTTACAGAGAAACAATTAACCTGAGGTGGGTGTTAAACTTAGTACATTTATAGATTGGAATATAATGTATATATCTAGTTCATTCTTTGATACTTGAAGTTGTTTATTGGTAGATCACAAGTGCATGGAAGACTGGTCTCTTTGGAAATTCTATTGCAATAATTTATTATTTAAGAAATTGAAGTTGCAAATGAAGCATATGCCCTTATTTTGTTGAGTCAGATACTGATATGAATGTGGTGTTTAAGAATTTGCTCTATACATTAGTTATTAATGTTTCCGATTATCCAATAAGTTATTAAAGTAATTTTCAGCAATACTGTTGGCCGTAGCTCATATATTTACGAATCACAACCTTTAGTTTTATGTATTCCCTCTCTGGTCATCCATAGAAAACTTGATTTATATTTATAAAATTTAATTCTTATGTTGTGAGCATTGATTTCGTCGCATCTTCTGGAAGATTCTGGTTCTAATTTCTCTTTTAGATGTTATTGAATGGGATATGCAACACTCGTTCATTTGCATCACAAAGTTAGGTACCAGTTTTATTGATTTCGGTGATTCACTTCCATGTAATTTCCTGAATTGATAGGCCAAAATTGATGCTCTATCACATTCCAAGAAAGCAATTACTATCAAGTCCCCTTCAAGGTACCCATCAAACTCTATAGATGAGGTGGATTTCTGCTCTTTGTTTGGATATACGGATGAAGGCACTGGTGCTGGTTTTCCAGTAGCCAAGTTACTACTGAATGGAGGGTTGAATAGGGTATGCATCTTATGATCTACTTTTCTGACTATCCTTTTTTGGAAAAACTCCTTTGATTAATATTTCAGTCACACTATTGCTTTGGCAGAAATTTGGAATGGATGGCACGCTTGAGCTTTTCCAGTTTTTTTCAGAATCAACCATTGAACATGTCCCAAAGGAGGTTCAGCCAAAGGTACCCATCTTGCTAAAATTCAATAGTTTAAGCAGATGGCGATTTTCCAGCTAGCTTTGTCTTTGTTTACTTCCTTTATTGATGCATTCATATGCGCGGATTAAATGTCAGGGGTACCTAGATTAGAAAAAAGTATTTTGTCCTAATATAATTTGTTTCTTTGCAAATGTTTGTGAAGGAAGATCTGGATTTCCTTCTACATTTTGGTTGCAGGTTGTGGGGTAAATGTGTACAAAATTTCTACGAAACTATACCTAAACCATCTCAAACTTCGTTCTTCAATATTCTCTTAATTGGGTTCACCCATAAATTTCTACTTATGTACTCTAGTATAACTCAGCATATGGATTTGATGGCATTTTTAGACACTATCAACCTGACTCTAGCCCTCCTTGTAAGTCATCTTACATATTTGGGTAGGGGGTCCCACACCCACGGATCCAGTTACCCTTTCAATAGAATATCTGATTATATTTTGTCCGGTTCAATAGACTGAATTGTTCGCTTGATGAATTGCATAGACTCAAATTCATTACGGTGATTGGCTAAACTGCAGACCATCTAGAACTCGATTCCTTTAACTTTTTTTTTTTTTTTTGGGGGGGTGGGGAGGGGGTGTGTTCATATATATATATATATCGGTAAAGATGCAATTTCATTAAGAAATAATAAAATTATGTCGACATTGCACTAAGTAAAAGGCTTAGTAGCAAAAATAAAATGCAGTTCAAATATTCTTAAGAGCTTCGGTATTGGCATCACCCTAGAGAATAGAAGATCATGAGGAGCAGCAACATAACCGAATGGCCTAATCTTCAATATAAGTTGACCTCAGAGATTGGAAGCCTCATGTGAGGACCAACCAGAGCACTCCTTGGACAAACTTGCCTAGAGTGAAAGATTATCTTTGACTGAGTAAATGGTGTTCGTGATAGGTCTGCATTTCCTTGGAATATACTCCGTTCCCCTCTAAACAGATGGACTAGAAGATGACCACATGGAGCAAGTGGACTAAGTAATTGACTTTGCTGTCCTACCCGATGCAAGGGAGATTATACTAAATATCTTTGCACTGCCTTGGAAGGCAACCGAGGATGAAGATGCTCCTGAAAAATGTCCAGATCTTGGTGGCAAAAGAGCATCTATTTAGAGGGTGGTCCACAAAGTTGTTGAAATGCGTAGTGCACCAATTAGGTATGTTCATTCCTCTCCTGACAAGGTTATTGACCATGAGTATTTCCCCCCCAAGCAGCAAAAGGAGAAGTTACGCGGGTTAGATTGGGGTTAGGAAGAAGTGTGTTAAGGTTGGAGAGAAAGAAGAAGAGAGAAAATAATGCAATTAGGGAGAAATGACTAATGAGAAATTGCTCCTCCCTAGTCTTTATATTAAGTAACACAATATTACATACACACCCCAATGTTAAATAACACACCGCATTGACTACTCGATCCAAACGCGCCATACAAGTGTACTAACACCCCCCTTAAGTTGGATGATGGATATCATGCATGCCCAACTTGACCATAATATCCTGTAGAATAGTAGGACCCGGAGGCTTGGTAAAGACATCAACCAGTTGCTAATAAGACGAGACCTCAATAGGCTCCAAAGTTGATCCCATATTTTGTTTCTTACAAATGAATGTCAACTTCTATGTGTTTCGTCCTCTCATGTAACACTGAATCAGAAGCAATTTGTTTGCTTGATAATGGAGGGACATAAAACTAGTGATGGGAAATCCAAGCTCAGATATGGGAATTCTAAGCCAAAGCATCTCACATACTGTGTAAACCATAGCACGATATTCTACACCTGCACAAGAGTGAGACCAATGTTGTCAAATCGCTTAAGCCATGCTAAGCCATTTGACTGCATTTCGCTTAAGTGAAATCGCTTAATCGCATAAGCCATGGCATAATTTTTTTTTTTTTCAAAAAAGAAAAAAAAAATTGAAAAAAATAAAACAAGTTAACAACAAGTATTCAAGTCTCTAGAACTAAAGTAACACTAACAACAAATTGGAACTGAGTCCATCAATGACAAAAAAGGGAAAAATAGACATTCTTGCATTTAAAAAATAAGTTTTACATACTAATATTCAAAATTATAACTTTAGTTTTGATACTGAGTACCAACAATGTACTCTACACAACAATCTCTAACCCATTGTGGTACATCTCTTCCACCACTACCACCGTTATCACTAACATTGCCGTCATCATCGGAATCATCTCCTTCTTCATACTCTTCTTCCTTTGTTTCGTCTTCATCCGGTCTCACTAGTATGAAATCTATATATCATATGGCTGTGTATCCTCTTCTATTATTTCATCTTCTTCATCAATATACATGCCTTGGCTGCTACTACCTCCACTAACAGTTCGCCTCCTCTTATCAGTGGGTGCCGGACCAAGAGCCGCTTCTTCAACTTGGGCTTATGTCAAATCTTCCTTATAGAAGACAGGCTCATATGGAGAATCAATCATTCATGGATGGTCAGCAGACACATTATCTACACAGATGGGACCATAGAACCCTGGTTTCTCTCGCTTCGTTCACTCAATTTTTTATTGTATTGCACGAACACCAAGTCATTGAGCTTCTTTTGCTCAAGTTGATTCCTCTTCTTTGTGTGGATTTGTTAGACACGAGGACCGTTAAAAATGGAAGTCTGGAAGTAAGGAACTATTAAAAACCTTGCAATTTAATTAAAATATTCATGGATTGAATTTAAGACTTCAATTACCATCTCAAAAGAACTCCAATTCCGCTCACATCCGGAAGTGGCACAAGTAAGGCCAAGTATCCTAATGATCAGTTTTTTCAAAATGGGATCCTTCGTTATCAGATCTCCCCGTAAGCTGCCCACCAGTCGGCTGTAGATTAAAGAGAATTATTAGAACTACTAGAGTAGAAATACATTAATTAGTTTGAATTTTAGAGGCTTTTAAAGTTTATACTTGGAATTTTAATTGTTCTATATCGGATAACTATGTCCTTTCCAAAAAATCCTTCTTCCTTCTTGTAACGGTCTAACTGATGGCTTATTCTATCTTGTTCGCCTCTATTAGGGATCATCTTTTCTAAGCATTCAAGAAAGCCAATCATGTGAGTGACATCCGCTTCATCTCGATCCGGGTGTGCAAAGTACACCGCTGGATTAAGAATAAAGGTGACCGAATATAGTGGAGATGCCATTTGACTTCCCCACCTCTTGTTGATTATATCCAACATGGGTTCATATAATCTTGACTTGAATTGATTATTAGATTTTATTTTTTCTTGGACACCCTCCATAAAACTATATATATATATATATATATATATATATATATATATATATCCCATTGGTGGTTTCTCATCACCATCCACCAATCGTAACACTTTTACGACTGGTTGTGAGTCACGTAGGGTTTGTGCAACACTAGTCCAAAATTGGTTTTGGAGTAATGTTTGTGCAACTTGTTTACCGTTGGCTTTCTTTGACCATGATCCATTGTTCCAATGAGCCGATATTACAAAACTTCTACCCTCCTTTTTTTTTTCCCGCATACAAGCTTTGTAAAGTTAAAAACACGGTTGCAAATTGGGTCACGGCGGGACATAATAAATTACCTCCTATTTCTTTGCGCATTCTTTGAAGTAGAAGCGCATGCTTGTACATAAACACAACTACTCTCCTAGCCTTAACAATTGTTTTAATATATAGTTTACCTATATCCTCTAGGATTAGGTCTAAACAATGGGTCGCACATGGCCTCTAATATAGTTGCGATCGCTTCTCCATAAGGAGGCGACCGACAGCTACGTAGGATGCCGCATTGTCCTTAACGACTTGGACAACGTTTTCGGGTCTTATTTCCTCAATGGTCTTATTCAAAAGTATAAATAAATATTCGGCAGCCATGTGAGAATGGGCCGATGCATCTGCCGATATTAGGAACATAGTTCCGGTAGGATAATTTTCAAATAAGTTGATCAAATGTCTGGCCGGTTCTATCCGTCCATCCATCGACCATCAATGTGCAACCGTATATATTCCATGCATCCTTGTATTCGGCTAATATATTGTTGGTCACTCTCACCTCTTCTTTGATGCATGTTTCCCGGATTTCATGGTAGGAAGGGGGTTTAAGTATAGGCCCAAATTACGTAAGAGCTTCAATCATCACTTTGAAACTCTTTAGCTTAATGGTATTGAAAGCAATACCGGCTTGGTAAAACCACTTAGCCATATATTGGATTGTGGTGGGTCTATCCTTACCCTTAAATCGGTTGTCTAGTATTGTTTGGGTGAGTCTTTTATCCTCCATTTGATTAACCACATCCTCGAGATGTGGTCGACACCACCCTTCTAGTGTAGCACGTCCATGTGCTTTTTTCGATGGTGGTTGTGGAAGTCGTCTACTTTGGGTCGTTGATGGTATAGATCTATCATCTTCTTCATCATCATCATGACCACGTTCCATATAGCCTTCTAAAACAACTTTTGATCATGTTTTTTCCTAGAATGCTTGTTCATATACTCCATTATTTCCTTTTGGATTTTCGGAGTAGCTTTTCTATAAGCCCTAGCATTTGATCTGGCTCCATGAGCAAGATGTTGTTTATGACGGCCTATGCCACTCATGCTCTCATAATCACATAAGGTACAAACTATGGTAGGACTCTTATACCATTCATATTTCCAACCCGGATTACTCAATTTAGGTCTTAGAGGATCCGGGGTTGAAGATGTAGACATAATTAATTGGTGAATGGTGATAGAAAGTAGGGACTAGGAAAAGAGAATTAGAGATTTAAAATTTTTGAGACAAAAATAATAAAACTCCAACCTCCTAAAAGACTTGCTTGCTTGATTGATTGATAGAAGACTAGAACTAGAAGCTTGTTTCACTCTTCAATCTTGAATCTTGGTCCTTGATCTTTCCCTTTGAGGCTTGTAACACTAACACTACTAATAATATAATTAATTACAAGTTTACAAGAATTTAATACACTAAGAAAGATGATTACTAAGCATAAAAAAAAGCTAGTTAGGAAAGATGAGGGGAGATTGGGAGTATAGAATGAAGGTTAGAGAGGAAGTTTAAGCCAAAATAATAGTGTGAGGAGTAGAGGACCCAACACACCCTTTTATATAGGCAATGGGACAATAAAAAGGGAAAAAATATATATTTAAGTGCTCCAACGGTCATAAATATGACCGTTGGAGCATTATTGCTTGAATCACATAAGCCAGGATGGCTTATGCGATTTGGTGGCTTAACATCGCATATGCGATCACTTAATCGATTAAGTGATCGCTTATGACAACATTGAGTGAGACCCCATATGTTGCCTCTTGCTCTTCCTATGCAACTAAGTTCCTCTAAGGAAGGCACAATATCCAGAGGTAGATCGCCTATCGTAATAGCACCAGCTATATGCCCTGAAATATGAAGATGACCTTGAACCTGATAAACAATTCCACATCTTAGGTTGACTATGATGTATCTCAAATCCGATGAACGACAATCATATGAGGAGTACGAGGAGTATACATAAACTAGTTGACCAGGATAACAAAAAAAGTAAGATCTGGATGAGTCAGAGTAAGATAAATCAATTGACCTACAAGTCACTAGTGCTCATGAGGATCATATACTAATCCTAATGAAGAGATCTTGAGATCCACGAGAGAAGATGCAAGCTTACAATCAAGCATTCCAGTGTCACTGAGAATGTCTTAAGACATATTTCCTTTAAGAAAGAAAGATGCCTTTCCAAGCACAAAAAGCACTTTAATGTTCTCAAATCATTTAAGTCAAAACTCTTGCCAAGTTCACTTTTCACATGAGAATAAAATCATGATCATCTCCAATAAAAATAATGTCGTCAATATAGACCAACAATATAGTGCTGGTGCAGGACTGAAGTGAGCAAAGACAGTGTGCTCCGACTAACATCTCTAAAACCCCATCTCAAGCATAACACCAGTATGTACTGGTGACACGTGAGGCGACTGATTCAACCCATAAATGGATTTGCGAAGCCGACATACATTCTTTGACTCTCTCTGAAGCAAGAAGCCAGGAAAGGGTATATACTTCTTTTGTGAGATGACCATGCAAAAGACATTCTTCAGATCGAGTTGGTAGAGTGGCCAATTATGATTAACAACAATGGATAAGATAATCCTAACAGATGTGAGCTTAGCCATTGGAGTAAAAGTGATATCACAATCGAGATCATAAGTCTGAGTAAACCCACGAGAAACTAGGCGAGCTTTGGGTCTAGAAATGGTGCCATCAGGATTGTACTTTACAACAAACACCCATGGCACCATACTGCAGTCTTCCTTAGAGGAAGAGGTAAAATATCCCATGTGTGATTCTTCTGGAGGGCATCCATTTCTTCTGAAATGGCTGCTTTCCATGAGGGTGAACTAAAGCAACATGAACTGATCAAGGAATAGTGACCATATCAACCTTAGTAAGGAAGGCCTTGTAGGTTGAGGAAATAGGTTGATAAGATATTTGGCAATGGGATATAGGGTAGCACACTAATAACCCCTCTTAGAAGAGCAGTGCGAAGATTAGGATCAGCAATCGAGTTAGTAATGTGTATAAAAAATAAGAGGAGACTTACAGGAGGTGCCTGTGAGAATGAGGAGGAAGGGGGCTGCTCCATTGTAGAGAAAGAGGCATGCCACTTTTGACATTGGTAAGTGTGATACTGACACAAGACAAAACGCTAAAAATCTTTCAACACATAAAATTAATTCAATGAATTCAATAAAATAGTTCGATTAATTCATTTTAGCGTTCACATGTGAAGATCTCCCGATCTAGAAAAACGGTTCCGATGAGGGAACTCGAGTTTCGTTCTAGTTTAGGACATCAAGCGATAATTATAATATCGTCTCTTGACTCCTCAGGGATTTTGGATGAAATTAAATTGGAAGAAATAACCCTATAATAGGACAAAATTATAGATATCAAGGAACAAGGTTTTGGGATTTTGATCTTTTATCAATGGAAATAAGGAAGATATTACCTGACAATAATCTAAAAAGATAGAAATAAAAAGGGATAGATTTTCAAGGCTTCACACCAAGGATTTTCCGAAGCTTCACACCACGGTTGTACGTCGGCTTCGCACGATAAATGATTGCTCACTCCTCAAGGTTTGAAGTATTCACTCCCTCGGTTGAAAACTCTTCTCAATCTTTCTAGAGTTGCACAAAAGCAACTCTCTTTCCATTCAATAATTAATTAACCCCTTACATTGTTTATTAAAAGACCTTATATAGGTGGCCTCTAAAACAAAAGAAAACCCTAAAACAACTACTAAAAAAAAAGACAAGTATGCCCTCAAAACTCAATTTCGAATTCTGACGGAATTCATTTTCGCGAAATATAAATTATAGCTCTCTGGTCACTAAACAATCGATCAATCGATAAGAGTGCTCGATCTATCGAAGCACACACACACACACACACACACACACACACACACATATATATATATATATGCCAAAATAAGTTTTCCTGACCACAGTCGATCGATTGAAGCCTGGGATCGATTGATCGATTGCGCATTGCTCCAATACGCAGATTCCTTAAGTCTGGTTCTAGTTTCCGTTTCCGTTTCGCTTCTTCCAACGCCGGTACGCGCGATATGGTTCGTAAATGATGTCCCCATCAATACTCCCTGGGTGGGAAAAACTCATCTCCGATGAGTTTGGGAACCCACGGATGGCATACTTCGGAAGCTCAACTCTTGGCTTATCTTCCCATGTCGTGAGATACTCTCGATTATTACCTTCAATGGTATGGAAGCTCGGAGATCCTATGACCTTCTCATTCGATCATTTCTCATATTGCACAAGGAAGGTACGGGATAGAAACTGGGTAAATAAGTGTTGTTCGATTGGGTGCTCAATAAGGAATGGATCAAAGGGCAGGGTTGCGGGATCTAGAATAGGCGTAAGATCCTTTATGGCAACTATCGGATGGTTGCCCCTTTTATGAGATTGGAAAAGATTTCACATGCTCAAAACCATCAGGATTTAATATAAAACTGTTGGTATCAAATTCATTAAACATATTTAACGTGTTAGTGCGATCACGCATATTCCAATGTTCAGTAAATTCTGATTGTTAATCCCATGCAACTCAGAATGAGGAAATGGTTCTATCAACTCTAAAGACTCACTTGGTATGGACACACTGTCAACGCTGTCTCCGATAATAGGAACTGTCCTAATGCAGCCTACGGTTTTGACGGGAACTTCACCTTCGTCATCACTTGGCGTGCCACATGGTTCGTACACTTCTTTGGGTAACTCCTTGCTCTCTTTCTCGGGATGCTCCTGAATAATCAAGGTTTGACCCTTACTGGGACATTGGGATGCAAAGTGACCAAAACCTTGACACTTATAACATTGTTGCGAAGCACGGCTAGAGCTCTCGATCATTGGTCCCTTTCCTTTGTCAATCTGAGGAATCACGGGTTTTGAAGATTGACTAGAGGCATTATTTCCCTTTTCTATAGGATTAGATTGATACTCAAGCTTGGAAGACTTAGATCGGCCATTACTGTGGGTGTCGAGATACCGTTTTAATTCTTCAACCCTAGCAAAACATTCCTTAAGATCCGCAACGGGATAAGGAATGAGTTCCCTCTGTAACTCTGGGCGAAGACCCATTCAGAATCGGGAGAGGGTTACTTTTGCTGGCTCATCAACATCAGCCTGGGTCATCAGGTCTTCACACTGATCGATATACTCTGTGATTGGAGAATCTCCTTGACGCAATGACTACCACTGATCAAAGATCACTGTTGTCATAAGCGATCGCTTAATCGATTAAGCGATCGCTTATGCGATCATAACATACAAAATCGCATTCGCATTATGCGATCGCATACAAAAGTATGCGATCGCATAATGCTCCAACGGTCATATTTATGACCGTTGGAGCACTTTAATATTATTGTTTTTGTTTTTTGAGGTCCCATTGCCTCTATAAAGGGTGGGTTGGGTCCTCTATTCTTCACACAACTATTTTAGCTTAAACTTCCTCTCTAATCTCATTTCTTTACTCCCAATCTCCTCCCATCTTTCCTATCTAGTTTTTTATTTTATTTTATGCTTTGTAATTTTTTTTTAGTGAATTAAAATGTTGTAAACTTAGTAATATTAGTGTTAGTGTGTTTAAAGCCTCAAAGGGAAAGATTAAGGATCAAGATTCAAGAGTGAAGAAAGCTTATAGTTCTAATCTTCTATCAATCAAGTGGCCCGGATCAAGCAAGCACGACTTTTGGGAGGTTTGAGTTTTATTAATTTTGTTTTAAAAATTTTAAATCTCTAATTTTCTCTTCCTAGTTCCTACTATCATCATTCACCAATTAATTATGTCTACATCTTCAACCCCGGATCATCTAAGACCTAAATCAAATGATCCGGGTTGGAAATATGGACGGTATAAGAGTCCAACCGATAAAGCAACCATAGTTTGTACCTTGTGTGATTATGAGAGCACGGGTGGCATAGGCCGTCATAAACAACATCTTGCTCATGGAGCCGGAGCAAATGCTAGGGCTTGTAAAAAAACTACTCTGGAAATCCGAAAGGAAATAATGGAGTATATGGACAAACGTTCTAGGAAAAAACATGATGAAGATGTTGTTTTAGAAGGCTATATGGAAGGTGATCATGATGATTATGAAAATGATAGATCTATACCATCAACGGCCCAAAGTAGACAACCTCCACAACCACCATCGAAAAAATCACGTGGTCGTGGTCGTGGTACACTAGAAGGGTGGTGTCGACCGCATCTGGAGGATGTGGTTAATCAAAGGGAGGACCCGCCTAAACAACACTAGAGAACCGATTTAAGGGTAAGGATAGACCCACCACAATCCAATATGTGGCTAAGTGGTTCTACCAAGCCGGCATTGCTTTCAATACCGTTAAGTTAAAGAGCTTCAAAGTAATGATTGAAGCTCTTGGGCAATTTGGGCCTGGACTTAAACCCCCTTCCTACTATGAAATCCGGGAAACATGTCTCAAAGAAGAGGTAAGAGTGACTAACAATATATTAGCCGAATACAAGGATGCATGAAAAATGTACGATTGCACATTGATGGCCGATGGATGGATGGATAGAATTGGTCGGACATTGATCAACTTCTTGGTAAATTGTCCTACTGGAACTATGTTCCTAAAATCAGTAGATGCATCGGCCCATTCTCACACGGCCGAATATTTATTTACACTTTTAGATAAGACCATTGAGGGAATAGGACCCGAATACGTTGTCCAAGTTGTAACGGACAATGCGGCATCCTACGTAGCCGCCGGTCGCCTCCTTATGGAGAAGCGACCGCAACTATATTGGACGCCATGTGCGGTCCATTGTTTAGACCTAATCCTAGAGGATATAGGCAAACTACATATTAAAACAATCGTTAAAGCTAGGAGGATAATTGTTTTTATGTACAAACATGCGCTTCTACTTCAAAAAAGGCGCAAAGCAATAGGAGGTAATTTATTACGTCCCGCCGTGACCCGATTTGCAACCGCATTTTAAACTTTACAAAACTTGTATGCGAAAAAAAAGGAGCTTAGAAGTTTTGTAACATCGGCCAATTGGAACAATGGACCTTGGTCAAAGAAAGCCGATGGTAAACAAGTTGCACAAACATTGCTCCAAAACCAATTTTGGACTAGTATTGCACAAACCCTATGTGACACCCAACCAATCGTAGAGGTGTTGCGATTGGTGGATGGTGACGAGAAACCACCAATGGAATATATATAGTTTTATGGAGGGTGCCCAAGAAAAAATAAAATCTAATAATCAATTCAAGTCAAGATTATATCAACCCGTGTTGGATATAATCAACAAGAGGTGGGGAAGTCAAATGGCATCTCCACTATATTCGGCCGCCTTCATTCTTAATCCGACGGTGTACTTTGCATACCCGGATCGAGATGATGCGGATGCCACTCACATGGTTGGCTTTCTTGACTGCTTAGAAAGGATGATCCCTGATAGAGGTGAACAAGATAGAATAAGTCATCAGTTAGACCGTTACAAGAAGGCGGAAGGATTTTTTAGAAGGGACATAGTTATCCGACATAGAACTACGAAAATTCCAAGTAAGTATAAACTTTAAAAGTTTCTAAAGTTCAAACTAATTAATATATTTTTATTTCTACTCTAGTAGTTCTAACTTCTAATAATTCTCTATAATTTACAGCTGACTGGTGGGCAGCTTATGGGGTAGATCCGATAACAAAGGATCCCATTTTGAAAAAACTGGCCATTAGGATACTTGGCCTTACTTGTGCCGCTTCCGGATGTGAGCGGAATTGGAGTTCTTTTGAGATGGTAATTGAAATCTTAAACAATTAAAGTCAATTCATGAATCATGAATATCTTAATTAAATTGCAAGGTTTTAATAGTCCTACTCCTCGTGTTTGACAAATCCACACAAAGAAAAGGAACCGACTTGAGCAAAAGAAGCTCAATGACTTGGTGTTTGTGCAGTACAATCAAAAATTGCGTGAACGATTCCTTGCAAGGCGAGAGAAACCGGAGTTCTATGATCCCATCTGTGTGGATGATGTGCCTGCTGACCATCCATGGATGGTTGATTCTCCAGATGAGCCTGTCTTTTATGGGGAAAATTTGACATGGGCCCAAGTTGAAGCAACGGCTCTTGGTCTAGCACCCACTGATAGGAGAAGGCGAGCTGTTGGTGGAGGTAGTAGCAGCCAAGGCATGCATATTGATGAAGAAGATGAAATAATAGAAGATGATAGACAATCAGATGATATAGATTCCATACTAGTGAGATCGGACGAAGATGAAACAGAGGAAGAAGAAGAGTATGTAGAAGAAGGAGATGATTCCGATGACGACGACAATGCTAGTGATGATGATGATGGAGGAGATGTACCACAATGGGTTAGAAATGAATGTGTAGAGTACATTGCTGGTACTCAGTATCAAAATTAAAGTTATAATTTTGAATATTAGTAATTGAGTATGTAAAACTTCTTTTTTAAATGCAAGAATGTCTATTTTTCACTTATAGAAACTTGAATACTTATTGTTAATTTTTATTTTTTTTTGAAAAAAAAAAAAAAAAAAAAAGTATGCCATGGCTTAAGCGATTAAGCGATTCGCTTAAGCGAAATTGAGCCAAATCGCTTAGCATCGCTTAAGCCATTTGACAACATTGTCAAAGATACGTTCGTCATATGATACAGGAACGTACTTTTCGTGCAGTTGGACTCTCATTTCAGCCCACGTGAAAATAGGACAAAGACCTTGCCTACGACGCTCTACTCCCAACCAATAAAGTCTAGCTTGACCCATAAGCTTGACTTTGGCAAATCTGACCTTGCGCTCTTCGGACATGACATACCACTCGAAGTAGTTTTCCATGCTGGTGACCCATTCGAGAAAGACCTTGGGTTGTCTTTTCCCGTCAAAAGTAGAGGCATCCATTTTCACCGATTTCATGACTTTATCGTACAGATTAGTTTGGACTTCACGTCGGGGAGGAACATCTCTCCTACGGTCATGGTTGTTGACTCTATTATGATTCTCAGCGATTAGCTCATTGATCTCTTCGAAACGGGTCTCTAAAGCCTCATGCCAGGCTTGTTGATCAGCGATGTGCTCGTCCATCCGGGTTTCACTAGCGGTCACTTTAGATGTGAGATCTCTAATTAGGGCTTCTAAGCTACTGGTATCCATGACGGAAAAATGCGAGACTAGATGGTGTAAGACAAAGTATACTAAAATCAAGTGAACCCTAAAATCTATATGACACGGACAACCCTAAACTAAGACTGTGCTTTGATACCAAAACTGACGCAGGGCAAAACGCTAAAACCCTAATATGCGAATTTGGGATTGACTTTAGAATGAATTGAATAACGAAAATATTCAAAATCTTTCTACACATAAACTTAATTCAATGAATTCAATAAAACAGTT
Organism: Chloranthus sessilifolius; assembly: GCA_021018995.1. NCBI lineage: Eukaryota > Viridiplantae > Streptophyta > Magnoliopsida > Chloranthales > Chloranthaceae > Chloranthus > Chloranthus sessilifolius. Next base: position 193,162,179 of record CM037584.1, read on the forward strand.
TGATCAATTCATTTTAGCGTTCGCATGCGAAGATCTCCCGACCAAGGGAAATGGCTCCGATGAGGGAAATCGAGTTGCGTTCTAGTTTAGGGCATCAAGTGATAATTACAATATCGTCCTTTGACTCGCCGGGAATTTTGGATGAAATAAAACTGAAAGAAATAACCCTATAATAGGATAAAATTATAGATATCAAGGAACAAGGTTTTGAGATTTTGATCTTTTATCAAAGGAAATAAGGAAGATATTACCTGGCAATAATCTAGAAAGACAGAAATAAAAAGGGATAGATTTCTAAGGCTTCACACCAAGGATTTTCTGAAGCTTCACACCACAGCTGTACGTCGATTTCGCACCAAGTCGCACGAGAAACGATTGCTCACTCCTCAAGGTTTGAAGGATTTACTCCCTCGATTGAAAACTCTTCTCAAGCTTTCTAGGGTTTATACAAAAGCAACGCTCTTTTCATTCAATAATCAATCAACCCCTTACATTGTTGATTAAAAGACCGTATATAGGAGGCCTCTAAAACAAAAGAGAATCCTAAAACAACTACTAAAAAAAAGGACAAGTATGCCCTCAAAACTCAACTTCGAATTCTGACGAAACTCATTTTCGTGAAAAATTGATCGATCGATGTGAAACATCGATCGATCGAGCATATATATAAAATATAGCTCTCTGGTCACTAAACAATCGATCGATCGATCGAAGCACACACACACACACACACACACATATATATATATATATATTCGCCAAAATAAGTTTTCCTGACCACAGTCGATCAATCGAAGCATGGGATCGATCGATTGAATGTGCATTGCTCCAATACGCAGATTCCTAAGTCCGTTCGGTTTAGCTTTCTTTGCTTCTTCCAACGCCCGGTACACTCGATACTCCTTATGTTGTTCACTTGAGGAAGATGACAAGCATAGGAACATGAACAATAGAGGAAGGAGTCATGCGATCAATAGAAAATAAGAAACATCCTCAAAGAATGAGACATCCATGAAAATATACAACCTATAAGATCTCGGGTCATAACATCTACTTCCTTTAGCATGAGTAGACTAAGCAACACAAACACACTTGATTTCTTTTTATCAAGTATGTGATGATGAGGATTCAAATTCTGAATAAAACAAACACATCCAAATACACGGGGTATCATAGGAAACAAGGTTCCCGGAGGATGCAAGGCCTGCTAGGAAATACCACCATCCAAAGCACGAGTAGGAGTTCGATTATTTAGGTAACAAGCAGTAAGGACAGCCAAAGACTAATAAGACTTCAACTCATGCATACCTCGTGACAAGGAGGGTGTCCCTCAAGATGTTGATGCTTATGCTTTGCACACCATTTTGTTGATGAGTGTAAGGACATGACTGATGAGATATACTATTGTAAACAACAAATTTGCGTAGGATATAAATCTAACACAAATCAATCATAACAAAATTTTCCTTGCTAGGAGAGGGTTTTATTAAAATGGCAGACCTTACACTTCCGGATATCGCAATCGATTCTCCGTTAATTACATCAAAATTGAATACCTCTGATTAAAAGCTATTCTTATTAAAAAAAACATATAATTACATCTCTGAAATAAACAAAACTAAAATTATAATTCTAAGTCTTCATCGACATCTTCAATCCGTCATGAGATAAATGCATAACAGACTATCTTTATCGGGGATTTGCGAAATATGAAATAGGGGACAACGGATGGGAGAACCCCTCCAAAAGTCGGTTCTATTTGATCGAAAAGCACGAGTCATTACTGGAGCAAGAAACTCGTGGACGAGTCTTAAAATGAATTCTTGTTCTTTGGTCTCAAAGATGATTTTGAATATCAAATCCATTCTTCGGACAACTGATTATCAAGAGTTATCACTTTCAATGATAGTGTCTAATTATGAGTTAGATATCGTCAAATTTGATGATCATAGATGATTTTATAATGATTTCATCGTTAGATTTGACTAAATTCATAAGATTTGGTCAATATGTAATAAATTCACCGTTGGATCTCGTTACGATCTTGTATTATGACTATTTGACCAAAAGTTAATGATTCCATCGTTAGATTTGACCAGATTCATAAGATCTGGTCAATAGGTAATACATTCACCGTTGGATTTCGTTTCGATCTCATATTATGATCGTTTGATAAAAAATCAACGATTCTATCGTTAGATTTGACCAGATTCATAAGATATGGTCAATACATAATAAATCTACCATTGGATCTTGTTACGATCTCACATTATGATCGTTTGACCAAAAGTCAACGATTTTATCATTGGATTAGATCAAATTCATAAAATCTGATCACTATATAATAAATCTACCATTGGATCTCGTTACGATCTCACATTATGATCATTTGACCAAAAGTCAATAATTCTACCGTTGGATTTGACCAAATTCATAAGATCTGGTCAATACGTAATAAATCCACCGTTGGATCTCGTTACGATTTCACATTATGATCGTTTGACCAAAAGTCAACGATTTCACCGTTAGATTTGACCAGATTCATAAGATCTTGTCAATACATAATAAATTCACCGTTGGATCATGTTACGATCTCACATTATGATCGTTTGACCAAAAGTCAATGATTCTATCGTGAAAGAATTTTCGATCTTGAGGTTAAGGTCCAAACCCTCATTTGAGGGAGTGATGATCCGAACTGCGAGGAAAATTCTAATTTATCATAGATGAATATGTTAGGTGTTATAGTCCGAAATCATTCTTCGGGTTCGTGATTGCAACTCGTATAAGATTCGAATTCGTGGTTGCAATTCGAGTGTACTAGGAGTTATGCCCAGGGTCGTACCCACGTGGCTTAACTATTTCTAGGTACACAAGAGATTGGGTACGAGTAGTAACGCGTAATCCCAAATTACAACCATAAATCTTACTTAGGAGAAGTCGTAGCTCTTACCCTAAGCGTATCCCTTTTAGGTAAGGGTCGTAGCCCTTATCCTAAATGTCTTAATTATAACTTATTCCTCCCGTCCACTTTTAAAAATAGAGAATAAAAAAAAGAAAGGAATAGCCAGAATCTCGGAGATACCCTAAAGTCTTGTCAGAAGAGTTGGAGATATTTTCGGCGGAGGTCTCATGTCAGAATTTTCGGATCCCTTGTCATGAGGACGGGTCTGCTATTTATAGATTTATGGTAGCAGTTATAGAAGCTATGATCCTACGGTTCCCGAAAGGATTTCATGAAATGAACGGCTGAGAGAGTTGCATAAGTTTTCGTCTTCACGCGGATTGAGAAAAGATTTTTCTCGCGTACGTTATTCTTTTCTCATAACCACCTAGGTGGCTAAGTATGTTTTCTAGCCACCTAAGTGACTAAATAAGTTTTTCTAGCCACCTAGGTGGCTACGTATATTTTTTAGCCACCTAGGTGGATAAGTATTTTTCTATCGAGCTAGGTGGCTAAGTATATTTTTCAGCCTAGGTGGATGAGTATTTTTCTAGTCATCCGGGTGACTAAATATATTTTATAACCACCTAGGTAGCTACGTATATTTTCTAGCCTCCTAGGTGGATAAGTATTTTTCTAGCCAGCTAGGTGGCTAAGTATATTTTCTAACCACCTAGGTTGATAAGTATTTTTCTAGCCACCTAGGTAGATGAGCATTTTTCTAGCCACCTAGGTGGCTAAGTATATTTTTCAGCCACCTAGGTGGATGAGTATTTTTCTAGTCACCTGGGTGACTAAATATATTTTATAACTACCTAGGTAGCTACGTATATTTTTTAGCCACCTAGGGAGAGAAGTATTTTTCTAGCCAGCTAGGTGGCTAAGTATTTTCTAACCACCTAGGTTGATAAGTATTTTTCTAGTCACTTAGGTAGATGATCATTTTTCTAGCCACCTAGGTGGATGAGTATTTTTCTAGTCACCTGGGTGACTAAATATATTTTATAACTACCTAGGTAGCTACGTATATTTTTTAGCCACCTAGGTAGATAAGTATTTTTCTAGCCAGCTAGGTGGCTAACTATATTTTCTAACCACCTAGGTTGATAAGTATTTTTCTAGTCACCTAGGTAGATGATCATTTTTCTAGCCACCTAGGTGGATAAGTATTTTTCTAGTCACCTAGGTGGATAAGTATTTTTCTAGCTACAGGTAACTACGTATATTTTCTAGTTACATAGGTGGATGAATATTTTTCTAGTCACCTGGGTGACTAAATATATTTTCTAACCACCTAGGTGGCTAAGTATATTTTCTAGCCACCTAGGTGGATAAGTATTTTTTACTAGCCACCTAAGTAACTACGTATATTTTTTAGCCACCTAGGTGGATGAGTATTTTTTTAGTCACCTGGGTGACTAAATATATTTTTTAACCACCTAGGTGGCTACGTATATTTTCTAACGACGTAGGTGGATAAGTATTATTCTAGCCAGCTAGGTGGCTAAGTATATTTTCTAGCCACCTAGGCGAATAAGTATTTTTTTCTTGCCACCTAGGTGGATAAGTATTTTTCTAGCCACCTAGGTGACTACGTATATTTTCTAACTACCTAGGTGGATGAGTATTTTTCTAGTCACCTGGGTGAGTAAATATATTTTCTAACCACCTAGGTGGCTACGCGTATTTTTTATTCACTTAGGTGGATAAGTATTTTTCAAGCCAGCTAGGTGGCTAAGTATATTTTCTTGCCACCTAGGTGGATAAGTATTTTTTTCTAGCTACCTAGGTGAAAAAGTATTTTTCTAGTCACCTAAGTGACTACGTATATTTTCTAGCTACCTAAGTGGATGAGTATTTTTTCAGTCACCTGGGTGGCTAAATATATTTTCTATCAATTTAGGTGGCTACGTATATTTTCTAGCAATCTAGGTGGATAAGTATTTTCTAGTCACCTAGGTGACTAAGTATATTTTCTAGCCACCTAAGTGGATAAGTATTTTTCTAGTCACCTGGGTGGATGAGTATTCTTTTATTCACCTGGGTGACTAAATATATTTTCTAGCCACCGAATATTTTCTAGCCACCTAGGTGGCTAAGTATTTTTCTAATTACCTAGGTGACTAATATAACTTAGGACTTTTAAATCTTACTTAGAGTAGATTTGTTAAGTCCTATTTAGAGTATGATTTGTAAAAAAAAAAATTATAAATAAAATCTCCTTTCCTAATTCCTTTCATTAATTTATTCTATTTGATTTTTGAGGTTAAGTGGAAGAAGAAAGAGTTACTTTTTCAAAATTTCTGAGTCAACAGGTGCCTCCTCGATTATTATTATTATTAAAAAAAAAAAAATGAAAATTATTAAATTTTTTTTATAAAAATCGATATAAATTTTTATTTCTTATGAGAATTTTACTACTAACTAATGATCGTATTCTCTACGGAGATTCGATTCATCGAAATCTGACTAGTGACCCTATTCTCTACGGAGATTTGATCATTGAAATTTTGAAATTTTTTTTTTTTGGTCCATCGGATGATCTTATTTCAATATGAGAGATTTCAGGAGATGAATTTTTTGATTTCAAGATTAATCAGACTGTAATTCCTACGATAATACTGTATACTGATTTATGGTTATAAGATTTGCGATTCTTACGAGGACGCTCTCCGATTATCAAGATGAATCTCCTAGATTGGATTCACAATTCTTACGAGAACGCTCTCCAACTACTAAGACGAATCTCCTAAATCTCTTAGACGATCTGATTAAAATTTATGAACCTTAATAAATTGATAACAACAATTCTGAAATTGATTTTCTATTAACCATTGATCTTAATATAGGTCGGATGGTCAAAATTAAATTTGAAAGATCTACTTTGGCTATCCGGACAGACATGGCTGATTTTGGGGTGTTTACAGAGATCGAAACGTCCCTAAAAATATTTTCTAAAAATCAATAAAAATTATGAGATTGATTTTATATTGACCATCGATCTTGATGTTGATTGGCTGGTCGAAATTAAATCCGAAAGATCTAATTTGGCTACCCGGGCAGATCTGACTGATTTTAAGACGTTTATAGAGATCAAAACGTCCTTAAATTTTTTTTCTAAAAATCAACAAAAATTATAAGGTTGATTTTATATTGATCATCGATCTCAATACAGATCGGGTGGTCGAAATTAAATCCGAAAGATCTACTTTGGCTACCCGGGCAGATCTTACTGATTTTGGGACGTTTACAGAGATCAAAACGTCCTTAAAAATATTTTCTAAAAATCAACAAAAATTATAAGGTTGATTTTATATTGACCATCGATCTCAATGCAGATCGGATGGTCAAAATTAAATCCGAAAGATCTACTTTGGCTAACCGGGCAAATTTGATTGATTTTGGAGACGTTTACAGAGATCAAAACGTCCTTAAAAATATTTTCTAAAAATCAACAAAAATTATAATGTTGATTTTATATTGACTATCGATCTCAATGGAGATCGGGTGGTCGAAATTAAATCGGAAAGATCTACTTTATCTACTCGGGTAGATCTGACTGATTTTGGGACGTTTACAGAGATCAAAACGTTCTTAAAAATATTTTCTAAAAATCAACAAAAATTATGAGGTTGATTTTATATTGACCATCGATCTCGATGTAGATCGGGTGGTCGAAATTAAATCCGAAAGATCTACTTTGGCTACCCGGGCAGATCTGACTGATTTTGGGATGTTTACAGAGATCAAATCGTCCTTAAAAATATTTTCTAAAAATCAACAAAAATTATAAGGTTGATTTTATATTGATCATCGATCTCAATGCAGATCGAGTGGTCGAAATTAAATCCGAAAGATCTACTTTGGCTACCCGGACAGATCTGACTGATTTTGGGACGTTTAGGGAGATCAAAACGCCCTTAAAAATATTTTCTAAAAATCAACAAAAATTATAAGGTTGATTTTATATTGACCATCGATCTCAATGCAGATCGGGTGGTCGAAATTAAATCCGAAAGATCTACTTTGGCTACCCGGACATATCTGACTGATTTTGGGATGTTTACAGAGATCAAAATGTCCTTAAAAATATTTTCTAAAAATCAACAAAAATTATAAGGTTGATTTTATATTGACCATCGATCTCAATGCAGATCGGATGGTCAAAATTAAATCCGAAAGATCTACTTTGGCTACCCGGACAGATCTGACTGATTTTGGGGACGTTTACAGAGAGTGAAACGTCCTTAAAAATATATTCTAAAAATATATATATATATATATATATATATATATATATATATATATATATATATAAGGTTGATTTTATATTTACCATCGATCTCAATGTAGATCGAATGGTGAGAATTAAATTCGAAAGATCTACTTTGGCTACCCAGGCAGATCTGACTGATCTTGGGACGTTTACAGAGACCAAAACGTCCTTAAAAATATTTTCTAAAAATGAACCAAAAATTATCAGGTTGATTTTTTATTGACCATTGATCTCAATGCAGATCGGATGATCAAAATTAAATCCGAAAGATCTACTTTGGCTACCCGGGCAGGTCTGACTGATTTTGGGGACGTTTACAGAGACTGAAACGTCCTTAAAAATATATTCTAAAAATCAATAAAAAATATGATGTTGATTTTATATTTACCATCGATCTCAATGTAGATCGGATGGTCAAAATTAAATTAGAAAGATCTACTTTGGCTACCCGGACAGATTTGACTGATTTTAGGACGTTTAGAGAGATCAAAACGTCTCTAAAAATATTTTTTAAAAATTAACAAAAATTATGAGGTTGACTTTATATTGATCATCGATCTCAATGTAGATCAGATGGCCAAAATTAAATTCGAAAGATCTACTTTGGCTACCCGGGCAGATTTGACTGATTTTGGGACGTTTACAGAGATCGAAACCTCTTTAAAAATATTTTCTAAAAATCAACAAAAATTATGAAGTTGATTTTTTATTGACCATCGATCTTGATATAGATCGGGTGGCATGTAGAAATTCAACTAAAGTATGTAGGTTGAATTTCGAACGGGCTTCGAGTTTAAAACTCGTTGGATGGCCCGATAAAATTTAACATGAGATCTGACCGGCTGCCCGAATCAAGATTTGAGACGGTCTTCGATGATAAAATCGATCAGATGATCAAATTAATATATATTTTTTTAAATTCAACTAAAATATGTACGTTGAATTTTAATCGGGCTTCGAGTTTAAAACTCATCGGATGACCCGATTAAATTTAGATGAGATCTGATCGGCTATGCGAATGAAGATCTGAGACGGTCTCCGATGATAAAATCGATCGGATGATCAAATTAATATTTTTTTTTTAAATTCAACCAAAATATGTACGTTGAATTTTGATCAGGCTTCGAGTTTAAAACTCATCGGATGACCCGATTAAATTTAGATGAGATCTAACCGGCTATCCGAATGAAGACCTGAGATGGTCTCCGATGATAAAATCGATCGGAGGATCAAATTAATATTTTTTTTAAAAATTCAACTAAAATATGTACGTTGAATTTTGATCGAGCTTCGAGTTTAAGACTCATCGGATGACCCGATTAAATGTACATGAGATCTGATCGGCTATCCGAATGAAGATTTGAGACCGTCTTTGATGATAAAATCAATCGAAAGACTAAATTAACATTTTAGAAATTCAACTAAAAATATGTAGGTTGAATTTTGATCGGGCTTCGAGTTTAAAACTCGTCGGATGACCCAATTAAATATATAAAATTCGATCATGCTATCTGATATAGAATTTTAATAGGTATCAAGTCAGAAACTTATCGGACGACTCAATATGTAGTTTTTGTAAAGTTTGAATGAAATAATTAAGTCAAAATTTGATTGCTCTGTAAGTTTAGCAAAATCTGATTAGGATATCTAACTCAGAATTTTGACGGACTCTGTATTAGGTAGCCCGATTTATTTTAACATATTAGGATGGCCAAAATGACTGACTAGAAATGTGACAACTGCGCTATGCAGATTTTAAATATAAAAATTTGATCGAAATAATTGATTCAAGATTTTGACAGGTATCAAGTTACCCATTTTATTTGACAATTTGCAATCACATTTCTCACACTTCATTCTTATGTGAATAATCGAAATTAGATATGACATCCCTGCATATGCTCTTTCATAATTTATTCTTGTATGAGTAGAGGAATACATACAACATAACTACCTAGATATCCTACGCAATTTAACCTTGTGCGCGTAAGAGGTTACACAATGATGTACCTATGTACATACCTTACGCAGTTTATCTTCATGCGAGTAGGAGGTAACATATAAACGTATCTACGTTGTCTATATTAACAATGCACCTAAGTACAAGCCTTACACAGTTTATCCTCATGTGAGTAGGAGGTAACATATAAACACACCTATGTTGTCTACATTAACAATGTACCTAAGTACAAACCTTACGCAGTTTATCCTCATGCGAGTAGGAGATAACATATAAACATACCTATGCTGTTTACAATAACAATGTACCTAAGTACAAACCTTACGCAGTTTATCCTCATGCGAGTAGGAGATAACATATAAACATACCTATGTTGTTTACATTAACAATATACCTAAGTACAAACCTTACGTAGTTTATCCTCATGCGAGTAAAAGATAACATATAAGCATACCTATGGATAGTATCGCTTCAGAAAGCGACCATTAATAAGAGATTCATTTCCTTCTGCATCAACCAATATATAAGCGCCATTTGAATAAATAGTTTCTATTACAAAAGGTCCTTCCCATTTAGGCTCAAATTTCCCTGAAGTTTTCCGGTAACAATCATAGGGTGACGAACAGTAAGGACCAGGTCCCCTTTCTTAAAGGATCGATGCTTCACCTTCTTTTCGAATGAATTTGACATGCGAGCATGGTATGCCTCTAAGCTTTGCTGGGTTTGAGCCTACGCTCATCCAAGGCTTCAAGTTCTGAGAACATGAGTGTGGCATTTTGTTCTTTGGTGAGATTGTGACTTAATGCTACTCTTAAAGAAGGAATCTGGACCTCTAAGGGTAATAAAGTTTCACCTCCAAATACTAATGCATATGGAGTGGCCTGTGTAGGAGTACGATGAGTCGTTCTGTAAGCCCATAAGGCTTCCGACAATTTTTCATGCCAGTCACGCTGATTTTTAGCAATTGTCTTTTTCAACAATTTGACCAATGTCTTGTTAAAAGCTTCTGCTAAGCCATTTGCAGATGGATTGTATATCGTAGAGCAACATTGTTTTATTTGATACTTAGCGCAAAACTTGTTTATCACTTTATTCTTGAATGGTGTGCCATTATTATTAACGATACGAGAAGGAATCCCGTACCGGTAAATGATATATGTACGTATGAAGTCTGCAACTGTGTTGGCTTTAACCTCTTTGAGTGCTACTGCTTCTGCCCATTGCGAAATATAATCGGTTGCCACTAATATAAACTTATGTCCAACAGATGACGGGGGGTGTATTGGACCTATAACGTCCATACCCCATTCTTCAAAAGGCCATGACGTGACTGTTGGGTGCAAGGGTTCGTGAATGAATGAAATCGGCAGGATCCGCAAACCCGACATCTTTTAGCAAAATCTATACAATCATTCACCATAGTCGGCCAATAATAGCCTAAATGTTTCAATCGGGCATGGAGCTTAGGGCCTGATTGATGTGCCCACAAATACCGGCATGTACTTCTTGCATGACTTGTTGAGCTTCTTCAGTTGAAAGACACCTTAATAGGATATTATCGAATGATCTCTTATATAGAGTATCATTGAAGTATACAAATCGACTTGCCCTTCGACGAATTTCGGCCTTGTGGCGTGCCTTGTAAGGCAGTCTTCCATGTTGAAGATATTTTATAAGTTCTTCCCTCCAATCTAGTTTCTCAACTTCAAAAGCTGATATAATATTGACCAAATTTGCCTGCTCATTTTGGCATCTCCTCATGATGGAAGGTAAGACCCTTTTCCCTGCGACTCTTATTTCGACAACTTCATTTTTACAAGCCAGAGATGCTGCAAGTTTTGCGAGAGCATCAACTTGATTATTTTGACTTCGCGGGATATGCATAATCCGTATATTCTCGAACCGTGGAATGAGTTCTTGGATCTTTTGATGATATGGTATTAACTCTGTTTTTGTAACTGTGTAAGATCCTTCTAATTGTCTTATGACGAGCTGGAAATCCCCAAATACATCAAGGGTGTAAATGGCCATGTCTAAGGCTAATTCTAAATCAATGATTAATGCCTCATATTCGGCAGCGTTATTAGATAGGGATTCTGTTAATATGAAGGAATACGGAAGCAACCCATTACTTGATGTAATAATTACAATTCCAGCGCCTGCTCTTGCCACTTGCGAAGCTCCATCGAAATATAATTTCCATTTTTGTGTTATTTCAGCATAATATACTTCTTCATTTGGTAGGTCTTCGGATAACGGTAAATTCTCCGGAATCAGATGAGCGGCTAGAAAATTAGCTAGGGCTTGTCCTTTTACAGCTTTCTGATGTACAAAAGTTACGTTAAACTCTGACAAGAGTAAAGACCATTTAGCAAGTCTCCCTGACAAAACTGGTTTTGTCATGAGAAATTTCAGTGAATCCGCTCCACTTATCAGGCGGATTGGATGATCTAGCAAATAATGTTGTAGCTTTTGCGAGGCAAAGACAAGAGCTAAGCAATTCTTTTCAATAAATGAGTAATTTCCTTCGGCTCCTATAAGTGTTCGGCTGAGGTAATATAGGGCGTTTTCCTTACCGTCTTCGTTCTCCTGAGCTAACAAAGCCCCAAGCGAGTTATCCATGACTGCTATATATAGGATTAAATGTTTCCCTTTAATTGGAGCAGTTAGGATTGGCGGATGCAATAAATATTCTTTCAAACTATCAAAAGCCCTTTGACAATCTTCATTCCATTCGAATGAGATTCCTTTCTTCATCAGACGAGAGAATGGTTGACATCGTCCTGAAAGATTTGATATAAAGCGTCGAATATACGCAAGTCTTCCCTGTAGTCCTTTTAATTCACTAATGTTCTTTGGAGGTGGCATCTCTATGATGGCCTTGGTTTTTGCTGGATGAACTTGTATACCTCCATGTTGAACAACAAATCCGAGAAACTTCCCTGAAGTGACTCCGAAAGCGCATTTTAGTGGATTCATTTTCAAGTTGTACTTTCGGAGTTTACAAAATACTTGATATTGGTGGGCCAAGTGATCACCTCTATTCTTTGATTTTACTACGAGGTCATCTACGTAGCATTCGACTGTTTCGTATAGCAATTCCTTGAATTTCTTCGTCATTGCACGTTGATAAGTAGCTCCAGCATATTTTAGTCCAAGTGGCATGACTTTATAGCAAAAGATTCCCTTTGGGGTTCGGAAAGCTGTTAGTTCTTCATCTCCAGGTGCCATTCGTATTTGGTTGTATTCGGAGTATCCATCTATGAAGGACATGACTTCGCAATCGACAATGGAATCAATCAACAGTTCTGAAATAAGCAAGGGGAATTCATCCTTGGGACATGCTGCATTAAGATCTCTGAAATCAACATATACCCTAATTTGACCATTCTTCTTCACGGATAAAGCCGGCATTGACTAACTTGTCGATTTCTGCTTCTACCTTTACAGTTATATCTGGATGAAGTCGCCTTTGAGCTTGTTTAACGGGTTTGATGTCAGGATTGACAGCTAATTTGTGAGCAGCAATTTTGACATTTGACCATGGCATATCATGATATGTCCATGCAAACATATCTCTATTCTTCTTTAAAAAATCTGTATAAGTTGTTAATTCCTCTTCAGAGAGTGCGACACTCACATAAGTTATCTGAGGATCTTCAAGAGTTCTCAAGTTGACCTCCTGTAGGTCGTCAATGGTGGTTTGTATTCCTTCTTCAAACTGATGAGGAGCGGGAATAGACTCTTCCGAGGCTGGGATAGAGATTGCATAGGATCCGAGATATTTTGTGGGAATCACTGTAGGCCTATGCTCGAGACCACCTTTTAATGGATGTAAATATCCATCGTTATAGGCTGCCCGTTTCTGTGCATGAGATGGGATCGCATCGAAAGATGCAACCATTCCTATTCCATCTTTTAGACCTCCTCCTTTTGAGAGATCATATCCCATCTTTTTCATCATATTCGCTGCCTTTTTGTTGTATCGTGTAAATTGAAGAGGTTCTTTCGAATCCTTATAATCTGATTGGATGGGTACCGAATAAACTTGGGTGAGTGGTTTGGTGAAAGAGTCCAGTAGAGGGGAACTAGGTTTCAGGTTTTGGGATAAGTTTTTAACAATTTTGATACGAGAGTTGGCTTTTGGAGGGATTGTTTTCTTATTAAGAATGATTTTTCTCCAAGGTTGGGAATAAGGAGCTGAGATGAAGGGTATATAGGTTTCTTTCGAAGTTTTGATGGAAACAAATTTCTTTTTAGATCGATTTCTTTTAAAAGGGATAGTTTCCTTAATAGGAGTTTTATAACTTGCCCCCTGTGAATTTTGTCTAGGTGGCGATGACTCAGATAATGGTGAGTACTCATCCAATAACTCAAAGTCACTAGTGTGAGTAGATGAAGTAGATATTTCATATAATTTTGCATCGCCAAAATGACCTTCATCTGGGTGGAAGGGTTGTGGATCAGCTGCTATCCGTTTTTACTCGCCATTATGAAAATATTTAAAACATTGATGGAGTGTGGATGGAACAACTCCACATTGATGTAACCAGGGTCTTCCCAACAACGCATTATATGATGTATTAGCATCGATCACATGGAACTGGATCTTAGAGGAAAGTTCTTGGATATCTAATCGTAAGTGAATAGATCCTAAGGTTCCTTGTTTATTTTGATTGAAACCTTGAATCATGAGGGTATTGGGTGAGAGTTCTTTAACTGTTCGTCCCACTTTATGTAGCACATGTAGTGGTAACAAATTTACAGCAGACCCCCCATCTATCATAAGCCTCGCAAAGCGAACGACTTCAAGTAGACCCGATATAAAGAGGGGTCTATTGTGTGACTTAAGTTTGGTTTCGAGATTATCATCAGGAAATGTGATTGTACAGACTAAGTCTTCCAAGTTAGTCTCTACCTGACAAACTTCCTCGATGGACTTGTCCAGATTAGAGAGAGTTTTTATCAGTATTTTCCTTAAACTATTAGGCAAACAAAGCGCATCATACACCGAAAGCAAAGCAGACACTTTCTTTAAATGAGAGTACATAATTTACATCAGGATTTTCTTTTTCTTTTCCTTTATCGGTATTCTTGGAGTTTTTGTCAAATAACGACGTTTCTCCTTGCTTAGTTGTCTTATCGGCACCTTCTGCACCCTTAGGTGGAGATACAGTTTCTGTAGACGGAACAGGATGATTCTTTGGCTTACGTCGATAAGGTATAACTGGGCGATCGGTACGTTGCTCTATAGCATCTACCTCTTCAATCTGAGTCATGTTGCAAGAAGCAACATTATTAGATTCAACTTGCTCTTTTTTTAGTGGAATAACCACTTTATGCTAACCTTCACTATCAGACAAGTTACCTTCAGAAGCATCCGGTGAAGACGAGCAGTTAATGACATCCTTCATGCGAATATCTTTAATCTGACAATTGTTAATATCAATATGAGATTTTGATTGGTTCCTGAACGTTTTAGAACATTTGAGAGGTATGTAATCTCCTAACGTGAACGACTGTAATTCTTCTATTTCCACTTCGGATGATGACGATGAAAAAGAAATTATCATCGGTTCAAGTTCATCTTTTGTACTTTCTTCGACGATTTCATAGGTTCCGATTGAACCTTCTTTCCTTTCTCCTGTTCTCTACGATCCTTCAGCATTTGGAGTGTAGTATAATTCGAAGGAATCTTTTTTATTTCTCTTTACCTCTCCACAGATTTCCTTAAATTTGCAGACGTTTTTAACGGAACTTCGACTTTGGGTGTTCTCTTCTTCTTGGGAATCACATATCAATTCCCTTCCTCGGAATTAGGCGATTCTGCCATATATGACTCTTGCCAGTTAAACTCGCGTCGCTTACCTTGAGCTTCTTCTATAAAGGACTTGGTATCACAACCGGAATGAAACCCCAATTTCATTTCGGGAGAGAAGCTTTCTTTTTTCCATAAGTCTTTGATTTCTGCTTGTTGTATATGTGCTTGCCGCCTATTGTAGGCTAGCGCCTTTTCCCATGGATCATCTTGCAAAGGAATTATACCTGAGGGACGAGACGTCGGTGCATCTTGTAAAGGGACTGAACCTAACAGACGAGGTGGTGGTGGTGTTTTCCTCCATTCCCGAGTATCATCATCAATCCATCCTGATGTGCCTCCAGTAACAAGATGTTGATAATCAGGTAAGCCATTTTCTGCATCGGTTCTTTCAAGAAACAAGTTTTACTTGCTATCAGTACTTTCTTATTTCGGGCAATATCCCTCTGTTTCCATTCTCTCTTCCTACGCCGGCTAATATAGTGGGCAGGGCCTACTTCATCCTTGGATAACGACGAATCAGAGTCCTTGCAGGATGGAATGAACTCATGAAGTTCCGGAAGTGTAGAGTTCGAATTTTTTTTTAAGGATAGGAACTGGTGGAAAACCCTCGAAGGTGATCATATTTGTCGTGGCAATGCTATCATTGTCTTGTTTAGGAGATTCTTGAGTAAAAGTAATGTCTCCAGAATCAAGAAGACTCTAGACCTTATCTTTAAATATGAAACAATCTTTCAACGTGTGTCCTAACACACGATGATATTTATAGTATAGTGGATCATCTGTTTTATTTTGCTCTTTAGGTCTGCGGGATTCTAGTAGCTGTATAATCCCACCGTCAATAATGTCATCGAAGATGCCCTCGACGTCTTCATTCTTAAATGAATACTTTTTTATCTTTCCTTTCTTTCAGAGATTGGCCCTTAAACCAGTTCGATCTCTGAGGGGGTGCAAAACTACTACTGGCTCGACCTGCTTTGTTTGATCGATTATTTCTGGATTCTTCAATTCGCTTGGTTACAACGAATTGATTACAATCTCTGGTGCCGATTGCTATCGTCGCAGGATAAGATGTGGATGTTTCTGTCCTTCGTTCTGTTCCTCTGGGAGGATCCTTACGGTTTCCCCTTGAGTTTAAACCAATGAAACTTTCTAATTCTGAAGTTCGTGTAGCAAGATCTTCAAACCTCATGGAATGTCCATAGTAAGAGACTGCTAATTCTTGTCTCATGCCAGCCAGACATGTTTGTACTGCTTCTTCTTCAAACTGTGTTTACAATGGATGCTAAGGTTTCTCCACCGCGTAATGTAATCGACGACCTTTTCATTTGGCCGTTGCTTCAATTGTGACAACTCAGCGACCCCTACAGATCTATGAGTACTAAATAATCTCTTCAGGAATGCCTCTTCCATCTCTTTCCAGGTCGATATTGACTCGGGTGGAAGCTTCGTGTACCATGTGAATGCAGCTCCCTTAAGAGTCTGCACAAATTGTCGTAAAAGCAAAGCGTCGCTTTTTGAAGTGTCACCACAAGCTGAGAGGAAGTGGGCCAAATGCTCAAGTGGGGCACCACTGCCGCTTGGAGAACTTTGGTTGTCTGTACTCAGGTGGAAACGGGACTTCGTCAATTTCTGGCGAATACGGCTTGCGATATGTCTGAGAACTATCTGACACTTTCCGATAACCTTTAAGATTCTCGGAAATCAAGCTTTGAACTTTGTTGAGGGATATATTTTCTTCAGTCCCTTTTCGATTATTCTCTCTCTCAATCAGCACAGCTATCTGTGCATCACGAGTTGCGATAGTTTGACGCATCTGTTCTAGCTGTTCAAGGATGTTGACACTTTCTTCTGTTGTCAAAACCATCACTGGAAGTACCGTAGGGATGTTTGGAGTCACTAATCCGACGGATGATCCGTCGAGATTAGATTGAAGGGAGCTTGAGGAATGAGGGGTGATGGGTGATGAAGAAATAATCCGGACATGTGATTTAGTCAGGTTGGCTATCTCAGGTGATTGTGGGGAATTCATCGGATAGGACCGATTAGACCTCGGAGTTCCTGGTGGACTCACCGAGGCTGATTGCGATCGGACCTCAGGGAACTCATCTTCGGAAAAGATAGAGTCTGAATCCCCATAAAGTGGATTGTCAGTAGTGGTGAGGGACTTGGGAGAATCCAGTTCTTGTTGAGCGTATTTCTCCTCCAGATTGGCCCGTGCCATAAGACAGGTTGATCGACGGAGTATGACTTCCTCAGTCTGAGGTCGAGCTCGCATCACACGACGAACTCCTGATGAAGAGGAGTGAGCAACATTCTTTCCAAGCGCCATTAAATTGTTTGATGGAGTATATTCGGTGAATATCTGCATGGAATAACCAGCCTATTAAAATGAAAAAATCAATAACCAAAGCGTTATAGTTTAATATACCTACATTTTATTTCATAGAATTTGTTTTATTAAGTAGCTTAAAGATGAGAAGAGAAGTGGGTCCCACCGGGCATGCCAGAAATTTGTAAACAACAAATTTGCGTAGGATATAAATCTAATGCAAATCAATCATAACAAATTTTCCCTCGCTAGGAGAGGGTTTTATTAAAATGGCAGACCTTACACTTTCGGGTATCACAATCGATTCCCCGTTAATTACATCAAAATTGAATACCTCTGATTAAAAGCTATTCTAACAAAAAAAATAACATAATTACATCTCTGAAATAAATAAAACTAAAATTTTAATTCTAAATCTTCATCGACATCTTCAATCCGTCATGAGATAAATGCATAGCAGACTATCTTCATCGGATATTTGCGAAATATGAAATAGGGGACGACGGATGGGAGAACCCCTCCTCCAAAAGTCGGTTCTATTTGATCGAAAAGCACCAGTCATTACTGGAGTAAGAAACTCGTGGACGAGTCTTAAAACGAATTCTTGTTCTCGGTCTCAAAGATGAGTTCGAATATTAAATCCATTCTTCGGGCAACTGATTATCAAAGGAGTTATCACTTTCAGGGATAGTGTCTAATTATGAGTTAGATATCGCCAAATTTGATGATCATAGATGATTTTATAATGATTTCACCGTTGGATTTGACCAAATTTATAAGATCTGGTCAATATGTAATAAATTCACCGTTGAATTTCGTTACGATTTTGTATTATGATCATTTGACCAAAAGTCAACGATTCCACCATTAGATTTGACCAGATTCATAAGATCTGGTCAATAGGTAATAAATCCACCATTGGATCTTGTTACGATCTCACATTATGATTGTTTGATCAAAAGTCAACAATTCCACCGTTAAATTTGAC
Source organism: Chloranthus sessilifolius (assembly GCA_021018995.1). Lineage (NCBI taxonomy): Eukaryota > Viridiplantae > Streptophyta > Magnoliopsida > Chloranthales > Chloranthaceae > Chloranthus > Chloranthus sessilifolius. The sequence continues at coordinate 193,180,497 of CM037584.1, forward strand.
CAGATTCATAAGATCTAATCAATACATAATAAATCCATCGTTGGATCTCATTACAATCTCACATTATGATCGTTTGACCAAAAGTCAACGATTCTACCGTTGGATTTGATCAAATTCATAAAATCTGATCAATATGTAATAAATCCACTGTTGGATCTTGTTACGATCTCATATTATGATCGTTTGATCAAAAGTCAACAATTCTACCGTTGGATTTGACCAGATTCATAAGATCTGGTCAATACGTAATAAATCCACCATTGGATCTCGTTACGATCTCACATTATGATCATTTGACTAAAAGTCAACGATTCTACCATTAAATTTGACCAGATTCATAAGATCTGGTCAATACGTAATAAATCTACCGTTGGATCTCGTTATGATCGTTTGACCAAAAATCAATGATTCTATCGTGAAAGAATTTTCGATCTCGAGGTTAAGGTCCAAACCCTCATTTGAGGTAGTGATGATCCGAACTGCGAGGAAAACTCTAATTATTATAAATGAATATTTTAGGTATCATAGTCCGAAATCATTCTTCGTGGTTGCAATCCGAGTGTACTAAGAGTTATGCCCAGGGTCGTACCCACGTGGCTTAACTATTTCTAAGTGCGCAAGAGATTGGGTACTAGTCGTAATGCGTAATCCCAAATTACAACCATAAATCTTACTTAGGAGGAGCCGTAGCTCTTATCCTAAGCGTATCCCTTCTAGGTAAGGGTCGTATCCTTTATCCTAAATGTCTTAATTCTAACTTATTCCTCTTGTCCACCTTTAAAAATAGAGAATAAAAAAGAAGAAAGGAATAGCCAGAATCTCGGAGACACCCTAAAGTCTTTTGTCAGAAGCAAGGATCAAAATCTCATTTTTTCGATACGTATCTTCCAGCCCCAAAACCGATACGTATCGGTTCCGGACGACACTCTCCGATTTTTTTCCAAAAAAAAAAGAAAAAAAACATTAAAACCGATAATTGGAAATTATCGGACGATAATTTCAAATTATCGTCCAATACGAACGATATATTGAACGATATGGACGATACGAACGATACATTGAATGATAATTTGACTGTTTTTTCAGGGGGGCGATAAAAACCCATTGTATTGTATCGGTGAGGTCCAAAATCGATACGTATCGGTATCGGACGATATTTTGATCCATGGTCAGAAGAATTAGAGATATTTTCGGTAGAGGTCTCATGTCAGAATTTTCGGATCCCTTGCCATGAGGATGGGTCTGCTATTTATAGATTTATGGTAGCGATTATAGAAGTTACGATCCTACGGTTCCCGTAAGGTTTTCATGAAATGAACGGCTGAGAGAGCTGCATAAGTTTTTGTCTTCACGCGGATTGAGAAAAGATTCTTCTCGCGTACATCATTCTTTTCTCATAACTACCTAGGTGGCTAAGTATGTTCTCTAGCTACCTAGGTGTCTAAATAAGTTTTTCTAGCCACCTAGGTGGCTACGTATATTTTCTAGCCACCTAGGTGGATAAGTATCTTTCTATCCAGTTAGGTGGCTAAGTATATTTTCTAGCCACCTAGGTGGATGAGTATTTTTCTAGTCATCTGGGTGACTAAATATATTTTATAACCACCTAGGTGGCTACGTATATTTTCTAGCCAGCTAGGTGGATAAGTATTTTTCTAGCCAGCTAGGTGGCTAAGTATATTTTCTAGCCACCTAGGTGGATAAGTATTTTTTATAGCCACCTAGGTGGATAAGTATTTTTTTAGCCACCTAGGTGATTACGTATATTTTCTAACTATTTAGGTGGATAAGTATTTTTCTAGCCACCTAGGTGACTACGTATATTTTCTAGCCACCTAGGTGGATGAGTATTTTTCTAGTCACCTAGGTGACTAAATATATTTTCTAACCACCTAGGTGGTTACATATATTTTCTAGTTACTTAGGTGACTAAGTATTTTTTTAACCAGCTAGGTGGCCACCTAAGTGGATAAATATTTTTTTCTAGCCACCTAAGTGACTACGTATATTTTCTAGCCACTTAGGTGGATGAGTATTTTTCTGGTCATCTGGGTGGCTAATTATATTTTCTAACCACCTAGGTGGCTACGTGTATTTTCTAGCCACCTAGGTAGATAAGTATTTTTCTAGCTAGCTAGGTGACTAAGTATATTTTCTAGCCACTTAGGTGGATAAGTATTTTTTTCTAGCCACCTAGGTGGATGAGTATTTTTCTAGCCACCTAGGTGACTACGTATATTTTCTAGCCACCTAGGTGGATGAGTATTTTTCTAATCAATTGGGTGACCAAATATATTTTCTAACCACCTAGGTAGCTACGTATATTTTTTAGCCACCTAGGTGGATAACTATTTTTCTAGCCAGCTAGGTGGCTAAGTATATTTTCTAGCCACCTAGGTGGATAAGTATTTTTTTCTAGTTACTTAGGTGGATAAGTAATTTTCTAGTCACCTGGGTGACTAAATATATTTTCTAGCCACCTAAGTGGCTACGTATATTTTCTAGCCACCTAGGTGGATAAGTAATTTTCTAGCCACCTAGGTGACTAAGTATATTTTCTAGCTAGCTAGGTGGCTAAGTATATTTTCTAGTCACCTACGTGGATGAGTATTTTTCTAGTCACCTGGGTGACTAAATATATTTTCTAGCCACCTAGGTAGCTAAGTATTTTTCTAGCCACCTAGGTCACTAATATAACTTAGGACTTTTAAATCTTAGTTAGAGTAGATTTGTTAAGCCCTATTTAGAGTAGAATTTGTAAAAAAAAATTTCTAAATAAAGTCTCTCCTTTCATAATTTCTTCCATTAATTTATTCTATCTGATTTTTGAGGTTAAATGGAAGAAGAAAAAGTTACTAATTTTAAAATTTATGAGTCAACAACTATGTGCACCAAGGTACTGATCAAAGGTAGGAGAGGTACCCTCTCCACTATTGTCAGTTCGAATGGTCTTGATACAACTCTCGTACGAGGTGTTTTCCATAGAGTGGAACTCCTGAAATTTAAGAAGCACCTCATCCTTAGATTTTAGAAGGTAAACCCAAGTGACCAGTGTAGTCATCAAGAAACACAACACAATACTTGAAGCCATCCAAACACACTAAAGGAGATGACCCCCATAAATCAGATTGAATTAGCTCAAACGGACTATGACAACGATGCATTTGAGAGCGATAAGAATTTCAAAATATTTAGTCAATTCACAACTCTCACATTGAAATTTAGCTGTTGTGCACAAGGATTTAAGCTGAAATGAAATCACATAAAATATTACAACCACTGTCAGACATGCCATAAGTCAAAGTTTCACTATAGCAACAACAATTGATCGTGGATTAAAAGAAACACTAGAAGAGGCGTCATTAGTAACAACAACTGAAGCTGCCAGGCTATCCATGTCATGATAAAAGCAATATAGACCTTCTTGTGTTATGTCCTACCAGCAATCCTCCTCGTAGTCAGCTCCTGCAAAACACAATGAGAAGACAAAAGATGCCATAGCAATTTAAATTGTTTGCTAGATGATTAACGAAACGCAAAGTAGTTGAAAAAAGAGATGGAGGAATAGTATATGAGTTAATGACAGTGAAGATGATAAAGGAATGATTCCAATGCCCAGAACAAGAGTGAAGGAACCATTACCAAGTCAAACCTGTGCTAAGGTACCAGGTGGAGAATATGTGGAAAAACCATGCAATAGCGCCAGAATAATGACCCAGCGAGGAGTATAAGATGATGTGGAAGCAATAAATGCAGATGTACCTGAAGTCCCAAATCCAATACTGGAAGCAGCAGAAGATGCAATAGGTGAAGTAAAGGCATGAGTCTGCAACTTAGCATGAACCGGATCTAAGGTGCCAGCCCGAAGATATCCAATAGGAACAAGGTGGGAGGATACATCCGTAGAAGCCTTTGAAGTGAAAGCAATAACAGAATGAGCATATGACTGAGTTTCAGTAAAATTCGGGTATTCATGTAACTAGGAGCAACGCCATGCCCATGTCGTACTTTGCCACAGTGAACAGACAGTACAAGACTGTCCATGTCCACGACTTCCACGGCCCCTACCTAGGCCACGGTCAGAACCTCTACCACAATCAGAAGAAGATTGAGAATCAGTAAAAAAAGCAGCACCCTCCGAAGGGACTAACGAACTGGGAGTCATAATGGCAAGACGTTCCTCCTTGGAGAACAAGATCCCATAAACGATGCTAAGAGAGTAAAATAGCTGGGTTGCAAGAATCTCAGTCCTAGTCGGCTCAAACTCAGGACAAAGGCCTCCCCAAAACATGCAAGAGGGTCAGTAACCTCCTTCATTGAATCAGTCCCAATACCACAAGCAATATGACAGTAAATGTAACAATTCGTGAACTAACTAAAATTGACAGATCTAGTACCTTATTTTTGAAGTAACTGGCTAGGAGGCGAGAAAGACCCAAAACCGTGAGGTTGAGACCCAAGAAACTCAAAAAATCTTGAATCCTTTTACGGCTTTACCAAATTGCATGAAACAGTTTCAATAGACCCCTCAGTGATTTCAACCCATCTTCAAGCAGGAAGAAAAAAATCTGTAGCTTGCTTAAGCTCTGTGGAAGAGAAAACATGAAAAAATGGGTTGAAAGCCTTCACACAAAAATTCTCCGAAAATGCATTTTCAAGGCCCTAGACCAAGAAGGTGTAGAGGAACAAAATATTCCTCATGATATTCTGGTTCAACTGATATGAATTTCGAGGGGATCCAGAGGCAATAGGTTTACCCCACTGACATCAGCGGGATGAAGGTGAAGCACGCCTCTAGAAGGTAATTGTGAATCTCTGATGCCTAGAAGGAGAAGTTATGTGGGTTAGATTAAGGTTAGGAAGAAGAAACTAGGGTTAAGGTGTGAGAGGGAGGGAAGGAGGGAGATGAAAAAAATGACTTAAATACATTACTACAATTGTACTAACAACACCAAATAAAGACCTGCATTTTGGGAGGGACTTTAATTTTTCAGAACTTCGTCCACTTTTCAGTGATGATAAGTCTTCTGGTGATACACTACAGAAGGATTTGACGGTGAACACTTCTTTGCACAAAAGGCTAGAATCTCAATTTGTCCCTACTGTGGGGAAAGGGCGCCACCCAGCTTGTCATTCTCCTTGTTGATTTCTTCGGAAATTGATGAGTGACTGCCATTTATGTAGCTCCAAAATTGGGTATCCGTGGCAAACTTTTCCGTGGAGAGTAAATAGAGCTTGGAGAGCATAATGGTTTAGAAAGATTGGGAAGAGCCCAGACATTGTACCAGAATTGGACTTGGTCTTCCCAACCCAGCGTAGATCTCTTTTAGGATTATTATTGCTGTAAATGAGGCACATAACAGCTTCATGAATTTTTTTACGGCTGGAACACGTCCAGATACTCCCTCAAAGTTGTTGAAACTAAACATGGAGATTACTTGGAAATGAATTACTTTTTTTTTTCTTTTCTTATTCACTCATTCATGCATGTTGATTCATTGAATCGTTCTCTAAGTGTTGTATCTTGTACTTGCTGGGTTTAATGGGACTTCCAAATTCTTGATCCAATTGTTATTGTATAACATAACTAGGGGTTTCTATTTTATTCATATTTTTACTTTTTATATTTATTATGTCATAATAAGTTCATGCTTTACTAAAGGTTCCATTTGGATGGTTTCTGTTTTCCATTCCCTTTTCAATGCTTTGCCTTTTATCTTTTACTAATTGTGGAAGCAAAGCATAATCTGTTTCTTTCACAACTGGTTGTTTATGACCTTAAAATCTTGTTATGATGGACAAATTTGCTGATCATTGCATTTGTTGAATACTAGAAATGTTTAGAGCTGTATAAACTAGTCATATCCATCTTTTCTTTAGTTTTCTGACAAGTCCTGTGCATCATTTAAAGGCCTTTTTTTTCTCTCAAAATATCTACTTTTTCAGTGCTTTGCTTTACCATCGACTATCTGAAGTAGGAATATTTAATAATTTTCTGTCACCAATGGAACTTAGCCGGTACAGATACCTATCAGTTTCAGCCTGATCCAATACCAATGATGGTATCAGTATCAGCTGGTATCAGTCTGTATCAGTCATATCTTGTGATGGGTATCAGCGATACAACATTTTAGTATCGGCCGATACATATTGATATCCGCTGATAGGTATCAGCGAATCATGGGATTTGGTATCCCTTGGTATCAGCCGATCCATATTGGGCTGGAGGTTGCCCAATACGACTTCCTATACCAAGTTTTTAAACCTTGCTGTGGAACTTATAATCAGTGATGGAAGGAATGAAATGTGCTGTGATTGTAGCTTTGGTAGGTAGGCTTCATAAATTACCCACAATCTAGGGAGTCTGGTAGAGGTGATTTATAAAAGGCACTTAACTGAATTTTTATTGTTTAATGAAGCAGGGGTAATTCTCCAATCCAATATTCACTGTATTATGCCATATTTTTTTAACAAAATCTCTGGGCCTAGATCTGTCTGATATTGATGTGGCTAACTTTTAGGAGTATTTTTTTGATGAAAAATATAAATAACTGATTCTCAGGTAATCAGAGGGAACTAGACATTGACTTTTTTCAATTCCTGTAGGTACGTGTTGATGGTACCCATTCAAAAGAAAACAAGAATCTTCTTGAACCTCCAAATTTTATTGATCCCAGGTACTTGTTAGTCTGTGTGCTATGCTAATAATTGCATGCTACTGTGTTACTTCTTTTTCCCCCATTTAACGATTAAAATGCCTTCAAAATGGAAAGTTTTATATGAATTCGTACACCCTTTGATCTCAATAGAAAATGAGTAGATGAAATTACCCTTGAGAAGATTAAATGAAGTATAGGAACATTTGTGGAAGTCTGCAATATCTTAATTTCACCAAACAGGCCATTGCATATGTTAAGCAACTAGTGAGTTCATGCTTCAACCCATACTTTCTCACTTGGAAGCTTTTAAATGAATTAACAGATTCTCGAAAGGGGAGCTCTAATGATGGCTAGCTTTTAAAAAAAAATGTACTAAAAATGGGTTGTATGCTCTGCACAAATGCGGAGTGGGACGGGGTCCTATGTCATAACTTTATTTAAGGATTTGTTATGTACTAGTGAGATGACCTAATATCACTTTGCAATTAGTAGAAAATTGTTACTGGCTCAAGAGTCCAGGATAAATAAGTTATGGAAGCATATGAAGCCAAGCTAAGTTTGTAATGACTAATGTTAAAGAACCCTTAAGTTTCAAATATCAATTAAGTCAGTTGTGTTGTTATGTGACGATGTCACTATACTAAATATGCATAAAGAAGTGTTTTGTGCATAAACAATATACATCAATGTTCACTGAGTTCGTTTTCTTTAGTTAGGATTTGTAGATGTTACGATTAGATGGAATAGAGAGGATGAAGAAGCAAAGATTGATGGACAAATTAGGGTTGTGAATTAGTATACTCCCACCCTTCATTATTATTATTATATATGCCACTTACAAAGAAATCCCATTTATAGGATTCACACACAACTGATCAAAAAAAAAAAAGGATTCACACACATATACACTGCACTGACTAAAGACACCCTACTAAAACTATAGACGCACCAAGACTCCCCTCAAGTTGGGGCATAGATAACTATCATACCCAATTTGGAGTTGATGTCATACAATCTTTTCTTCCCATAACTTGTGAAAATATTAGCGAACTGATCTTCTGAGCTTAAGTGGGGTGTATAAATTCATTTGACTCGACTTTTTCGTATATGAAATGCCAGTTCACTTAAATATTCTTGGTTCTTTTGTGGTATAGTAATTTCTGGGCTATAAAGCGTGGCTTCATTATCTCCATAGATTGTCATAGGAAGCTACACATTGATTCTGAGATTGGCCAAGATGATTCTAAGCCACGTCCCTTCGCTCGCCCCTGAGACATGGCTCTGTACTTTCCTGCACTAGAGTTTGAAATAACATGTTCTTCTTTTCCATGTGACTAAGTTCCCACCAAGGAAAGTGTAGTAGACTGAAGTGAATATCCCTTATGAGTCCAACCCAATCAGCATCGATAAAGGCCCCAATATCAAAATGTCCATAATTACTGTAGAGGAACCATCCCTACACTGCCTTTCAGATGTTTCATAATTCAATACACAAGATCTAAACAGGTGCTCCTTGGGGCATGCATATACTGGCTCACCACGCTCATGGTATAAAAATGTCAAGATATGTCAGCTTCCCCATAAGTCGTTGGTACATCTTAACATCCTTAACGAGTTCACCATCCTCTCCATTAATTCTATGATTTTGCTCCATGGGAATTACTGTAGGTTTACACCCTAACATGCTGGTCTTCTTCAAACCATCGTGTATACTTCCTTTGGGACATAAGCTATCCCTTCCCTTGATTTTGCCACTTCCATTCCAAAAAATACTTGAGTGAGACCAAGTCTTTGATATCAAAGACTTGACCCAATTAGTACTTTCGTTTCATTATTTTTAACTGTTTTCTTTTGGAACAATTATGTCATCAATATAAGAACCAATGCTAGGAAATGAATTCCCTTTTTTATAAATAATGTGTAGGCACAATGACTCCTTTGACACCCAGACTTCATTACACATCACTAAATTTTCTAAATCAGGCTTTAAGAGATTGTTTCAGTCTGTAGACGACCTTCCTCAATCTAAAAACTTGGCTTTCACCCTTTGAAGAGAAAATCTGGGTGGAAGAGCCCTGTACACCTCTTTTTTCAAATCACCATGTAAGAAGACATTTTTTACATCTAACTTGTATAGTGGTCAATTTCTGTATGTAACAAGTCAAATAAGCACCCAAATATTATTTGACTTAGCTGCAGGTACAAATGTGTTCTGATAGTCAATCGTCTATTTCATATGTCTGAGTAAATGGGTTTACTCAGACATATGAAACTTTCTACAGGTCTATCGTTCTGTTCTTAACCAATACACCTGCTTGCAGCCTACCACCTTTTTCTCTTTCAGAAGAACATTCACCTCCTACATATTATTTGTTCTAAGACTTTTGTTTCGTGTAACATAGCCTCCTTCCATTGTGGCTGAGATAAAGCATCAAATACACTAAAGGAAATAGCGGTAGAATATAATAATGTTATAAACAAGGAATGTGCATCTGAAAGAGAATTATATAATTTGAACTTATGGATGGGATGAGATGAGTACATGACCTGGAAGCTTTGCATAAGGCAATGGGAAGTCTAGATCATTTGGCGGGGAAGGATCACTTACTGGACTTGCTTCAGGGGAAGAAACTTGATTTTTTAGTCTAAGAAGAAGATGTCTTCTTATATTCTTAAAGGCTTCACCTTGGATGAAGGTTTTTCCTTTTCCAAACTTGTAAATGTATTGGCCCTTTCTGTAGTAAAAACCTCTTTTTGCTGCGTACTTGGGATCTCTTGATCTTCCACTTCAATTTCAGCTTCATTAATATCATTTGCAACCTCAATTGGGAGATAAAGCAACACAGGTATAGTGCTCTCTTCCTTAGATCTCCCACCTAAAGAGGGCACTTTGGAGGAGAGTAGAATGAAGGGGATTCAAAAGGTAACATCTATAGTAACAAATACTCTCTCAGAGATAGGTTCATATCATTCATATCCTTTTTGAGTAGGAGGATAACCAATGAAGATACACTTGGTAGCCTTTGGAGATAGCTTATCACGATGAGAATGAGCAAAACAGAGAGACCCAAAGACACGAGGGGGAATAAGTAAGAAACGATTTTGAGGACACACCAATTAGTCGGGAGACTTATCCCCAAGCACAAGAGTAGGCATTCTATTCATAGAAACATGGACACCGAGTGGATGTCGACAAACATTTAGGAACCTTTGAACATGCATATACCAATCAATAAAGCATGTGCAATTTCAAGTAGATAATCAATTTTTTCTTTCAGCCACCCTATTTGGTTGTGGGGTGTAAGGACAAGTGGATTACCACTCAATTCCATGAATGAGAAGGTACGACTAAAGATGGTGGGGGTTATACTCTCCACCATTATCAGATCTCAATAACTTCACAGTGGTATGCTACTGAGTTTGGACCAACTTGTTGACAGATCGGAAAGTTTGAATCAACATCATCTTTGGATTTCAACAAATATATCATTGTAAAACGAGTATAATTGTCAAGAAATGTCACACAGTAATGGTAGCCATGTATAGAAACAACAAGAGATGTCCCCAAACGTCAATATGCACAATATGAAAGAGAGTAGTACTCCTTACCACTAAGAGGAGAAGGGAATCTATAATTTTTTTCTTACACATCACACTGAAAATTGGAATAAAAAAACTAAGTTTTTGTGGAAACAAAGGACACAAATGCAGTAAGAGAATATGGCAAAAATGAGTATGCTGTAGCCAAACATCCTCAATGGACAAAGCAGCTGCGGCTATCAATCTATGGATATGATGATCCTCGAACAAAGATAATCCTCTCTCTTGACAACCATTACCAAGACCAAACACCTTTCCCTTTGACGAACACTGGAAGATACAATGAGAGGGAAAGAGGGTCATGCTGCAATTAAGATGTTTAGTATGACAAAATAAATGGACTAATAATAATAATAATATACTAAAGTGGAGAGAGAGAGAGAGACTCATAACACTAACACACTATGACAACACATGCTAACACGCTATGACATAGTACAATCATTTCGCATGATTTGATATGTCACTACACAACAACTCCCACCTAGGCGCCCAATAACAAAAAACAATAACGTGGTGCAAGTACCCGCATCCACCAACAGTGCAACACTCCACTCAAGCGGTTGTGGTACACGCCATGATCCAAACAAATGGCTAAAACCTTAGCCTACAATACCAACAACATGGCTAGTAAGCATTGTCACAAAAAAATGGTGAATTTTACCGAATATTCGGTAAAATTCACCGCATTAGCCCCTAAACAAAAATCCGCATAATAAACGCCCATTCGGCGAATAGCCGAATGATGGAAGGGTGGGCGATTACTCGCATCCACTGGCTTTGAAGGCTTCGAAAATGAGCAGTAAAAAGTTGTTTGGTATATTGTTTCCTTCTTTTTCCATTAAAACGGGCGTCTTTTCACCTTCCAGGTGTGCGTTTTACCTTTTTTTAAGAGGGACCATCAATGTCACATCAATTATCCTGGGAAACTAACATTAGTCACTGAGCAATTTCATTTGATGTTCTTTTTCAATGATAAATTTACTGTGTAACTCCTATATAGATTAAAAATTGTATACATAATATATTAGCCGTTTAGCTTTTGAACATTACATAATCATATGTACCGAATTTTCTCTGAGTCAATTCACTGATTTATCCGAACAAATCTGGACTAACCCCTTCCCGAATAATTGCCGAATCTGAACTTTGTTACTATGCTAGTAAGCCTAAACAAGCAACTCGTCATAGTACAAGGAGGATATGACAGGATACAACCACAATGTAGACCATACATGATAAACTTCACGGCAAAGGGAAACACTTCTCCACCATTCATCATTGAATAACATAGCGACATCATCCATCACCTATATAGTTCCAAGCAGCCATCATCCACCTAACATCATTTCCAGATTTTTACGAATCCATAATTCACGGCTTTGAGGGCAGCATCACTTTTTTTAAGAAACAGTAGACCTAAGATGGCGGTGCAGCCATTACCATAACAAAGCTTAAGAACAACTCTTTATAAGTTTATACCAAAAATGAGAAATATTCTTGTTTTTCATTTTATTCTTCTTCTGGCAGCCATACCACCCCGACAACTATACGAACAACAGCTCTTGTAACTACGTGATGAAAAAGCCAAATAACATTAACAACGATGTTCAACACACTAATATCAACAACAACAATCTTCTGCGCAACTCAATGCCAAAAATTGACAGACATTCTTGCACAAAAATCATGAAAACACTTTCAATATTCAACCAAATCAAATGGAACCACTCACAAAAGGTTCCTTACAGAAAACCCGTTTCAGGCCCACTAAACAAACTTCACCAAAAGCACTTCACAGGAACAAGAGCTCCGGAACCCATGATTGTACGTGAGTAGAGTTTTTGGAAGAATTAATAGAACTCATGAAGTTGCTTTGATCAGAGAATCTGACACTTGGGGATTGTTGTTCATCTAGATCTGATCCCAATCTAAGCAGTTACATCTGTTGTTTCATCTCACAAAGGTTCATTACAAATGAAAACGTGAATGGTTTTATGCACAAAGATATCTTGAAGAGCGTAGTAAGGAGGTCCCAAATTGACAAATCTCAAGAGAAGGAAATAATCAAGGTGAAATTTTGATCCATTCTGGGTCAAACCTTTGACTAGTGGTGTCAGCGTTCGAGCTTTTTTATTTTTATTTTATTTTTCTTCTTCTTCGACACTACTTCATTTTCACGAAGTTTTTAATTTTATTATTATTATTTTTTTTTTCTTCTTTGACATTTTTATATGGCAGTCAATAACAACAATCCTTTTTTTTTATGGTTGCCTACATGCACTTCATCATTTTTTCCCCTTCTATCGGTTGCATCCTGCAACCATCAACATCATCATTCTTTCATATTTTTCTTCTTCCTCTTCACATATTCTCCTCCTATTCCACCCCCCCCTCAAAAAAAAAAAAGTTACATTGATTAACCAGACTGGCTACAGGGAGGACAATACATCAAAAAACATACTCAAGGAAAACTATGACTGCAACATCATCTAGTTGGAGGTGAAGGAAGAACATGTTGGAGAAACAAAGATTGAAAAACAAATGTTTTTCGATTTCTGATGCACAAATATCTTTCTATGCGGTGATGTCCGGAGCATATGTCAAACAAAATCCTAAATAAGACATGCATGAGCGATCCGATCTGATACCATGTTCAGTAATAATGATAACCTAAAGAGGAGAAATAAGTACTTATTAGGGTTTATGATCTAACGAGATGGGAAAAAAGAGGGAGAGAAGAGAGGAGAGAGTGCAATAATCACAAAGGACTACAAGTGGCCCTTTATATAGAGGGTTTACAAGTGTAACATGACTCAACATACATTCTAACCAATGTTGGGACTAAATATAACTAGACACCATAACACAAACACATACTAACTCCCTATGACATATTATCTCCAACATAGTAATACTACTAACTGAAAAAAGATTATCTGACATCTTGGGAACATGCAAGGTAGAACCTAAGGATAATGACCAAAATGAGTAATTCCTTTACCAACAATAGTGACATGAGATCCATCAACCACATGAATACTACAAGGTGCAGGCAAAGGAGATAAAGAATTAAATAGTGAAGATATGCTAGTTATGTGATTGGTTGCTCCAGAATCGATGATCCAGACGACGGAGGAGATATAAAAGCATGAGTCTATCCGACAATTGTCTCAATTACATAGGAGTGCGAAACAAAAATATATTTTTTAAAAATATATCATAATATATTTGAAGTTAAAAATATTGATTTTGATGAACAAAATAATACAAAATAGTCAAAAAGGAGAAGAGCAGCAAGCTCTGAGACTGGCAGACAGCAGAGAGGGCGATAGCCCTAATTGTTTTTTTCAACTTAAGTATAAGTGTGTAGCTACTATATTCCTTAATGGACAAAGTGTGACATCCCCAAACCACAGACCGGATCTATATGCACATCTAGAGACGCTACACTACGTAACATACATAAATATATCAAAAGATAAACAATATGAAATAATGATCCCCATAAAAGCACAACGGAAATAAAAGCATGAATAACACATGATCTCCAAAATAGTGCAATAAGAATAACCAAATAAAATCCATAAATTTAACTATCAAGAATCCATCAATCATAAGAAGTCTCTATGAATCCAAGCCCTCAACAATAATCCAAATGTAAAGTCCAAAACTAACTAATCGAACTCCCAAACCAAACTCTATTGCTCAAAACCCTCTTTGTTAAGGTCTTGATTAATGTCCGTAATCAACGTATCTCTAGTCCCTACATCCACCTGGCCATCCTATTGAAAATATTGACAATAGCAAAAGTAATCCAACGCATATATATGAAACAAATGAAACAATTAAAAAAAACATGGTATATGTCAACAAGGAATAATAAATAAGAATTTACTCTGACATTTTGACTTGTGAAGTTCATGTCTTTTTCCTAGTTTTAGTGTCATCTTTTTCATTAAAATAGTATGCTATGCGATATGCACAACCATTCTTAATGAATCACGGATCATCTTTGATCCACAATCCAATCGTCACGTCTCACATACTTCAATTGACCACGGAGCTCCTATAAAACCTTCACATTTCATGTATTTCAGTTATATACTTACTATATCTTAACTTTATGTTACTTACACATCGGATCAGATTTCTGCGGCTTGCAATTGTAACCTTCATTACATCTTTTCTTAATGTATGCATTCTTTACATCTTATCATATCTTTACTTTACTTTTCATCATATCATATTCAGTAGTTTGACTCGTAGATTCAAGATCTCTGCAAGTCTTTTCATAATTTCATGTCATCAGCTATGCGTAAGATCTTTCCACTTTCATATGGTTATGACAAGCACATTTGTAATGCGAAAAATATCAGTAAAACATCATGCAATATTCCACTTGCTTAGTCCATTATTCATGTTTCATAATTTGTTAGCATGAGATTTATGTTTATCGATTTGACGTTTAAACAATTAACATTGCAAGCATTGAGTACGACTTTCATATGATTCCTACTTATCATGAACATATATGAAAAGAAATATGAACATATTCCACTATTAGAGGGAATAGAGTTGGCATCCAGTTCTTACAGTAAGTGAGATACCAATATATGATGTGTATATTGACTCCAACAATCGGCTATCGCGAGATCTAGGTTAGCCGCCATATTACACTAGGGGAAGTGCGTAAACACACCCTAAGTGCCCATGTGATGTGGTCTCTACTATGGCTCAACATTAAAGGGTGTGAGTGAAAAAAGCAAGCAAAAGGCCAGTATCTAGGCTGTTACAGCGCCAAACGGACGGAGTATCGGCTAAGATAAAGGAAAAAATATCAAATTTAAGCCGGAATGCCTGAAGGCAATGGTCCACCATGTTAAGCCTCACAACCGCGATAATTTCAGCGGAGTATGGCCTTAACAAGGGGGCGAGGAGAAGAAAAATATAAGCAAAATAGAGAAGCGGAAGAAGAAGTGATTTAGGAGCCTTAATCTTGACCGGTAGCTTTGGATCGAGAGGCTATTGATGGTGTAAATGGAGGGATTGAAGATTTAAAGCTCTAGGTTTGTATCTACATCTAGATTAAAACTAAGGGTAGAAGATGGCTATGAAAAAACTAGGGTTAGAAATTTAAAATTTTTAAAATTCTAAATTTTTTCTTGCCCTTTGGATGGAGAAGAAGACTTCTATTTATAGGCAAATGATCAATTAGGGTCACATGGCAAGCTCCTATTTACTTGTTTAATGAGCACTAGAACTTGTGTTTCTCTCCTTTAATGACAACCCTTAGATTAAACAAATGGTCTTCATCCAAGAGTTGTGCTAATAGAGAAAATGACTTAATTGAGGCTTGCCAAGTGTAAAATATTTGTCAAGCCCCAATTGGGTCCCTTAATATTCACAAGGATTTGTGCTAATTTCCTTCAAGAATAGCCCTTGGATGTGAAAGTGTATAACATCGAAAAATATTCTAGAAAAAAGAGAAGAAGTCACATGGGTCTTGCCATGTTTGAAAACACATGTGAAGCCTCAATTGGCCACAAAGAAAGCACATGGATTATGCAATTTCATTCAAGAAGACCCTTGGATGAGACACATATCTCCCTTCCAAGAATTTTTCTAGAAGGGAGCTCCAAGGAATTGGAATGGTAAGTGAGAGTGAAAGGGTCAATTCCTATTGGCTAGGGTTCCTAGGGTTGTTAGAAGATCATGATTCACTAATTGGTTAGGCTTAGCTAAAGTAATTGAGGTTTAATTGGGATTTAGGAGGAAATTGAATGGAGATAATGAAAATTCAAAGGTTCCAAGATTTGAATGGGAATTGATGAAGAAGGGGCCCCACAAGGGTGGATTGGCTTAAAGAAAAATATTGGGGTGATTTGGGAATGATTTGGGTTGACTCGGTCAAGATCAAAGGTGAGAAGGTCAAAGAAATGAAAACCAAATGTTAGGTCCGTACCTGGGGATTCGGACCCTGACAAGGCTAACTGGCACCTGTATTATAGGCGCCAACATTCTTATGCCACTACTAGGGCGCTAACTAACTGGCGTCTCTAATACAGGAGCTAGAAAGCCCATAATATAAAAAAATTTGCCCCTCAAATTAGGAGTTGCATCGCTTCTGGACCATGCCACGAGGTCCGGGGGTGATGAGATGACCAACGGTCCCAGATTTGAGAGTCTACAAAGTGAAAAAAACCAGACAACACTCAAAATCACAGATTAATTGGCCAAATCGCCGACTTGGCCGATTAATTGGCGATGTAGTCAGGATGACTTTTGTGACTCTGATGCATATGGGGTGCTGAGAGCAGTAGATAGGATACAGGCCTAACCTCTGATTTTTACACACAAAATTGCTGCTATCTGGACACGAATCTGCATTTTAACGCTTGATAGCCCAAGTCTTTTACCATTGCACCAAGCAATGACCCCTAGTACTGATGCTGTATACGTTCTTTAATTCCGCCATAGAAAGGAAACATCCTTTCTCACACAGCTATCTGTACGCTTGGGCCATCCAAATCATTTTAAAAAGCCTTCTCAGATTCCTCAACCAACACTGAAGAAATTAATGCCACACATAAGTGACATAGCCTCTTCAAGCACTTAAAATATGCTGCAATACTGCAGCCAACAACCCACAACTCCACTGAAACACTTCACTACGACTCGCAAAACACTGCTCTAGCAGGAGATATAAGCAGCTTCAGGCTCCACAGCCTTGAATACATTAATACATGTTGTAACACTGCAGCAATTACAACCACAGATTGATAATCTCTTTGGACGCTTTTATGTGGTAAACACTTCAATCAAGACCATAGAAGCACCATAAAATGCAACATTACTCATCATAAACATCATTGAACTGTTTGCAGCCACCAAATCAGCAGTTTTGGCGTTAAGCAATGCTACTTAACTACATCCCCCTCAACTGGATTATGATTAATATGAATTCAATATTGCACTCATCTCTTTTTCATTTTTTCATTCCTGTTGTGGATGACTATTGCGGGTATTCCCTTGCCAAAAGTAGCACACCATACTGCTTCCAGTGGCCTATCGGATAGTGAATCATCACTGGAGTTTGTGTCTGGTGGGCGTTGGAACTTTTATGCTTTAGGATGAATCTCTTAATGAGGATGGTTTCGGGTTTTTCATTGCAGTCACTAGCCTATAATAGACCTTGATACTCTGCTAAAAAGTGTATTATATAAGACAATTTTGGTTACCAGTCCTGTTCTTGAAACCTTCGAGCTTTTATCTCTATGTAAGCTGCTAACAGTCAAAAGTCTAGTTAGCATTATGGCTTCAGTTGGTGCTATTTTTGTAAACATCAGTTATGTAGGACCATTGTACTTCAATACAGATACCTCTTCATTCATAGCTTCTAACTTCTCCCTCATCTGATTATTTTTAGCAATTATATGTAGTTAATGCATAAGACTCCAGATAAATGATTTGATTAGAGTGCTTGGAGTTTGACCGTTCTATCTCATGAAACATTGTTATAACGATAATGTACTTCGGTGTCCAGCTTTGTAACAGAGGATCATATTCAAGAAGATTATTCCATGGACCTCAGGCATCAGTCTTTGCCACCTCCACCTCCAAGTTTACTTCGTAATTTGCGGGTAAGAATTCGTTTGCATTAAATTTTCCCTCTACTATCCTAACATAGAAATCTTTTTGGAAATTTGAACAGCCAAATGTCTTTTTTACATGGCAGTCACTAGCCTATAAATTGTTTTCATGATTTTTCTTATATTTTCTGATACACAATCCATCTCATAATTGGGTGCATGGCTCTGGTTTCTTAGTCAACTCCAGCATCGGAAGGTTTAAGCTTTAGACCTGCTGTAAAGCAAGCAAACTCTTCGCAGTTAGAAAATACCCTCCCTAAGCTCCTTATGTCTTCTCTCACAACCTTAAGTGGTTAGTTGTTCTATTACCGGCAACCATTTAAAAAAACAACTGATACCTTAGCTGTTATATAATTCTGAATATTGCATTATCAGGTGTTGATGTTTATCGGCCAGAGGAGAAAATGGGAACTCCGGGTACATCCACCCAAGTGCTTCCGTGCTCTCCACCACCCCCTCCATTACCACCTTCAGTATCTGTGGCATCACCTGTGCAAAAGCATCAATATTACATAGGATCAGGGTCTAAGACAGCCCAAATTGATAATGCAGAACCGGTCTCATCATTGCCCATTGTTGGTTTGCCTCTCTCTCTCTCTCTCTCTCTCTCTCTCTCTCTCTCTCTCTCTTGCACACACACACGCACATACATGCACGAGAGACAATGGGGGTACAAATTAGATTGTTCATATCTCATCTTTCTGTGATTTATCCTTTGATTCCATCATAGAACAAAGGTTGACTTAAATGTGTCCTCATTATGTTAATGAATATTATTGTTATGGCTTTGAGAAAGATCAAAATGATGTAACGCACCAAATAAATCGCTCCTACTTTCTTCTTTTGCTGTTTTCTAAACTTACTGATGTTTGATCACAGATATTTGCTGCATGGCATAACACTGAAATATTCTTTAATGCTGTAATATCAATCACCTATTTTAATGGTGTAAGATCATTTTAAAGATATTTTTTTTTCATGCCGTATCACCGAGACATCTCTGAGATGTGTGACGGCTTGGTCTCGGCTCTGTCCTGGACTACTCGGAAATCCAAGATTTCAAACCATGCTTTCAATAGAGCTGCATCTCCCATTATAAATCCTGTCGTTCCTTTCTAGCCAGTTGCTCTACAAAATAGCAACCAACACTAACCTCCATTACCGCACACACAATTGTTTCATACTTTCATTCAAGCATTCATCTTGCATCACAGTTTCTGTTAGCCACTTTCTGTTCTTCGCTAAAGAACACTGATACTATGGTGAAGGAAATACATTTTCTATGTCTAGAGCCAGTCTTATTTCATGACAGAACCAGTGTCACCTAGACACTTGGCACGAGTGCCAAGCGTCAAGGCGCTATAGATGCTTGGCACAATTTCTAATGATTCCAATACGGCAGCACGGCCGTAAGAAAAATAGAACGTATATAGAAAAAATAAAATTGAAGGGACTCTTAGAGAGCAAATTGAGATATGCAACGAGAAGTTGCATAATGTATCTCATGAACCTAACTAGAAGTATACTATATCATTTTCAATAACCCAATTATATAAATTGTTTTCAAGGACCCAAGTTTT
Organism: Chloranthus sessilifolius; assembly: GCA_021018995.1. Taxonomy (NCBI): domain Eukaryota; kingdom Viridiplantae; phylum Streptophyta; class Magnoliopsida; order Chloranthales; family Chloranthaceae; genus Chloranthus; species Chloranthus sessilifolius. The sequence continues at coordinate 193,199,988 of CM037584.1, forward strand.
TATTTTATTAGTTACTAAACATTACACAATTTTTTGTAAGAAAACGACGGTTAATTTTATCGTGTCAAAACGAGGAGCATCTTGATGGTATTGTATGGTATTTTCATACATGTCTAGAAGTATCTTGATGTGTTGTGGAGTATCCAAGTGCCACCAAGTGCCGGCACGGGAAAAATCCAAAAGTAGAAGTGCCTAGGTAACTGGAAGGAACCTATCCATGGCATTTGTCTAGGAAGGTAATCTAGCATACTTCACCAGCTATAACTATTTGTCCAACAAGATATTTAATGTTATCAAATTTGTTCCCTACTTGCATGCATTTTACAAGCTATTGGAACCCTGTTTATGTAGTCATATACATATTAGCAACTGTCCTACTCAGAACAGAAACACGAGCTTGTTGCATTTAATGTTATACATGTTGCTCATGACTTCTTTTTGGTCTGCTTTACCGTATGTTAGCATACAGTCAATCAAGGATCAAACTTTCGGGTGGGATTTTGGTTTCGGGCATGACCGAAACCGAAAACCGAAATTTTGGCCGAAATTTTCCCCTCCATACAAATCTGGAGAAAGATTTCGGTTTTGGTTTCATTTCGGGCATGCTCAAAACCGATGTGTGCAGTCAATTGCTAAAGTTTATCAACAATAGACAGTTAAATAATTTATGGGTAGCTTTATTACCCACGGAATCATGGAGGGCACATACGCCAGTGACCATTGATTACCTTGCATCAGCCAATGGAGATTGCTTTTCGCCCCAATCTTCCACACCATGGATCTTGAGACCATGAGTTTACCATCAGACGGTCAGTTTTTTATTCCACGTGTGGCATAGATCCCAAAAAATGGCCCTAACATCATGTTTGAGCATGACCTGTGCCATGTGATTTTAGGACCACTTTTTTGAGATGCTTGCCACTTGGAATGGAAAAATTGACCGTCTGATGGTACGCTCATGGTCTCAAGATCCGTTGTGTGAAAGATTGAGGTGAAAACGATCTTTATCGTGTTATTCAAAGCAATCAATGGTTTTTGGCATGGGTTCCCCCCAAGATTCCGTGGGTGTTAATAAAGCTACCATGCAAACTCTTGAGTATGCCAAACAGATTATGTTGCACAGGCATCAAGTTTATTAGCTTCATTTGTTATTTCTCTAATGTCTAATGACATTTGTTGAAGAACTTTTTGCATTCTTGTAGTGAAGAAGTGAGTTTGGTAATGTGGCATACTGTTGTAAGCTCCAGCTTATGATATTTCAGTGTTCAGTTTTTTAAAAGGAGTTATTTCTTGCGGCTTTATGATTATTTGAGTTGATTTTCACAAAAGAAATCCTTTTGTTTCTATCCTTGTTCGTCCAACTTTTTCTATTGTGCATGAACAGGTTGAGGGCGTTGATAAACAAGTGATTCAACCCTAAGGTACTCACCCCTTTGCAGGAAGGCAATGCTTCCTTTTTTTGATGCAGTTCAACAAAAGGCAATTCTATTCGCGTCAATCGGTTTACTGAAAGTGCCAACGTCCAAAACCCATCGACTGCTTGAAATCAGACATTGGAGATTGTTTTTCACCCTAATCTTCCACACAAAGGATCTTGAGACCATGAGTGTACCATCAGACGGTCAGATTTGATTCCCTGTGGCACGAATACCCAAAAAGTGGCCCTAAAATCATATGGCACACATCATGCTCAAACGTAAATTTAGGGCTTTTTTTGGGATCTGTGTCACGTGTAATAAAAAACTGACCATCTGATGGTAAGATCATGGTCTCAAGATCCTTTGTGTAGAGGGTCGGGGTGAAAAACAATCTCCATCATCTGATTTCAAGCCTTTAATGGGTTTCGGACGTTGGCACTTTCAGAAAAGCTGTTGGCGCGAATAGAGGTACCCTTCAATAGAAATTCCAAAACTTATATCAAGGTCAAAATGCTAAGCGAGAAGCTTAGCGTAGGAATAGCAGAAACAGAAAGGACACATCTAGCCAGATGCTAAGATCAGTACACTAAACTGCCAATATTTTTTTTGATCGGCAGTGGGAAATATATCATAAACGAAATAAAAGCTAAACTGCCAAAAATAATTATACAAGGCATTGATATTTCTTATTGTGTTTATGATGCTTGTTTTCTGTGTATTCTCCAAGTTCTAATTCTATGATCTGCTCTCCTTCCTAGCAAACCATTGGAATGGAGATGTGATTTCCTAGTTTTATTTACTTTCAGCTACTTTCACATATTCAAAAGTGAGAAGATTATTCTCCAATTACTTTTCGCACCATTTTGGTATGTTGGACTCAAAAGATTTTAATATGATGCATTGGTTGCCACATGGCGTTTGTTGCGATTTGGACAGTTATGATTCCTCACAATCACCAAGTTAATGACCTTGCATCCTCATTTACTCTTGTTTCTATACAATTCTTTTCCATCCAATATTCCAGATTATGATATTTCTTGTCAGTTTCCCCTTGCCAACATAATTTTCGGTTACTTTATTGAATTGTCCTTTTTGTCCATAATATAATAGAAAAGCAAAAGGATGTATATGATAAAAAGTAGATTGTGATCTAATTTAACAACATCATCAATGACCAGAGTGATTATATACAAATTGTTGATGTTTTATATTATTATGGAGGCTGCAATGATTTTGGCAATAAAACATAAAATCAGGTTTTCATTGTGTGCTCAGTTCCGGAAATGGCAGTATTCTGACGCATGGGTCAAAATATCGGCTTTCCAGCTCCAAAACCGATACAAACTGGTTCCGGATGACACAATGGTATGTATCATCCGATACATTAACAGCATGGGTTAAAATGCCGGAAAACCGGTACGTATCGTCCGGTCAAAAAACCGGTACGTACCGGACGATACGTACCGGAACAGTAAAAAACCGGACGATACATTGAATGTATCGTCCGGTATTACACATATAAAAGGGCGATACGGTACTTTTAATGTACCGTATCGTCCACCTCCGATACCGATACGTATCGTCCGATACGTATCGGTATCGGACGATATTTTGATCCATGATTAACAGTATATATGTCATTCACCGGTATGATGCATTCAAAGTATTATACCGGTGACCTCCGAAACTGGTACGTATCATCCGGTACGTACCAGTTTCGGACGAGATTTTGAACCATGTTCTGAAGTTACATTTGCCAACTTTAGAACAGTAGATAAGAAGGCTTTTATTCTTGAATCCTTGGCATCATAATTGCTTTTGCTTGAAGATGATTTTGTGAAACATTTACCAGTTTGGCATCCTAAGGCTGGTTGTGTGAAAGCATAACGTTATGGTTGGTTTCTGATCTCCCATCAAAATCTTGTCAGCAATGGTCCAGATAGAGGGATCAGCATCCCCTTCCCATGAAGAATTAGGTCTCACCAGGAAGAAAAAATTGCCTTGACCATCTAATTAATCTTGGTATCTGATCGCGATAGCTATAAACCACTTGGAATAATACAAACCAACATAGGTTCGTTTCCGCCTTGTTGTCTTATAGAAATTTTAGGCTCCATTTGGAGAGCACTTTTTAATGTGGATTGGGCCATTTTTCAAATGACGTGATCCACGTTTTACGTGTTGCACGTTTCGACCCTCTTAACCTTAATGACTTTTGCAACATGAGAGTTTTAGTTTAAAATATCTGATGCTGAAGTAGAAGACAGCTACTTTTTTTCATTGGCATTTGAGGAAGCTGTTTTTCTGAGAGAAGCCTGTCCTAACCATGGTTTAAAATATCAGTTTTCCAGTTTGGTATCGTCCAGCTCCAAAACCGTTACATATCGTCCAACACGTATCAATTCCGGACAATACGTTGGTATGAATCGTCTGATGCATACCTATAATGTATGTAATGCACCGCTACGATACATTCAAAGTATCATATCGGACGATACGTACTGGTTGCCTCCCAATTTTTTTACCATGATCCTAACAGGCTCCTACTTTTTTATCTAGACAATACCTACATGTATCATCTCGTTATCATAGCTGAACAACTTGGGCTCCGATACCGAGATTTTAAATCTTAGTTGTCATTTCCCTACTTATTGATCTGTCAAAAGTTAGTTTCGTACTTTTTGGTTCTTATTTTACTTTGCAGGCCAGTCTTCTCCTCTTGTAATGTTTGGTTGCACTGTTTATTATTGTATTAGCGTTTCGGCTAATTAAAGTTGCAAGTAAAGTTTTACCTCCTTTGTAGGCAGCCAATTCACGGGAGTACAATGATCGAAGTGGTGAAGATGGCAGGGATGACTAAATATACCAGTATAAGGTGAGCCCTCTTGTTACTGATCCTCAAATGCAAAGTTTAACATCTAGTTTTGGTCCACTCGTAAAGTCCAATAAGTAGTCTGATACATTATATATTGCCTACTAAAATGTGTATATTTTTGTTGAATTAGGAAAACAAAAGGGCCCGACTCTCCTGACCGTCATTTAAACACCAATGGTTTAAGATTGTTGGTGATCCGTACTGTCAAAATGATAGATCATAGATTGATGTGCAACAGGCCAAAAAATAGTGTTTTAGAGAGATTAAGTCATCTGATCTGTGAACTTTGATATCAACCGTTGTTTTCAATTTTAAAGGCTGGTATTAAAAAGTTCATCAATCGGATGGTTCACATTCACATATAGGCATGCTTCTTTCGGCTAAAATATGTTCTAATGATAGATTGCCACTTGGACCATTAAAATTGATCACAAATGATCACCATATGGCATAATGATATCACACTTCATTGGTGTGAGATTAAAAGTCCAACTTTAATGGTATAAGATCATTTAACATCGTTCTGGCATTTCAAAAAAAAGAAAACATCGTTCTGGTGTTTAAATGTCGGTTAGGACCCATTATCCTGAAAAAATAAGTATATGAAATTAATATGAATATGATCATCTTTATAATTGCAGGTTCAGGAAGCCCATGTGGTTTTGAAATCCATATGGTGGGAAGCTCCGAACGGTAGGTGAGGGCACTCCAACGTAGCAAGCTCGGGTTGCTGGTGATGAGGTTGCGAGGTGTTAGTGCCGGAAATGAGGTCAACAAAGGTATTGGTGGTGGTGTTCATGGTGAAGAAGGTGGTGGTGGTTGTTGTCGTGATCTCGGTGAAAAAAAAATTCCCATTTAATGGATTGCAAATAAAATATTAGAGCTTAAGTGGATTGTATGTACAACTGGGTTGTTAGACTTTATATGGGCTGCAATCTGCAAGCTTGCAAATAAATGCTATCTTTGCTGCTTATTTAAAATTTTCTTTTGTGTCTGTGTTAATAGATTAGCATACACCTCTATTCGCACCAGGACGTTTTCTGAAAGCGCCAACTTGAAACCCATTGACGGCTTGAAATCAGACAATGGAGATCGTTTTCCATTCTGATCTTCCACACAATGGATGTTGAGACCATAATATTACCATTGGACGATTGGCTTTTGATTCTATGCCATAGATTTGCAAAAAATGGCCCTAAATTTACACTTGAGCATGATGTGTGTGCCCGATGATTTTAGGGCTACTTTTTGGGTTTTTGTGCCACATGGAACAAAAAGTGACTGTCTGATAGTGCGCTCATTGTCTCAAGATCCTTTGTGTGGTAGATCAGGGTGAAAAACGATCTCCATCATCTGATTTCAAACAGTTGATGGGTTTTGGACGTTCGTGCGAATAGAGGTCAAAATTATGTTGTAATTATTTGAAACAAAGATTACGTGTATTTTGGGGACGTGTTCCAAGCCATCTGATTTATAAATCATAGTCTACAGAGTTTTGGTGCAAAAGATTAACACAATAGGATCCCTATCATCTGATTCGATACACTAATGAACGTGTTTCCCGCTAATGTTGCCTTCAAATTAGATAACGATGTTTGGGTCATAAAAATGCCTAGTCATTATTCTAAATAAATAGTAACGGCATAATGCTGATTTGCAATTAGCTGAATTCTTTGATAAATTTGAAACAAACAAAATATCATTATTTGGAAAGATTATAGTCGTGATTTGGGAGAAGGGCAATGTGGGTTTGAACGCATTGATGAACTCATGCATTTGAATCTCAGATCATGTGTCATCAGGTATGTGATCTCAAAACAACACTCGCTTGCGAGCATGTGATCTATTAAAAGAAAAGAGTTTTTTAGTGGTCAAAATCTCGATCAAATTTTGGGTATCATCTCAAATATCTTGGTGTATTGATTTTTTCTCTTTTGACTACATTTTGGATGACATATATCAACTCTTTTTTTAATTTATCAAAATGAATTTGATCGTCATTAGGCAAGTTACCGTAGTACCCCACCTGATTCAGATGCATATAGCTATCATGCATTCGCATCCATATCCCCGAGCCTCAGGGATGTTATACCTTTTAAGTCATCCGATCCATGCACATATAACTAGATATTCTTATTTTTACTGAAGCATGCCTCAATGAGGCAACAACCACTGTGACTACTTGGAATTGATTAAAGGAGGGTGCCACATGGTGTAATATTGGAGTCTGGGCCTTCAAGCGATCAAAGGTTCATAAACGCGTAGAGGTTAGATTTATGAAAATGACTTCCATGGGTGGACACCACAGTAGGCACTTCACTTCTATGTGAAGGCATGACGTGCAGGTACTTCTAATGTATGAAGACCCTACATGTCTCGGAGTCATAAAGATGTGTGTACTGCTTTAATGTACATGATGTGTGGACAACGATTATTGACTAACTCTTATGAAAATACCATTTATTATCTTTTTTTGTTCTTAATATATTTTTAAAAAGATTGGTGTTACTACCATTATGACTTATGTTACCATGACCTTACTTAAGCATTGACTGTTTTGAATCAGATGATGGAGATTGTTTTTTGTCTCTATCTTTCATATGATAAATCTTGAGATCATAAGCTTACCATCAGACAGATAAATATTGATTCTATGTGACATATATATCAAAAAGTGAATGTAAATCATATTTGATGGCATGCTGTGATCACATTTACCTTTTGGGATGTGTAGGTATTTGGCTCATGATCTCAACATCTGTTGTGTGAAAGATGTGGACAAAAAATGATCTCCATCATTTGTTTCAAAGCAAGCAATATTTTTCAACTTAACATAAGCGGGTACTTTATTTTAGTTTATTTTCAACGTAAGATTCTTTCTTCTCAACCTAAATTTCACATGTTTAAATTGTTGACTGCTTTGAATACAAGATAATGGAGATTGTCTTTCGCTGTAATCTTCCGCACAATAGATCTTGATCATGAGCCGACCATTAGACAGTCAAATTTTGATTAGACATAGCACACATCTCGAAAAGTGATTTAAGGAATCACGTTTGATGTACACCTATAATCATGTTCAATTTTTGGGTTGTGTGCTATGTGGAGTCAAAATCTGATCGTTTGATGGTAAGCTCATGATCTCTGGATCCATTCTAGGGAAGATTTGGGGTAAAAAATGATTTCCATCGTGAATTCAAAATAGTCAACGATTTAAGCATATGAAACCCAAGTTGAGAATGAAAAATCTTGCGTTGTAAATAATGGTACACGGACAGAAACAAAAGGGCTGACATTTGAAAATAGGGCTGATATTTGCAGCAGCAATTGTGCATAGCGCGGTACACTCTATGCCAATCCCACACTTTACAGTGCAACAGAAAGTAGCCTTGAAAGCCGTGAGATTATGCTTTCAATCTTCTTTGGCGAAGTGAGATCGACCCGCACAATACGCGGACCGTGGACCAGAATCCTCAACGAGAATAACCGTTTCTTGCATATAACAACCAACGGTTACCCGCCGCATCACTCCCGCCGATTCACCCAACAGCTTTCCATCATATGCTGCCACGTGTTCATTTTCACTGCAAACCGTTACCATATCCTTACCAAATAAGTAAAGCTGTTAAGAAAATGGACGATCAGGATCGTCTCCTATTCTAAGTCATCTCACGTACACCGTCCGATCGTCCTGACGCATGCAAAACCTCCAACTGTTTAACAGAAAAGGATGTAAAACCTCTAAAATGACAAAAACACCCTTCTACATTAAACCAAAATACAAGAGCAATTTGAAGGAAATGACAAAAATACCCTTCAATGTAACGCAAATTACAAGAGAAATTTAGTAAAACCCCACGATTTGAAAGAGAGCGGAAAGAATTTTCATTTCCCGATTTACCCTTCCTCCTTTCTCTCTCTCCCTATATGAGAAAATCTCTAGAAGCGAAGCTTCTGAGCCGAATCAACCAGGCTCTGCTGCCATGTCCTCCGAATCATGTCATAAGCCGAAGGCCTTCGGACTTCACTCGTTCGCGTGCCCCGGCTCCGTAACGGATTTCCAGGGTGCTTTCCGCGACAACGTCCGATCGTTTCTCCGCGAATGCGCTGTCGTAGAGGACTACAATGTCGAAGGGATGCCAGTGTGGAACACGTTGCTCGTAGATGAGAGGAGCGGTGTGGTTGTTCCGTTATATGTGATCGAGGAGAGCATCAAGGAATCGGAGAACCCGTTCTGCGATTTCTGCCGATGTATCGGTAATGCGAGTATTTGTTTTCTATTTTCAATAAATTTGGGTCTCCAATTTTATGAACTGGGTTTGTGGAATTAGGTTTAGAGTGAGTGGAGATTTTTAGAGTTTTTATGTTACTGAATTGGAGCTTTTAAATGTGTCGGAGAGTGATGTGTATGGTTTTTCTGTAGCTTAATTTGAGCATTGAATTGGATTTTGAATTGATTTTAAAGGGTTCTATCACTAAATCAGAGCCTTGAATTGGTTTCTATCGTGGAATTAGTGTCTTGAATCAGTTTGAAAATGAAGTTTTTCGGCATTTTTATATTAAAAATTAGGGTAAAATCAGCAAAACAGGATGAGTTTTGATAATAATTAGCTCTATATGTAAAATCTGAAAATTTTAGCAAAACAGAATGGGCACAGGATTCTGGGCTGATGCTTTCTGCCCAGAAATTGGTATATAGAGCTACTTATTTTCAAAACCCATCCTGTTTTGCTAAATTTAGAGTTACGGAATTATTTTTCTCATAATTTTATGGTATTTCTCTCACTGATTTAATCTTGAATTGGCTTGGTGAAGAATCTTTATATCATTTCTATTACTGATTTAATCTTTAATTTGCTTGAGACCAGTTTGGAAAAGAAAAAAAATCAACTTAGATTAGTTTAATGCTTATGCCTCTAAGTTAAAATAATCACAGGCGCTGCTATTTTTGGTTAATTTTCTTGAACAATTTGCCACACATCATGATCAGAATCACTTTAACTCGTACTTGAAATGATGTGTGACCATGATTTGGGGAAACTTTTTCACCATGAGTAGTATAGCATAGCCTACTTTTGATATTTTTCCTTAAGGGGCAGCAATATTAATCTAATCTACTGAAATTTTTGTTCTAAACTGGCCCTTGGTTTAAATTTGATTTGATTTGATAATCCGTTCTTCAATTATAGGTTTGCTTTCTTCCGTAGATTTGAGTCTCCAATTGCAAATTGGGTTCTCATAATTAGTTTTCAAATGAGTCGACTAATTTTTAGAATTGTTATGTAACCAAATTGGAGTGTTCAAATTGGTTAGGCAGTGATTTAGAGTCTTCAATTGGGTTGGAGAGTGACATGTGTGGGGTTTTCTGTATCTTAATTGGATCATTAAATTGGGTTTTGAATCAATTTTAAATGGATTCTATCAGTAAATCAGAGCCTTGAATTGGTTTCCATATCTGAATTCGTGGCTTTTATCAGTTTGTCAAAGATGTTTTTCATCAGTTCTGTACTAAAAATTACGGTAAATTCAAAATAGGATTGGTTTTGAGAATAATTGGCCCTATATAAAAAAATTGAAATATTTAGCAAAACAGGATGGCACAGAATTTTGGAGTGATGTTTTTTTTCTCAGAATTCCGAGCCCATCCATTTCCGCTAAATATTTCAGTTTTGGTATATAGAGCTAGTTATTTTGAAAAACAATCCTCTTTTGCTGAAATTTGGAGTTATTTTAATTGTTTTTGTTGTAATTTATGCCATTTCTATCACTGAATCAGTCTTGAATTGGCTTGATAAATGATCTTTACATCATTTTTCTCATTGATTTAGTCTTGAATTGGCTTGGTGAATAAATTTGATATCATTTGTCTCAGTGATTTAATCTTTAATTTTCTTGGGGCCAGTTTGAAAAAAATTCTAATTAGATCAAATTAATGGCGATGCCCGTAAGTTAATTCTATCAATGGATCATGGGCCGGGATTTTGATATAGGAGGGACTCTGTCCTGACTTTCTTGGTCACCCGATGCCAATTCTTTTTCATTTGTTTATATTTTTTTTCTTTCTGAAGTAACAGAAATGATTGGTTCTCATCTTTTTAGTTATTTATTTATTTTGCAGGTTGGAGCCACCATTTTGTGTCAAAAAGGCGGTATCATCTGATAATTCCAACTGACGATGAATGGGATAAGCACCTAGATGGGAGGATTTATCATCTCCAAAACCATATTCTCCATGGATTGATCCACTGTAACGGGTTTGGTCATCTCCTCTGCATCAACGGTTACGAAGGCGGATCAAAGTTTGTCGGAGGAAAAGATGTCCTGGATCTGTGGGATCGAATCTGTACTACGCTCCGAACAAGGTAAAAAAACCCCATTTCGACCAATTCTGTGTTTTCATTACTCGAACAGACTAGTTACGTTTTTTTTTTGGAGTTCTTTTTACAGTGAAGTGTCAGTGGAGGATGTCTCGAGAAAGATGTCAATGGAGCTGAGGCTGCTCTATGGCATTGCATATGGGCACCCCTGGTTCAGGAGGTGGGGATATAAATTCTGCCACGGGAGCTTCGGGATCACAGAGCAGAAGTATGAAAAATCAATTGACATTCTTAGCTCACTCGATCTCGATAGGGTTATGGACGATTTCAGAAAGATAGGTCGAGACAAAGAAATCAATCAAATCATTTACAGCTATAGAAACATGAGCGACACAGAATTAATATCAGTTCGAGACCTCCTCCGTTTCATGCTTGAATTCAAATCAAGGGTTGTGTTACAGAAGCGGACAGCTACTTCGAAGCCATCTGTTCTGATTGCTCCAGCACAGCAGCGTAAGCTATCGTCGTCATCCAATAAAAATAAAAAAGGCCAAAAATCCCAGAATTTTGCAGTGATCGCTGCTGACCTCTCAAGACGATGGTCAGGTAAGCGATTAGAACTAGCGGCAGAGGTCATCGTAGATGCCCTTAAAGGAAACATCGACAGCAATTCAAGCCGGGCTTGCCATGGGATGTCGCGTCAGGACGTACGGGATGCAGCGAGGCAACAAATTGGTGACACGGGTTTGCTAGATTTCGTTCTGAAATCCATCGGGAATTGCATTGTCGGGAATTACGTTGTGCATCGTAAAAATAACCCATCGACGAGGATACTAGAGTACACACTCGAAGACATCACCGAAAGTGTTGGAGGTGAGTCCGTTTCCAACCCGGTATCAGTGGGGGAGGCCGAGATCCATAAAGACATAGTGTACTTCTACAAGAACATGTTCCATAACTACCCGCAAGTGGGCTCAACGTTGGTGCATTTGGCCGTAAGGATAGTACTCGATAGCAAGCATTTCGTGAAGGCGTGGCCTTTTAGGGACGACGAGGACGAGATGTTGCGGTTCATGTGTGGGGTGATACCTTACGAAGAAGATGCGGTGGTTCTGTCTCACCCACTGGCCCTGTCCGAGCTATTGGTATTGCCGCCTCACGCAACGGTGGGGGAGCTGAAGTGGGAAGCTGAGAAGGCGATGAGAGACACGTACTGTGTAATGGAGGGGTTCGTCGCGGAGGAGATGGAGGGGTTGACTGGGGAAGACGAGGAGCCTTTGTTTGGGGTAGTGGAATCGGGAACGATGGTTTTCGTGAGGGGGAGCGGGATCGATTTGAAGAGTGAGTTTCGGTATGAGGGTGGAGCGGATAATTGGACAGTGGACTGTTTGTGCGGGGCAAGGGATGACGATGGAGAGCGGATGGTGGCATGTGACCTTTGTGAGGTGTGGCAGCACACGAGGTGTGAGGGCATTGATGATGCGGATGCGGTGCCGCAGCTGTTTTTGTGCAGCCGGTGCAGCAGTGTGCTACCTGTTGCAGCCGGGAGTGGCATAAGTAGAATGGACATTGATTTAAATTGAGGCCAAGCGCGTGCACGTGTGTGCGTGTAGAAGGATACGGGTGTGGATAGGGAGGTGTTTGTTGTTGTTACCGTAGGACCAATCAATTTTTTTCCAATAATTTCATAATTTTTTTGTTCAAATTTTGGTGCCATGACATATTTGAATATACCTGTAAAGGCCATTTAATTCTTTGTAGCTTGCTGGTTTAATTGATTTTTGTACAATTTTTCGCTTCTGGCTTCTAGAATTGCATGGAAGTAACCCATTACACACCATGGCTACTGAACTGTTTGTTCGTTTTTTGTGATTATGGCTTTCTAGTTATATATTTTGCCTTCCCATATAGTGTAGAAATCTCAGCTCGTGGACGGCCAGCCATGTCAGAGGGAAGGTTGCTGTCTTTGCTATATGCGGTAGCAACAAAATTATCAGGGTGCCACTTGGGGCATTCTGGTGGCTCAAAAACCTGATCCATATCCATCTTTAGCAGCCAGAAGCATCATGGCCACAGGGTTAGTTGAACAGGCAGTTACAACCTCAGAATTTGTAGACGTCCGATCAGTTTCATTATTAAATCTCTCTGAATCATCAGAGACATCATGTTCAGGTTTGATCTTGTGGCTTTGACATTTTACACTCAAAGAGGGGTTCTACTTTGCTATGGCGGAGTCAGTAGTTTCTCTATAGTTTAGGGGGAGTGCACGGAGAATTTCTCCCAAACAAGAACTAGTGCAGAGTCTTCCTCTAATGGTTTCTTTTTTGCTTACTTTTAGGAAGCTAACTCAGAGCTGGGCACTCACTAAACAAGGAGTTTCCCTGGTCAATTTATGTTGGGCTTTGTTAAACTCACTCTCTCTCTCTCTCTCTCTCTCTCTCTCTCTCTCTCTCTCTCTCTCTCTCTCTCTCTCTCTCTCTCTCTCTCACACACACACACACACACACAGGGTATCCCAACACGTAACCACCCGTAAATCACATGCATCACATAATGCCAGGGGGATTGGATGCCAAGACCTTTCGGGATCAACCCCTATGCCAACCGCCCTTCGGGTAGGCTCTTTCACAGTGTCTATTATGTGATCAGTGATTCTTGTTCTACAATAACTTAATTCCTTGATGGGCTTTTTACAGGATTCAGGATTGAAAGTTGTTTGCATTGAACCATCTGGTTCAGGGAGAATGCATTTCTTTTTCAGAGGGGATAATTCTTGTAACTACTACTCGCAGTAAGCCCTGCTAGGTTCATTGATGAACAGAACAGATACTCTGGAAGCTGTTTTGATTACCAGGGTGTGAATTATTATTATTTTTATTTTTCATTCAGGGAACAAGAGAGAGACTTAAAAAAAGAGAAGAAATCGATCACCTCTAAATCCCTTCATCTTCCTTGGCCAGTATGGTGTGTTGCAGTAGATTCAATACATATTTCTGTGAACCAGAAATCAGGGATCTCTCCTTCTTGCAACCCAGAAAATTTGATCACAGTGTCTTCTTCACCTGTTTTGATCACCATCCTCCAATAATGACAGATAGGTCCTTCAAGTAGCTGAGAACAAGCTCTTAATCCTCTTAAATCCTAATCATTTTGAGGACCTGGCTGCATGTGTCTATCCAAGTATAGGTAATGTCAAGTGGTAGGGTCAGGTAACAATGTTGGCTGCCCTACGGGAAATTCGCATATGCTCGATCCAACCTGAGCCTACAAGTCAAGGGAATGTGCTTGACCCTACCTGAAAACTTGAGCGGTTAACAACTCCCTAATTTCTTGATATACATGTTGTAAAAATTGAAATGTTGATACAAAATAATACATGGAACCGATCCGAGGCACGAGAAATATCGCTATCCTTAAACCAATATTTTCCCCCACCACTTCGACAAAGTTGTCACTAACAGTTTACCGGCAAACTGGTTCCAAGATACAATGAACCGACTGTGTATTCTTGTGAACGATTTGGCGAATCCGATTACGCTATCTGAACACCAAATATTGTAAGAACACTCTAATAAAGACCTTTAAAGACATAACAAGAGAGAAGAAAGAAAACTCTATTGTGGTGCATAAAACAATGATTTTGGATTCCTTAAATAGAAATCAAATGGTGTGTTAATGCACCTTTTTCTATGAAAAGTGCTACATGCATCCCTTCGGAAAAAGACACACCACTTTGGAAAGGCGCTTCTTTTGAGAAGATAAAATTTTGAAAAGACACATCTCTTAGGAAAAGACAAATTTAATAAACTTTTAAATATCCAACAATCTCTCACTATTTAAAAGTTTTAAATCATAGCAAAGCCAGAAATATATGCATAAATGAAAATGTCTTACAGACTTGAATTTTCACTTTAGTGGAAATAACTCAAAGTTTGCCATGGTCTTTAGTGAAACTAAGTCTTGAACTAACGATCTTATATGACAAATCGAAACTATTTCATACACATATTTCATATGAGTACCTTTATTTTCACCCACAGATTCTTTCCATCCACCCACGCTTACGTGCAAGTAAAAAAAACTAAAAAGTCGCCCTAAAATTCGTGAGCCAAATACACCCACCATTTCCTTTATTTCCAACCACCTATTCCAGCGTGCAAACCCTACGCTCCTGAGCTCTTCTTCTTCTTCTTCTTCCTCATGTTCCCGCGCTATGACCTCTTTGAACACCGAGCATTCCCCACGCTCCCACGTTCATTCTTCTTTGATTAGTTCGACACCCACGACCGTCTTCTTCTTTCTTTTCGTATACCCACATACTTTCTTCTTCCTCCCGTTTTGATTTCGATATGGGTTCAAAGGACGCGGATGATAGCTTTGAAGAGCTACTCTCATATGATGATGATTTAGAGTTCACCCAACTCACTCGGATAGAATCACAACCCCCTGTACAGGTAAATGAGTTTTTTTTTTATTCTATTTGTATTCATTTTCATTATATATTATTTTTCATTATATAAATTTTCATTCAATTTGTGATCATTTTCATTTTATTATTATTTATTCTATAATAATATAATTTTCATTATATTATTTTTCATTCGAAATAAACTTAGGGTTTGCTAGTGGTAGTAGACTTATTTTAGATTTTATTTACATTATTTTTTATTATATTATTTTTCATTATATTTGTATTCATTCTAATTTTATTATTTTTTATTTTATTTATATTAATTTTCATTATATAATTTCTCATTCTAAGTAAATTTAGGGTTTTGTAAAAGGATTATTTTTCAATCTATTTACATTATTTTTTATTCTATTTATATTAGTTTTCATTATATAATTTTTTAATCTAATTAAACTTAGGGTTTCTATGCATTAATGAAAATTGATTTGGTAGGTTCCATTTCATTTCTATATCAAATTTATTTATGAAAGAGTAATATGTGTTTTTTATTTTTGGCGGATTGACTTTAATTCAAAATGAATTGGCTTTGGTTAAAAAATAATTGTTATTGAATCTTTGAGCATTTCGAAGTAAGTTACGACTTACAAGAGAGTATAAGTTCGTTCATTTCAATAGTGATTATGTTTTAAACGTTATGTTATTATGTTCAGGTGGACGATATGCAATCACATAACACAAACTTTACTCTCCTTATGACTACAAATCAGCTCTTTAGTACCCGCGAGGAAATGATAGAGTAGGTTCGCAATGTCGCAAATAAAGTGGGAACTGTGCTTTCTATTATCGACGGCTATATAGCGGCGATATCGAGATGATTGTGCAGCGGGATGACCATCTTAGTTCGCATAACGATCTAAGAACTTCAACTCTTCCAATGATAATGAGAAAGTTGTGGCCAAAAATTATTCGGTCATTGACCTGGATTGATCGCACTCCCCAAGAATTTGATAGATTTTTTAGTTAGGGGTAGGGTATATAAATATAAATGATGAAAATATTATGATTATGCTAGCATCTTTTTGTGTAACTGATATGAATACAGATATTATGAAATAATACATAATTGAATACAAAAGATTTTTTTTTTGTTAAAGTGTATATTTTGTTGAAGTGTATTTATGCTCATAACAGTTGGAATTAATCATTCTAACATTCATATGCTTCATTTAAGAAATCGACATATTCAACTTTGTATGTCATCTGCACCAAATGAAACATGGGATCCCTTGATACCATATAATATGGATACTTACTGAATGATTTTAATGTTTAGAAATAAAGGAGCTTTTGAAGAGATTGATCAATTGGCCATGAATTCTACTAAGGACCTCCTCAACGGAGATATAAAGTAATCAATCATTTATTGTTTATAAAGATAATTAATACTCTACTAAGTAAGAACTCTACTTGTCGTGCATAAAATTTTAAATTATTCAAATAAACCCTATAGAAAATATATGGGTTGTGATTGAATATAACAAAAAAAAATAAGTGCAAAAAAAAAAAATTGTTCTGTAAGTCTGACGGTGGGCATACTATAAGGTTTGTTGACAAGGAGGGGGGGGGGGGGGGCTGCTTCCTTAAAGGTAAGAAATTCCTTTAGACTATGAGATTTTTTGTAGACATTATAAATTGTCATTTACGTAATAATAATTATAGTCACCAAGTGAGTGCCCATGATGACATGAGAAATTGGCCTTGGCACATATTATAAAAGAAAGATTTGACGATGGGAGGCTTGTGTCATGTATCTACCTGGTATGATTTTAAGTCTTCTCGACAAAAATAGACTTAGGGCTATCAAATCGAGCAACTAGAAAAATAATAATATAATTATATTTTGATGGCATTTTGTTTAGTGCCACTTTCCGAATATATGATTCCAAAACTCAAGTTAGAGGGACATTACAACAAAACTATTTGACATTTAAAGTGCATGCAAATAAGTGTAAGTAATAGAAGAGTTGGTTATTTTTCTAGGTGAATGAGAAGGTGCCAAACAAAACAATACACTTCCAAAAATAAGTTTAATTAACTTACTCAATTCTCTACCATGGTCTAATTTTGATCTTTTAGAGTCACAAGAACTCCGATCATTTAGAGTTGTTGTGTTTGCACACCAAACATCATCTGAAATGGTGTCTACCACGCTGAACGTCATAAAATAGAGCCTCCACAGAGACGACCTTGTCGAAACTCTTTGGTCAATCACATTTACATGGATCGTTGTCTCATTGAGATGAATGATCTAGAGCTTGCAAAACCTTTCAAAAGCACAATCTCCAAGATTTGTATCTTCTCTAAACAGATGGCACACGACCCAGGACCATCCACCATTTCACTAGTCAAGGAAATCCCTTATTGTGCGTAATCTCCAAACTCGGCCATGTAGTGCATCTCGTTTCGTCATCCTGAATTTTATTGCTTCCTTCATCTTTTTTATGTCGATCATTGTTACAAAATATTGGTTTAAAATTGTTGAAAAAATTGAAATATTGATCCGAAATAATACATGGAACCGATCCGAGGCACGAGAAATATCGTTGTCTTTAAACCAATATTTGCCCCCACCACTTCGACAAAGTGGTCGCCAACAGGTTGCCAGCAAACTCGTTTCAGGATACAACGAACCGACTGTGTATTCTTGTAAAAGATTTGGCGAATCCGATCACGCTATCCGAACACCAAATATTGCAAGAACACTGATAAAGACCTTTAAAGACATAACAAAAGAGAAGAAATAAGACTCTATTGTGGTGTATAAAATAATGATTTTAGATTCCTTAAATATAAATCAAGTGGTGTGTTAATGCACATTTTCCTATGAAAATGTGCTATATGCATCCCTTCGGAAAAGACACACCACTTTGGAAAGACACTTCTTTTGAGAAGATACAATTTTGAAAAGACATAATTTTGAAAAGACATACCTACTGGGAAAAGACAAGTTTAATAAACTTTTAAATATCTAACAATACATATATACATAGATACATACAAATATATATATATATATATATATATATATATATATATATATATATATATATGAAGTGGAGATGCTGGTTTAGCCACCTAGTGTTGAACCCTATGCAAGTGCCGTTTGGATGCCAAGTGGCACCCAAACGGGGGAGATATAGAAAATGATTGGGACATCGAGGCTGGTTTTGCAAATTTGGTAGAAGAATGTTCTTCAAACCTGATAATGGTTAGTGGTGAAGCCAACGAGCTAATGTGTTTTGAAGAAATTGCACGTTATACAAAAGGACCATCATTTCCAAAGTTTTGTTACGAGAAAAAATTCGGTGCCAAGACTTAGGGGGTCGGTGCTAAGGGGGACTGTTGAAAGTTAGCACCAAATTTGGTGCTTGTGGTTGGTACTAGACCACTTCGTAATAAGTGGATGTAAACCATATGATTACTGAACTTTAATATCAACCATCAAAATTAAGAACAACCGTTGTTATTAGAGTGCATAGATCGGATGGTTCTAATATAGCCCTTCAATTGATGATATATCACTTTAACAACATGGATGTTCAAGATCATAAGTCAATAAATGATGTAAGATCATTTAAGCCCCATTTGGTGCTTAAATGACGGTCAGGAAAGTCAGTACCCTTTTAAAATCAGAGAACTTATCGTTGAACGTTTCCGATACGTCAGTGCTCAATGTTAAATTTGAATAAACAAGTCGCTTTTTTCCACGAGAAATTAAAATTTGAAAAAACTTCTCGGTTGATGGTTTCACAATAATTTGAAAGCTAAATAGACTTCTCGTTGGACGGTTCCACGATAAGCTGAAAGCTAAATACTCTTCTTGTTTGATGGTACCAGTTTCGTTAAAGCTGAATAAACTTCTCATTAAACGGTTCCACGATAACCTGAAAGCTGAAAATACTTCTCGTTGGACAGAAAGCTAAATAAACTTCCGGTTTGACAGTTCCACAATAAGTTGATTTCTCCTTGTTTAAATTTGAATAAACTTATCGCTGAACCGTCCAGCGATAAGTCGGTTTTGGAGAATCTCTTCAGCGCCAAGTCACGTTTTATAGAAAATTTTGTATTATTTGAAGGGTAACTTTGTCTTTTAATAACCTAATGCTAGACGATTCAGTGAGATATTAAGAAAAAGAGACAGGCCAATGTGTTTCTAAACTATAATCGGGAAGTATAAAATTTCAGAATAACTATTACAAAATGTTGAGCAAATTTGGGTGAACAGCGCTTGGAAGATACCGAGAGAGAGAGAGAGAGAGAGAGAGAGAGAGAGAGAAGAATGGTTGGAGGGTGGGTTATTGGCATTGCCCTCATAGACATCCTCTCCTTCTGGTGAGTGTCGAAACTTTGATGGAGTAAATTGGGGGTTCAGCCCTCAAGATCAAAAGATACAGGTGAGGGTCTCGAATCGTCGGAGAGAGAGAGAGAGAAAGAGAGAGAGACTACCCTCATAGAGCTCCTGCTCCTGCGGGTGAGGTTCAAATCTTTGATAGTGTAAATTGGGGGCTCGCTCAAAATCAGAAGAGCCAGAAGGAACAAACCCTAGTTATGGCTTTATTATTCAAGATAGTCAAATCGGTAAGAGAGGAACCTCAACTCCGCGCCTTTGAATTTCTCTTAGACGAAACAAAATCTGACTTTTCGATTATTTTTTTGTTAATAATGGACTTGATTTGGTTATCATCAATTTATTTATATATTTGGTATTTATCTCACGTGGTGATTGGAGAATTTTTGAAATTTCATTGTTGCACACTTGCATGTACTGTAAATTATGGTTTCCAATTAATAGTGACCAAATTTTCGACCTTTTGAAAAAGTAGCAAATAATTCACGATTTTTTTTAAATGACTAAATTATAGTTATTCGCTACTTTTTCAAAAACCACGAATTTCAGGAATTCTTGGTAAATTTTATGAATTATTCATGAATTTACCATTTTTTTTTCAAATACTCTCTTTTTGAAATTTTATAGTTATTAAATAATATATTTTATATCTTCTTTTTTTATTATTTCGAATTTTGACTGTTTTCCCGAAATGGATGAATTTTGCGGGGTTTTTTCCAAGCCGATTCATTCCCGAACCAACTTGGTCACTATGGTTTCGATAAGTTTCTTTATTGTTTTGTCCAAACTAATCTACGAGAAATTACAACAATTTTTTTGTAGCTGATTTGAAGCTTTTTTCAATTTTATTTAATATGTAGAGATGACATAAAAATCAATAAGTTGGCAAGAGAATGAAGCAAGTATCAAAATAGCAATTTCGTTTTCGGTTCCAGGCATGACCGAAACTGAAATTTTAGGTCAAAATTTTCACTGCCATACAGAAATTGACTGAAATTTCAAGGGTTGTTTTTGTTTCGATGTGGACTGAAACCGATATATTTTAGGAATTATTCGTGAATTTCCCAATTTTTTTTCAAATATTCTCTTTTTAAAATTTTATAGTTATTAAATAATTTGTTTTATGTCTTCTTTTTTTATTATTCCGAATTTTGACTGTTTTCCCAAAATGGATGAATTTTGTGGGATTTTTTCCAACCTGATTCATTCCCGAACCAACTTGGTCACTTGGCATTAAAATCTCTGCTAAACCCTAACGAATTATAATCTGTAATGGGTTCTTATAAGTTATAAGCCATGGTTATAGTTTATGAAAAGAACTTTTGTGCATCAAATGTGTTACTTATTGTGGCCTTACTTGTTGAATTTGGTATTATTGGTTTAGTTATTCACCAATGCAAAAACAAGAAGCTTATTTATAACAGTTATTTACTTATGTTATTATGTGAAAATTTTGGCACTTATTGTGGCCTTACTTGTGGAATTTGGTACACCCTGGGTTTAGTTATTCAAAAGTGCAATAAGAAGAAGCTTATTTATAACAGTTGTGTTACTTGTGTTAGAGTTTTAATTAAACAATCCACTTCTTCTCCATCAATATAAAAGAATATACTTCTCAAAAAAATATATATATATAAAAGAATATATATCCTGTGAAATTTTCTGTTTCTGGATGCAATGTTTCAAAATTTTGTGCCACAGTGACAAATTTCATTTTCAGTAATATTTCAGTAGAGGGTCATTTCTGTTCATTTCGGATAAATTGCTGGAAAAAGTCAAATAGGTTTCTAGAAAATTTGGGAGAGTATAAAAAAAATAAATAGAAATTATATTTAATATTTATATAAAAATTATTAATTAATTAAAATAAAATAAATATTCATTAATTTCGCTTTCGTAAAAATTTCGCTTGACCCCTATTTCGGTGAATTTTGATTGTCTCGCTTTAATGGTTTTCATTTCCCTTTATACCAGTCAATTGCATGGATGCATGCAGGTATTGGGACTGCATAAATGCGTTGTCAATTATTTAACCATATTTTATAGCATGGTTGAAGATGCAGTAGAAATATCAACAGATGAATCGTCTAAGTTTTAATATGCTAAACTTGCATAAAGCCCTCAAAAGTAAAGAAGCCTGAGAAGCCCTTAATAGAAGCCTAAGATTTACTTCAAAGGATTTCTAGTCGAAGCCAGGGTTGCTTGCAGTTTTGAGGTTGGGGAGTAAATGGGTCAGGTCGACCTGGACCCGGCCCGATTGGACCCGAACCGAACCCGATCAAATGGACCCAATTGAAAATTAGGTCTGGGTCAGGAACACATTGGAGGAGACAAGACTTGACCCATATTTTACTTGAACTGGGTCCGGGCCTTTGAATTTTAGACCCGGACCTGAACCTGACCCGATCGTTAATGGTTTGAGTCCAGGTCTACCTTGATCCAGACCCGGACCCGAAATGAGTCTAAGAATGTTTAGTTGGACCCGACACAGACCCCACCCGATTTCAATTGGGCTAGACTAGACCCATTCACACCCATATTTGGAGGTCTTTCTAAGGATCATTGGATTAAATGGCTCTGTAGTTGAGGTCAAACGTTATTAGTCTTGCTATAGAGATTTAATGGCCACTTACTTTAAATTAATGTTTTCTCTCTGACTCTGTTTTGTGAATGATTGCTTGATTGGACTAATTCATCCGATGATACCTCCAACCTCATAGGCCATAGCCTTATCTTATTTATTTGGCGTTGGCTTTCAAAGTTTCTCGTTTTTATTCAGGACTAAACTCTTTGTGATTCAGGAAAACTGTCATATCGTTTCTCACTAATTCCCTCTAGGTCTTTTAGGGTCTTCTATTCATCTATTTTTTTATCCTTTGTACATGGGCTGTTTCCAGTATCAGATGAACATCTCTACATTAGCTCAAACAATATTATGTAATTTCGTCCTTTATAAGAGCCACCTCTAAATTACCCTCCCTTTTTTGGTAGAATTCTCTTAGTTATCAATCACTTTAAACTCCTCATATGTAGGGTCTCACGATGTGAAGCCCAGCTCCGGTACCCATTATGTATATTATACTTATATATTTATTTATAAGTTTAATTTTTAATAATAAGGTTACTAAAATACTATTATGAGTTATATCAAAATTAGACTTATAATTAACTTTAAAAAATATATGTAAAAAAAATTCAAAAGAGAAAAATATCCTGTAAACTGGCCTGGCTCAGCCCGGACTGCCTTAGGGCTAGGCTTGGGTTGAATACTTGTTGGCCTGCCCTAGGGCTGTCCCCTTGGCGTGTGACTCATTGACTGCCCTATAGGTAGGGGTGAAAATGGGCCAGGCCGGGTCAAATTTGAACTGTATCGTTAGCGGGCTTGATTTTACTTGGATGTAAATCCATGCCCAGGACCAACCCATTTATTATGAAGGCATAGAAACCAATGCTGTCAGGGTCAGCCCATTTATGATTAAACGTCTTGGGCCCTGCTGGCTTGGGCCAGATTTAAACCCAAACCCGCCAGCGAGGCCCAAGACCTTTAATCACATATGGGCTGACCCTGCCAGCATTGGTTTCCTGTCAAGCTAAATCTCTAGCCCAGACTCTGGTAGACCGGCCAAATGACTGACTGACTTCGCACTTATTTATTTATTTTATTATTTTGAGATGGCCATTCGAACCTACTCCCTCACATTGGAGGGAGCATACCAACTGGGCTAATGCCTCTTTGGTATGATTAGAATGAATTTTTTTTTTTTTTTAATTTTAGTAAAAAAATTGATATATCAATGTACCTTATTTGCTCAAAAATAACTAAAATTAGTACAACCTTTAAGAGTTTACATTAGGGGTTACCCAGAATGTCTAAGGGGTTGTGGTAGGTAGTGCTCTCAATGGGTCGGGTTAGGGCCGGGTTTCTAATATTTTTAACCCAACTCTAATCTGAACTGTGATGTACTTAGCCCAATTCCGGCCCATAGCTGGCTGGGTCGGACTTAGGCTTTTTTCCAAGTTTTTTTTGGGCAATTTTTTTATAAAATTTGGTAAAAAAAAATTTCAAATCAATTTTCCACAAGAGAGAATTTGAGGGAGCAAGAGACTGACTTGCTTAGAGCTGGAACTTTAGATGGTAGAGATTGCGATTAAATGAAAACCCTATTTTAGGATTTCTATTTATGAAGCTAGTACCGATTAAGATTGCAAGGTACAAATCATTCAACTATTTAATCTCAAGGCATCTAAGTAAAATGCTCTCTCTCTCTCTCTCTCTCTCTCTCTCTCTCTATATATATATATATATATATAATTTTTATTTTTTATGATCTCGAGGTATCTAAGTAAAATGTAAACACTCGGCCAGGGTGCGGGCCGGGTGTTGGAACATTCAACCCAAGCCTACCCTTGGTACTGGGTCAAGTCTTGGCTTCCTAAAATATATCACTTTTTTCGGTGTGGACTAAAATCGAGCCTGGCCAGCCCATTGAGAGCCCTAGTGAGCCCTAGTGGTAGGTGTTGGATATTTTAAAGGTTTTAAAAAATAAGCTTTTGAAATTAGGATTTATCCCACATCGTGTAAACTCTTTTTTGGGTTTGGCTTATATTTCTTTGTCTTGGCTCAAGGCTTGTAGCCTTCACCCAGGGGGCACCGAATTTTGTAGCTTCCACCGCCATGCAACCCATCCAGACACACACGCAGCAGCAGCCAGCCGGGTCGGTCGGGTCGGGACGGGACGAGCACGCACGCCGCATACGTGTCGATGTACTTATGCGTGTAATGTGGCGTGGCGTCTGATAATTTAATTAAACTTTTGAATAAGTGTCTAACCGCCATTTAAATTTTAAAGCGGATATGTCTTATCCGAGCTTCGATTATATACTACGGATATGTCCGTTCAGTTACACCATTTTATCTATAAAAGGGCCCCAAGACCCTCATTTTATACTTGCATTTTTTTAATTTCTTTAAGCTTTCTCCTTCTCGTAGTTCCGCTTTAGTTTTTTTGTTACGATTGCGATCGATTCACCAAATCGATCCTACGGATAGCGGTTCATTATATCCTCGAACCGATTTGTAACCTATTGGTGACCACTAGATCATAGTGGTAGGGCAAATCTCGGTTTAAAGACAACGATATTTAACGTGCCTCGAATCGGATTAGCGTATATTTTAATTTCAATCTTTATCTTCTTCTGCAACCTGAACCTATTTTTCTAACAGTTTAAACCGAGATTTATGGCTCATATTCTGTCCTCCACTTCTGCTCTAGTGAATGATAAGAGTCATCCAGCGCTGCCTAACAACATCCACAAGTTAGACAATTTTGATGGTTCGAATTTCAAACGGTGGCAACAGAAATTGCATTTTCTGTTAACCACACTAAAAGTTGTATACGTTATTACAATTCCGTGTCCGACTATTACCGAATCATCCACCTCAAGGCCGTAAAAAGCAGAAATGGGACGATGACGACTACACTTGCAAAGGCTACATTTTGAATGCACTGTCGAATTCTTTGTTCGACGTCTACCGCTCTTACGATACT
Source organism: Chloranthus sessilifolius (assembly GCA_021018995.1). Taxonomy (NCBI): domain Eukaryota; kingdom Viridiplantae; phylum Streptophyta; class Magnoliopsida; order Chloranthales; family Chloranthaceae; genus Chloranthus; species Chloranthus sessilifolius. The sequence goes on from CM037584.1 coordinate 193,224,966, forward strand.
TCGAAGGAACTCTGAGATGCACTCGAGAAGAAATACAAAACTGAAGATGCAAGGTATAATTCTTATATTATCAGTCAATTTTTTAATTTTACGATGGTTGATGATAAATCTATTCTTAGCCAAGTTCATGATTTTCAAGTTATTATTAATTATATGGTTGCTAATGGTTCTCATTTCGATGAGGATTTTCTGGTTGGTGCGGTAATCGCCAAGTTGCCTCTATCATGGAAAGATTACCGAAAAATTCTTAAGCGTAATAATGAGAAGATTTCTATGGAAGATCTTCTCCTTCATTTACGTATTGAGGAAGAATCCCGAGTTAGGGACAAAACAGAAGATCACATTGATATGACATCAAAAGCACACTTGGTTGAGTCTAAGGTTGTTAGTGGACCGTCCAAGAAGAGGAAGAGAGGATATTCTCATTCTAAGGAGAATAAGAAATTCGCCAAGGAGAATAAGACCATGGTACCGAAGAATGGTGGTTGCTATCACTGTGGGAAACCCGGACATTTCAAACGGGATTGTCGCCTCTTCAAGAAGTTGAAGAATCAAGCGAATGCAGTGGAAGTGAAAAACAACTTCGTAGCCGTTCTTTCGGAAGTCAATCTGGTTGGTGACATCAATGAATGGTGGATCGACACTGGTGCCACAAAACATGTGTGTAATAATCGTGACATGTTTGTGACTTATGACAAAGCTGATGATGATCAAGATCTCTTTATGGGAAACTCATCTACGGCAAAGATCATAGGACGTGGAAAAGTGAAATTAAATTTCACATCCGGAAAAGTCGTTACACTCACTGATGTGCTCCATGTACCCGATATCCGTAAGAATCTTGTTTCGGGTGGTTTATTGATTAAACATGGTTTTAAACTTGTATTTGAATCAGATAAGTTTATCTTATCTAAAAATGGTGAATTTGTTGGAAAAGGATATGCCATAGGAGGCATGTTCAAACTCAATGTAGCTGATCCCTTCAATAAAATCTCATCTTCTTCTTACTTGGTCTCTGTTTCTAATTTATGGCATGATAGATTAGGACATATAAATTATAGGTCTATGAAATGTATGGGTAACTTAGATTTAATTCCAAAACATGAATCTTTTGCTAGTAATGCTTGTAGTATATGTGCTAAGACTAAAATTACTAGAAAACCTTTTCCTAGTGTTATTAGAAATTCATGTTTATTAGATTTAATACACAGTGATATTTGTGATTTAAATAATGTTCCTACTAGAGGAGGAAAACGATATTTTATTACTTTTATAGATGATTTTTCAAAATATACTCATATATATTTATTAAATACTAAAAATGAGGCTTTTGAAAAATTTAAGGTTTATAAAGCTTTAGTAGAAAATCAATTAAATAAAAGAATAAAAGTCATTAGATCTGATCGGGGTGGAGAATACATGTCAAATGAATTCTCCGATTTCTGTGAAATTCATGGAATTCGTCATGAGGTGACGGCTCCTTATACGCCACAACAAAACGGAGTTGCCGAGAGAAAAAATAGAACATTAGTAGAAATGACTAATGCATTATTAGTTAATGCTAATTCCGATAAAAATTTATGGGGTGAAGCTTTATTAACTGCTACTCATATTTTAAATAGAATTCCACATAAGAAAAGTTTAATTACACCTTATGAACTTTGGAAGAATCGAAAACCTAGTTTAGCCTATTTTAAAGTATGGGGGTGTAGGGCACTTGTTAGATTAGTAGATCCTAAAAGACCTAAGATAGGGATTAGATCTATTGAGTGTGCATTTATTGGCTATGCACAAAATAGTAAAGCTTATAGATTTCTAGTTATGGAATCTAATGATAACATCGATAAAAATACTATAATAGAATCTAGAGATGCTATATTCTATGAATCTAAGTTCACTACTCTAACTAATAAATTAAATATTAAAAGTAAATCTTATGAAGATGGAAAATCTTCTAAATCTAAAGAAGTTATTGAATCTTCAAGTGATGAAGAGGTCATCATTGAACCTCTAAAAGTCAACGATTTGAAACTAGTCTTTCAAAAGACTATTATATCTATTTGATTGAAGGAAATAGGACCAAAAGTACTAAGAAACATTTGTGTCTAAATGTGAGCGATGATCCTATCACTTTTAACGTAATGAAATCTAGAGATAATGCTTTTTGGAAATAAGCTATCAATGATGAAATTGATTCAATAATGGGAAACAAAACATGGAAATTAGTAGACTTACCAGAAAGATCTAAACCCATAGGATGTAGATGGATATTTAAAAGAAAACTTAGAAACAGATGGAACTATAGAAAATTTAAGGCACGATTGGTTGCCAAAGGATATAGACAAAAGGAAGGTGTTGATTATTTTGACACCTACGCACCCGTTGCTAGAATTTCGACTATAAGACTTCTAATTGCCTTAGCTTCTATACATAAGTTACAAATCCATCAAATGGATGTTAAAACCGCTTTTTTAAATGGTGATTTAAAAGAAGAGGTCTATATGGAACAACCAGAAGGATTTGCTTTACGGACAAGAAAAGAAAAGTCATCACAACTTATTAAATCTCTATATGGGCTCAAACATGCACCAAAACAGAGGCATGAAAAGTTTGATAATACTATTACCAATTTTGGATTCAAAACTAATGAAGCCGACAAATGTATGTATTATAAATTTTCTCATAATAATGGTGTTATTATATGTCTTTATGTAGATGATTTACTTATTTTTGGAACTAATTTAGAAGTTATTTTACAAACTAAAACTTCTTAAGTTCATCTTTTAACATGAAAGACATGGGTCGTGATGTAATTTTGGGAATCAAAATTATAAGAAATGAAAATATATTAACTTTAATCTCATTATGTTGAAAAGATTTTGAAAAGATTTAATTATTTTGATTTGAAATCCAATACACCTTTAGATATTAATCTTAAATTGACTAAAATGATGGACGATGTATTAATTAGAATATGCAAGGGTTATTGGTAGCCTTATGTATGCAATGCATTGTACTACACACGGACATCGCATTTGGCATAAGTAAGTTAAGTAGATTTACAAGTAACCCTAGTTCTATTCATTGGAATGCTATTTCGCATGTTTTAGATATTTAAAGGGTACTATTAATTATGGTTTAAAATTTTACGGTTATCCTCACGTTTTAGAAGGATATAGCGATGCAAGTTGGATATCCGGTTCAAGAATCAAAGTCTACAAGTGGATGGATATTCACTTTTGGAGGTGTCAGATCTCATGGGGATCAAAGAAGGACTTGCATCACACATTCTACTATGGAATCGAATTCATTGCCTTAGCGGCAAGTGGAAAAGAAGCGAATGGTTACTGAAATTTACTACTATAAATTCCAATTATGATTAAACCATTGCCACCTATCTCTATACATTGTGATAGTGAAGCAACACTATCAAAGGCTTATAGTCAAACGTATAATGGAAAAAATAGACACATTGGTCTAAGACATAGCTATGTAAAACAATTATTTAGAGATGGAGTAATCTCAATTGGGGTCAGTCTCAGAAAACTCATGGATCCGCTTACTAAAAAGCCTTGGCGTAGATGGGATTAATAAAACTTCAATCGGGATGGGTTTAAAGCCATTAAACCTAAATACCACTTATGATGGGAACCCTACCTAATATTTGTTTAATCAATGTTTAGGTTCAAAGGAAAAACAAGTCGAACGTGGCATGAAGGACACTACATTGAGAAATATATCTCATATACATCCCAGGAAGGGTAGTGTTTCACCTGTAATGGATAAGGGAAGGTAGAGCATTGCTCTTAACAGTCCTATAACACTATGTGTTGAGATGTTACAGTTACAGGGACATCTCTTATAGGCCTGCCTATATAAGTGTGAAGGTGGAGCCGCTTTCAATGAGACTTGGCTTTATCTCATAAACACTTACGAAAACCAGGGTACTAGCATAGGGCCTAAATGTGCTAACCTTTTATTGAACACCAAAATATATGAAATATGTGTGTGAAATAATTCCGATTTGTCATATAAGATCGTTAGTTCAAGACTTAGTTTCACTAAAAATCTTGATAAATTTTGAATTATTTTCACTAAAGTGAAAATTCAAGTCTGTAAGACATTTTTATTTATGCACATTTTCTAGCGTTACTCTATTTCAAATCTTTAAAATAGTGGGGGATTGTTTATTTTTTTTAAGAAAAGTTTTTTTTTTATATTTTAAATCTTTAAAATAGTGGGGGATTGTTGGATATTTTAAAGGTTTTAAAAAATAAGCTTTTGAAATTAGGATTTGTCCCACATCGTGTAAATTCTTTTTTGGGTTTGGCTTATATTTCTTTGTCTTGGTTCAAGGCTTGTAGCCTTCACCCAAGGGGCACCGAATTTTGTAGCTTCCACCGCCATGCAACCCATCAGTCACACACACGCGCGCGCGCGCCGAGCCGAGCCGGTTCGGGTCGGGACGGGACGAGCACGCGCACGTGTCTAACCGCCCATTTAAATTTTAAACGGATATGTCTTATCCGACCGTTCAGTTATATGCTACGGATATGTCCGTTCGGTTACGGATATGTCCGTTCGGTTACACTCATTTTATCTATAAAAGGGCCCCAAGACCCCTCATTTTTATACACTGCATTTTTTCGCAAATTTTTTTAAGCTTTCTCCTTCTCAGAGTTCCGCTTTAGTTTTTTAGTGTTCTGGTTGCGTGATCAGATTCACCAAATCTGATCACACGGATACGCTGCCGGTTCGTTGTATCCTGGAACCGATTTGCCGGTAACCTATTGGTGACCACTAGATCATAGTGGTAGGGACAAATCTCGGTTTAAAGACAACGATATTTAACGTGCCTCGAATCGGATTAGCGTATATTTTAATTTCAATCTTTATCTTCTTCTGCAACCTGAACCTATTTTTCTAACAGTAGGTTCATTTATAACCATTGATCTCAATAATTCTATTACACCCCATGAGTTGGTACTAGGTACCAGACCTGCACACAGGTCTATCTCCTACGAAAATGTTAGAGATGCACAGATATTTATAAGTGTGCAAATCAATGAAAGTAAGCTTTTGACTTTTCACTGATTTGGCATTCATAAAATCCTGTGCATTTTCTTAAGGACTACATGTATTTGCCATTGGTACTTACACCCAATAAATTTAGCGTTAAAAAGAAGTTGAACAGAGAAGGGGCATCCATCTATAGATCTTTTAAATTGTCGGTGCCTTCCATCAATATATTTGAAATATTGTTGAATGATACCCCCCTCCCTCCCTCTCTCTCTCTCTCTCTCTCTCTCTATATATATATATATATATATATATATATATATATATATATATATATAAGTATAAGTCCGTCTAAGTCAAGGGTCAGATTTAAAAACCAATCAATAGACATTTCATCGACTATAAAAAATAAAAAAAAGAGTGCAAATAATGGATTACACTCCCATTTTAGTGAGGTGTGCACCACATAAAAATATAATTCCATCCACCATAAAACCAAGAGAAAATTGGTCTTCCACACAGAAAAAATGGTCAAGCCATTAAAGTGCAACATCTGAGTTGGTATCCAAATCCTAGAACATGTATTAGGTGCACAGTGCACTATATATGTCCAATGTTATTATGAGAAAATGGTAGCCTCTTTGACACACATTCAAGGGCCCTACCCCTCTAGAGGCTATAAAATGGTTCAAAATTTCGCCAGCAAAACCAAAACAACCCCTGAAATTATGATCAATTTTTGTATGACAGTGAAATTTTTGGCAGAAATTTTCAGTTTCGGTCCTATTTTGATCCTTGGGCTATAAAGCCATTAAATGGCCCAGTAGAGTTCATAAAGTTATGACAATTGTCACACCCTTCTCTTTCATTCCTATAGTAAAAGTGCCCGATCCCCTTCCAATATCGCGTCTAATACGTATCGTACCGGGGTCCTTATGGGCTAGGACAACATCCGAGGTGTTGAGGCATGTGTAGGGGAAGTGGGTTCAGTTGCGTGCAATTTAACAGGATGGCACCGGCGGTGGGGGAGGGGTTCACAGCATTTGAGGAGTTCTCGGGGAAGGAATTCGTCATCAGGATATGTCCTGTTAGTGGAGATGGGTGGTGAAGAGGGTGCATGAGTGGCCAACATGAGAGTAGACCGCCCCAGATTCTAATATCAGGGTGCATCCAAATGGGAGGGGATGGAGGGAGGTGGCAGCGATAAACTCAGGTAGGAGATTGGTCGTAATCGTAGGAACCGAAGAGGAGGCCGTGGCAGTGGCCATGGTTAGGGTCGTTACTATGATGGAAGATGAGGAAGAAGAAAAAATGAAGAAGGTGAGGAAATTGGAGGTGCCAAGGAAGAGGAAGTAGTAGAAGTATGTGAAATGCGAGCAAGCTCTCTCGGGTGCTTAGGAGACTCATGATTTTTTGTTGGTTGATGGGCCTTCAACCATTTACTTGGTTTTAGTTTTATTTGTCTTTTTAGTTAAATGGATTCACTATTTTTTACGATCCTAACTTCAGTTATATCTTTAGAGGTACGAAGGGCCCGAGTGTTTAGGCCCAAACTGAAGAGGCAATTCTGGCATCCATGCACGTCAAAATTGCGCCGATTTTAACATCCATACAATTCCTGGGGGCATTTCAACTTACAAATGCATTTGAAGCGAGGCGCTATATTTTTTTTATTTAGGAAAAACCTTAAAGATTGTATTGTATTCTTGCAAACTCATCAATAAAATTGTTCATATCGCCGCCTCGTGGACTTAGACAATCTTGTTGAACCACATAAATCACTACAAGAAATAAGATTATTAGTGGTGGCTAAAAATTGTCGCTATTAACAAAAAACTATCCTAATACCCTTACCGCTAATAATCTTAATAGCCTTTAATAATTTTTTTGTTAACAGTGGGTAATTTTTTACTTCAAAAAACTGCCCCTAATAGTCTTATTTTTTGTAGTGAATTTTTCTCTTGTATGAATTGAATTTGCTTCTCTCTCTCTCTCTTTGTTTTTTGGGATAATGTAGGGTAATTCCAAACTTATACTTGGACTAATCCCTTAGGGATGCCCTCACCCCCATCATGTAATAGGTATTTCATATTTTATACACCATACGGAGCATCTTATTATCGCAGAAAGGAGACGCTAACACTCGATCTCATGACTTATTAATAACAAACCAAAGTTCCATATCAACTGCCCCAATGCTCAATCCCATGACCTATTGGTTACTCTCTTTGCTTTGACTGTTTGAGAATCCATCATCTTGATCGTGGTCGCAACCTAGCCTATAAGCAAGTTTCTACCATGAGATTTGTGAGATCTTTTATTATTACAAAATCTAGGTAAATAGGTTTAGAACTTAACTTTTTTCCTCGGGATCCGTTAGGTCGATCAACTTTCTTTGTATTAAATGAGAAGAACTCTCCTATAAGAAAAAAAAAAATGAGAAGAGTTCTTCCTTGATTTTCGGGTTGAGTTTAATGAAAGAAAATTGCATATATCTAATATAAAATATATCAGTTTCACAACAAATTATTGGACTTTTTGAGTGAGTTACACTGCAGGTAGAGCCTGACAAGTCAAACTCGTCAGGAGGGTCCAAGCCTAACAATACTACAGGTGCCTTTTTTTAACTATTAAGATATTTATATCTAAGCCTTATATAAATTAGTCCTCCACCTTCCATTCTATGATCCAACGTGGTAAAATATTATCTTCTATTAGCTTTAGTAAATGCAATTTAACATAAGGTCAATTTCCTACATCTAACACAACAAGATCAATGACAAACCCTGTTTGTTATCCTGTTTGTTAGAATAGTCCCACATTGCCTGTGGGCTTTGGGCTATATATAATATAAGCACTTCTCACAAAACTAATTTGTAAGGTGAGAATTGTCCAAGAGATAAAAGAGCCCAAGAAGGGCCAACTCACAGCTAGCCTATGTGTGACAAATCCAACACACCCATCAGTGATTCTTCTAAGTCCATATGAGATATGATAAATTGAAAATAAAAAAAATATAAATTATTATTATTTTTTTTATATTCGTGAAGAAGGATAAATTATTATTAACACAAGTCCACTTGTATAATTTTTAAAGAAAAATTATAAACTCCATATGTTAAAATTACCTTTTCAAATATACATAGTATTTTATTATCTTTATTGTTTTATCATGGAGTAGTTGTGCCAAAATATACAAAACAAAAATACCCTCACTCCTCCGAGAAAATTACCAAAATGAAAATACCCTCAGTCCTTAGTCAAACAGTCTACTCTTTGCACAACTGCTCAAACTTGGAAGTTAGCACTGGTCCATATATTTTAAAAAGGGGTGCTACTAACCACCAAATAATGAATATACCCATCGAAGTAAGGCTGAAAATTGTTGACTGCTTTGAATTAGAGTGATGGAGATTTTTTTTCATTCCGAACTGTCACATAAATGATCTTCAGATCATAAAAATATCATCAGACGATCAGTTTTTTATTCCACGAGACACACATCCCAAAAATGTGACTCAAAGACCAAGGTGACACACATAATGTTCACAGGTCACATTTTATAATGTGTGTCACGTTGAATAAAAAAGTTACCGGCTGATAATATCCTCATAATCTCAAGATCAGTTGCGTAAAAAATTGAAATGAAAATAATCTTCATCATCCGTTTTAAAGCCAATGATTTTCAGTTGCACTTAATGGTAGATATTCAGTATTTGATGGGGTTAGTAGCACCCAACGTATCAAGTATTGGCCGATACTGATACGTATCGATTTTTCGATAAATCAATACCAGGTATCACTATCGGACGGATACAGATCTCTATCGCCCGATACTGATCGATATAAATAATATATATATATATATATATATATATATATATATATATATATATATATATATATATATATATATATATATATGGTTTTCATTTGTTTTTCAAAACAATACGTACTCGCTGATATCCTATCGGCAAGATCAATACATATCGGTCCAAATGGACTGATATCCGATACTGATGCTGCGTTTGATACGTTGATTAAACATGTTCAATATCAGTTGATCTTATTATATACTTGGACTGTTAGATCCTTAGATAGTTAGAGGTTTCATTTATTTAATTGAAAAATTACGGTCCTGCTGTAAATGGGATGAAGTTGTCGTTTAGCCACTTTTTTCTGGGTCAACTGCTACACTAGGGTGAGCTAGGAGTGCCCCCTCAGCCACGGCCTCCATTATAATACTTTTGGACTTACTCCGGACGTTCATTAATGAGGGCACATACCGAATTATTGAGGGCACCAACACTAAAAGTTATTACTGGCTTGAATGAAATGGTAGTAATTGTTATCGTCTTAATTTACTACTTAATGGATCTTAAGACCATGGGTGTACATATAGTGACCAAGTATAGGTATAAGAATATGATTCAAAAAATATTTATTAAAAAATAGATAAATTTGGGAAAAAAAGCTAAAAAATGTGAAAATTGAAAATATATTAATAATTATAAAAAAAAATTAAAAAATTATATCTTTTGACCAAACACGAGTTTTAGACGGAAAAAAAATGAGTTTAAAACAAAAGGAAATTTTTTCGAAAGAATATTTTTTAGGAGTTTTTTTCATTTTTTCCAAAAAGATCGAGTGCTTGGTTACTATGGGCTCTTAGGATCAGGTCATATTGATTCCAGGATTCCATGTGTCACACGTCCAAGAAAGTAACTTGAAAATCCCGTAACATGTAACACAATTAAATGTAATTTTTGTGTAAAGTGATGAGGTTACCATTTTCACACTTTTTCACAAGAATAATTAGAAATAAACAAATAAGACTAGAGGCACCTGCGTAGGTAAAAATATTTAGATGAAGGTATTTTGGCAAAGTTGAATTGATAAAATATACTTTTAGGGCATTTTAGTGAAATGATTAGAGGTAGTTTGGTAGGGTAAGAGATGATATGTACATCAGGGCTCTCAATGGGCAAGGGCCAGCTCAAATCTTGGTCCGCACCCAGCCTAAAAAAAGTGGCATATTTTATGAAGTCAACCCGGCCTGGTGCCTGGGCCAGGCTAAACATGTGGTAACCTAGAGTTCCAACACTTGGCCCGCACTCGACCTAGATACAAAAAATAAGACTATTAATTAGCGGCAACTTTTTGCTCCAAAAAAATGCCACTATTAATAAAAATACTATTAAGACTATTAACGGCAGTTTTTTTGTTAATAGTACAGTTTTTGGCTGTTGCTAATAGTCTTATTTTTTATAGTATATATATATAATTGGAGCTATGAGACCATCGTCGCGATCAAGGTTGACGGCAACAATATGAATGATATCACAGAGAGAGGATCATTACCATATATATGAATTATGAAATCAGTGATTAAAGTAAGAAAACAAACAAGTTATATAATTTTATCCTCAGTAAATCAAAACTCTGGTGAACCACAAACCTAAATTCAAAGTACTGTTCCAACTGAATCAGGTTACATTGGTTTTTCCAACAAAGCTGAAATATACATCTCCCCCAACTCTGGCCCTCTATCCAACTTCCTCCCCACAACCCATTTCCTCTTCTCCAACCCAACACTCTCTATCAATCGCACATAAACCTTCAACTGCTCTTCCACACAGAAAAAATGGTCAAGCCAAAACAACCCACCAGGCCTAAGCACCCTATACACATCAAACAATATGAAATGCAACATCTGAGTTGGTATCCAATTGCTCAGCACATGCATTGAGTGCACTATGTCCAATGTGCCATCAAAAAATGGTAGCCTTTGTGACACACTCACATATAAGGGCACTACCCCTCTAGAGGCTATAAAGCTATTAAATGGACCATTAAAGTTCATAGAGGTTGTGACAATTGTCACACCCTTCTCTTTCATACGTACCGCGAAAGTGCCCGATCCGCCACCGATATCAAGCCCGATACGTATCGTCCCGGGGTCCTTATGGGCTAAGACATCGTCCAAGGTGAAGTCGAGGTGGCCAGGGTGGAGCCACCTCGTGCGCTCACGACCGGCGAGATCGAAGCAGTCCTTGCAGTCGTCGAACCCCTTTTCATTTTTCCGGTTTATGAGACATGCATAGTTCTTGCATGTATAGGCAGTCCATATGAGGGAGGTGTCGGAAGGGGTGGACCATAGGCTGAGGGGGAGGGGGGTGGGTGGGGTGTAATTGGGGGGTGTAACGGGATGGCAGCGCCGCCGTGGGAGGGGCTCACAGCCTTTTAGGAGGAGTTTTTGGGCAAAGAGTTCGTCATCGGGGCATGTCCCATTGATGTCGTAGCTCATGTAGCGGCTGAGGTGGGTGGGGAAGAGGGTGCACGCATGGCCGACAGGAGAGTAGATTGCGTCGGAGTCTAAGTTGGGGGTGTAGCCAAATGGGAGGGGTTGTGGGGAGGTGGCGGCGATAAATTCAGGTGGGAGATCGTCGGGCGTAGTGGTAGGAACGAAAGACGGGGCTGTGGTCGTGGTCGAGGTCCTGGTAGTTATTTTGAAGGGAGACGGGGAGGAAGAGAAAAGGAAGAAGGTGAGGAAATTGGAGGTGATGAGAAGGGAGAAGAAGAAGAAGTAGGTGAAGAGGGAGCGAGCTCGAGAGTGCTTAGGAGAATCCATGTCTTTGATTGTTTGATGAGCACTTGGGTTTAGTTAAATGTTATTTGGTGGTGGTGGACTTGGATTTTGATCATTTCTATAACGGAATTTGTGGGACATTTACTTTTTTTTTTTTTGCAAATTGGTTATAGAATTCTGTGTTAGATACCATTATTTACCGCCATAAAATTGTAACCTCAACTCATCTCTTTAGGTCAAAATACATTAATCGCTTTGAATCAAATGATAAAGATCATTTTTAGTCCAAACCTTCCATTGGATGGATCTTGAGATCATATTATAGGACGGCACAAATTTTTATTCTCCGCAGCACATCTCAAAAAGTGATTCTAAAATTTTCACAGTCGATATGCGTGTCTCGCAGAATCAAAACTTCATTGTCTACTACACTCATGATCTCAAGATTCATTGTGGGAAAGATTGGGATAAAAAATTGTCCCCATGTTAATTCAAAATGATCAATCCATTCTGGCTGAAGGAAATAAGGTGACATTTTCAGTTTCATGGGATGTAAATAACTGTACCCCTCCTATTATCTAGTTTAACGAATCGGGTCAGCTGTTTTTTCACTCTGGTGTACCTTGAACAGAGTGAAGTGTGGGTGCCAGAGGGTTTCATCCTTGATTTCTGTGAACAACATATTGAATGAGTAAATATTGCATATATATATATATATATAAAGTATATGGGTTTCTTGTTGAAGCCCCATTTAGCTTTTGAATTTATATTAGATACCATTCATATATAATTATCTTTTGATATAAGCTCCAAACTTTGTGATGAACAATCCCCCAAATAGAACATAAAATGAGTATTAATATCTACTGGTCATTGCTAGCCTAGTGGAAAATCCGACAATGGTCCAGTCCAATCAAGTTGAACCTTAAATTTTGAGTTCAGCCACATCTCCGGTCCTAGGAAATAAGAGAATCTTGATTACGCGTCATTCTATAAAAAGTAAAAATTATAAAAGTCAAGATCAAGAATCCCCATTTTTAAGGGCTCCAGATGTACCTTTGTAGTTTTGGATTGGGCATTTTACTAAATATTTATATATAAGTTATACAAAAATGAATCTTAAACCTTTCAGTCTACTATCCAACGTTTTCTAGATAGGAAATTTTTTTTCTTATTAGCTTTAACAAACAGAACGTGGTTACAAAGCTAATTTCTTACATCTAACACCACAACCACAAGATCAGTGATTGACTCGTTTTAATTTCGCATATGTATAATTTTTAGGGGAAATTATTATTGTTGTGGAGGAGTCGGAGAGTACACAGTTTAAGCTGTTTCACAAATCCACTGGTATAGCCACATGTTTCAAACTCTTTTTAAATATTATATTAATTATTATATTTTCCGTAATTATATATTAGTTATCATATTACTACTATATGTATTTGGATTAGTTGTGCAATTGAAAATGCCCTTTGGCACTTTAAAAAACTACCATGAGACCATATCCTTAGTCAAACAATAAAATAATAAAAAAATTAAAAAATTTTAAAAAATTAAAAATTAAAAATTTTTAAAAAAAACCTCATACCTCAAATACTAAAGAAACCGGTTCAAATTATGTCTTACGCGTGTCTAAAAAACAAAAAAATATATGACTTACGAGTCCGATTTCTTTAGTAATAGAGTTACTCAAAGTAGGTAATATTGTACTCAAATCACTTATGGAGATTGTGCCACGTGGAATGATCTTGGGCCTCATTTGATAGAGGTGGTGGCATGATCAAACGATCATAGGTAAAAAATATTGGATGAAAAAAAGAAGGATCTCTACCATCTAAGTCAAAGAGTCAAATGTTATCCAAAATTAACAGATATCATATAAATCCAACATATCAATAAATTTTAAGGCCCTTTGACCTTTGAATCGGAAGATAGAAATCTTTCAACTCAATTTTTGCAAAATAAATCACGAGATCATGAGTGGCAGATCAATAAGAACACATGATATTTTTTATGGTACACATACAAAAAAAGTGACTTGAGTACTAAGAGTATCCTGTGATGGGGTCAATACTTTTAGCAGTATTGGTGTCGGAATGGCACGTCATGTGGTGCGAGGAGGGCACGCGACATCGGGTAATAGGGGCCTTGCGACGTGATCATGTTACGGGCGCAAAACAGTCCCAAGAGAAGACGATGCAAGGAGTCATTGGCGTGATGGCTGGGGACATGACACTGTGTGCCACGAGTAGGAGGCGTGTTATTACGGTGTTATTACTTTGGTGCATGAGGGCAGAGGCATGTGGCCTTGCGACGTGTGCATGTATCCCTTATATACGATGCGACGGTGATTTGAGATACGCGAGGATCTACTGTGGCCACTAGACGCACGTTGGGTATGAAATGCGGTGCTCTGCATAAGAGAACGCGATGTGGTGCCAAGAGGGCACACGACATCCTGGTGCCGTGAGGCACATGATGTGGTGTCAAGAGGGCAGTAACATCCAAGTGCTATGAGGCACGCAATGCGGTGTCATGAGAGCACGCGGCATAGTGTCAGGTAAGCACGAGACATAGTCGCGACACGGACGCGATATGGTATCATGCGGGATTCGCGATACCGTGTCATGAAGGCACGTGACATGAGGCCATGAGGGCCTCGCGACGTAGACGCAATGCAGACGCGGCGCGGATGTGACATGGTCGCATGTGACACTAACGGGTGACCTCACAACGCGTGTTGGTGTGAAAGATGGCACTGTGTGCCACAGGCAGAGGTCTGTGTGTCATGGTGGTATGTCAAACCAATACATTTGAGGTTCCCCTACCGGTTGGCTCAAGTTGGTATTTAGACCATACTTAGGAAAAGGGAGCTATGGAGTTATTCTCCTACACATGGGGCTCTGCGTTGCTGGACGAGCACATGGGTTTCCTAGGTAAGGGGTGAGCCTAGGACGTTGTTGTGGCGATGTCATGTGTCACCCGAGGTGAGATTTTCATATAGCCCCGAGCCTTGCGTCGCGGTGCATATGAGTTAACAACTTCATGAAGGCATCAAAGGTTACATGGGACACAGTGGTGCAGGCTAGCTAAGGGCCTAATGCGGACGTGTGCTGATCATGTAGGCCACACGATGACATGCTTGGTTCAGCATGAGAAGTTGAATGCTACTGTCACGGGTGAGAAACTAGTGTAGTGCACAGGGTGAAGCTGGGTAGGCCAAGTGACACTGAGGTGCGTGCATGACTATCGCGAGGAGATACAATGCGCCGACATGGTTGGCCTCGAGAGAAGGCAACCGCGATCGAGAGTTTCTGTCCTTTAGACGGGTGGTATCAGAGTGATGGTTGGATAAGTTGGTCTTGTTGTGCGCTGCAGTGAGGCATTGCACGAGTGTGATAGTCAGTGTCAGGATGTGTCTCGTGACAGATGGTATCTGAGATAGGCTGACCTAACTTGGGAAGTTAGGTGCCACACGCGAGTACACGTCGAAAAGAGTGACTCTGTAATAGTTGGTGTCAAAGTCAGATCGTTCCAAATGGGACTACGTTGGCAAGCCAGAGTGATGAGGTGCGCTCTAATTTCGTTACAACAAGAGTTACTTGTGTGCAATTGAGTTACAAGTCTACTGTTGAAATGTGGTTAGGATGCACTCTGCTACATTGAGTTTCAGAGCTTGGTCGAACACAGAGAAAAGTTACTGTTGGGTTATGCTATTGCGAAAATCTGATGATGCTCAATGTTTGTTGGCCATGAGAGCCACACATTGAGGTAGCGGGTTGGTCCAAGAGGGATGAATGCTGGTGATGTTCCAACATGAGACGTTGGGTCACATTGGTGCTTAGAGCACCATTGTCATGGATGGCATGGAGCAAGTAGGGTGCTGCGTTCTCACTTCATATGGAAGCTGAGATTTTAGAATCGGTCACTGGTATATGACATGAGGGTCTAGACCACTGGTATGCAGTAGTATAAAGGACCAATATATTGCGATGGGTCAGGATTGAGGGTATAGTTAAGCGAGATATCGCGAGAACTGAATTGAGTTATGCTGAACCAGTGTAGGGGTCAGAAGCTCATTGCTTTGTTATGAGATGACAAGGCATAATGTCTGTAAGAGACAGATGGCTGAACGTATGATTTAGTGCATCTTCAGAGGAAGCACATGCGTAGGCTAGATGGGTACCTTCAGAGGAAGTGAGTCCCAGGTGATCGTTGATGTCTTTGGTCTACGAGAAGGACTAAAGACAATTTCTGAGCACGGCAGAGACAGCGTGGTCAGAATATTGAAGTGAAACAATTCAAGGTAATGGTGTTATGTTTCATGGTGAAGAGGTCAATGTTTGAGGTACCAAAGCATGACAACCGCTAGAAATTGAAGGTATTGGTTGTGCTCGTTAGGACACTAGAAGTATACACTAAGGCAACGAATTGGGTCGTAAATCGAGTTGTAGGAAGCAATTCGAGTCACATTATGGGTGAAGACCGAAGTCAAGGTACTATAGTGTGAGAAGCGTGGAGTTTCGTTGATTGAGCAAGATGCTCGTGGCAGGCTCTTGGGTGAAGGAACCGAGGTGTTGAGGTACTAGAGCGCTGCAAGATAATTGAGGGCTTGCAGTGGTGATCAAGTCTAATGATTTGAGAAAATTGAGTTCCTTTGGTTGCTACAGTTGAAAAACTTGGGCAGCGTTGCGAGCTACAATAGTGAGAAGCATGGTGGTTCGTTGGAATGAGCGTGGTCGCTCATTGGCAGGCTCATGGGTGAAGACAAAATGTTGAGAAACCATAGAGTTGCGATGCACAAAGAGTTGCGTAGACTTGGAGCCAGTGATGTGAACATCAAAGGCACGAGTTGACTTGATTTTGATAGTTGATTCAAGCGGTAACAAGAATGATGTTAATGATCAGGTTGCTTCTGATTATATGAGGAATTGGTATCTAAAGATACATGGGTGAAATATTGACCGAACCAAGTTAACTAGAACACTACGTGAGGTGAAGACACAGAAAATGATGGTTAAGGCGCTATGTCGTGGAATGAGGCGAAGACCTATTACGCCATAGAGGATGCATTTAGCTCGTCGCGATGAACTGATATGATTGTGTCTAGGTGAAGACAATGGATAGTAGTCGAGATGTTGGTACAAATACAATTTGATGAGTGTTGTTTGTCTTTAGATTGGTGTGAGAATGTCTTGCTGAAGACTAAAATTGTGTCGAGGAACTGACGTATGAGTTCAAGTGTTGACGAGGACGTCGACACACTGAGTGGGGGAGAATGTGACGGGGTCACGCCCCTGTTGCATTGAGATGTACATCGATCAACTAGCAGGCAGGTGGCAGGACCTTGTAATTAGGTTGAATCGAAGGCAAGCTTGAAAAACAGAGTTCTGGAAGTATGACCGAGGTACTAAGATATTTCAAAAGCAAAACTTGCTAGGCGAACTCTTGGGTGAAGACACATAGTGTCAAGGTACTAGAGTGAGCTATAATCATTAATGCTCGGTGCAGAGCATAGTGATAAAGAGCGTGGTGCGGAGCCGCGCGGATGAGACCAATTTGATCTAGCGATGAGATGTTAAACCTTGAGACTAAGTATTTGTGGAGACTCTATATGGGGTAAAGATAGAACTCGAGGTACTGATGCAGGTATTGGTGTTAGCATGGGTGTTGAAACTGTCAGATTGGTGAAATTGGCGTAGTCATTCCCTTAAAATATTGCATCAACGAGGGCGTTGACCTTATAGAGTAGGGGAGGATGTGACGACGTCTTTACTGTATATGTCAACGAGAAGCCATGGGGGCCTTAGAGCTCGATTTTTAGCTAGCAGGAAGGCGGGCAGACCTTAGAGCTATCTGAGTGGCATGATCACTCCCTAGAGATATTGTGTCAACGAGGACGTTGACCTTATAGAGTAGGGGAGGATGTCATTGTGTTATTACTTTGGCACGTGAGCGCAGAGGCACGTGGCCTTGCGACAAGTGCATGTATCCCTTATATACGATACGATGGTGACTCGATATACGTGAGGATCTAGTGTGACGATTAGACACACGTGGGGCATGAAATGCGGTACTCCGCGTAGGGGTAAGTGATGTGGTGCCAAGAGGGCACGCGACATCCTGATGTCGTGAGGCACATGATGTAGTGTCAAGAGGGAACGCGACATTCAAGTGCTATGAGACGCGCTGTCACAGGGTAACTTTTTTTATGCCCGTGCGGCGCCTCGCTGCCTCTACAGCGAGGCCAACCTAACTTAGATACCAATTTTCTCACGAAGCATAACCTAACATTGGTTATCACGCTCGTGCAACATCTCGCTGTCGCGTACAGCGAGACCTCATATCCAACCATCACTCTAATACCACCCGCCTAGAGGACGGAAACTCCCGCGTTGTGGTTGCCTTCACTCGAGGTGAACCCATTCAATGCATCGTGTCTACTTGCGACACACATGCCAGCACCTCAGTACCACTTGGCCTGTCCAGTTTCACCCTGTGCAGTGCACTAGTTCCTCGCTTAAGATAAAGGCATGCCTCTCTTCATGCCATTCAAGCCAACCAACGTGTGTGGTCCACGCGACCAGCACACTTGGAGTAGCATGCAGCTCTTCATGCTCTCCAAACCAAGCATCGTGTGTGGTACGCACGACCAACACACCTCCACTCCAGACCCTCAGCTAGTGTGCGCCACTGCGTCCCACGTAGCCCTTGAGTGCCCCAGTGAGGTCACCGACCCATGTGCACCGCGACGCCGGTACGGGGCCACATGGTAACCTCACCCCAGGTGACACATGGCATCGCCGCAGCGCCGCATTACTGCAGCGATGTTCTAGGCCTACCCCTAACCTAGAAAGCACATGCGCTCATCCCGCAACGCAAGGCCCCATGTGTGGGAGAATAGCTCCACAACTCCCTTCCCCCTATATATGGTCCAAAGACCAACTTAGGCAAAGTAGCAAAAAACCCTCAAACCCCTTGGTTTGTCATACCACCATGCCACACGACCTCCTGCCCATGGCACACACCTGCAAAGGTGGTGTCTTGCCATTAATCATGGCACACGATCCTCTGACCGTGGCACCCAGTGCCATCCTTCAAGCCCACATGGCTTGCGAGGTCACGCATCAGCGTCCCTTGCGATCGTGTCGCGTCCGTGTCGTGTCGGCATCGCGACCACGTCACGAGGCCCTCATGGCCTCATGTCCAACATAGTACTGTGTCGCGACCATGTCGCGTCCGTGTCGCGACCATGTCGCAAGGCTCTCATAGCCTCATGTCGCGTGCTCTCATGACACCACATGGCGTACCCTCATGGCACCGCATCATGTCTAATTCGTGACTGTGTCTCGTGTCAACTCGACACCATATCAAGTCCGCCACTGCACCCGGATGCCGCGCGCCCTTGGCACCGCATCACGTGCCCTCTTGGCACCACATCGCTTACCATACAAGCTAGATGTCGCGTGTCCTCTTGACACCACATCGCGTGCCTTCATGGCACCGCCTCACGTTCTTCCTAGCACCTAGACGTCGCGTGCCCTCTTGGCACCACGTCGCGTGCCTTCATGGCACCGCCTAGCGTGCCTTATAGCACACAGACGTCGCGTGCCCCTACGCGGAGCACCGCATTTTATGCCTTATGGCACTCAGACGTCGCGTGCCCTCTTAACACTACGTCGCGTGCTCCACCGCAGAGCACCACATTCTAAGTCCTTCACGTGTCTAGCCACCATATTAGATCGCAGCTTAGTTCGGGTCACCGTCGCATCGTGCATCAGGGACTCGTGCACGCATCGCAGGGCCATGTGCCTCTGCGCCCACGCGCTACACGGCTAGCTTACAAGGTCCGCTTGCCTTCTTGCTAGCTAAGTGCCCAGTTCCAAGGTCGTCATACCTTCATGTTGGCGCAGAGATAAATGAGGTTGTCACAACGCGATGCGGGGTCATGAGAGCACGCAATATCCAAGTGCTATGAGGCGCGCGATGCGGGGTCATAAGGGCACATGATGTAGTGCCAGGTAGGCATGAGATATAGTCGCGACATGGATGCGACATGGTGTCATGCGAGGTTCCCATGACATAAGGCCATGAGAGCCTCGCGACGTGGTCGCGATGCGGACGCGACACGATCGCATGTGACGTTGATGCGTGACCTCACAAGGTGTGCTGGTGTGGAAGATGGCACTGTGTACCATGGGCAAAGGTCTGTGTGTCATGGTGGTATGTCAAACCAATACGTTTAAGGTTCTCCTACCGGTTGACTCAAATTTGTGTTTAGACCATACTTGGGAGAAGAGAGTTGTGGAGCTATTCTCCTACACATGAGGTCCTACGTTGCTAGATGAGCGCATGGGTTTCCTAGGTCAGGGGTGGGCCTAGGACATCACTGCGACAATGTCATGTGTCACCCGAGATGAGGTTGCCATATGGCCCTGAGCTATGCGTCGCAGTACATATGGGTTGACAACTTTATGAGGGCACTCAAGGGCTACATGAGACAAAGTGATATACGCTAACTGATGGTCTGATGCGGACGTATGTTAGTCGCGTGTACCACACACGATGGTAGGCTTCGTTCAGCATGAGGAGTTGCATGCTATTGTCACAGGCAAGGAACTGTTGAGCTAGTTAAGAGGTCAGGACCTTGTGACTGCAGAACCAGGTTGACCAGAAGGGGGTGACGTTGGGGAGCTAGTAGGAAGGTGTGGATCTAAGAACTAGATTAGAAGTTAAACTAGCGAAGAGGTGTCAAACCTCGGGGTTAGATAGTGGATGTCAGCATGGTAGAGTGTTGATACGAGCAGGCTGGGAGGAGTCGGCAAGGTCAGTTCACTGCGATAATGCGTCAACGAGGACATTGACATTATGGAGTGATGGAGGATGTAACGGGCTTGGTGCCGGGGTGACATGTCATGTGGTGTCAGGAGGGCACGCGACATGAGGCCATAGGGGCCTTGCGACGTGGTCACACTCAGGACGTGACACAAACACAAGGAAAGACGATGCGGGGAGTCATGGGCATGATGGCTAGGGACATGACACTGTGTGCTACAGGTAGGAGGCGTGTACCATGGGGATATGTCAAACCAATACGTTTGAGGTCCTCAAGTTATTTACCTATAGATGGTCTTTGAACCATCTATGTGGGAGAGGTGTTGGATGAATGTCTTCCACCACGCGGGGTCTTGCGTCGTCAGAGGGGGCGCAAGTGTCTCTTAGGCCTGAAAGGGTGGGCCTAGGACGTCGACGCAGCAATGTCGTGTGACACCCAAGGTGAGGTTGAAGTATGACCCAGGACTACGCGTCACAGTGCATACAGCTGGGCAACTTCACGAAGACACTTGAAGGTTGCGTGGGACTATGTAGAGCACGACAGCACGAGGATCCGATGCACAAGATTATAGGCTTGGTTCGGTATGTTGGTATGAGACGGTATGAAGCACGACATGCCATTACTGTTGCGAAGCGAGGTACTTGTGCAAGGCACGCGAGAGTGAAGCTTGAGTAGGCCAAGCGAGGCACAAATGTACAGGCGTGCATGTCGTAAGGGACGCGATGCATCGGGATGGTAGGCCTTGAAAAAAAGGTAATCATGATGGAGAGTTTCCGTCCTTTAAGCGGGTGGTATCAGAGCTGATTAAGAGTTTGGTTGGTTTCGTTGCATGCTGCAACGAGGCCCCGTGCGGGTTAATGGCTCGTCGAAGAGCGCCCCGGTGCGAGTTGGTATCAGAGACAAGCTTACCTAGCTTCAAAAATTAGGTGTCGCATGCGAGAGCACGTCTGAAGGAGTGACTCCGTGGCAGTCCGCACTCGAGTTGGGTACCTAATACTTTTCTTGCAATAAACCCTAAAAATTTTAAACTCTGAGGGTAGTCTTCAAGTGTGTACCCATCATGGGTGGACACGGAAGTCAACACATCTTTGTGACTGTGGACTGCTTATCCAACATGTGTTGAGTCCTTATCTATATCATTAGAAAAAAGGATTTTTATTATTTGCTCTGGCAAAGAGATGTTTTAAGTGATAAAATTGTTTTATGCTACTCTATTTTAAAGCAGATAAAATTTACGCTAATAGAGATCAGGTAAAGAGTAGCTTCTGCTCCTATAAGAGCTAACCCAAACACAGTCACATGGGGTTATTGTTTAGCAACCTTTTTTGGGTCAACTGCTTCGCTAGGATGCCCTAGGCTAGTATTAGGAGGGCCAATGAGGTAACCTATCAGGCACGGGGCCAATTATAAAATGGGATAATGGCTTTTGATGGACATTTAAAATGTTTTTCAAATGATAGCACACAGTTAAAATTTAATTTTTATGTTATACCATTCATCGTTGTATCATGAGGCTCACAACTCTGATTAATCTAAATTATCCAAGTAGGAATTAATTATTGGAATATATCTCCGCCCAAAGGAACTTACCTTATATGTGAATGTGAATTATCTGATTGATAAACTTTAATATTAGTCATTAAAATTTAAAACAACAGATTATATTATAATTGATAGTTTGGATGGTTTAAATCTCTTTAAAACATTATTTTGGACATCTTTATATGGGTCATCCACGTCTTAACCTTTGATGGTGTAAGATGATTTAAATACCATTTTGATTTTTAAATGATAGTAAGTAGAGTAGGGTCTATATAAAATTTATGGGCTAATCAGTGCGATTCATTAGTGTATATAAAAAAAAAAATTAAATAAATAATATATAAGCTCGTATTCATCTATGATGGGTTTACTTCTCAAAAACATGTCAAGTGGCTTATAAATGGAGCTGTCGTGACTTTATCAATAAATAGAGCAGTGGCAGTCTATTAATTTTTTTGAAAAAGGTAACCCTAGTCACGCCAACCGAATTACTGGGGATCCGACGGTAGAGATCATTTTTCATCCAAACGTTCACATGATAAATCTTGAGATTACGAGTGTACCGTCAGTCTGACAATTCTTTTTATTTTATGTGGCATACATCCCAAAATAATGTGATCAGAGAATCATGTTTGAATGTGATGTGTGCCATATAAAATAAAAGTTGATCATCTTATGGTTCGTCAATGATCCCAAGATTTATCGTGTGAAAGTCTAGGACGAAAGATGATCTCATCTAATTCATAGAAGTGAATGGTTTTGGGCTGTAAACGCTCTCAATAATACAGTATACGCAAATAGAGCTATCCTTCGAAAAAGTGCTCGACTCTCTTGACCATTATTTAAACACTAATATGGTGTTTAAATGATGTTACACTATTAATGATTTAAGCTTGGGTGATTCATACCGTCAAAGTGATAGATCATAAATTGAAAATAATAGGCCGAAAAATAGTGTTTTAGGGAGATTTAAACTATTTGATCTATAAACTTTAATATCAACCGTTATTCTCCGTTTTAAAGACGAGCATTAGAAATCAGTGGTGGAGCCACATTATCTTATGGGGGATCCCCATCTTAAAAGCCCTTTTAAGGAGAGAGTTTTTGGGCCTAATCAATCTTCATGAAGGACACCCCAAGCCCATCATCCAGCCAATAAGAACGCAACTAATAAACTTCTGGTTGGCTTTGGGATATTTTAAAAGTTTAATAGATTATTAAATGAAATATTTTCAATAAGAAATCTATGGTTACCGGTAAATAAATTTTGATCAGCTAATGTTTGTGCTACGCACATATTTTTCTCTCCTTAGCACTAACAAAACTCAACCCTAGACAAGTTTAACCCCTCATACTTACTCCCTTACTTTTTCTACTAAAAAACTTAAGCCAATTTTTTATTTTGGCTTTAAACTTTTAGATATTTTTCTATCAAGTGTATTTTTTTTCGTCTATGTTTCATTTCTTTTAGTTTTGAGTGTTATGGAGTGGATGGATAATTATTTTTTCTCATTTAATTAATCACAGTTAACTAAAATTTTCTTCTTCGTTGTTCAATAACTTGGCTGCAGCATAGTCACCAAATTCTATTGACTTTGTGTTAATCTTTTGCACGAAAGATCTTAAGATCATTGTCTTCAAATCAGACGACTTAGATGGTGTTTTAATATGACACAAATTCCCAAGTACCACTTTATATATATATATATAAAATATTTTATGAGTGAACGTAACAAAAATATTAATATCTAACGACTATTAAGGACCCCCATCTGAAACATGTTTCAGATCCACTTATAGGAATTTTTCTTAGGGCCGGATTATGTTTCAATGATAGATTGCTATTTAGACAATTTAGATTCATCACAAATGTTCATAACATGGAAAAATGAAAATCACACTTTAATGGTGTAAGATTAAAAGTCTGAATTTTAATGGTATAAAGATCATTTAAACACCATTATGGTCTTTTTTAAAGGCGCCAACTGCTTTAACCATGAAAGAAATGTTTTGTCGTTTCGATGTTCACTACCACAGATCATTTGATCATGGTCGTAGAATCATACCACACAATTGATGAAAAGGTGCCACGTATCATTGGGAAAATGACCCGTCCCAATTCTTTTATGAGCTCCATTGTAATACCTTAAAAGAATGATGGAAGGGGTGGAAGTTGGGTTCTCAATGGGCCGGTAGCCCACACTCGGCCCAAAAAAATAGTACTTTCAGATAACAGGTGGGCACAAACAGAGGTACACTAAGTACTATGATCTGTATAATGGCTGACAATAATTTGAAATTCTGCTCTAAGTAGAATGAGAGAATTAAAAGAAAAGAAATAAAATTCAATATATCCATACAGTCAAAATGGGCAAATACTAGGTAGCCCTTTGATTTTATTTCCTTTGAACTAGTTCTTGAAGCTTTTGTATTGCACATACAACCTCATATATACCTTGAGACGCCGAAAACATGAACGATAAGAAAGAAAAAAATAGACAAAATATTAACCTCACACCATCGATCCATGATCAGATGGTGTTGATACTAGGCCCCAGCTCCTGACTTCTATGATTGATGGACAAGTCCCATCACTGCCCTGGCTATCGATCTGAAGGCAATAAATAAAACATCAGTAATCGATTCAAACGTTAATCGATCGATTCTCAAGCAAGGGATCTCTACAAAAGGACCTAAAAGAGCACGGAGGATCTCCCGCACACTAGAACGAAGGGCCTGCGACAGCTATCGGAACCATTGAAGAAGAAGCTGTACTTAGTCCACGTGAAGGTGGTATTTTTTCTTTAAACATCGACTGACGTACCACCTGGCGTGCAGGTGTAGGCCCATCCCCACCATTATCTTGAGCGTCACAAGCATAATGTACGTCACGGCTGACAAGAGAAAGATCCATAATAACCTCCATGGAAACGGACCGTGGGGAAGGCGAGCAGCATATATTGGAGTTAGAACTCGGATAACCTGCACACCAAAGATGGTGTAACATTACCCTTCTAGAACCTGGGATATATATATATATATATATATATATATATATATATATATATATATATATATATATATAAAGAGGCCCGGGGATATGCGTCCCGGCGTAGAGATATCTCTACGTCAATTGATATGAGCGCGATACATTATATCCTTTTTGTGAAGTGATGGGTGGCATAGGGCCCACTTTACTCACTAAGGTTATACTTTTAAAAGTTAAATATCATTCCAGCCGCCATTTTTGACTTTTTTAAAGTCTCTTTTCTCGATTTTTTCAAAAAAGTGTCAGACTTACTTTTTCATATATATTTTACTCAAAAAAAGTGGCACCCGGTAGCGAAGTACTAGCACCTTGGGGAGCAAAGTGCCAACACCCCCTAAAACCAAGCGTCGGCGCCTCGTTTTAGAGGCGTTGCCTGCTTAGGGCGTCGGCCCAAAAAATAAAATAAAATTATCGAGCGCTAATGACCCTAAAACGGTCCGTTTCGTTTAGTGGCGAAAAAAAAAAATTCCGAAACACAGGCACTTCGTTCTATAAGGGCGTTGGTGCTTCCATAAAAATAAAATAAAATAAACTTTTAAAAAAAAATTAAATCGAAGCGCCGGCACCCCTAAACGCTTCTAAAACAAGGCGCCGATGCTTCTCTGTAGAGGTGCTAGCGCTTCGCTACCGGGCAGCGGGCGCTTATATTCTTTGAGTAAAATATACATGAAAAAATAAGTATGACACTTTCTTAGAAAAAGAGAGAAGAGAAAAAAGAAAGAGTTTAAAAAGACTTCTAAAAAACAAGAATGATGGCTGAAAAGGAATATAAATTTTAAAATATTTTAAAAGTTTAACTCTAGTTAATAAAATGGGCCCCATGCCACCCATCACTTCACAAAAGAGGTGCTACGTGTCGCGCCCATACCAATTGGCGTAGAGATATCTCTACGCCCGAGTACTTTTTCCCATTTTCCATATATATATATATATATATGGGATAATGGCTCCTGACCAACATTTAAACACCAAATTGTGTTTAAATGATCCTACACCACCAATAAAGTTAATAAAATGGGCCCCATGCCACCCATCACTTCACAAAAGAGGTGCTACGTGTCGCGCCCATATCAATTGGCGTAGAGATATCTCTACGCCCGAGTACTTTTTCCCATTTTCCATATATATATATATATATATGGGATAATGGCTCCTGACCAACATTTAAACACCAAATTGTGTTTAAATGATCCTACACCACCAATAAAATGTGACTTATTATCTCACACCATTGAAATGTGATTTATCATTGTGTCACGTGGCACACATCTATGACCAATCCAAATTGCCCAAGTGACAATCCATCGTTGGAACATGTACTAGCTAAAGGATCATGCTTCTAAGTCGATATAAACCATCCGATCAGTGAACTTAACATCAGCCATTAAAATTTAGAACAACCGTTGGTGTTAGAGTGCACAGATCGGATGGTTTGAATCTCCCAAAAAGAGTGATTTTTGGACCCAAAGCCCTTCAGTTGATGATAGATCAAATCACTTTGAAGGTATGGATTTCCAAGATCAACAGCCAATAAATGGTGTAATCGCTTAAACACCATTTGGGGTTTAAATATGTCGGTCAGAAGAGTCGGTCCCTATATATATATATATATATATATATATATATATATATATATATATATATATATATATATGTGTGTGTGTGTGTGTGTGTGTGTGTGTGTGTGTGGACAGCAGAACGCTACACTTAAGTGACATTTGGGTGCCACGTGACACCTAATCCAAAGATCAAATGTCGCAGCCACATGTGAAACGGCAATAAGGTCTATCCAAAAGAAGAAAAAAACTCATTATATAGCTTATCCACCATCCAAATTTTGCTCAAAGTTGGAAAATTTTAATGCACCAGTTAAGGGGATGGAGGTCAAACTTTGACCACAGGTTTGAAGGGAAAAAAATCATGAAAACAAGTTTCTCTTTTTTAAATCAAGTGGAATATGTCTAATCTACCCAAAACGAGTGTTTGTTTTGGGATCACATGTCACATGGCACGTGATCTACACGTGTGTGTGTAGCATTCAAACGTTACGCTTGAGCGTAAGGCTCGCTTAACCTATATATATCATAACTGATGCATGCACTCAGTTCTTTAAATAATCCTAACCCGTCCAGAAACCACCTCCTTTGGAAAAGTCAGTTATGGGTGTACATAAAAACCAACTAAGAGGAGGGTTAGGATCCTCCCAGCATTGTGGTTTTGGGGCTTATGGACCATTGCGAGAAGTCGCTCAATGAACATGTGTTCAGATTGTTGTTTCTAGGATGGCCACATCAATTTTCAGGTGCTAAGCAAAAAGCTACACAGGGGGCGATAACTTTTTCGGGCACAACTGAAGTCACTAAAACTCAGCCACCTCCTTGAAGGCAGATCCTGTGACATTCCCAGAAAAAGGATGGATAAAAGATGTGTGCAACAGGGTGACAGCTATCTTGGTATCACTTCATTTATTTGTGGTGGTCACCAAAAAAAATCTGTCAAGGGAATTCACTCATCCCTGGTTTTACTCCAGTTAACCTTATTTTAAGAGCTCACAACACTTAAGTAGAGATGCATACCACACATGCCGGTGCCAGAGGGACGAAAGTTAGGTCCGTCCGACTGTTCTCGGATTCGATCTTCAGAGTCTGAAAGGAGATGAAAACAAAATACATATGGTCAATGGAATAAAATAAAATTTCCTGTACTGAAGTAGATGTATTGGAAAATTACATAAAGGTTGCTTTGGAACAAATCTTGATCAGGAAGAAGAAACACTAGCAAGCATAATATTTTTGAAAATAAATATCGCACTTGTTCCTGAAGACAAATAATGCGCAAAATCATTAACTATTTTTAAAATTTTACGATCTGGATTCCTTATAGAACAGTCCAAATCTAAATTTTGCTAAAATCTGCCTCACCAATTGGAAAGAAAGAAATGACTGAATATTCTCACGTAAATGGTGTCAGTAATTCAGGATATATGGGCTAGCGTCCTTTTTTGGGTGGCAGTAACCAAATACTTGATGGTTTTATTATGGCAGAGTTCCAACAAGAACGGGTTTAATCTTATTGCAGGGAACTGTTAATTGCCTTCACTGCCTTTTGGTTTGGGTGTTATTCTGATTATGCTTTGGGGGCTGTTTGCAGGTCTTTGTTCCTCGCAAAGGTCCTGGTTTTCTTCGTATTTTTCTGCTTTTTTAATAATTTTTTTCCATAATTGATCCCCCCCCCCCTCCCCGCCCCCAAAAATAAAATAAAATAAACTAAAACCTGAATGAGCCATACGAATTTTTTTATATTTTATTCTATGACTTAAAGCTATAGAACTAAATATACATTGCTGACTGAATTAGGTGTTCAGTCATCTCCAGGTGATGAACCCTCCTTTAGCTAATGCATCAGCTGCGTCATTCCCAGCTCTCGTGATGCAGGAAAATTTGGTAATAAAGATTGAAATAAGCTCCCTAATTGCATCTAAAATCCCCAGCATCCTCTAATGGGGACATCTGATTCAAGCAGCCGCCCGTTACCTATCGAAGGCGAAAGAAGAATGTAAAAACATCCCGAAGAATTAATGCGTGCTTTAGTCGATTGATAGATCCCAAACATTTGATCGATTGATTGTGGACAGGGGTTCTGAAGAACTTATTCTTCTCAGTCGATCGAACGACCCTAAACATTCAATCGATCGATTGTGAACAGGTTCCTCGGGAGAATTTATTATTTATCAGTCGATCGATCGATTCTAAATAATTGATCAATCGAACGACCGCGAGATACATCCGTCAATGCACGGGATTTAGATTTTCTTTGACAAAACTTGTTATTTTAGTGTTTTAAGTTTTTAGGACTTTTTTATTTCGAGTTAGGGTTTGCTTTGCCTATTTAAAGGTTTGTAAAAACACTTTCATTCATTGATAGTTAATATATTATTCCTTTTGCAAAGTTTGAGAGTTTTTTATTAAGCTTTTTGTGCGGGTGTGATTCTCTCAACCAAAGAGAGATTCTTCGTCCCGCGTGCGGTTGGTGCAAGGCCAACTTTTCTCTCTAATCTATCTTCCTTGATCTACGAGTTGCGTAAGTATTTAAACCCTAACCTATCCATTTCATCATTAAATCCACTATTTGCTTTTGTTTTCGCACGGTATCGAAAGAACCCACTTATGAGTTCGTTTGAAGCCCTAAAACTGTCAGAGATCTAGTCGTTCACTAAGAACCCTAATCTTCTAGATTCGATAGGGAACGTATGCGAATGTAACACTAGTTCGGGCTAGAATTAAATTATTTAATTGAATTTTGTGCTATTTTCTGTGTTAAATTGTTAAGGATATTTGTCTTTTAATTGTCTATATTAATTTTCTAATAATCTCAGCCCTAGCATTTGCATTGTGTTAGTTTCCGCATCAGATTTGCTATCACAGCTTTGTCAATTTAGGGTTGTCGGTGTTCATATAGGTTCTAGGATTCATTTTGTTTTGTCTTGCATAGTAATGGATCCTATTAAGACAGAAGCCCTCATTAAGGAACTTGAGTCTAAGTTGACTACGAGTCAAGCCGATCTTCAAGCCCAAATGACTGATCACCACAATCAATTGCAAAACCAATTGCGTGATCAACAAGCCCGGCATGAGGCTTTGGTGACCCGTGTTGAAGAGATGAATGAGGTCATCACTGAGAATCATTATCGAGTCCACATTAATGACCGTAGGAGAGATGGTCCTCACTGGCGTAATATCCAAACCAATCGGGACAACAAAATCATGAAGTTCGTTAAAATTGACACTCCTACTTTTGATGAGAAAAGACAACCTAAAGTCCATCTCGAGTGGGTGACTGGCATGGAAAACAACTTCGAATGGTATGCCATGTCTGAGGAGCGTAAAGTCTGGTTCACTAAGGTCAAGCTTATGGGTCAAGCTAGGCTTTACTGGATAGGGATAAAGCGTCGTAGGCAATCTCAGGGTCTTCTTCCCATTTCCACCTGGGATGATATGAAGATCCAACTGAATGAGAAGTATGTTCCTCTTTCCTATGATGAACATCTTCTTGATCAGTGGCAATCACTACGCCAAGAGAATTCACCGATCATAGAGTGCATTGATAAGTTTGAAGACCTAATGTTTCAGACCAATGTGAATGAGTCGGAAAGAGTTACCTTATCCCGATTTCGGATGGGCATTCGCCAAGAACTATAAAGAGAACTCATTCCATACCCCATTACAGACCTAGTGAGTGTTTCTTTAGAGACGAAGAGTTAAAACGGTGCGTCAAGACCCCTCAAACCAAACGTTTCGATAATAGTGGGTCCGGTTATAGGTCTAACTATTCTGAGTCAAAACCCAACGTCAATACCCAGTCAGCTAGGTCTAACTCAGTTGCTACACTAATAACCAGAGTTGATAAGGGTAAAGGTCCAATGCTTGAAGGCCCCAAGAGTGGTGGTCAAAACAAGTGTTACAAGTGTCATGGCATCGGACATTTTGCAATAAAAATGTCCCTCTTGAAACTTGTTCATAGCCGAGGACCTTGAGAATGAGCGCGATGAGGGAGAAGAAGTTTACGAACCTGAATTGTTTCCTAGTGATGAGGAAGATCTTGCAAGGGAGCGGACTATGACTTGTCTTAGGAAAATCTCCTACCCCGTTGAGGAGGGTAATACCTCGCAGGCTTTTATGGTTAGATGTGCTCTAGCCCAATCTGAGAGTGATGATTGGTAGCGGGATAACATCTTTTATACCGTAGCTAAGTGTGGTGAGAAAGCCTGTCGAATCATAGTCAATAGTGGAAGTTGTACCAATGTTGTTTCTGAAATTACAATTTCTCGCTTAGGACTTGCACTCGTAGCTCACCCGTGACCCTATAAAATTGCTTGGGTCGATTCATCATCAATCCCTGTTTCACGAAGGTGTCAGGTTCCTATAAAATTCCGTTCGTATAAGGGCACCTTATGGTGCGTTGTTGTGCCTATGGATGTGTGGCATATCATCCTTGGGAGGCTGTGGTTGTATGATATAGAAGTTATATTGCTCGGGAGATTGAATGTGTGTTCTTTCATGGCCAACGGAAATAAAATAAAGATCAATCCTTTTACCTCCTAGAGCACCTACTGTGAAAACGAACAAATCAAATGATAAAGGCCTAATTGAGAGAGAGAGAGGACATCTAAGGCCGTTCACATCATTAGCTCTTTAGAGTTTGAACGAGGTGCTAAGACCGAGGTCATTGTCTATGTCCTTGTCACAATAGAATAGCCCAAAGAGTCTAGTGTTGAGTTTCCAAAGGAGGTTGGACCCATGATGAGAGAATTTCAGGATTCCTTCCCAAGGACCTTTCGGATGAATTACCACCTTTATGGGACATCCAACACGCCATTGACTTGGTTCCCAGATCTACTTTACCTAACTTGCCCCATTATCGCATGAATCCTTCCGAACATTCGGAGTTAAAAAGGCAAGTTGATGAACTTCTCTAGAAGGGATTCATTAAGGAAAGTATCGCATGAGTCCATGGGTTGTGTTGGAAGATGTGTGTTGACAACCGCGTCACTAATAACATCATGGTCAAGTATCGGTTCCCTATACCGAGACTGGACGACATATTGGGCATGATGGTCGGTGCCACTATATTTTCGAAGATCGATTTGAAGAGTAGATACCATCAAATCCGAGTTCGTCCCGGGGACGAATGGAAAGCTGCCTTTAAAATCAGTAATGGTTTATATGAGTGGTTTGTCACACCTTTTGGGCATTCAAATGCCCCGAGCACATTTATGCGAATTATGAGACAAGTGTTGAGGCCTTTCATAGGCAAGTTCCTTGTGGTTTATTTCAATGACATCCTTATTTATAGCCACGACAAGGAACAACACTTAAGCCACTTAAGGCAAGTTTGTATGACTCTCTGAGGAGAAAAGTTATACGCGAACCTAAAGAAGTGCACTTTCATGTCACAGAGCATTGTCTTCTTAGGGTTTGTCGTAACCTCTGAAGGAATGACTGCAGACCCAGAAAAGGTCAAGGCTATTGTGGAATGGCATGAACCTCAAAACATTCACAAAGTTCGCAGCTTCCATGTGTTAGCCACTTTTACAGGCGATTTATCTGTAACTTCAGTACGGTAACATCCCCTATCACCGATTGCATAAAAAATGGAGAGTTTAAATGGACACTTGTTGCTGCAAAAGCCTTTAAAGAGGTTAAGTCCCGAATGATTGAAGCTCCTGTCATGTGCCTTTCTGACTTTTCTAAGGTCTTTGAGGTAGCGTGTAACGCGTCAGGCGTAGGTATTGGGGGAGTGTTAAGCCAAGAGAGTCATCCGATATCTTATTTTAGTGAGAAGCTAAATAAGGCCCGACAGAAATATTCTACCTACGACAAAGAATTCTATGCAGTATTGGAAACACTATTTACTACCACAGGAATTTGTCTTGTTCTCTGATCATGAAGCCCTTAGATTTTTTAGTTCCCAAAAGAAGTTAAACCCGCGACATGCCAAATGAGTTGAGCAACTTCAAGGGTTCACCATTGTGCTGAAACATAGGGCTGGAGTAGAGAATCAAGCTGCTGACGCACTTAGTCGTAGAGTGGCAACGTTACACTCATTGAGTGTTGAGGTGACCGGGTTTGATCTTCTCGTAGATGGTTATTCCACATGTCCAGATTTTGGTGAAGAGTACACCTCACTTCTGAGTGGACAGTCTGTGAAAGAGAGTAAGTACACCCTATAGAATGGGTATTTGTTCCTGAAACACGCTTGTGTATTCCTCGTACTTCTCTACAAGATTTTCTTGTTTGAGAATTACACGTTGGAGGGGTTGTCAACCATTTTGGTCACAACAAGATTGTCGCATTGGTTGAAGACCGATTTTATTGGCTCAATCTTACCCGAGATGTAGTCAAAATCATCAACCAGTGTCGTGTTTGCCAACTGGCAAAACAGAGGAGGTAAAACACCGAATTATACACACCTTTACCTGTGCCGCACACCCCGTGGCAAGATCTTTCTATGGACTTTGTGTTAGGCCTTCCTAAGACCCTCTGCAAGCACGATTCAATGTTTGTCGTCATTGACCGTTTTTTGAAAATGACACATTTCATCGCGTGTTCGAATACCTCAGAAGCAAGTAACATTGCTACACTCTTCTTTAATGGGGTTGTTCGTCTGCACGGTTTGCCTAAAACCATAGTGTCTGATCGTGATATCAAGTTTGTCAGTTACTTTTGGAAGACACTGGCATAAAATGGGGACTAGACTTCAGTTTTCGTCAGCATATCACCCTCAAACAGATGGGAAAATCGAAGTTGTGAATTGGAGTTTAGGTAACTTGTTACAGTGTCTAGTAGGTGAGCATGTTAAGAGTTGGGATTCTATCTTACTTGTCGCGGAGTTTGCCTATAATAATTCGGTTAATAGAACCACTGGCATGAGTCCATTTCAAATTGTGCATGGCTATAAACCTAGGACGCCCATAGATCTAATCCTAATGTCTGTCCACCAAAGGTCGTCAGAGTCTGCATCTGCATTTGCACATCGCATTCATGAACTTCATGCTGAGATTAAAAGACAAATTAATGTAAACAATGAAAAATACCAAATTTCTGTAGATTCTCATAGAAGGTTCAAAGAGTTTCAAGAAAATGATTTTGTGCTGGTTCGGAATAGACCTGAGCGCTTCCCTCAAGGGATTGCTCAGAAGTTACAAGCTCGTGGTGTTGGACCCTATAAGATTGTGAAGCGTACCAGTCCTAACACTAACATCCTAGATTTACCGCCGGAATTGGGTATTAGCACAACTTTCAACGTGGAGGATCTCATTTCGTTCCATGGCTATTTCCATGTACCACACAGCCCGTTTGAACCTTCCACATCCGATGTTATCCCTATTCCTCCCCATCCCATTATCTCCACCCACACGACCATCTCGTGAGATCATTGAAGATATTTTAAAGGATCAGATTGCGCCAGCCAGCCAAGGGAGACTTCAGAAGTTCCTTGTCAAGTGGAAGAATAAAGTTGACTCGGAGAATACATGGATAACAAAGGAAGAATTTCAACAGATCGATCCGAATCTCTTCGAACTCTATCACAACCAATATTCATAGGGGATGAATCCTTCTAACCCGGGGAGAATTGATGGGGGCATCCAATTCCGATTCAAGTAGCCGCCCGTAACCTATCGAATGCGAAAGAAGAATGTGAAAACGCCCCAGAAGAATTAATGCGTGCTTTAGTTGATCGATCGATTATGGACAAGGATTCTAAAGAACTTATTCTTCTCATTCGATCGATTGATTGTGAGCAAGTTCCTCGAGCGAATTTATTATTTATCAGTCGATCGATCTATTCTAAGTAATCGATCGATCGATAAACCGCGAGATACGTCCGCCAATGCACGAGATTTTGATTTTCTTTAGCAAAACTTGTCATTTTAGTGTTTTAAGTTTTTAGGACTCTTTTATTTCGAGTTAGGGTTTGCTTTGCCTATTTAAAGGCCTTGTAAAAACACTTTTATTTATTGATGGTCAATATATTATTGTTTTTGCAAAGTTTGAGATTTTTTTATTAAGCTTTCTGTGAGGGTGTGATTCTCTCAATCAAAAAGCAATTCTTCGTCCCGCATGCGGTTTGGTGCGAGGCCAACTTTTCTTTCCTATCTATCTTCCTTGATCTACGAATTGAGTAAGTATTTAAACCCTAACATATCCATTTCATCATTAAATCTACTATTTGCCTTTGTTTTTGCACGGTATCGAAAGAACCCACTTGTGAGTTCGCTCAAAGGCTTAAAACTGTCGGAAATCTAGTCATTCGCTAAGAACCCTAATCTTCTAGATCCGATAGGGAACGTACGCGAAAGTAACACTAGTTCGTGCTAGAATTAAATCACTTAATTGAATCTTGTGCTCTTTTCCGTGTTAAAGTGTTAAAGATATTTGTCTTTCAATTCTCTAAATTAATCTTCTAATAATCTCAACCCTAGCATTTGCTTTGTGTAAGTTTCTGCATCATCGTCCAAGGAGCTTCAGTTGACTCTTCAATCCAAGATGAAACACTCTTCGACTGTCTTTTTAAGAGAGTGAGTCTACCGGCCAAGCAATATATAATAACTTCTCCAAGAAGCAATCTTTCCCTCCACCCTTTCGACAATCAAATCGCAAATCCATTTTAGGTGTTTAGCCACTACGTAATGGCATTCCTAAATAGGCATGTGGAAACTCCACCTTGAAACCTAAATTGAAAGCTAAGCCTTCAATAGTTTCAACTTTCAAGTTCCAACATTTCTATCAATACCCAAAACCAAGCTTTTGCCTGACTTAGATTTTAAGTCAGACATTGATTCGGAGCATCAAAGTACTTTTAGAACATCCTTTTACTGAAATATATCATCCACATATTAGACAAGGGACATCTTTAATAATCTAAGGTTCTAACTAGCCCAACTCACCGCCTTACTAAGAAACTATTAGCACCTCACTAATGCGATTAAAAAGGAAAGGGGGGCAACGGGTCACCATGTCAAAGACCCCTTGAGATTTTAAGAAGCCATATAGAATGCCACCCACAAGGACAAAACCAAGCTTAAGAAAAGAAAGGCAAAACCAATTTCTCTTGATAGATATTCAAGGAAAACTTAACTAACAAGATTGCTGGCTTTCTAGACGTCAAGCTTACAAACATACCTGGTTTCCCATCTTTAGCTCTAAACCCACACATTCTCCTCCAAAGTAAACTCTCGACCCTGCCTCCCAGCATGATATGTGGTGGCAAAGAAGACCTTCACGAAGAGGTGGTCTATTCCAACTCTCATCATTATATAGCTCTTGGAAAAAGGGAAAAATAAGTGTATACCTCTTTCAATGAATCCACCATATCTATATTCATCAATATGTCACCAATTCTATTTGATCTCCTTTGCTCATTTCCTACCGATGGAAATATTTCAGGTTTTTGACACTGATGCCGAATGCAGTTCACTCTGGGAACAATCGACAAATAAATTGAGCAATATAGTACCCGAAAGAACGAGAATATAGACATAGGAAAACAGGCATTTTCTTTAATAAAATTATGTAGTACAATATAGTCTGAAGGTAACAGGGCATAAGTCTTTAAATAATCCATCAAACAAAGCCAACGTTAACCTAGGTGTCTGATTCTAACTTAACTACTAATATATTTTCTTTCTGATCAATAACTTAACTGCTAATGTTTTCTTTCTGATCAATAACTTAACTACTAATATTTTCTTTCCGATCGATAACTTAACTACGAATATATTCAGTCAACAGTTTGGCAAAAACACTAATAGGAAGAGAGAAACGAGAGAAGAATCTCCTTTTTTTCTTGCAAACCAGCCAAAATAGGATGTTACATGCCCACACACACCCCTCCCTTCAACACCCAAAATAATAATAAAAGTAACTGAATAAAATAAAAAAATCTTTGGCATATCTAACTTAACCTTATTCTCCTGCCGTTCCTCTCTAACCGACCATGTTAAGAAATTGTATCTTTATTTCAACCCTAGATATTCTCCTTTCAGCCAATCAAATAATTATTCTAAATCCTATTTTTTTTCTTTTAAGCCAATCGCAATTTTTTTCTGATCAGTAACAAGAAATTCATTAAAAGAAACAAAGCAAAGTACAAGACAACAAGACCATACACATATAAAAGGGCAGCGGGCGTTTACCACAGAAACCTGATCTCACCCACTTAGACAGCCCAAGCCCGAATCCAGACCCAAGCTCCCCCCCGGTGCACTCCCTCTCTCCGTAACAGCCAACCAGACCCAATTTCTGACACCAAAGTCGTTGCAGATTTCATAATCACCTGAATCGGTCTTCTAATCCTCCAGAACACCCTATCGTTTCTTTCCAAGCAGATAGCCCAAATAACTAAGTGCACAGTAATACTGCAAAAATTTCCTTTGATGGCATCCAATTTCATACCCCCCCTCTCCCTCTCTCTTCTTTGATCTATCAGGTATCCACACTGTTCCAGAAAGATCCAAGCAATGTTAAAGGTATTGAGCACAGCTCCCCACACCTCTCTAGTGTAGCATCCGTGAATAAGGAGATGATTAATGGACTCCTTATCCTGCAAGCAAAGAGCACATCTATTTCTCCCCCCCCCCCCCCCAATCAGCTGATCCATGGTGAGAATCCTTCCCCAGGCTACACTCCAGCTGAAAAACTTAATTTTAGGTAGGATCTTCACTTTCCAAAGTTTGGTCCACATATGTCTAGAGAGAGAGGGGGGGGGGGCGTGCAAATGAACTTGTAAAAAGACCCCACCGAAAAGAGACCCTTGGTCCCATATCCGAAGATCTCTGTTGGCTATGTTTCTCCCAACTGAAATCAATAGGTCAAGGAGCTTAGCAAACTCCTCACACTCCTCATCCTTTACGTTTCTCCTAGTCTGGGTGTTCCATATCTCCTCACCATTATGCGAATCCACCATTTCCCCTATTTTAGCAGCAGAACTGACAGAAATATGGAACACTTTTGGAAATTTCTCCTTTAGAGGCCCGTTTCCAGTCCCTCTGTCCTCCCAGAACCTAATCCCGTCCCTGGAACCACAGCTGTATTTATACATTTGCTGAATTCAGAAGCAACTGATTTCACCCCTTTGTACCAACCTGAATCATTCCTTCCTTCCAGCATAAACCCCCATCCATTTTAATCCCTGCCATAATTATTTGGAAACCACCTGACACCACAGATTACTCTTCTCTCTATCATCACCCAATATCCAAAGCCATTTGCCCAACAGGGCTTTATTCATCTGCTCTAAATCTCATTATCCCCAACACTCCCTTTCCTTATTTAAACAGCACACCTCCCAACTAATAAGATGAAACATTTTGCCTTGACTCCCTCCCTCCCATAAAAAATCTCGAACAACTTTTTACAAGTTGTTTGATAACCTTACCTGGAGCTCTAAACATAGACATGGAGTAGATCGGAAGAGTGGCAAAGGTGGACTTTATAAGCGTAAGCCTGTCCCCATTACTAAGCATCTTACTCTTCCACGTTACGAGCCTCTTCTGGAACCTAGCAATGATCAGTTTCCACATAGGTGCCTTCAATTTAACGATTCCTAGAGGCAGCCCTACGTATGACACAGGCAACTTCTCACTCAGGCAGCCAATTCTGTCCACCAGAAATTCCATCCTTTCATTGTCGACCCTTTTGCCAGCCAATTTCGATTTATCTAAGTTCACTTTCTGACCCAACACTGCATCATACACCATAAGGATATCCCTAACAGCTTCCACCTCTTGATATGCCTTCCCACTAAAGATTATTGTATCAAAAACGTATTGAAGGTGGGTGACATTCGGACCAGTTCCTCCAATTTTGAAGCCCGAAAATACCCTAGGTCAGCACATCTCTAGAGCAGCCCATGCAGGGCTTCATCAACAATATTAAAAAGCATAGGGGATTGTCTACAGCCCCTTCTGCTTCTAAGGAAATTTTTTGGCGATCCATTGACTAGAAGAGAGAATCTAGCCGAGGCATAGCATTGCCTCATCTAGTTCCTCCATTTCCCCCCAAACCCCACTCTACTGAGCAGATACATAATAAACTCCAGTTAACTCTACACTACGATTTTTCCGTATCAAATTTAAAATTAGCTCGGGCTTTATATTCTTATACACGGAATCAACCACCTCATGTGCAGTTACCATAACATCAAGCATCTGTCATCCCGGAATAAAAGTCCCTTGAAGTCTCGAAATGGCATCCGCCATCACGCCTTTAAACGATTATCTAACACGTTAGCTATAAATTTATAAACGCACCCCAAGAGACTAATAGGCCTGAAATCCCTGACATCTTCAGCTCTTTTGGCCTTAGGAATCAGGGAAATAAGGTCGAATCATGCTTTTACTAACCTGCCCATTTTTCGAAAAATTCAGTGGAATATGCCATCTGCTCCTTTCT
The DNA here is from genome assembly GCA_021018995.1 of Chloranthus sessilifolius. Lineage (NCBI taxonomy): Eukaryota > Viridiplantae > Streptophyta > Magnoliopsida > Chloranthales > Chloranthaceae > Chloranthus > Chloranthus sessilifolius. The sequence goes on from CM037584.1 coordinate 193,263,956, forward strand.
TATCACCTCCAAAAAAACTTGAGAAAGCTTCATTGTAAAACCATTAGGATCAGGAGCTTTGTTCTTCCCACTAAACATAATTGCCTCCTTGACTTCATCTTCATCAAAAGGCCTCTCTAACCAGTTACATTGATGAGCGGAAATGCTTTTAAAATAAGGCCCATCAAGAACAGGTCAGTTCCGTACTTCATTTTTGTACAGAAACTAACAATTTTACTCCCTATCATCGACCCATCATTATACTGAATCCCATCCACTACAGGAGTGAATATAATTTCTCTTCCTTCTAAGCAAGGGGTTAGACCTTGGTGTGATGACAAGTTGTCTGCCCAAAGCGATTGTTCGTGGGTTCAAATCAGGAATCAGCTTCTTCAAAATGGGGCCTATCCCAAGTCCCGCTGAAAGCAGGAGCCTTGTGCACCGAGTATGACCTTACTACCATTAGCCACGGAGTGAAAAAATTTAGTGTTACCATATCCTGTCACCAGCCAATATGCTTTAGAATTTTTTACTCCAAATAGACTCTTCATCCATACATTTCTTATTGTAACACATCTTAATAGCAATTCTTATCTCTATATCCTCCCCATTCAAGGCAGAGTCTCTTCTAGCACGTCAAAGACCTAATCTCCAACAGAAGATATTCCTTCATCTTGTTGACGTTCCCATAAACTTCCAAGTTCCATTTCTTGCTAGTTGATTCTTTCTTTAAAGTTTTTCAACTTGGAAGACAATGGATCCATGGTCGTGCCAGAAATGCTCTCCTCATTCCACCATTTCTCCACCTTTACTTTTAAATCATCATCCGTCAGCCACACATTTTCAAACTGAAAAGGAGTGTGAACACTTGCAAATTCATCAACAAAATGGAGATATGGTCTGAAGTCGATCTCATGAGACCTTCCAAGACAGTGTTTGGGTTTGATTCTAACCATTCGCCAGAACAAAGAAACCTATCAAGCCGACAGAAAGTAGGTTCATCCTGCAATATATTTCCCCCTCCCCCATTCACCTCGAAATCTAACAGATCACAGTTACTGATGAAGTCCTCAAACTGCCTCATGCCTCTTATATCAACCCTCCCCCTCCCCTTTGTTTCGTATCAAAATTGATAACATTAAAATCTCCCCACACACACCAAGATTCATCCCATCTATTCGAAATGTCAGCCAGCTCAAACAAAAAGTCCACTCCATTATTATTGTAGTTGGGGCCATACACCCCAGTAAACACCCAAGTCCTACCATCTTCCTTATTTTTTAACTGAACTGAAACAGAAAATTCACTCACTTTTGAGTCAAGACTTTCATACATCTGATTTTTCTAGGCCACCAGAACCCCTCTTGAGGGACCCACTGATTCCAGACATTGCCAATCCCACATCCCCCCCCCCCCCCACCCTATCACATATCGACCTTTCGATTAGCCACCTCCTCCAATTTAGTTTCTTGCAATGTAATTATCTCAGGACTATAACCCCTCACCACATATTTAACCTTGATGCGTTTATCCAGGTCCCCAAGACCCCCGACATTCCAGGAAAAGATCTGCATAAAGAGACCAAAGAAGCCCAATTCTCAGCTGCAGACGAAGTAGGATTCTACTTCTCCCTTCTTCCTTGTTTGCTTAGTTTTGAAGTATGACATTCGCCATTATAATTTCGCAAACTCTCTTTCCTTTAATCTTAACACCTAACATCTTAACGGGGACACCACATACATGGACATTGGATTCGGACCGCATCGTTTCTACCGGCGTAGAAAGAAGCAGCGTAATGGAAGTCAAAGCTAGGTTAAGATGGAAATTCTGGAGAAAGAGGATGAGGAAGAACTGAAAGAACTGCAAAATTTCAAAGATTTGAAATTTCGATCGATTGAATGTCGACGGCGATTTTCATAAAAATATGAATTTTGTTCGATCGATTTTCAATTCGATCGATCGAAATTTAAAATCGATCGATCGAATTCCAATTTCGATCGATAGAAATCGTACCAAGTTATTTTAGTTGTTTTAGGAGTTGAGTTTCGAACTTTTGTTTCAAGGGTTTATTTGTCTTTATTTAATATTCGTTTTAGGGTTTCCTTTTATTGTAAGACCTCCTATATAAGGTCATTAAGTTAAACAATGTAGTTAGTTGATTGATTATTGAATGAGAGCTTTTGCTTTGTGAAGAGAGTCTTCTTCCCCGCGATGGATTTGGTGTGAAACCAAGGGAGTGATTCCCATATAGTTTCTTTATCTTTGTCATTGATTTGCGTGGCTTGCTTATATTTGTTATCTCTAAATCTCTGCGTGTTTCTCTAAACCATAGCCTAATTTCTTCGTTGTGATCCCCAAAACCCTTTTGAAATCCTTCATCAAACATAGCATACACCCTTCCTAAACCATAAACTGACCTGAAGGCCAAAAGCCTTTTACAAACCATCAATTCCTATCACCACCCAACTTGGAATTCATGAATCTACATGGACTGAAGACGAGCCCCTAAGCCTAGAAAAGCTAGAGTCCTATCTCTAGGCCGATCTCGCCTCGACTCTAAAAGTATTTGCGCATCGAACTGGACCCTACCTAGATCTCGTGTGATCTACCCATCAAAATTCTGTAAAACCCTAATGTATCAAAGATAATTTTGCGATTAAACTTGATTTAATTTTCATTAATTTCGGCAAAATCTGCATAAAATTCATATTCCGCATTTTAGGGTTGTCGTCCCGCGTCAATTTTGGTATCAGAGCCAGGTTTTTCTAGGCTAAGGCATCCTTGCTTGTCATATTTATTTTATTGCATTGTTTTCTTTTTGTGAGTCCATATTCCATTCCATAGTAGAACCCTAATAGACCCTGTGATCACCATGGCTTCGGATGAAATTCTTAATACTCTTAGAGCTATGCGAGAAGAATTGGGTGCGATTAATGCACGTCTGAATACCATTGAGCAAACCCAAACATCCCTAAGAGTTGGTAATGATAGATTACGTGATCGAATCAACCAACTGGAAGCGATGGGTGGGCTGGAAAATCAGCACCAAGAGCGTGAGTGTCCTTACTTTGAACGTAATAGTCGCCAACACAACCGGAACCGTAGGGATCATCGTAGAGATGACTATGACCCCGAAGTTCAACTCCTCAAGAACGTTCGAGTTGAGATTCCGACTTTCGATGGAAGAATAGACCCTACCGTCTTCCTCGATTGGCTTTCCGACATAGACCAACACTTTGATTGGTATGCCATGAATGATGACCGTTGCGTTAGACTCGCTAAAATAAAGTTGGTTGGTCAAGCTCGGCTTTTCTGGCTCAATGTTGAGCGCATTAGGGTGAACACGGGTTGTCCTCCCATTACCCGTTGGAACGACATGAAGGAACGACTTGCTGAGAAGTATGTTCCTTTATCATACCACCAACGCCTCCTCGACCAGTGGCAAAATTTACGCCAAGGTGGTATGCATGTGACCAATTACATTGCCAAATTCGAAGAGTTCATGATGAGGGCAAAAGTATCGGAAGACCCTCTCTAGATTCCACACCGGATTGCGACTTAATTTGCAAAAAGAGTTGATTTCTCACCCCGTAGAAACTCTTGAAAGATCCTATGCCGTTGTGCAAGATCTTGAACGGTACTTGAAAATTACGGCGGTGAAGAGAACCGAGCCACAATATAGTAACAAACCATCCGGTGAGGGACGATTCAATCCTCCTCCCAAACCTACACAATCCGCCCCTACCAATTCTAGGTTTGAAAAGGGAAAAGGTGTAGTCGGAGAATCCTCAAAGGTTAATTCTCAAGTAAAGTGTTATAAATGTCATGGGATGGGACACTTTGCCGCCCAATGCCCTACGAAAGAACCCCAAAGGAATCTCTTCATTGAGGGCAAGGAGGATGATGATGAGATAGTGGTTGAAGAAGTATTTGAACCGGTTAGCATACCCAATGATGAGGAGGGTGACGCTATTGGTCATGCTTTAGTTGTGAGGTGTGCCCTTGCACAACCTCAACGGGATGAAGAGGATGACTGGCGAAGGGAGAACATCTTCCACACCAACGCCAGATTTGGTAAAAAAAATTATAGGGTCATCATGAATAGCAGTAGTTGTACTAACATAATATCAACTCATGCAGTACGCCGCTTAGGGCTTACACCTGAAGCCCACCCAAGACCTTATAAAGTCGCATGGGTCAATTCTTCATCCATTCCCGTGTCGAAAAGGTGTCATGTACCGATTCAATTGGGTTCTTATTTGGACACCTTATGGTGTGATGTGGTGCCAATGGATGTGGGCCATATCATTTTGGGAAGGTCGTGGCTCTACGACATAGACGTAACTCTTTCTGGTCGATCATACATATGCACGTTCATGCATAAGGGCAAAAATATCACTTTACACCCTTTGCCTTCCAAAACACCATCGACCAACACCGTCGAAAAGAAGGGCGAGTCTTCTAAATCCATAAATATTGTGAGCCCTTCTGAGTTTGAGAAAACCTCGATAGAAGAGAGTGTGGTGTACGTAGTTGTCACCGTAGAGACTGCTCCCGAGTCGGTGAGCGAGTGTCCCAAGGAGGTTAAGTCGATTTTAAAAGAGTTTACGGATGTCTTCCCTGAAGACTTACCAAACGAACTCCCTCCCCTGCGTGATATCCAACACGTAATAGACTTGGTTCCCGGATCTACCTTACCGAAACCTGCCCCACTATAGATTGAATCCGGTTGAGCACATTGAGTTGACTCGACCTGTCATACTCACTCCTAAGAAAGATGGTACGTGGCGCATGTGTGTGGATAGCCGTGCAATTAATAAAATTACGGTTAAGTATCGGTTTCCCATACCAAGGCTCGATGATATGCTTGACATGATGGTTGGTGCCACTATCTTTTCAAAGATAGACCTTAAGAGTGGCTACCATCAAGTCTGCATCCGTCCCGGTGATGAGTGGAAAACCGCCTTTAAGACTAAAGATGGTCTTTATTAGTAGATGGTCATGCCATTCGGGCTTTCTAACGCCCCGAGTACTTTCATGCGACTCATGACCCAAGTGTTGAGGCCGTTTCTAGGCAAATTCCTTGTTGTTTATTTCGATGACATCTTGATCTATAGTCATGACAAGGATCAACACTTGAACCACCTTAGGCTGGTTTGTGAAACCCTCAAGGGCGAGAAGTTGTTTGCCAATCTTAAGAAATGTACCTTCATACAGCGTTCTATTGTTTTCTTGGGATTTATTATCTCGGCCAATGGAATGATCGCGGACCCCGAAAAGGTTAAAGCTATTGTGGAGTGGCCCGAGCCTAAGAACATACACGATGTCCGCAGCTTCCATGGCTTGGCTACTTTCTATCGTCGCTTCATCAGAAGCTTTAGCACCATTATGGCCCCAATTACTGATTACATGAAAAAGGGACTTTAAATGGGGCAAAGCGACGACAAAAGCCTTTGCTGAGATCAAACAACGAATGAGTAGTACACCCGTCATGCGATTGCCGGACTTCTCCAAAGTCTTTAAAGTCGCATGCAACGCATCGGGTGTAGGCATAGGAGTGCTTAGCCAAGAGGGTCACCCTGTGACCTATTTTAGAGAAAAATTTAACGAGGCGAAGCAAAAATACTCCACCTACGACAAGGAGTTCTTTGCGGTAGTCTGATCTCTTTGGTATTGGAAGCACTACCTTAGACCGCAGGAATTTGTATTGTTTTATGACCATGAAGCCTTACGCTTTCTTGCTTCACAGAAGAAGTTGAACCCAAGGCACGCGAAGTGGGTTGAGTACCTTCAAGGGTTCACATTCGTGTTAAAGCATAAGGTCGGTGCTGAAAATAAGGCCGCTGATGCACTTAGTCGGCGAGTAGTGATTTTGTGCACAATGAGCACCGAGGTCGTCGGGTTTAAAAAGTTAAAGGATGAGTACCCCGAGTACCCAGATTTTGGGGTTGAGTACACTGCTTTCCTTAGTAACCCGACCAGCAGACACTCCATGTACACCATCCAGGATGGGTACTTGTTTACAGGCAATCGCCTTTGCATCCCTTGCACTTCATTGCGTGACTTTCTCATTTGGGAGTTACATGCTGGAGGGATGGCCGGATATTTCGGGCATAATAAAACTGTTGCGCTCGTAGAGGATAGGTTCTTTTGGCCTAGCCTAATGAGAGATGTCGCCCAGGTCGTTAAGCATTGTCGTACTTGCTAAGTGTCAAAACAGACCAAACAAAATATCGGTTTGTACACCCCATTATCGGTGCCACACACACCGTGGCAAGACCTCTCAATGGATTTCGTGCTTTGACTTCCTAAGACCCCTAGGAAGCACGACTCCATCTATGTCGCAGTGGACCGATTTTTTAAAATGGCCCACTTCATTCCTTGTTCCAAAACCTCCGATGCATCTCATATTGCTAAACTATTTTTTGCAGGGGTAGTGCGTCTGTATGGGTTGCCCAAAACCATTGTGTCTGATAGGGATGTTAAATTTACGAGCTATTTTTGGAAGACCCTTTGGCACATGATGGGCACATTGCTCCAATTCTCTATAGCTTACCACCCTCAAACGGATGGCCAAACTGAAAGCACCAATAGGAGCCTTGGAAATCTCCTTCGTAGTCTTGTCGGTGATCATGTTAGGACCTGGGATACCATATTACCCACAGCTGAGTTCGCGTATAATAATTATATCAATCGGTCCATAGGCATGAGTCCTTTTGAGGTAGTGTATGGTCATAGGCCTAGGACCCCATTAGATTTGATCCCCATGTCTGCATCCCATAGAGTGTCAGAGTCTGCCGATGCATTTACACAACACATTCATAGCTTGCATGCCGAAATTAAACAGAAAATTAATTCAAACAACAATCAATATAAATTATCTGCAGATGCTCACAGGCGTTCTAAAGAATTTCACGTGGGTAATTATGTGATGGTCCGGGTTAGACCTGAGTGGTTCCCATCGGGATCCGCAAAGAAGCTCCAATCTCGAGGCGCTAGGCCTTTTAGAATTTTGGCTAAGAGTGGTCCTAATGCATATGTGCTTGAGCTTCCTTCGGGCACGGTGGTTAGTTCAATGTTCAATGTGGAGGACTTGGTTACATACTTGGGTTTCACTCCACCTCCTGAAAACCCACTCCAACCACCTCCTAGTCCCAGCCCCAATCCAACCTTGCAACCTATACCTCTTCCTTCCCCACGCAGACAGAGATCAAATGAGATAGAGGATATAATCAATGATCATGCCGTCTCTACACATGACGGGGGATTCCAGAAGTACTTGGTTAAATGGGTCGGCAAACCGGAGTCCGAAAACACTTGGATCCACGAAAATGAGTTCGCCGCTTGAACCCCGACCTGCTAGACATCTACCACGACCGTGTTTCATCGGTGATGAAACCTTTTTGGTCCAAGGGAATTGATGGGGACACCACATACATGGACATTGGATTCGGACCGCATCGTTTCTACCGGCGTAGAAAGAAGCAGCGTAATGAAAGTCAAAGCTAGGGAAAGATGGAAATTCTGGAGAAAGAGGATGAGGAAGAACTAAAAGAACTGCGAAATTTCAAAGATTTGAAATTTCGATCGATCGAATGTTGACGGCGATTTTCATAGAAATATGAATTTCGATCGATCGAAATTGTGCCGAGTTATTTTAGTTGTTTTAGGAGTTGAGTTTCGAACTTTTGTTTCAAGGGTTTATTTGTCTTTATTTAATATTCGTTTTAGGGTTTCCTTTTATTGTAAGACCTCCTATATAAGGTCATTAAGCTAAACAGTGTAGTTAGTTGATTGATTATTGAATGAGAGCTTTTGCTTTGTGAAGAGAGAGTCTTCTTCCCCGCGATGGGTTTGGTGTGAGACCAAGGGAGTGATTCCCATATATTTTCTTTATCTTTGTCATTGATTTGTGTGGCTTACTTATATTTGTTTTCTCTAAATCTCTGCGTGTTTCTCTAAACCATAGCCTAATTTCTTCCTTGTGATCCCCAAAACCCTAAACCCTTTTGAAACCCTTCATCAAACATAGCCTACACCCTTCCTAAACCATAAACCGACCTGAAGGCCAAAAGCCTTTTACAAACCATCAATTCCTTTCACCACCCAACTTGGAATTCATGAATCTACACGGACTGAAGACGAGCGCTTAAGCCTGGAAAAGCTAGAGTCCTATCTCCAGGCCGATCTCGCCTCGACTCTAAAAGTACTTGCGCATCGGATTGGACCTTACCTGGATCTCATGTGATCTACCCATCAAATTCTGCAAAACCCTAAAGGTATCAAAGATAATTTTGCGATCAAACTTGATTTAATTTCATTAACTTCGGCAAAATCTGCATAAAATTCATATTCCGCATTTTAGGGTCGTTGTCCCGCGTCACATCTGCCTCCCACTTTCCATTTCAATGGCCTCAGAAACAACCTTTAAAGCCTCATCAATGCTTGAGAAAGTCATCCCATGCACTTTCCGGAAGTCCATCATCTTATCTCACATTTCCTAACTTATTTTGCATAGAAGCGCTTCTCTGTTCGTTGACCCCCCATTACTATTGACCGACCCTTCGATACCATCATGATTAGGCCCTTCTATTGTCCCAGAGTTATGTTATTACCCAGTCTTCTTTCTCAGCTGCTCGGAGCTTCATGGAAAACCTCAATTAATGGCCATATGAGGGAATATACAAGGCCCCAAGCTGGAGCTAGTAAAGTTAATTTCATGTCTGCCCCAAACTTGAGCTGATTTATTGGAAAGGTTTGTAGAAATTGTCACCTCCATCCAGCATCTATGGATGTCATCCACATTCAACCTTTCCATAAGAACTCGAAGGAGCAGTAGAGTTACCTCAAAAGATCTGGTCATGTTGTTCCTTCCATAAGCATGACAATCTCTAGAAGATACAAACGCCAAGGAATATGAACTTTAATACGGAAGGGTGCCAAGTGCCAACCATAATTACCACAAAACTTGTCTTGGGTTTCTTGCCCCTCCTCCCGTGCAGAATTGTACTTGGTATGGATGTGAGACCTGCATCCTACATGGAAATCCCATTTCCCAACTTAATAAAGGATAACATTTCCTATTTTTCAGAACTTATTTCACAAGACTTGTTTCCAAACTTCCAAAATAATTTCCCAATATAAGAACTCAATTCCTCGAAAGTAGGAAACTTTTCCGAAATTGATTTTGAATAAAAAATTCATATCTAAAGTAAAGGGTTAATGAACATGTAACATATATGTAAATCTATTGATAGTCATTATTTATATTTAGAACTTTATCTGTAGATATAGTTTGTAAAACCTATACTTAATATAACCTAAACCATCATTTCTTTTTGTTCTAATTTGAGGAGATAGTTTTGGAAGAGGCCGGTGTTTAAGTGTCCTTAACAATATATAAAATTTTAGGGGCCATTGCTTGGTGTGATGGTAAAAGGCTTGGGCTGTCAAGCGTGAAAACGCGGGTTCAAGTCCGGAGCAGCCACTTTGTGTTTTAAAAGCCAGGGGTTAGGTCTGTATACAGTCCACCCCTACCAGCACCCCGAACGGAGGGGAACGGCACTGGGTAATGGCCTTTTTCAGTTTTGGAAGAGGCATGAAGAAAAACAAGAGACAAGAAAAAGAAAACTTTTTTAACTTCTATTTTATCAATTGGCCATGAAAATTCTCATATGGCAACCCTTTTAGAGCTACCAGAAGTGGCATAAAGAAACATTGTGCAGTTTCTCCTGGCTTTTTTATGCCAGCAAGTACTGATGGTTGTCCACAATGTAAAAAAAAAATAAATGCCGTGAGCCATGTATACTTAATATTATCCAAATATGTCACAATCTTGGTAAGTATTATGTAAGCCACATGTTTCCCTCACAAAATAATAGCTTAATAAAATTGTAAAAACTCCTTTAGGTATTGTGCACGCATCCTTACCTCCTTCTCATCGTTCAAAGTATGGTGCCAACTGATCTCGTCCTCACCCCACCCAAATCAAAATATCTAAAGAAATAGTGTCAAACTTTGAAACATTGAAATCTTCGCGTATACTGAAACTATAAATAGATTCATGGTTTTGGAGGTCCAATCTGAGAACAAGGAGGTGAGGTTGTTTTTAGTTAGTTTTTCTTGACCCTAGATAAGATATATCCCCAGTTAAGTTACACGCACTCCTATTTTGCCTTGGAGATTTAAGCCAACAATGACATTGATCAGATGGGAATTGGGCCCATGCCAATCCGGTATCAGTTGCAAACTTGCAATGAAAAAATTAATAAACTCCATGGAAAGCCTGCAAAATCAGGGAAAATCAGGGAAAGACTCTAGAATTTCCAAAGCTGATTAGATTTCTCCTACTTGGAGGGAGGCTAATTAACAAATGGATTAACTTGAAAAGGATGTCTCAGGTTTAACCATTACATATGTGGTGTGATGGAAACAAAACCTTCCACCCCTCTAGTAAAATCCTTTGAAGATGAACAGTAAGGTAAATTTTGTAATCAAATGTAGATCTAACTATTTGTATTTATACATTGAGGGTGAGACCATCACAAACCCAAGCTTACAATAGAGAAAAAGAAAGAAAAAAGGTTGCTCTTTTCGGGTCCTAAGATATTGCGATAGATACGAAAACCTTACTTTTTCCACTTGAGAAAATTTGAACACAGAACTAGACAGTCCAAGCGGACTTACAAACTCAAAGTGATCAAACAATTCTGCAGCTGGTTCGATGAAATTTCTACGGGAGCAATCAAGCAACAGATACTTGAAAATTGACTCTTATGAGCATTATTATCGAGCTGTGATTACCAGAGTTTGAGATTTGATAGGGGAAAAAATAATGTACACACAAAAAGTGGGAAACATATAGTAGTCCTATAATCAATATCGACTTGTGTGGCTCCCCTTTGTGGAACTATGATGAACTAACTACCCATTTATAGCATGAGTCCCAACCATAGTTTCCAGATTGAGAAATGTATTCAGGATACTTTGAATGCATTGGATTCACAAAATGTCCAATTATACAACATTTAATACTAGTTATTTGGATCCATACAAAATGAGGGAAGCGGGAAGCGAGAAACAGACATGAAGCAATTTCATGGTAACGAAGGTCTGACTAACACGCACTAGGGCAGATCATTTTGTCAACGAGACTGACCATTTTAGGGGTGTCAACAGGCTGGGGTCGGGCTCAGGCTCGGGCCAGAGATTCCTCTTATAAACAGGCCAGTCTCGGGTCAGAGATAAGGGAATTTCACAAAAGTGTATGCTCCGGACGGGCCCATTAATACCCCTAGATCACTTCTGTCAAAGAGTCAATGGCACTGTATAGTTAGCAATAGAGCATATTTCTATGAACATGGAGGGCTTTCTTTCTCAGAAATTTATAGTAATTAAAATATAACCATAAAGAAGAAAATAAGGTAAGAAGTCATAAACATAAAGATGGTTACCAGAATAGCAGCATACCTGTTTGCAGAGGTCTTCCAGAAACTCAGAATATGTAATGGGCTTCAGTTCATTAAACTTTGCAAGAAATGAATGCTTGATCACATCAATGAGTATTTCACAAATGTAAACCAGGAGGGCATTCTGAGGTGTTCAAACAAACGGCATAACCAATCAATATATTCGGTGCAAGATAAATGCCGATTTGGATATATCTTTTCTTGAAAAGAGACAAATTTCGGTAATTTTAACGTGCAAACTTACATAAAGAAAACTACCAAACCAGGGTCCCTCGGCCTCCAAAATATTTTGAGCTAGTACAAATATGAGAAATGCTGTGATGTGAAACCTCTCCACTGTGTCTGGTCACGAACAGTAGGCATGACAGGAATGTTGAAACCATTAAACAACGTTAAAGTTAAAAATTTTAAAAAAAGGGAGGGAGCGAGGAGTGGGGGGGGTTGTGTTACTTAATAAACTAAAGATCATAAAAGGTCTAATGCTTGAGAGTTTTAATATTTTTAAAGCTATTTACAGCATGTAACAGAAAAGACAACAACTGCAAATAACACTACCATGGTGTCTCGGTTTTTGCTTTGTTTTCTCTTTTATTGTTAGGGAGTCTTCAGTAATTCATCAAAAATTAAATACTGCAAATAACTCTTCCACCAAGTTTCTAATAGAAAATTGGTACTTCTAGGCTGGACATGTAAATATTAAAGATTTTGAAACCTAGAAATGATTATGAGAATTAACCACACATTGGATGCAGTGAAAAATTACTGCAAGGAATTTCCACATGGAGTTCATAACCAATATGTGATCTCATACTACCAAATTACCAATACATGATTTCATGCTACCTCACAAGAAACAGCCTGCATATAATGCCTCTGGGAATTATGGTAACTCCCAAGTCAAGAGACAACATAACCAACCTCGTTATAAATTTCACTTCACGTTGGAATCATATACAATGATCTGCAATGATATCATAGAATTCTTAGCAGAGGTCAATAAGACCAAGTGAAATATACGAGAACTCCAAACGTGTCAAGTTTGTCTATCTACTAGGGCTGTCCATGGATAGGGTCGGCCCCATACCCGATATTTAACCAGGTCGAGTACATAAACTTGATCTGTTCGGTTGGGTCAGGAATGAGACATCCGAACCAACCTTCAAGTCAGATTCTGATGGGGACATCCGATTCAAAGAACCGCCTATGGTCTATCAAAGGCGAAAGAAGCGTGCGAAAACATCCCGAAGGCTCCTGTTTTGTGCACTGCAGACGTCAATGGAACAGACGGACATCCGTGGAATGGACGGACATCTGTGAGCACGGAATGAACGTCTGTAAGTCTCAAGACGGATATCCGTGAATCGCGTCAACACATTGACGGCTAGACAAGCTTTGAGGCAAAACTTGCATTTTAGAGTTTTAGTTGCTTTAGGATACTCTTATTTCGAATTTGTGCTTAGTTAGGGCTGGTTTGCCTATATAAAAGCATTGTAAATACAATTTGAATTAATTAATGGTTATTGAATATTGTTTTTGCAAAGATGAGAGTTTTTATTAAAGTTTTCTTCGAGGGTGAGATTCTCTCAAGACTTGGAAGAGCGATTCTTCTTTATGCGTGCGGTTTGGTGCGAGGCCAACTTTCTACCCTTCTTATCTACTCTTATCTCCATCTATGTGTAAGTGTTTGGTTGATTTTCTATTTATTTTATTCTCAAAATCCGGAACTAATTGCGTGTTCTGCTTGCTCGATCTTTCCATAACCTAACCTAAGATTGTCCAATAGTCCTAACACGAAATTTCTTCGATTTGAGTCTTGATTTCTAGAGACCTATAATTTTCTTATTGATTAATTCCGCACGGATTCGAAAGAGCCCTCCTCATGAGTTCGTTCGAAGCCCTAAACTGTTGGAGATCTAGTTGTTCCTAAAGAACCCTAGTCTTCTAGATCTTATAGGGAACGTATGATGAAAGTAACATTGTTTTGGGCTAAATCAAAATATTTAATTGAAATTCTCTTTAATTTCAGTATTAATTTGCTAAAAAATTCATATTTCAATTACTCGTGTTAATTCTAAAATAATCTCAGCCCATCATATTTGCATCGTGTTAGTTTCTGCATCAGGTTGGGTCAACCAAAAGGTTTTGAAGGGTCGGGTCGGGCATTTTCAGTTGTACATTTTACCAGGTAGGGTTTTCGGGTCGGATCGCGTTGAGTTTAATGTACCATCGAGTTCGGTGTACCACCGGGTCAGGTTGGGCATTTGCGGTTTTATTATTGGGCAGCCTAAATTTTGACCTGACCTGGCCCAACCCCACCATTAAGTGTCAAGGGTAATGACAAAGCTGTAGATATTGGATTTCAAGGTTATGCCAAAGTCAGGTCAGTTTGAGTAACTTCATAAGTTAACTCAAGTATGTCTTTAGTGTAATCAAATTTACATCAAACATCCATTATCACACAAAATCTTCAACAAGTGAGTAACAATAGCATAATGCTACATCAAAATTGTTCAAACGACAGTAATACTCACCAGCATATACCATACTTTGAAGGTTTTCCTTGCTAAAACGCTTGAATACGTTGCTCTTTATCTCTGAAAAATTATTTGATACCAGAAGAGCCATCAAAGCATTGTTGTGTGCAACAATGCAAGTAGACAAAGTTATCGCTTCAGCTAATAAGACGAATGAATGGACAAGTACGAACAATTAAGGAAAATAAAAATAAGTTTGATAAATATTTGCAATTATAGATAAAGAAGTTATTGTTCGACAAAAAAGGATATTAAATGCAACAACAGCTATTGTCTGGTCAAGAATGAATCTCATTATCTCAAAAGTCATATATTCTCGTGAACAGCTTGCAACGCCCTCCGCAGAGTTGAACAGAACTTGCAAAACATCTCCACCAAAAGATTGACAGAGTTTATCAAATATCTGTCATGGATAAACAAAGATCACTACAGCATTCAACTTTGCTCAGCGGCAATGCAATTGCAAGTTGAAAATCTCACAATCAAAGTGACAAATTTCTCCGAAACTCACCGAAACAGGGGTAGGACGAAATTTTCGGTGAAATTTCGATGATTTCTCCGAAATTGCCGAAATTTCATTATTTATTTTCATTGAAATTAATGATTTTTTTTTTTTTTAATTTCAGACATTTTTAAATAAGAAATAAGATTTTTATAGATATTATATATTTTTGTATTCCCCGACATTTTTATTCAATTTTTTCCTGAAATTTAACCAAAACGAACAGAAGTGACCCCCTACCGAAATATTGCCGAAAACGAAAATTTTCACTATGCTCACCTCTAACACATTGTACACCACATAGAGTTTGATTGTTCCTTGTCCACGAATTATGTGATAGATTAGGCTGATATCTGATGGAAGAAAAAGAAAATGTAAAAAAACATTTGGCATCACTCAAATTGATTGAACCATCACATTTAACTGCCCACAAGTTTCCCAGAGAAATTCAAATCTTATTCATAGTACTTGTTTGCTATGCTCTACCTGTCGCTTGTAAGATAGTGACTCCGCACGCCAACACGATAAAACAGCCAAAATCAGACAATTCTGCTGCACATGGCCTCTGGAACTGCCTGCCACAAACATTGCTATCATTGCCAGGTCACAAGGAGCATGGATACAATAGAAAAAGTGTAGCCATAGTACAACTGCAAAAGGATAGAGTCAAATGTACAAGCAGTTGGCATCTAAGCTTTTGAATCCTTAGCCTTAGCATACCTACTAATAAAAGTTCCATCCGTAGTCTCTGGGGAAGAATTAGAATAATAAATTATAGATCCAAACCACATTCCAAATGCAGAGAAAAAAAAGCAGACCAACCAGTTGCAATATGGATTACAAATTTTCATCTATTATCTTAGATAAAAACAAGCATGTCTTGCCATGATACAGGGATCTTCAATCCCCTTTGAATAACCGTGTCCAACTACGTCGGAAACGGCTTAGACAAACCAGAACATTTTTTTATCAAAAACTAAAATAATCAAAATGTTAAAAAAAAAAAAAAATTCTTTTAACACTTGAATATTATACCTTGAAATCTGGGGTTGAGCAAGTCCGACACCTAGACCCCCTACACGACACTGTTAACCGTACTTGTAGTCAGTGACAGATGTCCTGTATGAAATCATACAAGCCAGAAATTGGTCTTTCACTTACTCGTATACAGCAGTAAACAGCAACATGGAACATATTTTACTCTTTACTACACAATAGATGTCAGAGAGAACTGAAGCATGTCCTCATCTCTGTTTACGATACATATGCAAGAGAAGCATCTTTCCATATCATTTCTTTATCTGTAAAGAATTATCCTTATGACCAATCTAAGAAAAACATTTTAGTGGCTGTGTAACTCCTAGTCAACAGGGCTTGAGCCTGTAGCACAGTGGAAGGTTGACAATAATGCAACCTCAAGGTCGCAGCTACCCGTAAAAAAATAAAATAAAATAAAATAAATTTTAAAAAAATTCCTAGTCAGCTTTGTACTAAGTATACAAAATATTCAATCATGTAATCGTACAGCTCTGAAAGTGTTCATCCCAATCTAATTGTAATGACTGCACCAATAATGGAAACAAGCTGTTCAATAAAGCAAATGTCACTATTCACAACACAATATTCTCAAGTGAATGGTTTGAGATTGTAGTGTGTTAGCTATGGTATCTCCTCATATATCACGTAACAAAACAAGTTCTATTTGTGGTATTTATATTTTCCTGAGCCTTTAGTATCCTAATCCATGATTGATTGGTCAGTCTGTTGTAAGCCATTTAGTGGTCCTCTAGAACCAAATATTAGATGAGTGGTACATGATGCATTGATTCTGATGGATCTTACTATCTTTTATTGAGTGACATTCTCTATGCTGCCTTGCTATTATTCAGGTAACATTTCCGTAAGTTCTTGAAACCACATTTAGTAGTGATCCTTCTCTATCCACAGATTTCGATCTTCCTATTGTTGTACGCAGGGCTCCCCAGGTCTTGTACATCTCATCCCATTAGTAAGTTCGTATCATACCATGCTCTCTCAGCTTCATATTCCTCTTTCATATCTCTGTTGGATTCTAACTCTATTCCTTTTAGTGTATCTGATGCTTTATCTCAGTCCCAATGGAAAGAGGCTATGCTGCAGGAAATGGAAGCTTTGGAATAAAACAATACAAGGGAAGAAATTGTGCTTTCAGAGGACAAGAAAGTAGTGGGATGCAAGTAGGTTTTTAATGTTAAGTATAGACCAGATGAATTGGTGGAAAGGCACAAGGCAAGACTTGTGGCAAAAGGGTTCACTCAGACATATAGCACTGATTACCAAGATATGTTTGCTCCAGTTCCCAAGTTGAACACTATTTGTCAACTCCTTTCCCTTTATGCTCATAAAAAGTGCCCCATGTATCAATTACGTCTCAGTTATATCACCAACCAAAAGCCATATAAAACGTACAAGGCAAGACTTGTGGCAAAAGGGTTCACTAAGATATATGGTATTGATTACTACGATATATTTGCTTCAGCTTTCAAGGTGAACACTATTCGTGTACTCCTTTCCCTTGCTGCTCATAAAGTGTCTGATGGGGACATCAAGATCAAAAGCAATAGATTTGGGCCGAGAGATTGACTAGCGGCAGAAGAAGCGGAAAGGGAGCCGGAACTAAAGAGCCGAAAAGAAAAAGAACATGAAAGTGGGTAAGAGCTCAAATTCGAAGGACTGAAGAGACACTCAGTCGATCGATCCGCATCCTTCAATCGATCGATTGTGGACAGAAGGAATTGCAATTTTGGGGTTATAAATTTTCTCAGCCGATCGATTGACCCAAATTTTCAATCGATCGATTTTGGACAGAGAGTTTATATAATCGATCGATCGATGCCAGGGACCGATCGCGCGAACTTTAACGACAATTTATTGTTTTGGTCAAAAGTTTCCATTTTGTGTTTTATTGGCATTAGGACTCTGCTAATTTCGAATTAAGGTTTGGTTAGCCTATTTAAAGGCTTGTAAACAACATTATTCGGAATTGATTATTAAAGAATATTGAGAGTTTGCTTTTGTGCAAACCCTAGAAGACTTGTGAAGAGTTTTCGATCAAAGGAGCGAATCTTTCGAAACCTGAAAAGTGAACCTTCATTTCTCGTGCAATTTGGTGTGAAGCCGACGTACAACTTTGGTGAGAAGCCTCGGAATCCTTGGTCTGAAGCCTTAGACTTCTATCTTCCTCTTCTATCCTTTTCTTTATTTATTATCTGGCAGTATCTTCCCTTGCTTTAATCAATTCCAAAACCCCAAAATAATGTTAGCTTAAATCTTTTGACCTATCCCTTTTGATTAATTTAATCCCTTGAGCCTTCGTTTTCCCAAACCTTAGAGGAGTCAAGAGACGACACCATAATTGTCGCTTGATGCCCTAAACTAGATTGAAACTCGAATCCTTCATCGGATCTGTTTTTGTAGATCGGAAATATCGATGTATGTAAGCGCTAAAATTGAATTAACCTAGTTGTTTTATTGAATTCATTAAATTATCTTATGTGTTGGGTGATTTCAAATAACTTCATTATTCAATTTAATCTGAGGTTAATCCCAAACTTGATCAATTACGTCTAAGTATATCACCAACATAAAGCCATATACAATCTTAAACAGTATCTTGGTGCACCGTTTGACAAGTTCGGTGAAGCGTTTATTTCGTAGAGCAGTTTGTAGATATAGAGTTTTAGTGGTACATGCAAGGTGTCAATATCGGTATCGGTCCATTTGGACCAGTAAGTATAGGCCCATCTTGGACCGATACGTATCGGCTGATACGGATACTGTATCGTCGATATTGTATCCACTAATTTTTATTTTATTTTATTAAGAAAAAAAAAGCACAAAAAAATCTAAAAAACTAGTTGTATCGGTCGATACTGGCCAGTATCGGTCTAATATCGATACAACTACCGATACCACCTTGATACCTGTATCGGGGTGCTATCGATATTGGTTCTCAACGAAACCGATACGTATCGGTATCGGCCGAGTTTTGATACCATGGGTACATGTTGATAACATTGTGGTCACTGGAAGTGATAGGAAAGCTATGGAGGAACTCAAGCAATACATACAGGAGCACTGTTACAATAAAGATTTAGGGTGTGTTTGGCATTGCTCTATTCCTTAGCAGCTCTTGTGGAGTGATCTTGCAGAGAGTTCTGTCGCAGGAACTGTTGTTTGGTAAGAGCAGTTTTCAGAGTTACTCTTGCAGGAATTGTTGCTTGGTAAAAACAATTCATGGATAGCAAAATCTTGATAAAGGACCAAAATGCTCCTAAAAGTATCTAAGAAGGATTTTTAAGGACTGTACAGTGTAAACTAGTGATTTATAATATCCATTTCAAGGGTTAATCATATGTGTCTATGCTCCAATTATAACAAAAAACAATTCAGTACATATTCATAAAGCTTAAACACTTAATACTTAAATTCACTTAATTTCCAACACTGCACCATGGCTATCCAAACAAAGCAGCAAAAACCACAGTGAGCGAGCAGCCCAAGGTGATGGACCATAAAAAACTTCAAAATCTCAAACCCCACAAAAAGCTATACATTCAAATTCAAACGAAAAAAAGAAGGAAACCCAGGTAAAGCATCATCAGCAAGAAATCAACTTCAAAAAGCCAAAATAAACTGAGAAAACTAAATCAAATACCACTTCCAAAGCAACAAAAAATCAACCCACACCTCATGGAACCATTAAAAAAAACTAAAGAAGAACAACATCTAGCTCCTCAAGTCATTCAAAATATAAAAACCTTGATCAAAAGCAGCCCACAACCTATAGGGAATAACAACAAAAAATTTAAAATAAAATAAATAGATAAAGGTCGTGGTGGTGGTAGTGGGCTATTATGGAGTGCTCTTGTAATTTTGGTACAAATATTGCAAATTTTGTGTTGCAGAGAAATCCAAGATATTGAAGAACATATTGGTTTATGATTGGATGATTTTAGGGCTTTTTGAAAAACATCTTTTCCCAAAACTAGGCACGGCGTTTTTACAGGTATTTGTTGTGCCGGCACTTCGGCACATACGCCATGGCACGCCTTGGCCCATACCAGTGTCGTGCCATGATAATGTCAGCCTCAAAGTACTGGCACGTGATGGGATAAAATCCCTTGTCCTTTGAAGAAACAAATCGAGCAAGGGTTGAAGCTAATCTCCTCTTCGACTCTTAATCTCGGTAAAGATAGTGGCAGCGAGAAGTAGATAAGGCCCTCCCTCCCTCATGACAGTGGTCTCCGTGAAAGAGCTTTTATATATAAAAAGAGAAGAGAGGCTTTTGGGCTTTTAGGCTTTTAGCTTCCAAACGGGTTTAATTTCATATTATAAACCCTCTCTCTCTCTTTAAAAGAGGGCTTTTACGGTTACACCATTTAAAGTTATACTTTAACCACCTGTGCAAGGGTCTAAATGAAACATTTAAAAGTAAATTGGATTATGTGTATATCATGCAGGAGCCGTGTGATTCAATGCCATAAAACGATACTAGCCATTCAAGTTAAAGGTGCTGAATACTTTGATCATCCGGTGAAATATGTTTTTTCATTCCAATCTTCGACACAAGTCTTCGTCAACTGAAAAATAGTCAAAGTGGCAGTCCACATATTTATTTTTATGTTTAAATATTTAACAAAGAAAAATTGTATGGCTGTGCCGCCATATTGAAATTTTCAGAGTTTGCCGTGCCAATACTTTATGGACACCTTAGCACTTGGCATCCATGCTGCATATGTACGTTACACTGCCATATGGATGGTTATACTCATTCAAGAGGTATGCATACCATTGGTTTTTTAAGAAGGCTGAAAGAAAATGCACGATATTATTCAATTCATTAGTTCTTGGACAGGAAATGAAAAGAGGAGTCTCATTTTACAGAAATTTGATTCAGTACTTACCATGACATAAATGCAAGCAGCAGAAGTGAGAAATGCAGTTATTTGTGAAGGGAAACACTTTCCCTACTAATTAGCTGCACATCCAAATATATTGCATTTGGACAAGCATACAACAAACAATGATTAAATGCTATCAAACATCATTCATTTAGAAGGATTTTCAAAGGTAAGAAAATTACTATATCAGCTAGATCTTAACTCATGGAAAAGTCAATTAGCAAATGCATTACTCTGAAGAAAAAACCAAGTAAATTTAATAGGGTTGACATCTCACCTGATACGTAAAAACCTCCAAAATGTCATCACAATCCTCGCTGGCATGATCGTTAGCAGAGACAGAAATGAATCCAAACAGACAAAGAATCCAACATCAATAACCTGCAAAAAAGTTAGTAAATATTAGAGAGTAGAGACCATAAGTTAGTATATATTTGAGAATAGCATCACAAAACTCCAATATAATGCACTATTTTTCGATAAGCTAGGGAAGTTAACATGTCCCAAATTTTATGTCAATAACAGACGACAAAGGCTCAACCTCAAATGATTTTAGGCTGTGTTTTGGAACTGTCATTTGGTGGGTTGGATTTGGATTTGGCCATATCAAAGTTATTTGCAAATGACACCCACTAGTGTTAAAATAGGGCTTTTACATATTGCCTCATGGGCATTATTTCAAATCCAAATCCACCAAGATTTGGGCTGCTCAAGGCAACATCGCATGAAGACAAGAAGTTTTAAAAAAAAAAAAAAAAACCTCACGTGCTAAAATATCTTTGATTCTCAGCAGATTGCCAAGGTTTGGGAACAACATCATCAACAACAAAGGAACCAATCATTTTCTTCACAACCCCATCACCAGATAGAATTAGGGCTAAGGTTAGGTGAGGAGGAGCAAGAAAGAGAAGAGTGGAGGAAAATTAGGGTTGAGTTGTTGTAACTCAAATCCCTTTATCATAGATATTTATAGCAAACTTACAAGCTGATATACGCAATAATATTTACCTACACACATTCACTTTTACATATAAAACATAACACAAACCAACACAGCAACCTGAGTACATAATACTTATGCATACAAACAGTAACGCCCACATATTCTAATACTCCCCCTCAAGATGGGGCATAGATGTCAATCATGCCCAACTTGGATGATATGTCTTTCATTCTAACTCTTCCAACCACCTTGGTGAGAATGTCGGCTAGTTGATTTTCAGAAGCCATGTGTGGTATGCAAAACGCTTTGGATTCAACTTTCTCCCTCATGAAGTGACAATCCACTTCTATGTGCTTTGTTCTTTCATAAAACACGGAATTTTCTGCTATATGCTTCGCTGCTTCATTGTCACCATACAGGGTCATTGGGACCTTTACTTGAAAACCCAAGTCATCTAAAATGAACTTTAGCTACACCCCTTCTCTAGCACCTTGGGACATTGTACTAGGCCTCGACACTAGAATTAGTAGCATGTTGCTTCTTGCCCCTCCAAGTAACTAGATTACCCCTAGGAAGGTAACATACCCAGCTGTGGATCTTTCATCACTATCTGACCCAGCATAGTCAGGCATCAATGTAAACCTCCACATTTAAGTGTCCATGGTTACTATAGAGTAGCCCTCTCTTGGGGCTAGACTTCACATATCTCAACATCCGATATACTCCATCTAGATGAGGGGATCGAGGAGCGTGCTTATACTGGCAGGCTACACTAATTGCATATGCAATGTAAGGGCTGGTGATTGTGAGATAACCAAACTTCCTCACCAACCTTTGCTACCTTGTGACATCTTTGAGAAGTTCACCATCTTCAGAGTTAGTTCTGTGGTTGAAATCCATTGGAGTATCAATAGGCTTGCAACCTTTGATACCTTGTGACATCTTTGAGAAGCTCACCATCTTCAGAGTTAGTTCTATGGTTCAAGTCCATTGGAGTAATCAATAGGCTTGCAACCTAGCATCCCAGTTTGCTTTGGAATGCCAAGGGCATACTTTCTTTGAGACAAAACTATTCCTTCATGAGATCTTTCTACCTCAATACCCAGAAAATATCGCAAGGGCCCCAACTCTTTGATGTAAAAGACCTTGCCGAGATAACATTTTAACTTCAAAATTTCGTCATTGTCACCTCCTGTAACTATGATATCATCCACCTACACAATGATAGCAGCCATCTGTGCACCTCTCTTAACAAACAATGTGTGACCATAGTGGCTCCTGGATACCCAAACTTCATTACAACATCACTAAACTTCTTATACCAAGTTCTTGGGGACTGCTTTATACCATAGATAGCCTTCCTCAACCTACAGACTTTCTCCCCCTAAAGTAGAAACCCGGGTGGTAGTCATGTATACTGCCTCCTTGGGATCCCCATGAATAAAGACTTTCTTGGCAGCAAGTTGATACAATGGTCAATCCTGTTAGTTGCAAGGGATATGAGGACTCAGATAGAGGTAAGCTTCGCTACCGGGGCAAATGTATCGTGAAAATCAATTCCAAGGTTTTGTGTGCACCCCTTGGCAACAAGCCTCGCCCTGTACCACTCTATTGACCCATTTGGGCGCTACTTTACTGAATACACCCACTTGCATCCTATTGCCTTTTTACCAACAGGCAACTCTGTAATTTCCCATATGGATTTTGTTTTAGAGCTCTCATTTCTTGCTCCATAGCATATTTCCATTTGGATTGCAATAAAGCTTCAGAGACAAAGGATGGAATAGATGTAGAATCTAAGGATGAGATAAAGCTTGAATAACAAGACGATAAAACATGATAAGATATAAATTTACAAATGGGATGTCTTGTACCTTTGCGAAGAGCAATTGGAAGGTCAAGATCATATGGGATAAGACCTGCTTTAGGAGAAGATCTTTGATCCACGTCATGAGCAAGAGAGGGTAGTCATTTTTTCTTCCTTACAAAGAACTTGCACTTCCTAAACTTATCCCATTGTGGTACTTGTGGTACTTTGGGATCACTTGCAACATGTGAAACCTTGGGATTACTCACATTATTCATCTCTTCAATGTCTTCTTCAACATCATCCTCCCCCATACAGGGTAGAGGGAGAGTATTCTCTATGCTCTCCTCACTTGGACACTTCTCCCCCTGAAGAGGGACACTTCTCCCCCTGAAGAGGGAGCATAAAGTAGAGTAGACTCAAAGAATGTAACATCCAAAGTCGCAAAAAAAATCCTTTTGGAAGGATCATAACATTATACCATTTTCTGAGTATGGGCACCCAACAAACATACACTTGACAGCTTTGGCTGAGAGTTTATCACGTTGATTTGAAGGAATATGAGCAAAGCAGAGACAACCAAAGGTCTAAGGAGTCACTGTAAATAACCGAGTACTTGGACAGAACCTTGTGGGGAGACTCCCCCTCAAAAATAGGTGTAGGCATACGATTGATGAGATAGCTAGTGGTGAGGACAGCATCACCCCATAAAAGTTTGGGAACCTTCATACACAAAAGTAAGGACCTAGCAACCTCAAGGATGTGGCTTTTTTTCCTTTCAACCACTCCATTTTGTTGTGGGAGTGTAAGGGTAAGTGGATGTCACTCAATCCCATACATTTGAAGGTAAGATTGAAGACCTTGGAAGAGTATTCTACTCCATTGTTAGATCTTAAAATCTTAAACCTTCACATTGAATTGAGCATCATTCCACTTGTGATAAACATGAAAAACAATCTGAACCTCACCTTTGGTTCGCATGAGAAGCAAGGTGGTGTAACGAGTACAATCCTCAATAAAGGATATGAAGTAATGATATCCGTGAACAAAAACCACTGGAGAAGGCCCACACACATCAGAGCGAACATTTTTTAAAGGAGTATCACATTTACCTTGGGAAATTGAATACAATGACTGACAATGTTTGGCCAGTTGACATGTTTCACACTGAAATTTTTTATAATCTATGGATTTGAGTAAGTGAGGGAATAGGAGATGCAACCATGGGAGGGGGAGATGTACAAGTCGTCAATGCCATAGGTGAGAACTTTCCAACGATGTAGTAGTGATAGCAGTGGTGGCAGTTGCTCCAAATAACTGTGGATCGTCAAAAATGTAGAGACCCCTCTCCTCACGCCCATGGCCAAAGGTCCTCCTCGTGGTCAAGTCTTGAAACACACAGTATGAAGGAAAGGTGGTTATGCTACAGTTCATATTTTTAGTGAGTTTACTCACAGAAAGGAAACTAAGTGGCATCTGTGAAATATGAAGTGTAGAGATGAAAGATAAACCATCCAAACTAAACATTTCCTTGCCCTTGTATAGGAACAAGAGAACCATCGGCAACTCTGACATGACAAGAAGAGGACAAAGGAGAAACAAAATCGAACATAGTAGACATACCAGTCATGTGGTCTGTAGCTCCTGAATCTATCATCTAGAAGCACTGAGAGGTGTACATGGCATGAGCAGACCCTAAAACACTTGTCTCAGTAAGATGAAAGGAACAAATAGAACTTGAGGCATGTTGCACAAAGTCCTAACAGTCTTGTTTGGTGAGCATACCAACAATTGTTGACGTTTTCCATGGAGGAAATGCTTCACTCGAACAATAGTCGTCTTCACAGACAATTAAGCAAGCAACTTCTGTTCACATAGACAATATAACAAGCACCTGTTGTGCACGCAGAACCAGCCAGATTCAAGAAGTCACTAACAACATGTCACTGTTGTATACATAACACTTAAACAGTAATACTGCTGATATAAAAAAATTCATACTTCAACCAAAGACTGCCAACTAAAAACGCCTCATCATCAACACACTACTGCAAACCAGCCACAATTGCAACACAAACACCTCTACTACAGGTGCCACAATCAACCAACAACGATTGCCCACAAATGATTCAGAAACTCACTGCTGCCCACATAATGCTGATCCATCAAACTGCTGCCCATAGTTCCAAAACCAACCAGAGGATGTACAACTCCTTGAATAACCGTAATACAGGTCAGTTGACATTAAAACTTCAACAGGAAATATCTTTGCACTCAGATATCAGAGTACATAGTGCAGAAATGTCTGAGAATACAGCCGGAAATCCCACAAAACATTATAAACTTCATTATCCCATACACATATTTCATTGTAATATGAAACAAATATACAATAAACTGATGAGTGATAAGAAATAACCCAGATAAAAAATAAATTTACGGATTCTCCATGACAGTTCCTGCAATAACCAGATATTTCCGGCAAAATTTTCCAGTAAACATACCCATAAACACGATGAAACTGACAAAACAAGTATGAATCTCAAAAAAACTTATATGGAATATGTCTCTAGATACCTATTCAAGTGAAATTAAGGAAATTTGGGAGATCTTGCAGCTACAGGTACCTTGACTACAGATTCTGGAGGTCAGCAATGGCTGGCAGCGGCAAGAGGTAGAAGACAACCGTGCAACTCACAGTTCCGCTGGTCGGACGGGGTCGCACCAAGAGGAAAAAACACTCCAAATAAAAAATCGACCAAAACCATGTACACACCTCTCAATTCTGGGTCAAGCGTTGTCCCTGCTGACGTCAGCATGATGCTAGTAACTTGAGATGATATCAATGGTTAATTCGTGGCAATCGAAGCTCCAATACCAAGATAGAATTAGGGTTAAGGTTAGGTGAGGAGGAAGAAGAAGAAGAAAGAGAAGAGTGGAGGAAAATTAGGGGTGAACTGTTGTAACTCAACCCGTTTTATCATTAATATTTAGAGCAAACTTACAAGCTGATATACGCAACCATATTTACCTACACACTCTTACATATAAAAGATAACACAAACCCACACGCCAACCTAAGTACATAATACTAGTGGCACACAAACAGTAATATCCACATATTCTAACATCACCAACAACATCGTCCAACACGTCTCCTTTTTCAGGCCTGTTTTCTTCTGTTTTTCTCTCGATTGACGGCTTTATTTAGCTTTTCATGGTCAATTTTTCCAAAGTTTTATTGAGAACTTGTTATCAATTTGTTTATATATATATATATATATATATATATATATATATATATATATATATATATATATATATATATATATATATATATAGATATATATGAATTTAAACTCTATTTTTTAATATGAATTAGAAAATTCTGTAAAAGTTCTTAGCTGAGATTTTTCAGTTAGACGATCGTAGATAATTAATATTTATATCATTTCTCTCTTTTTCCTTGTAAATTTGTATCATCAGCTTTTTCTTTTTCTTTTTAAATCCAAAGTCACTGAAAAGGTAGCCAAATGGGAGATCTCTAAATCCATGCATTTCAAATTCTGGATTTAAAATACAGGGACCAAATCAAAACCCTCATTCCCAAATGCAGCCTTAAATAATTCAGTGGAGCAAGAATCATCATCTCCAATGACATGAGAACGTAGATCAAAAGAAATGCAAATGGTATATGAATCAGTATTACAGAGTATGGATTCTGTAACTAACATTCGGTTAGAGAGGTGGAACATGTCACGAATACTATGTCCTAAAAAACAAACCACAAAGGCTCAATCTCAAATGATTTTATATAGTTCACTGGAGCAAGAATGAATGAATATATAAATAAATAAATATATATATAACAAATTCAACGATGTAAGAACATAAATCAAAAGAAATGCAAACAGTATATTGACCAGTTTTATAGAATTTGTTTTATGTAGCTGGTATTGGGATTGCACTTCTCTCTAAACGTACCACAGATGAGTAACTTACTAGTTCACATCTCCAAGGCACATGGAACATGGTATTATACACTCGTTGTCTTTTCTTCTCGTTTCCTACCGATGTTGTGTTTCGCAAGGAATTGCCACCATAAAGCTCTCCCATAAAATATTTGAAAGGTAATTTCTCCACAGAGGAAATGTCTGAAAAGAAATCAAATTAAATGTAACAGCATTTCCTATGATCACAAGTATACAACAAAAACATAGGAAGATACATATTCATCCATTTTGAATCTTACACTCTACTTAGCAGCACATGACTGTGCTCCAAAAGGTGCATGAAATACTGGAAGCTCCCTTGATGATGATGATGATGATGATGATGATGATGATATATATATAAACACATACATACAAATACAGACTAGTAAAAGGCACGTGTCACACAAGTGGCTGTATTAATCGCAGAGTTAACACATTCGACCAGTTCTCAAAATGTAAATTCATATAATATAGTGCGATGGTATTCATTACTTAGGTAAAATAGGCACCTAAAGATATAATTTCAAGTACAAGTACCACTAAACATGTAATTTATTTGTCCTCACATGGTAACTAACAGTAACAAACAAGTCTGGAAGAAATTTTGGGGATTTAAGATTGCTCCGAAAATTTAATTTTTTAGTTGGAGTGTTGTGCGGGGCAAAATCTTAACGATTGACCAACTCACTAAGAAGCGCACTAATATTCACAATAGATGTACGTTGTGCATGCGTAGTAGGGAGACTATTGATCACACTCTGGTTCACTGCTCTTTCTCTGGCCAAATCTACGAGGCTGTTCTGTGTAGTTTTAATATAAGTTGGGTATGGGACTCGAACAATAGGATGGTATTAGCTTCCAAAATTTCAAAGGGGATTTGTGGAATTTGGTGCTTACGCAGTCATCTGGGCTATTTAGTTGGAAAGGAATAGCAGAGTTTTTTTCGTAAGGTGGGGAGGCGCCTTAAGTCTGTTGTTGCCTCAGCCAGGAATTTTGCCCTGAGTTGGGTTAATCTCACCCATAGGGAGGGGTAGTGTTTTAGATGATTGGGATAACCTGCACACCGTTAACCCTTTCGCAGGGGTTGTTGTTCAGCTTTGTCCTTGGGTTGCCAGTTTGGGCCGGTGCGCGAGGATCTCTTTCAGGTCTTTCTCCTTTTTGTATGTTTTTTTTTGGGTAGCTCCTCACTGCCGTTTTGCGTGTCTTGTTTTGTAAGGTCTTCTTTAATGAATTTCTTTGTTAGTCATATAAAAAAATAAAAAAAGCTATTTCATTTTAAACGTGTTTGACCATTATTAATCACACATTAAAGGTCTTTCAAACAAATTTTTGACACCATAGATCTATACATTGTGTCCGCATCATGTGGCACGCATGTTAAAATAAGGTAATAGGGTAACATGTCCAAATTGGTGCCTGATTCACAATCTAGATTGTGAATGGGTAAGTTACTCTATATCAACTCATCCCCCCCACCCCACCCCACCCCACCCGACCAACTCATGTATTAAGGAACTAATTTATTATTAATGAAACAAATGAGTCTTCTTAACTTATGTTGAAAGCCTGAGATTAACCATGCACTACCCTTTGTCAACAAATCCTACACTTAGTACCAAATCTCTTCTTTATGAGTTAGTATTAGGCATTTGATCAGTGCAACAGAGAAAGTATATATGTCAATCTCCCTACACCAATCTCTGAAAATTTATGGTTATCTTTGAGCATAAAGTTTGATCATTCCGTGGAAGGAGATTGACCGTGCACCAACCTCTGTGAACATTTCTTACACCGAAGACCAACACTTTCTTTTTTGAATTAGTATTGGGTACTTAACCCACACACCAAGGAAAGTACACATGTCAATCTCTCTCCACTGGACTGGTCAGATGTTAGGAGATCTACAAATATTTATCAAAAGAAAATCAATTAAAAGGCCAATAATATACTTTAACTGATTTTACGCTCATGAATATTCGTGTGTATCGCATGCTTGATGGAGGGGATTGACATGTGCAAAGCCTTTGGAGCTGGGCAGTGGGCAGAGCACCTAATATCATCTCTATCTTTTTTCTCAATTTGTGCATATTTGCTAGACTTGCCACATCCCAACAAGTTAAAAAACTCTCTACACTTACTAAACCTCTAACCAATCCACATGATCTCCCATTTCAACGGTTTAGATTAAAATACAATGAGAGAATTTAATAGTATTTAGATTGAGGTATAGTACTGACCTTTTTATTAAATACCTTCTAATAGAATTTAATAAAGGTTCATTCATTCCACTTTAATCTTTATTAAAATAAAAAAAGATAATATAATATTAAAGAAACAAAAAGATAAGGCAAATTTTAAAGGTGTATTTATAAGGTTATTATTCACATCCTAGATATAGTTTTCTTTAAATGAACCATATAATTCTCATTTGACTGTCTTAACTTCTTTAACAAAAACGACATGTATTTAACCTATAAGGATTTTTTGTCGGAAATTTTCCTAACGAAACTTAACCCTCACTTTCTCGTTTAGAATGGTAATGGACATATATATATATATATATATATATATATATATATATATATATAGAGAGAGAGAGAGAGAGAGAGAGAGAGGCTTGGGGATATTCGCTCGAATGCGTGTCGAGTCAATTGGGTGCCATGTGGCACCAAACCAAAGTATCGAGTGCAACCTGGATGTGCACATGGTCCATCAAAGACCGTTGCAACAAAAGAAAAGATTAACAATGGATATTAAAATGA
Organism: Chloranthus sessilifolius; assembly: GCA_021018995.1. NCBI lineage: Eukaryota > Viridiplantae > Streptophyta > Magnoliopsida > Chloranthales > Chloranthaceae > Chloranthus > Chloranthus sessilifolius. The sequence continues at coordinate 193,293,888 of CM037584.1, forward strand.
ATGGTGTCTTGCAAAATCAAGTCACCATCCAGTTTCTCAGTTTGAGATCAAGGCCGTACATTTAAAAAAAAAAAATTCTAAAAACTCTAGGGCTTGGTGAATGTATATGTATATACATGTACACCAAATAAATGAGGTGAGGCTATGATGCCAATGATGATGATGATGATGATGATGATATAGAGAGAGAGAGAGAGAGAGAGAGAGAGAACTCCTATGTGGGCACCTTTTCCCCCCTTTAGGGTTCATCCCCTCCATTGGAGTCTTGGGGGAAAAAATTAGAAACTATAATTAACAATGATGAAAATGAACGGTGAACCGATATTTGGTTTCACCGTTCATTTTAAAACCATTGACAAGTGGTCGATTTGTTGTTTTTTTTTTAAATATTATTTATTAACCAGCCCACCATCCATGTGGCACCCAAACACCATATGAACCCAAACGGAAGGGATATAAACATACAAATATATATATATATATATATATATATATATATATATGTGTGTGTGTGTGTGTGTGTGTGTGTGTGTGCATATATATAAGATATTACATTGCAAGGCAATGTCACAATTGTATAACTAATTTCATAGTACGGTCAACTGCTTTGCAAAATTTAGATTATTGAACCACTAACAACTAAAACCTTGACATCGATAAAAAAAACTACTAAAACCTTGAATCCAACTCTCAAAAATAAATAAATAAGACCCTAATATCCGCTACACAAGAGGGAGTTGTCAGGATCCCACCGCGCTTACTGAAATATTAAAAGGTACAAGATAAAGTCACAATTTTAGAAAGATCAAAACATGCTAATATCTTGAAACCATTTGCTTCCATTCAGTGTTGTCAGAGGCAACCTAGGTGATCACCTAGTGTGCAACCGTGGGCTCTCGCGAGTCCGTCGTGACAATGCACTCGTATTGGTAAATATAGAGTCGCCACCCGAAGCTTTTGGTGTCTCGGGAAACCTAGATAAATATTAGAGGTTCCACCGAAGTGCAAAAATATGACTCTGATTCCGGTCTGCACCAAAGGCTCTTGGGTAGGGGCTTTCGTTATCGATCGGGAAGGTGTTAGGCACCCGATCAACCCACTCGTAAGCGGTCACTACTTATGGCCAAAAATGATAAGAAAAATAAAACAAAAACAACACTTCCTTTTGCCCGAAGGCACTCGAATCCTATTTAAGCCCCCCGCAATCACGGAAATTTTGGCGGCGTAGCGACTCAAATTCTAGGATAGAGGAAAAGCAAAGAAGGTAGAGGAGTAGAGGGGAGAGCCGGAGCTCTTGGGCCCTTGTAGCACAACCGTGGATTCTCGCGTGAGAGCGTCTTTTAGCTTCCGAAGCGAAAGAGGTTGAAAGATGGGCTTTAAACTCTTAAAGTTTTAAGTGCTAGGAGGAAGGGGAGATAGGCTAAGGCCTTGTTCTTTCTAAAGCTAAGGGTTTGATGATGGGAAATATGGTCTAAAGGGTGAACCGAAGTTTTGAAATTTTATGGATAAAATGCTACAATGAGAATGGGAGCTCTCTTAAAATTTTCTCTCTTTGAAAATTTTTTCAAGCCTTTAATCCGCGCGGGGGGGGGGGGTCTCTCCTCTATTTATAGAGAAATAGAGGATTAGTGAAGGGCTAAAGGGGCTAATTGCGTTAGCAATTAGGTAATAGGGATCTAAGGTTTTCTAGGCCTTAGATAGATGGGAATTGTGTTTCAATGGTAGATGATAGGATGGGATCCTAAGTGGCAAAAGGGTTAAAAAGAGGGCTGGTAGGGGCATAACAGTCCTACCGAAATCAACCGCAATCGATGGGGTGGTCAACAAGTCAAACCCCAAATTTATCAAAATCCAAAAAAACACTGTTCCTAAGCCTAGCGTATGTATTACATATGCTAGGTATAAGAACAGTAACCTCAAGAAACCTGGAGGTTCAAAACCCGCTATGGGGGCCCTCAAAAGTCAAATTTTTGCTTAGCGTGACTATTAGACACGCTAGGCCAAAATTTGCCAAAAATTGGCCTAGCATGTCTAACCTTTGGTGCACAAATCGGATTGAGGTGATTCTTGGCTTGTTGGAAAGCTAGGAACCTCCTCTCTCTGATAGGGTAAGTCTTAGCTCTGGCAAAGGTCTGTGCAAACTTTCTCATTCTCTTTTTCAACCACTGCCCGAGAGGGTTTAAAATGGGTTCGGAAGGGGTTCTATAGGTTAGGGTTGATTCCTAAGGGTCGGTGATAGGCTCCTAAGGGTTTCGGTTGAGTTTTAAGGGTTCGGGAAGTGCTCTCGGAAGGTACGCCTTTCGCGAAGTGGAAGTTAATCGGGCCTTGGGCCAAATTTTGGGTGTCTACAGATGCCCCTCTTTGGTATTCGATCACTAATGATCGCATGCCAAAGAAAGAGACGTCCAAAGAGGCCCAAGGCACACTAACGGGTCCCCCGCATTCGAAGTGAACCTCAAACATCAGATGGTAACATGGTGAGTATATGAAAGCCCTGTATGTCAGGAAAAATGTCTGTTCCTCAAGGCTATCGGTCCCCAAGCGCTTAGCGACATTACTGGGCATGACCAAAATAGTGTGAGTTGCGAAAGCCCAACGTGTTAGGAAAAACGTCCGCTCAATATGATTGGTGAGGTGTGATGTTTGAGTTCTATTTTGAATAAGACAGCCCCGTTAGCATGGGGGATCGACCTATACTTCAAGGCGGGCGTAAAGCAACGATGCAATGATCCATAGTTTGTGTCCAATCTCATGAGGCATTGACTGCCCCATTTGATCTATCACGAGTGCCCCTACGTGAGGTAGAGTTCGAGATTTTTGGGCAAACCCATCGATCCCGAAGATAATTTAGCACAACTACCCGAGTGGAGCGAATATTAATGTCGCAAGGCTTCTTAGGAGTGTGTGCCCTTTTTCCTTAAGCCACATATTTTTGTTATTTTATGATTATATATTTATTTATTTTTTATTTTATTTTATTTTTTATTTTTTTTATTCTTTTTTGTTATTATTCTTTTTTTTTTATGTTTGGTCGATTGTTTTTTAGTGTGCTCATTGACCTCTAAACACTTTTATTTTAGCATCGTTTCCCAAGCGGATCAAATGAAGGTCAATACACTTTTTGGGAACATGTGCATCCCATGGTCTGGCCATTCAAACCTGCCTATCGGGTCAGACCTGGATGAAACAAAGCTAAATGGGGGACTGACGCAGGACGGTACCCTAAACTACATGAATGCAATGATTGATTTTGCCGAAGTTAAATGGAATTAAATTAAAGCAATAAAACCTTCAAAATATAATGAATATCTCAGGTTTTCGTAGTATTCCATGGGAGGATCACGTATAATTCAGGCAGGGTTCAGTCCGGGCATTAGATCCGTTAGGTTGCAGCGTAGATCGTTCCTAGAGATAGAACTCTAGATTTCCAGATTAAGGCGCTCACAATGCAATGATGGAATATCTGGTTTTGGGTTATTTTGATATGGTTGGGTTTAGCAGTATGATGGAGGCTACGATGGTTGAATCGGGTCGATTCAATGGTTTAGGGAAAAGCTAGGATTTCAAAAGGGATGATGGCTGAATTAAGGTTGTAGGATCACACAAGCAAAGATAATAAGAGATAGATAGGTAGATAGAAGATAGATTTGCAAGCTTCACACCGTTGGCTTCGCACCAAACCCTTCTCGGGAAGAAGAATCACTCTTCGAAGAAACTCATCTCAAGTCTCAAAGCAAAACACTCATTCATTCAATAATCATCAACTAATTACATTGTTCACTTAAGGACCTTATATAGGAGTCCTTTCAATAAAAGAAAACCCTAAAACCAATAATAAATAAAAGACAAATAAACCCTTAAAACAAAGTTCGATTTTAGACTTCAAAATTAACTAAACAACCCGGCGCGATTTCGATCGATTGAATTGAAATTCAATCGATCGAAATTGGAATTCGATCGATCGAAAGTGAAAATCGATCGATCGAATAGTCCATTCAATCGGTCGAAATTTCACTCCATAACTATATAACTCTGTCGATGCCATTCGATCGATGGAAATGGGACTTCGATCGATCGAAACTTCAATTCGATCGATCGAATTGGCTAATTCCTCCAATTTTCTTCTTTCGCCAATTTTCACCTCCTTTGCCTATTTCTGATTTCCATTCCGCTTCTTCCGACGTCGGTATGCATGAAACGGTCCATATCCAATGTCTACGATGTCGGCGTCCCTGTCAATTCTCCCGGGCCGAAAAGGCTTCATCACCGATGAAGCGGCGTCGTGATAGCGCTTGAGTATGTCGGGGTCTAGGCGTCACACTTCGTCTTCAGCTAACCATGAGTTTTCGAAGTCCGGCTTTCCCAACCACTTGACCAAGTACTTTTGAATTCCGCCCCCATTGGTGGATATCACCAAATCATCTAATATCTCTTCGATCTCATTTCTGCGCTGCTTGCGTGGGGAGGGGAAGGGTAGGGGTTGTAGAGTGGGGTTGGTATTCGGGCTCGGGGCTGCTTAGAGGGGGTTGTGAGGGGGTGGGGCTGGGGCTAAAGAAGGAACCAGGTCCTCCACATTGAATGTAGAGTTGACCCCTATATCAGGTGGAAGCTCGAGAACATATGCATTAGGGTCGCTCCTTGCTACAATTCTAAAAGGTCCAGCGCCACGGGTTTGAAGTTTCTTTGCGGCTCCCAACGGGAACCGCTCAGGGCTAACCCGAACCATGACGTAATTCCAACCTGGAATTCCTTAAAGCGCCTATGCGCATCCGCAGATATTTTGTACTGTTCATTGCTTGCATTAATTCTTTTTCTAATTTCGGCATGCAATTCATGTATATGTTGTGCAAATGAATTGGCTGACTCGGAGACTCGATGGGATGCAGACATGGGAATTAGATCAATGGGTGTTCTAGGCCTATGACCAAGGACGACTTCAAAAGGACTTATACCTAGGGACCTATTGACTGAATTGTTGTATGCAAACTAGGCTAAAGGCAAAATAAAATCCCAAGTCGTAGGGTGATCACCAACAAAACGGAGAAGATTACCTAAGCTCTTATTGATGGACTCCGTTTGGCCATCTGTTTGAGGATGATAGGCCGATGAAAATTGGAGCATGGTACCCATCATGTGCCATAAAGTTTTCCAGAAATAACTGATAAATTTCACATCTCGATCCGACACAATCGTCTGGGGTAAACCATGTAGACGCACAACCTCCCCGAAAAAATAATTTGGTTGTGTGAGCCGCATCGGAGGTTTTAGAGCAGGGTATGAAGTGGGCCATCTTGGAAAAGCGGTCCACTACTACAAAAATGGAATCATGCTTCCGTTGGGTCTTTGGAAGTCCAAGCACGAAATCCATAGAGACGTCTTGCCACGGGGTGTGCGGCACGGGTAAAGGGGTGTACAAGCCGGTATTCTGTTTGATATGGTTCGCAACTTGGCATGTGCGACATTTGTTTTACGACCCTAGAGACATCTCTCACAAGGCTAGGCCAATAGAACCTATCCTCAACGAGCGCACTGGTTTTATCGCGCCCAAAATGTCCAGCAATCCCTCCTGCATGTAACTCCCAGATGAGGAAGTCCCGCAGTGAAGTACGAGGGATGCACAAACGATTCCCTTTGAACAGATACCCATCTAGCAGGGTATACTAGAAGTTAATGTTGTTCAAATTTTCAAGGAAAGCAGTGTATTCTGCCCCGAAATCTGGGCAATCAGGATAATCTTGCTTCAACTGCTCAAATCCGACGACCTCAGTGCTCATAGACTGCAAAGTCACCACTCGACGACTAAGCGCATCAGCAGCCTTGTTCTCGGCACCAGCCATATGCTTCAAGACAAATGTGAACCCTTGAAGGTACTCGACCCACTTCACGTGCCTCGGATTCAACTGTTTCTGGAAAGCAAGGAAACGTAAGGCCTTGTGGTCAGAAAACAACACAAATTCTTGCTGTCACAGGTAATGTTTCCAATACCACAGAGATCGGACGACCACATAAAACTCCTTGTCATAGGTAAAGTATCTCTGCTTCGCCTCATTGAGTTTCTCATTAAAATAGGCCACTGGGTGACCTTCTTGGCTCAGCACTCCGCCTATGCCTACACTTGATGCGTCACATGCCACTTCAAAGACTTTAGAAAAGTCTGGTAGGCGCATGACGGGTGCAGTAACTATTTTCTCCTTTATCTCGACAAAGGCCCTCGTTGCGGCTTTGCTCTACCGGAACTCCCCTTTTTTCATACAATCGATAATGGGAGCCATGATGGTACTAAAATTTCGAATGAAGCGACGATAAAGCGTGGCCAAACCGTGGAAGCTACGGACTTCATGAATATTCCAAGGTTCGGGCCACTCCACAATGGCCTTAACCTTCGCAGGGTCCGCAGCCATCCCGTCTACCGAGACAATGAATCTCAAGAATACAACAGAGTGTTGCATGAAGGTGCACTTCTTGAGATTCGCGTATAACCTTTCTCCCCTCAAGGTTTCGCAAACCAACCTTAGGTGGATAATGTGTTATTCCTTGTCTGGGCTGTAAATCAGGATGTCATCAAAATACACGACAAGGAATTTGCCAAGGTCATAAATGTGCTCGGGGCATTGGAAAGCCCAAAAGGCATGACCATCCACTCATAAAGACCTCTTTAGTCTTGAAGGTGGTCTTCCATTCATCGCCAGGACGAATTCGAACCTAATCATAGCCACTTTTAAGGTCTATCTTAGAAAAGATAGTGGCTCCAACCATCATGTCTAGCATGTCAGCAAGCCGCAGTATGGGAAACCGATATTTAACAGTGATCTTATTAATCGCACGGCTATCCACAAACATGCGCCATGTACCATCTTTCTTAGGCATGAGTAAAGCAGGTACGGCACACAGGCTCAGACTCTCTTATATGAACCCCTTTTGAAGGAGCTCACTGACTTGCCGAGTTAACTCGGCGTGCTCAACCGGATTCAACCTGTAGTGGGGCAGGTTCGGAAATGTAGGTCCGGGAACTAAGTCAATTGCGTGTTGGATGTCACGCATGGGAGGGAGCTCATTAGGTAAGTCTTCGGGGAAGACATCCGCAAATTCATTCAGGATGGGCTCTATGTCCTTGGGATACTCACATACTAACTCAGAAGTACTCTCAACAGTGACAACGACATACACGACACTCTCATCTAACGATGCCCTCTCAAACTCTGAAGGGCTCACAATATTGATGGCCTTGGATTGGCCTCCCTTCTTCTCAACTCTATTAACCTATGGTGCTTTGGGAGCCAAAGGGTTGAGAGTGATTTTCTTGCCCTTATAATTGAACATGCAAATGTTAGATCGACCAAAAATGGTCACGTTCAAATCATAGAGTCATGGCCTCCCTAAGATAATGTGGCCCACATCCATCGGCACCACATCGCACCACAAGGTGTCTGAATATGAACCCAACTGTATGGGTACACGACACCTCTGAGATACGGGAATGGATGAGAAGTCAACTCATGCGACTTTGTAAGGTCTCGGGTGGGCTTCAGGTGTAAGCCCTAAGCGGGTGATGGTATGTTCTGACACCACATTGGTGCAGCTTCCGCTATCCACGATTACCCTACAACTCTTTGTCCCACATGTGGCAAAGGTGTGAAAAATATTCTCCCTTCACCAATCCTCCTTTTCATCCCGTTGAGGTTGTACAAAGGCACATCTCACAACTAGAGCACGACAAATGTCATCACCTTCCTCGTCACTAGGTGTGGCATTCAGCTCAAAGACCTCTTTCTCATAAACTACTTCACCTTTTTCTCCTTCTCCATCGATGAAGAGATTCCTTTGTGGGTCCCTTGTAGGGCATTGGGCAGCAAAGTGACCCAATCTTTGACATTTATAGCATTTGACATGAGACCCACTCTTCGAGGATTCTCCAGCTACACCCTTACCTTTGTCAAACCTCACATTGGTAGATGTGGGTTGCGTGGGTTTGGCAGGCGGGTTCCCAGCACTAGATTTCACTTCGCCGATACGGAATTGATCGGGGTGAAAATCAGATCGCCTAGTCACCGTCATTTTTAAATATCGTTCAAGGTCTTGAACGACGGTGTAACACTCGGCAAGAGTCTCCATAGGGTGGGAGACTAACTCTTTTTGCAAGTCAAGTCTCAATCCAGTGCGAAATCTGGATAGAGTGACTTGAGGATCTTCGGACACCTTGGCTCTCATCATGAACTCTTCAAATTTGTCATTATAATCCGATACGGGCATACTACCTTGCGCAGATTTTGCCATTGGTCAACGAGACGATGATAATATGAAGAAGGAACATACTTCTCTGTAAGTCGTTCCTTCATGTCCTCCCAATGGGTAATGGGAGTACAACCCGCATTCGTTCTGATGCGTTCAACGTTGACCCAAAAGAGTCGAGCTTGGCCTATGAGCTTCATTTTAGCAAGTCTAACACATCTTTCATCGCTCATGCCAAACCACTCGAAGTGCTAGTCCATATCGAATAACCAATCGAGGAAGACCTGAGGGTCTAGTCGTCCATCAAAACTCGAGAACTCAACTCGGACATTTTTGAGGAGTCTCCCTTCCAGGTCGTAGTCATCTCCATGATGATCATACCTATGGTTCCGGTTCTGATTATGTTGGTAGCCATTTCGTTTGAAACGTGGACCATTACGCTCACGGGGTGGTTCGAAGTACTCATCACCCTCGTCTAACCGGTTGACTCGGTCTAACAACCTCTCATTGGATGTTTCGAGAGTCCTTTGGGCTGTCTCCAAGGCAGTCATTCGATCATTGATCGATTTTAGATCAGCCATCATGCCGTTAAGAGCCTCGGCAATCCCACTCATGTCCATGGTGATACGGTTCACTAATTGACAGGTTCTAATATAGAATGTAAAATGAACTGACAATGAAGGGAACTTTAGACAAACACGTGATGTGCACACTTGGGCCAAAACAGAAATAATATTCAACTAAAATTAAAGTGCAATGAATGCAATGTCACATAGTATGCCCTAACCTAGAACCTAGGGCTCTGATACCAAAACTGACGCAGGACGGTACCCTAAACTACGTGAATGCAATGATTGATTTTGCCAAAATTAAATGGAATTAAATTAAAGCAATAAAACCTTCAAAATATAACGAATACCTCAGGTTTTCGTAGTATTCCATGGGAGGATCACGTATAATTCAAAGTGTGGTTCGGTTAGGCGTTGATCAAAGGTTACTGATGGATCGTTTCTAGAGATAGAACTCTAGATTTCCAGATTAAGGCGCTCACAATGCAATGATAGAATCTCTGGTTTTGGGTTATTTCGATATGGTTGGGTTTAGTAGTCTGATGGATGCTACGGTGGTTGAATCGGGTCGATTCAATGGTTTAGGGAAAAGCTAGGGTTTAGGATTTCAAAAGGAATGATGGCTGAATTAAGGTTGTAGGATCACGCAAGCAAAGATAATAAGAGATAGATAGGTAGATAGAAGATAGATTTGCAGGCTTCACACCCTTGGCTTCGCACCAAACCCTTCTCGGGAAGAAGAATCACTCTTCGAAGAAACTCATCTCAAGTCTCAAAGCAAAATGCTCATTCATTCAATAATCATCAACTAATTACATTGTTCACTTAAGGACCTTATATAGGAGTCCTTTCAATAAAAGAAAACTCTAAAACCAATAATAAATAAAAGACAAATAAACCCTCAAAACAAAGTTCGATTTTAGACTTCAAAATTAACTAAACAACCCGGCACGATTTCGATCAATCGATCGAAACTTATACATGTAAAATATCGCCGCCGACATTCGATCGATCGAATTGAAGTTTCGATCGATCGAATAGTCCATTCGATCGGTCGAAATTTCACTCCAGAACTATATAACTCTATCGATGTCATTCGATCGATCGAAATGGGACTTCAATCGATCTAAAATTTCGATCGATCGAATTGGCTGATTCCTCCAATTTTCTTCTTTTGCCAATTTTCGCCTCCTTCACCTATTTCTGATTTTCATTCCGCTTCTTTCAACGTTGGTATACACGAAACAGTCTGTATCTAATGTCTACGATGTCAATGTTCCCGTCAAGGGAAAAAATAAGCCTAGCGTGTGTATTAGACACATTAGGCCAATCCTGGGGAAATTAGGCTTAGCGTGTGTAATACACGCGCTAGGCCAAATCTGGAGAAATTTTGCCTAGCGTGCCAAAAATGGGTTTAAATTGGCCGAGTGCGACTAGTGACCCGAAAACACTCATTTTCGAAGAAAAAAAATTCCTCTCCCTAAACTGAAACGGGAGTTCTATCTTGTGCTTCCTAGATTCGAATCAAAACCTCGACATTGTGCCGGTGTCGTTATCGTCGATCGAACGCGTATTCTACGCCAAACCTAGGGATTAAACTTTACCAAGGTAATCAATCTAAAAACCCTTTTCTTTTGAAATTTCTTTTATCTTATGCCAATGTGGTTAGGGTTCTTGCATCTAGATGATTAAAGGGGGGCTTTTCTCTTGCAAATGTGATCCCTATTGTGATTTTATGTGTATTTAAAGGGATTTTGCTAAAAACATAGGTGATTCATGCCCCTCACTTTTTCTTTTCTTTTTTATCGATGCATTTAGGGCTAAATATAAAAAAGGATTTTTTTTTTCAGGAAAACAAATGCCTTAGATTGAATCAGTGATGTATATGCACTTTTGGGACGGATTTCAGCAAAAATTTTGATCAATGGTGGTATTTTTTAAAATGTGTGGGTTAGAAATCATTCATTTTTTCTGGGTAAAGGGGGATTTTTATGCATATTTTGTCTTGTTCTCTTTTTTTTTTATTTTCTTGAATATTCCAATATGAACGAGGCATACTTACCTTTGTGTGGTTTCATGATCCTTTAGACAAGAGTAGTATTTCCCCTGGCTCATCATTCTTTAATATTTTGGCGATGTATCTCTTTTCAGGATGACACAAAATTCATCAAGCGATGAGGACCAGGCCCACAAGGGGAGTCCTGATGTGATTTTTGTTACCAGGGGGGAATGTCTCATCCAGGTACAGAGATTTTTCTCGCATCCGGTACGAGATGCAAGGTGATGTGGCTCGCAGTGAGTTACTCCATCAGCAGTATACGTGGCTCACAGTGAGTTACTCCATCAGTAGTATACCCACATCTCCAACTTTGGGATTGCCAGCCAGGTAGAAAAAGTTCTTTTAATCACCTATTTTGTTCATGCTCTTTACTCTAGGATCTGACATCCTCCATTCTTTTGATGCAGCCCTTGCTCCAGATCATGTTTCGCGGGGGTTGGTTTCATCTTCAACATTTCTATGCCCACCTCCCCTTTGCTGTGAGGCTTCTCCTGACCCAAGAGGGTTTTGGAGACTTTCTATCCTGCCCTGCTATGCGGGGCGACACGGCCTACGTGAGGGCCTTGGTGGAGAGGTTTTGTCCAGAGAGGATGACCTTTCATATGCCCATAGCTGAGATGACCATCACGGGGGTCGCAACAGGGGGAATGCTCGTGGTCTGTCCTCGCATACCTGATCGTGAGGAGGTGACTCGGCTGATCTGGGCATACCCCTCCAACAACATGACCGGCACTAAGGTCAAGTTATCCTGGTTGGAGAGTCTGTTTGAGGCCGACGAGCTAGTTGATCCGCACCAGCCAGATGTGGACGTTGTCGTTGAGCCTGAGCACGCCCTGGTGTTGGCTCGTATCTCCCTTCTTTACCTTCTAGGCAAGACCAGTCTTGCCAATGCCAGTGGAGGTCGTGTTGCGCTGTCTCTCCTCTATTTGATGGAAAATTGGGCGGACGTGCATCACTTTGACTGGGGCGGCGCCGGTTATGCGATGCTGATGGATAGCCTAGCCAGGGCGTTGGTTGGGGAGGTTGCCTCTGTCCTCGGCTTTTGGCATGTGATTGAGGAAGCCCACTTGATTTTGCCCCTCTTGGTTTGTCACTTCTGACTTTTATTGTTTGATTTGATATGTTCCTTGTTTGTCCATCTTTTTTAGAATTGGGGGCACTTGCACTTCCTACCTAGTCGTCCCCTGCTGTTTTCAGATGAGTATACCTATCCTCTTATGAGCAGCTGGCTCCCAGACTGTTGTCGGGAGTCAGGGATAAGCACCTTGAATTAGGTCTAAGGTCGCAGTTTGACTTGATGATCCCTAAGCAGGTTTGACTCTCCCTTTTCTTTATCAGTTAGATTTCTTAAGCTATGATTGCATTGATTGACTGACGGACCTTTTCTTTCTTTGTAGATTGTTTTTTATCCGTACATTGGCCCCCCTTTTCAAGACCGTACCGTTGTTGGGCAGTCTCAGCTGTTCATTGATCACTGGGTCGTCTTTCTCTACGGTGCCTGGGTGGTCCGAGCCTACTATCTGGGGGAGAGGGTTGTGCACCAGTACCGAGACTTTTTTGTTGTGTCGTTGGGTCTCCTTGAGGATGTCATGGCGCCAGAGGGTACGATTGAGGAGCTAACTGGGAGACTCCATCATGGGATTCCGATTGACGATCTTTTCAATATGAGGGGCACCACCAGTGGTACGAGTCCCTCCCCTATCGGACCCTCCTTCCACGCTTTGTTCCTGGTGCTGACTTTTTGGCATTTGGAGGGCCACGGGGCTAGGTACTTTTCTTACCCTTCCTTTGTTTATCAATTCATCCTTTCGGTTTATTAAGCTAGTGCTTTGCTGATCGGTTCTCTTACTCTCCTTTTCCATTTCAGTTTGATGAGGCAGCACAACCTGGTATGGGTGCAGAGGCGGGAACCTCAGAGGAGGTAGGTGCGGGACCTTCGGATGCTTCTGGTGCAAGGGTGTTTGACGCAGGGACCCAGGGTGCTTTCAGGCGCATGGATGATGCGTTTCTTTCCGGCATGTGTCCTGATGTGGCTGAGCATACCCGCCTTTCTGCCGAGGCAGTTAGAGTTCCTCCCCCCGAGTTGATTCCAGGGTGAGCTCTTTTCTAGGGGTATACATGCCTTCCTTGGTCTTCCCGTGCTGATGACCTTTCCATTTTCTGTTTGTAGGTTTACGAGTCAGCCGTTCAGCAGGCGGACTACTACCGCAATATTGCTGGCTTTCGAGAGGCTGAAGTGGTGAGTATGATGTTGGTTTGTCCCTTTTGCTTTTTGTCGATTTATGTTTTCCCCTAACTGATCCTTCTGGCATGGTGCTTTCAGCGTGCTAGGGAGAAGGCGTCACGTTCGCTACTCAGCCGGCAGTCCCAGGCGTGGTCTCGTGTGGGGGACACTCGGACGTTTCAAAGGACTAAACGCTCTCGGAAGAAGTACTCTCAAGGACCTGGAGCATAATTGGAGGCTGCCTCTGTTGCTTTTTCTTTTCCTTTTTCATGAACATTTGAACTTTTGACCACTTTTTGAACCAATTTGTAATAACGACGTGACCGCTTGGCGCACCTTGGATACTCTTTTGAATGGATGTCTTTAATTTCTTCTTTGCCTTGTTATTTCCTATTTTGGATGTGACCTTCTTGCCTAGAAAATGAAAGTGATGTTAGGTGGCTTGTAAAACTATAATTTGTATCTCGTACTCTTCTGCAGGATAGCCATAAGTTTGGTGAAAAATAGGGGGGAATGCCCCCTGATTGATGAGTTGGCTGTAATGATTGGGGCCCATATGCTTCTTCTTTGTTTGTTGTGAGCAATGGGTCCTGCAAGAAAAAAAGAAAGTGTAACACAGTTTAAGTGATAAATCCCGTTGTCCCGGCTCGTGGCCTGGGGTGCCATAAAAAAAAAAAGAACTTAGTTTATTGCATGCAGGTGAATAGGTATTAAGAGAAGGGAGGATAGACCCTCCTCTCTTTTTCTTCTCTCTTCCTTTTTTTAGTCTAGCGTGTGTATTACATACGCTAGGCATTTCTGGGCATTTTTTGGCCTAGCATATGTAATACATACGCTAAGCAAATTTTGGAGATTTCTGGCCTAGCGTATGTAATACATACGCTAGGCAATTCTAAGCCTGTTTTGGCCTAGCGTATGTAATATATACGCTAGGCAATTTTGGACAGTGGTGGGTTTATAAAGCCCGAAAATACACTTATTTCTCATTATCTTGAGTTGGGTTCTGAAGTTTTGCTCCCATATTTATTTTTTTTCTTCCCGAGGGTGCGTCCATTGTCCTACATCGAATTGTGATTCCTTAAATGTCTTTATATGACCATGGACCCGCTTTCCAACCCCGTCTCTCTCGGGGGGTCCGGTACCTTTTATACTTTCCTCTTTGGGTGTGGGGTCCAGTTTTATGGGAAAATGGCTCGATAGCTTAAATGAGAGCGAGCTTGCAGGTTTGGATCAACTCGGGCTGGCCCGCCTCTCTTCTTTCCTTGAGGTTCTTCGGTTTTGGGATCTTATTTACACGACGGTTTCTCATTGGGAAGTGGAAACCCATGTCTTCCGCATTGGGATCCATGAGCTAACTCCAACTCTTAAAGAGCTCTCCAATCTACCGGTTTGAGGCTACATCGAGGCCTTGCCAAGGTGGTGCCAAAACCGGGTTATGCTAAAGTCGTCCACATGACTTTAGGCTTAAAGAAAGATGATTATGAGAAAAGCCTTGTTGGCGGACCCACCAGGTGTTCAATGAAATTCCTAAGAGAACTTTTTGGTGACGGAAGTTTGTGAAAATTGCTGATCAAGAATATCCATAATGTGAAAGCTTTCACTCTTTGCCTTCTCTCAAAAGTCCTTTTTTACACTAACGGGAGAGCTTCTCTCTTGCACTTTGCGACATACTGGCGGAGCTTGAAGGGGGCCGCTCCGTGATGCATTTGGTATTGGCGAAGCTTTACCGTTGTCTCGACGCCTTTGCCTTGGGCAAGGTGGAGTGCCTCTGGGGATGCCCTATTCTGCTCCAGGTCTGGTTTGGGGAGCATCTTCTCATTTTGGGGTCTGTGCCCCGCTTTTATGTTGTTCGAGGGGAGGTAGCTCGCTGCTTTTTGGGCCGATGCCATAAGTTGCCACAGGGGAATACATGCGAGCTGAATCTTTGGCTGACTAAGGCTGAGCTGGTATGGAGGCTTCCATGGCTTGATAGGACCTTTCCAATAGTTCGATGCAGAGACCACGAGGGTATCACCCTTATCGGCCTGACTGGCAGTACCTATTACTTCCCATCCCGGGTGCTGCACCAGTTTGGTTATATTAAGCAGGTGCCTTGTTCGGAGAAACCTCCCTTGTGCGGACTGATTTTTTCTCAGGGGTCCTCTAGGGACTTGGATAAAATAGCCACTCTTTAGGAAACGCGTCAGTCGATGCATATGTGCGGTTTGGAGCAAGGGGATTCTCTTTTGATTTCTTCAGGGTACGAGGCTTAGCTACTATCTGAGAGGTCTTCTGCCCTTTACTTGGATCAAGCGGAGAATAGTGGTATAGAGGGGCCTTGGCCGAGGAAGGAGTCGGCGCTTCGGACCCGGATTGAGTTACTGATAGATGAGAAGCGGGTCCTGCACGAGCATTTACATAAAGAACAGGTTAGAGCTGATGTTGCAGAAGCAAGAGCCGGTGTGGCCGAGTGTGAGGTTCTTCGTCTGGAAGGAGCCCTAAGTGATGCTCTTGGTGCTACTGATGCTTCCCATAAGCGATACAAGGGCCCTCATGGCCGCTGGATGATAGATCAAAATGTTCGGGAGGATGCTTTACGTGTAGAGATTCGTGTCTTGAAGCGCGAATTGGGTCGTTGACCTGGGCCTGCACATACTTTTTGCATAGATCAAAACACCATAGGAAGGGGCATAAGAACCCATGTTAGATATTTTTTTTTATATATATTTTCTCAATATTTTTATTGTTTTTTTTCTCAATTTTGTAAAAGGGGAAGCAAGGCATCACACCGAGTATCTTTTTGAGACGTGGTGTAAGCACAGTACAGACATGTAAATGGAAAAGGGAAATCTTACACAAGTATTATCTTTCTTTCCTTTTGATGACGATTTTTTGTTGCTTTGTAAAGGGAGAAACTGTGTGCCACACTGATCATCCTTTTGAGATGTGGTGCACACATAGTACTGGCATAAAAATGGGAAAGGAAAATTTATTATCTTTTATAAGTGTGGTCTTCTCCTCTCTCCTTTTGTTTGATACCTTAACCATGGGATGAGATGACGAGTCCTCTTTTGAGCATAGTCGAACCTAATCATGTGGTCGGGCCTGAGTGGGGGTCAGGAATCTTTTAGTTTGGAACATCCATCCCTTTGGGTTGAATCGACCTTTTATCCTTACCCTGGGTCATATGTTTGACGATGCAATTTGTGAAGATATTCCTGGTCATGACCTGATTTGAGCTAACATGAGCGGCTTAGTTGGCGACCAGATAACACAAAGATGTAACCGAAGGATTCGCTAAAAGATTCCTCCTTTTTTTTTTCTTTTTTTTTTCTACATTTCTTTTTGAACATTTTTTTACTCATAGCGCCCAAGACAGGTTTTTGCCGTGCCATTTATCATCCTCTTTTTTACCCATAATGCCCTTTCGGGTTTTCACTGCGTCCATGGGTATACATTTTTACCCCAGGCTCCTTTTAAGGTTTTCAACTGGTTCGCACAAGCTCGCTCTTTTTACCCGTAGCGCCCTTTCGGGTTTTCACCACGTCCATTTTGCTTTGAGCTCGTATTCTTTTTTCTTTCATTTCTTTTCTTTTCTTTTTCAAAGGTCGCGTCACGAACGTTGATTCCGTCATAGCCAACTGGATGGAATTCTTTTGTCGTCTCTCAGCTTGGCTCGTGCTGACTCAATGGATACTATGACTGCTCGTAGGCCTTAAAGAGGGCTTTCTTCAGGGATGTATCTTGGCCATGGATTTGAAAGGGATAGGTTAGGAATTTTGAAGGTATTCTTGGATTAAAAGGTTTCCTTGATTGGGTTCCAGCTGCCGTAATACACTTCTTCCTTAGGGGATTTTTTTTTTGTACATACCCCATGATATTTCGACCTCTTTTCTTTTATATATATATATTTTTTGTTTTTTTGCTTTTTTCAGACATCCTCTTTTTGGGATTTTGCTTTTCTGATTTTTTTTTTATTTGACGGTAACTCTTTTTCTCCTTTTCCTTGTTTGGTATATACACTTTTTCCATCTTTTCTGGGGAGGGGTTTATGAAAGAAAGGCCAATGGCTCAACGGGTGTAGCAAAGGGTATGATCATTCAGGGACGCTTTTTGGCTACTTGGTTTTGAAATTATGGCCTCTTTTTTAAAGGACCCTTAAGTAGTCACGTATCCATTTTTACAAGTGCTTACCTTGTTGCGGAGACTAAGAGTAGAATCGACGTACGTATCCAGCATTGATGGGCTCAGGAAAGTGATCTCCGTCCATGGTGGCGAGGCGGATTGCGTATCCCGGGAGTACCTCTCAGATGTTGTAAGGTCCTTCCCAGTTAGGCTTGAATTTCCCTCTTGGATCGGCGTGGAAAAAAAGGAAGATTTTTTTAAGTACGGTGTCACCCACCTTTAAATCTCGAATGCGAACACGCTTGTTGGAAGCACATGCGATCCTTCTCTGATAGGCCTGGGTGTGACACAAGGCTAGCAGCCTTTTCTCATCTAGCAGGTTCAATTGCTCAAAAAGGGACCTCTCTCTTTCGGCTTCCGATAGATCAGATTCGACGAGAATGTGGAGTGAAGGTACTTCAACTTCGACTGGCAGGACAGCCTCAGTTCCATACACAAGGAAAATGGTGTTGCCCCTGTAGCGGTACGAATCGACGTTTGGTAAGCCCATAGTGCAAATGGTAACATTTCGCTCCAATCGCGGTATGTGACAACCATCTTCTCGAGGCTTCAGACGATTGTTTTGTTAGCAGCTTCTACGGCACCATTGGTTTGCAGTCGATACGGCGATGAGCGATGATGCTTGATTTTATATTGCTCGCATAAGGTTCTGATACGCTTGTTTGCAAAATTGGTGCTGTTATCTGTGATGATTTCCTTGGCCATACCGAATCGACAAACGTTGTTCTTGATGAACCTCTCGACATGACCGGTCGTAATGTTTGCATAGGATGCTGCCTCTACCCATTTGGTGAAATAATCAATGGCGACGAGGATAAGCTGATGCCCATTCGAAGATTTCGAATTGTTCTTTCCAACGACGTCGAGGCCCCAAGTGGCGAATGGCCAAAGAGTGGTCATGTTGTGTAGATATATGGCAGGAGTATGTATCAAACTGGAGTGTTCTTGGTATTTGTAGCACTTCTGCACATGCTTGTAACAGTCAGTTTCCATGGTGGTCCAGAAATACCCTTGCCGTAGGATCTTCTTGGTGAGCATGTGCCCATTGACATGGGCACATGCTCCCTCGTAGATTTCCTTCATTATGTTTGCTGCCTCTCCCTCAGTTAGACATCGAAGCAGGACATTATTATATGACCGCTTGTAGAGGCACTCGCCACAAATGACGTAATTAGCCGCTAAACACTGGATGGTCCGCCTATCTATCTTGGATGTCCCCTCAGGGAAAGCTCGAGTTTCGAGAAAATTCTTGATATTCGAGAACCATGGTGGCTCACCATCTAACCTTTCGAATCCCTCAATCTGAAGGCAGAGTGCAGGCTCGTTCCTCTGTTCGATCATGATTGGCTTCATCTCAACGTCATAAGGGATTTCTACCATTGATGTCAATGTTGCTAGTGCATCGGCAAAACGATTTCTTGCTCGCGGGACATAGGAGAAAGTAACATCATCGAAGCATGTGATCATATCTTCCAGGTGCTCATGGTACGGGATCAGCTTCTCATCCTTTGTCTTCTAGTCTCCGTTGGTTTGGCAAATGATCAGCTGTGAGTCGCCAAACACCCTAAGATGAGTTACATCCAGGTCCAAGGCTGCCTGTAGGCCTGCTACGCAGGCTTCATATTCAGCTATGTTGTTAGTGCAGGGAAAATTGAGCTTGATGGAGACTGGTACATGAGATCTTTTTGGCGAGATTAGAATAGCGCTAACTCCTTGACCTTCGGCATTTACTGCCCCTTCGAAGTGCATTACCCAGGACTCCTCTATCTCCTCCGCGTCATCTTTTATCATAAACAAGATGTCTTCATCTGGGAATTCAATTCTCAAAGGCTTGTAGTCAAATAAGGGATTCTCGGCCAGATGATCAGCTAGTGTTTGTCCCTTGATCGACTTCTGAGTGACATATGTGGTGTCAAATTTTGATAAGAGAAGCTGTCAGCGTGCAGTTCTGCTAGTGAGAACCGACTTCTCGAACAAGAACTTCAAAGGATCCATTCGCACCAGGAGTAGAACGGCTTGAGATAGCAAGTAGTGGCAGAGAGCCTCTGTGTAGCCCATACGAGAGCCAGACATGCTTTCTCCATATGAGAATAGCGTGTCTCGTAATCAGTGAATTTCTTGCTCAAGTAGTAGATGGTCTGCTCTCTTCCTGTCTCATTATGCTACCCTAAGACACATCCCATTGAAACTTCCGTTGTAGAGAGGTACATTAAGAGTGGTTTCCCTGGTTCGGGTGGTACCAACACTGGCGGGTTCAGAAGGTAGCCCTTGATCTTATCAAATGTTGCTTGACAGTCGTCGTTCCATTCAACGGGCGAATCTTTTCTTAGTAGCTTTAAGATCGACGTGCATATAGGAGTGAGTTGTGCAATAAACCGACTGATGTACTGTATCCTGCCTAAAAAGCCTCTGACCTCTTTCTCGGTAGATGGTGGTAGCATTTCGACGATAGCTTTTACCTTCACCGGATCGACCTCGATGCCTCTTCTGCTGACGATGAAGCCCATTAGCTTTCCGGACATGGCACTGAATGCACAGTTATGAGGGTTCAGACGTAGCTTGTACTTCCTTAGTCTTTCAAATAGCTTCTGGAGGTTTATCAGATGGTCGCCTCTCTCTGGGGATTTGGCGATCATGTCATCGACATATACCTCTATTTCTCGGTGCATCATGTCGTGGAAGAGTGTTGTCATGGCCCTTTAATATGTTGCACCGGCATACTTCAATCCGAACGGCATGACTCTGTAGCAGAAAGTTTCCCACAGAGTGATGAACGTTGTCTTCTCGCGGTCTGCTTGTGCCATCTTGATCTGATTGTATCCGAAAAATCCATCCATGAACGAGAGCATCCCATGCCTTGCGATGTTATCGACTAAGATGTCGATGTGTGGCAACGGGAAGCATGGATCAAAATCTCGGTTTCGGTTTTGGTCCTCACCTGAACTGTAAATTGGTTTAAATTTCGGATTTTTTTTTTAAATATGCTCCGAACTTTGCCGAACTTTATTTTATTAGTTTTTTAAAGCTCTTTAACATTATTATAACACATATATACACTAGTGAGGCTAATTTTCGTCCGTTTAAAGTACTTATATGTCTATTATAAGTACAGATTTTCGTTGTCAACATGGGTTTTCTGTGCTTAAATCGTTGACTCTTTTAAATAAGACGAAGATCGTTTTTCATCCCAATCTTTGACACAATAGATCTTAAGATCATGTTCATTTTATCAGAGAGTCGGATTTTGATTCAATATTTTGATTCCTTGGCACATCCCATATGTGCAACCCCTTTAAACCCATTGATTGCTTCGGAACAGATGATGGAGATCGTGTTTCACCTTAATCTTCCACACAATGGAACTTGAGATCATGGCGCACCTATCACGGTCAATTTTTTATTCCACATGACATAGATCACCAAAAAATTCCCCTTGAATCCTATGGCACACATCACGCTCAAACGTGATTTTAGGGTCATTTTTGGAGGATATATGACATTTGAAATAAACAACTAACCATCTCGCGACATGATCTCAAGATCAATTGTGTGGAAGATTAGGGTGAAACAAGATCTCCATCATCTGATGAAAGCAATCATAATGATGATAAATCACACTTCAACGGTATAAAATAAAAAATGAGTTTTTAATGTCATAAGACATAGTCATATGCCACATGACATAATGATAGATCACACTTTAATGGCGTGAAATAAAAAGTGATATTTTAATGGTGTGAGATCATTTAAACACCGTCTAATCGATCATTGATTGAAGGTTGGGTAGTGATGTGAACCATCTGATTGATGAACTTTAATATCAGCCCTTAAATAAAAAATAATGGTTGATATTATAGTCCAGAGTTCAGATGATTTAAATATCCCTAAAAATTAATTTTAATGGTTCAGATCACCTACATCTTAAGCCCTTATGGTCTAAAGATCATTTAAACACCATTCTTGGTGTGTAACTGATTGGCAAGAGAGTCGGTCCCATACTCTCTTGCATATAAACGGAAAAAATAAAAAATAAAAAGAAGAAAGAAAGGGGAAAGGGAGATCGGGAGAGGAGGAAGCTGGCCGGCCAAGAGGCTCCAAGCCACCAACGGCAGGTACCACTCCTTCTTGCTCTTCTTCTCGGTTTTTGAAGCTATAATTTTTTTTCTCTATTTTTTCTATTTTAAAAACTAGATCTGAGTTTTTAAAGGGAGAATTTTTATTTTTAAATGCACAGCCGAGATTTTGAAAACCCAAATTATCGGCCGATAATTTGGTAATTTGGGCAATAATTGCAATTTTTCGACCCCCATCTGAAAACTACCAAATTTTCGCCTCAGAGGGGGCCGAATCCGAGTCATCTCGGCCGAAATTTTGAATTTCGGCCGAGATTTTGATCCATGACGGGAAGTCTTCCTTTGGGCTCGCCTTGTTCAGATTTCTGAAGTCGATGCACATGCGGACCTTTCCATCCTTCTTCGGTACAGGGACGATATTGGCCAGCCATTGCGGGTATTTGGAGACTATGAGAAACCCTGCATCATATTGTTTGATGACCTCATCCTTCACTTTCAGCATCCATTCTGGCCTAAGGCGTCTCAACTTCTGCTTGACCGACTTAACATCTGGATGCAGCGGCAGCTAATGCTCGACCAAATCAGTATCCAAACCAGACATATCCTCGTATGACCATACAAAGACGTCTTAGTATGAACGAAAGAAATCAATCATGCTTTTTCTTTCCTCGGGAGACAGCGACGTTCCGATCTTAGTGCTTCTAGGAACCTCCTCAGTACCTAGATTGACATCCTCTGTCTCTTCAACGATTGGGGTAGGGCCATGCTCAAAATCGGCAAATTGGTCAAAGAGCTCATTGGGAAGCTCCTCAGCTAGGATCTCCTCGTCCAGACTCGTGACTCCTACCTCTTCTTGTATTTCTACAGGAAAGGGTCGATTTCACATGGGACGAATTTTTCAATTAAGGCATCATTTCTGTTGATTTCGTCAAGAATTTTAAAAGATAATATTTTTGGATTTTGTATTTTTTCTATTTTTGTAGGATTTTCTTTTCTTCAGAAATTAGTCCTTGGCAACGCGGGTCACTATACATATGTGGTATTGCTTGCCAAGGGCTAATCTCACTTTTTACAGGTTATTTTTTTTTTTTTTAAGTCAGTCGATTTAGCCATTCATTTGATGCTTACCTAGTTTGATGGAGGAGGCTGATTGAGATAGCTTTTGAGGGTCAACCTCCATCATGTTTATCATGGGCTCGTCCAGGAACCGGTCCTCAAACATCAACATGGTGTGGTTTATGGCAGGGGGTGCATTGACGGGGGAACTTCTTCCTCGAAGAGGGAGAGAGATGTCAAGTCTATTTCCATATCGAGGGGAATGATTTGGGGATTGGTTGGGTGGATAGCGGCCACTGGTTTGTGTAGGGTTAGCTGTGTTGCCCCATTCTGATCAATTTTTACGACCCCTGCGCTCACGAATGTACCCCGGATGTGAGGTCGTGATCAGGGTGCGTCTTCCAGGCCTATTCCCCTAGCTTTGGCAGCGACTATAGTTCGGGCCTTTTCCTTGGCTTCCTGAACTTCTTCTTTGGTAGGCTTGCAGCTAAGCCGAATTTGATCTGTTGTCCGCCTCTGGCCCTAACTAGGTCCTTTCGGCCTTGCAAACGAGGTCCCAATCCTTTACCTTTCTAATAGTTCCATTTCTGGAGCATGGCTACTGCTACGACCATTCCGTCTCCAGTCTTTATGGTGATCTTCTCGCGGGGCTCAGGGATTACTATCGATACATCATATTCAAAACTGTGAAGGTCTGTGTCTTCGGTCGTGTGCGGCACATCCAACACTTTGAGGCTCTCAATGCTGTAAGTAACCTTTTCTCCTTCCTCCTGCCCCTCACCCAGAATGGTGACGATCTTCTGCTCTGAAACGAATCTAAGCTTTTGGTGCAAGGTTGAAGGTATGGCCCCAACCTCGTGTAATCATGGTCGCCCTAATAACATATTTAATGTAGATTTAATGTCCATAACTTGGAAAGGTATAGAAAAGGTCATTGGCCCAATAGTGAGCTCAAGATCAACTTCTCCAATTATTTCTCTTCTTGTGTTATCAAATCCTCTGACGCTCGTTCTAGCTGGCCTGAACGCGGAGGGATCCACCCCTATCTTGGTTGCGGGTCTCAGAGGGCACACAGTCAAGGCTGATCCATTGTCTATTAATACTAATGGAATCACCAAGTTCCCGACTTCTATTGTGAAGTTGCGGGGTTTGGAATGATTATTTCCCTCATCTAGCAGATCAGCATCCCAAAATGAGATAGCATTGGGAGTTAAAACCTGCCCAATTATCTGTCCTACTTCATCAGGGATTACTTGGATGGATACATGTGCATCTTTTAGAGCTCTCATAAGAGCTTGAAAGTGAAGCGGGGATGTCATTAAAAGGTCCTAAACATTGATGTGGGTTGGCATTCTCTTCAATTGTGTTTCCAGTATGTGCTCTCTGCTCATTTTTTCGAAGGGGTACACTACGACAGGTTCCTTCTTCTCTTCTGGTCGGGTTGATACCGATACTTCAAGTTGTTTAGAGATTCTTCCTGATCGGGTAACAAAATCAACTGCCTCTTCTCTGTCGCCGCCTGCATTGATGTCCGTCTGTTCATAACTGAGGGGAACCTGATGGGGATCGTAGGTTAGTCTCGGGATCTGGAATGGAGTGGATGCAGGCCTCGGGGGGTGCTTGGATTGGTGGATTGGGATGGGCAGATAACACTTTGTTAGCCTCTACTAGAGGTGGATAGGTCAGAGGAGTGGCAATAGTGGGCCAAATGGGGTTGACGGGGTTGGTGGATATCTGTATTGGCGGTGGTGTGATGGGGGTGGGCCACTGGTAATTAATCGATGCCGGAGGGAGAGATGGGGCAAAATCGATCATTGGGTAATTGGTAGGGGTTGTTGCTGCGTACAGTTGATATTGATATAAGTTGGGTTGGGCATAGCTGACGAGAGCTGGTGGTGGAAAATACATCCTCAAATCTAAGGGCTTTGCTTGGGGTATTAGATTGGGAAAGTAATCAGCCAAGTTCAGGGGCTCGATTACTCCTATGTTTCCATCTTCTCGATCTCTCTGCTTTGGCGTTATAAAGTCTTCCCGGATGAGGATATACTCTGAAGGGTCAAACTCTTTGTCATCTTCCTCTATCATGTTGACGGTGGGCCTCGGGCCCATTCCACCTGGTGGATGTGGTGGTAATGGAACCTGATGTATATTGGCATGTTGGTTTGCCTAAGGAAGTGCTTGAGGAATGATTTTGCTGGCCTCTATTAAATCTTGTATCGCATGCTTTAAGGGAAAGCATCGATCAGTCAGGTGGCTTGGTCCTTGATGGAAATTACAGTGGGTATTGGGGTCGTAATTTCTTGGGATTGGATTTGGCGGAGGTCACGGCTGGAGTGTGGTGACCAAACCCTTTTCGATCAATAAGGGCAACAGGATATTAAGGACTGCCCCAACGGGGTAAAAACTCGATCAAAACGGGTCCTCCTCTGTTCTGGGGTCATCTGTGCACCTTGTCCATTTCCGATTATCTGCATTTGTTCACTTCGTATTGGGGTTGATTGTGCTGCTTTAAACAGGAATGGGGTTATGCCGGTATTGGGCCGTGCATTTACGATTGTCTATATATCCACCCCGGTTCTTCTCTCATTCCTCTATTCAATGAACTTTCGGACCCTACTGTTTACGGTTTTGTTTAACTGCTTCTCTTATGGCATCTTCACAACGATTGACATTCCTTACCAAGTCAACAAAGCTAGACTATTGTTGGTACACCATGATATCCGAGATAACCGGCAAAGTGTTTTTCGAGATCATCTCAATTTGCTCATCATCGGGTATCCAGTTTCTCACTTGAGCTGCCAATGTCCACCGCCCAAGGTAGTCATTGAATGCTTCGTCGGGCTATTGCTTTAGTCGGGCTAGATCTGACTTGCGGGGTTCAATGTCTATATTGTAGACATACTGCTCTTGAAACAGGTAGGTCAGAGCCTTCCAGGTTTTAATCATGAAAGGTTCCAGGGAAGTGAACCACCACAAAGTCGAGCCCGTAAGGCTCTTCTAGAACACTTTGATAAGGAGTCGTTCGTCTCCGCCGTACTGGCACAAGTCCCCGCAGTAGGACTTGAGGTGTGCAATGGGGTTGCCTGTGCCATTGTATTTGTCAAAGATTGGTACCTTGAATTTTTGGGGCAAAGAGACTTCCGCAAATAGGCACAAGTCAGAAAAGTTTGTGGCATGGATTTCAGCTCCACCCATCTTCATCAACTGTTTTTGGATTTTGTTCTTTTAACAGCTCTTACTCCCTGGATGACGGGGCAGGCCCCTCAACAAGCTGCCTCCACTCACTTTGGGTTGCCGGTGTGTTGGTGAACACGAGTGGTGGGGGATTGAAACTAGTGAATGCCCCTACATAGGCTCCACTATTCTTAATCTCATCCTCCTCATACTGTGGATCCACATATTGCGGAGGAGGGTGAGGTTATCCCGTTGGTTCTCAGTGGGCTGAACGGGTTCCTGGTGGGACCACTGTACATGAGGAAGCTCTGATGAGTAACTTGCGGGTGAGGGGATGAGTGAGTTGTGGATTTTGGGTCGGCGCCTGATGAGGCCACTGCATTTGGAGGAATCCTTGGGGATGGGTTTGAGAGGTAGGGAGATGGGTGAATCGAGGGTGGTTGATGGTCTGGGATGCATTCTCATATTGGATTGGGTGTGAGGGAGGTGGATGAGTGAGGCCCATGCCATGTTGAGAGATTGGATGGGATGGGGGGCTGTTGGGTGAATGTGGGATACTGTGGGAATTGTGGAGGGTTTGAAAATGGGGCTCCTAGGTTTAACCTTGATGGGCTTAGATATAGGGTGTTGGGCCTTGATGGGCTTGGGCCTAGGCTTGGGATATTGGGCCTCGATGGGCTTGAGTATAGGGTGTTGGGCCTCGATGGGCTTGAGTATAGGGTGTTGGGCCTTGATGGGCTTGGGTATAGGGCGTAGGGCCTTGAGGCCCACTTAAATGGCCCCATGGTTAATGGGAGTCTTGGATGGTATGGACAATGGGAGGTTGGTTAGGATATTAGGGGAATGAAGTATAGAAATTTTGGAGTGTATGGGATGAGTTTGGAGATGTGTGGGATGGATGAGGGAGGCTTTGAGAGGCCTTCCAAATTGTGTAAGCCCTAACCATTTCATCCATCATGGCCATGGGATTGGGTGAGGGGGTGGATGTAGATGGTCCATCCGATGACGGGGGGGACATGGGGCATGGATCGGATGGGTGTGTGGGAAAAAAAGGGGCATGGCCTGGGTAAAATCGGGCATGGCCTGGGTAGATGGGTAGGTCTGGATCGGATGTGGAAAAGGTGGGTATGGTTTGCATGGTTGGAGAAAATTGGGACATAGTTTGGGTGGAGGTGTGGGGAAAATGGGGTGTAAGTTGGATGGATGTGGAAGGTGAATTTGGAGTGGATATGGGGGAAAGGGGGATGGATTTTGAGGGAATGGGGGGATGTGGATGGAAATATGGGTGCACCGAAGGGTCCAGTGACGGTAAATGGGGGTTGGGTGAGCGGAATAGAGATAGGGATCTCCTCCGATTGGGAATGTAGTGGGGAATGGGGTGGGGATGAATCGGGGCCGGCGTAGGTTGGATCGACCGCCCACAATATGGTTTGGCGGCGAGTCGGGTATGGACGCCTCGGGTGAGGCCAGAAAAATTTCCTCCTTCCCCTATGGGATGATGAAGGGTAAGGCGATACCGTTGTGTTAGCACCACGAGCTCTTTCTTTTTTTGGAATTTGTTTTTTTTTTTTTGGATAAAGATTTGAACCTTTTTACGGTGCTTTTCTGGGGCCTTAAAATTCCCGTTTCGGGTGGCGATCACACCCCTAATATCTCCCACGGCAGAATTCCGACGCGCTTCGGCAGAATCAAAGGAAATCCTTTGATCTATGTGAAGGCACGGAAATCCACGCGACGACCCGATCCCTCGAAAAAAGTAAATAAGAAGGTGACCTCTTTTGACCAGCGATGGCGTATTGGGTGTCGAAACATGTGGGATTTATCAGGGATACTAAACCACTAAGCAGGGGATTCGGGAACAGTGAAAAGAAAGCCTCAGGTTCGGGCTGCTGATCCCAAAATGGTCTAGCGTATGTATTACATACGCTAGGTAAAAATCCTAGAGATTTGGCTTAGCATGTGTATTACACATGCTAGGCTAAATTTCTGGGATTTTAGCTTAGCGTGTCTATTAGACACATTAGGCTATTTCTGGAGGTTTTCGGCTTAGCATGTCTATTACACACGCTAGGCTAAAAAAATGTATATATATATATATATTGACAGCAACAGCAAGCCCGAGATTGGTCTATTTTTCTGGGTTTCTGGAAGCAGTGCTTCCGGGGAATGTTTTTCCTTGTTATTTTGGGTCCCTCCTCACGGCTCCTAGGGATACAAGGTCGATTCGGGACAACTAACGCACTCCCCAAGGGTTTTAGGGATTTTTCTTAAGCTTGGTTACCCACCTGATATACCTTTAGCGCAAGCTCTTTCTCAGATACTGGATGGAGTGGTACTT
Organism: Chloranthus sessilifolius; assembly: GCA_021018995.1. Classification (NCBI taxonomy): domain Eukaryota; kingdom Viridiplantae; phylum Streptophyta; class Magnoliopsida; order Chloranthales; family Chloranthaceae; genus Chloranthus; species Chloranthus sessilifolius. Next base: position 193,321,774 of record CM037584.1, read on the forward strand.
TTCCGGATCATCACCACTAGGGGATGCCGTCGTACTAAGAACCGGGACGTTTGTATCGTTGCCTAAATTCCCACCCCTTTGTAAAATCTACCCAACGTAAAAATGAATGAAGTCCCTTAGTTCACTTTTAAAGTTCAATTTTAAATTCAATTTTTAAAAGAGAATTTGCATAATGTTCAAAAACAAAGGATTGTATCCTGCGTCACTTTTTAGCTTCTGGCCATTCACTGATGGAATATGATTGCGAGAAATCTAAAAGCTCAAGTAGGCCCGCCAAATGGCTAAAGAGTGTAAAATGTGCAAGTACGCCAATCGGCTAAGGCATATAAATGACAAAAAGGTAAATGCTCAAGTAAGCCCGTCAAACGGCTAAGGCGTGTAAATGACAGAAAAGTAGGGGTAAGTAAAAATTGACGGAATCGTAGGGGTGAGTACAGGAAAAAAGAAAAAAGAGACAAAGAAGGTTAGTAAAATGAATAAAAAAACAAACAAAAACAAGCCAATATTAGAGGCACCGAAGTGCAAAAATATGACTCTGATTTCGGTCTACGCCAAAGGCTCTTGGGTAGGGGCTTCGATTATGAGCAGATGTTAGGCACCCAATCAACCTGCTCGTAAGTGGTCTCTACTTATGGTTAAAAATGATAAGAAAAATAAAACAAAAACAACACTTCCTCTTACCCGAAGGCACTCGGATCCTATTTAAGCCTCCCGCAATCACCAAAATTTCGGTAGCATAACGAATCAAATTCTAGGATAGAGGAAAAGCAAAGAAGGTAGAGGAATAGAGGGGAGAGCCAGAGCTCTCGGGCCCTTGTAGCACAACCGTGGATCCTTGCATGAGAGCGTCTTTGAGCTTCTGAAGCGAAAGATGTTGAAAGACGGGTTTTAAACTCTAAGGTTTTAAGAGCTAGGAGGAAGGGGAGATAGGCTAATGCCTTGTTCTTCCTAAAGCTAAGGGTTTGATTATGGGAAATATGGTCTAAAGGGTAAACCTAAGTTCTTGAATTTCTCTCTTTGGAAATTTTTTCAAGCCTTTAATCCAGAGAGGGGGGGGGGGGGCTCTATTTATAGAGAAAGGGAGGAATAGTGAAGGGTTAAATTGAGTTAGCAATTAGGTAATAGGGATCTAAGGTTTTCTAGGCTTTCTAGGGCTTAAATAGGTGGGAATTGGGTTTCAATAGTAGATAATAGGATGGGATCCTAAGTGGCAAAAGGGTTAAAAAGAGGGCTAGTAGGGGTATAGCAGTCTTATCGAAATCAACCCCAATGGATTGGGTGGTCAATAAGTCAAACCCCAAATTCAATTTTTGACAAAAATGCAAAAAAACACTATTCCTAAGCATAGCGTATGTATTACATACACTAGGTATAGGAATAGTAACCAAGAAACCTGGAGGTTCAAAACTCGCTGTGGAGGCCCTCAAAAGTCAAATTTTTGCGCAAAAATCTTGCATTTCTGCCCGTATTTCAATCTGCCATAACCGTTGGTGCACAAATCGGATTGAGGTGATTCTTGGCTTGTTGGAAAGCTGGGAACCTCCTCTCTCTGATAGGGTAAGTCTTAACTCTGGCAGAGGTCTGTGCAAACCTTGGCATTCTCTTTTTCAACCACTGCCCGAGAGGGTTTAAAATGGGTTCGGGAGAGGTTTTATAGGTTAGGGTTGATTCCTAAGGGTCGGAGATAGGCTCCTAAGGGTTTGGATTGAGTTCTAAGGGTTCGAGAAGTGCTCTCGGAAGCTCGGAAGGTACGCCTTTCACGAAGTGTAAGTTAATCGGGCCTTGGGCCAAATTTTGGGTGTCTACACCTAGCTAGTGAAAGGCATTCCATCACCTAGGCATACTAGATTCCTACACAATCGCCTGGGCAAGAAAGTCTTAAAAAATCTAAACAGCTAGAAGGCTGGTTGAACCATTAAGAGGATGTGGCGTAACTCCCAATGCTACCTAGACATGTGCCACGAGTGCCAAGTGTCAATGCATCATGGATGTTTAGCATGTCAAGTTCTGAAGATTCCAATATGGCAGCATGGACAAAAAAAACTAACAAAATAAAAAATTTATAAAAAAATAGAGTTGAAAGGATATCTTAGAGAGTTAATTGAAATACTTAATTAAATGATGAAAGAATGCATAGTGTATGTCATGAATCTAACTTGAAGTATTCGTTTTATACAAATGGTTTTAAAGGATCCAAGCCTTTATTTTCTAATTAGCTAAACTTTAAACAAGTTTTCCTTAAAATGGCAATTTCTTTTACCTTGTCAAAACCAGGAATACTTTGATGTTATCATGTTTAGAAGTGTCGTACTGTGTTGAGGAGTGTCCAAGTGCCACCAAGTATCGACACGACAAAAATGCCAAAAGTAGAAGTGCCTAGGTAACAATGGTAGCATGTGATCCGTGCCACGTGATCAAGTACTTGAAAATAGCTTGCAAATGCTAGCATTGAGAGTACCGTCCCTTTATCATATATATACACACACATATATGTCCACATTTGGATTTATGCCGGAAAGATCAATATAAGGAAGCTAATGAAATATTGAGGCAACTTATGGAGAAGTTTAGAGAGAGATGGAAAAACCTACATGTCTTTATTGATATAGAGAAGGTTTATGATAAAGTGTCGAGACAGATAATCTGGTGGACGTTGAAGAATAAATGCATCCCGAACTTATATATTAAAATTATCCAAGATTACAGGCAGTACTAGTGTAAGAAAGACGTGTGGAGAGACAAGTGAGTTCCCTACCCTATCAGAGTTAAGCTGCATCAAGGATATGCCTAGAGCCCTTATTTGTTTGCCCTGGTCATGAATGCGTTAAGTAGACATACAAGGAAGAGATCTTGTGGTGCATGTTATTTGCAGATGACATAGTATTAATTGCCCAAACAAGGAAAATGTAAATGATAAGCTGGAATTATGAGTTTGCCCTGGTCATAGATGCGTTAAGTAGACATACAAGGAAGAGATCTGGCGGTGCATGTTATTTGCAGATGACATAGTATTAATTGCCCAAACAAGGAAATAATAAATGGTAAGCTGGAATTATGAAAAAAAAAAATTCGGAGTCAAGGGGTTTAAAAATTAGCAGAACAAAGACAGAATACATGGAGTGCAAATTTGATGAACATGATAACTTGGAGGAGGATTTAGTCAAAATAGAAAATCAATGAGTCACATTGCAATAGATTTCGCTATTTAGGCTCTAATTTACAAGCAAATGGTGGATTTGAAGAGGACATCTCAAATAAGATTATGTTGGATGAAATGGAGGCAAGCAAGGGGCGTCTTGTGGACTTAAGGCTCTATTTGGGTATTTGTCATGAAAATGGTGGAAATGAATTTATAGATCCGATAGATTCCAATCCTTTGGGAATCTATAGGAATTTCTCATTTTTCGGTGTTTGGATTGACTAATAACACAGAAAATAGGAAGGGAGCACCACCGTTGGTGTACATGTCACAAACTAAACCAAACCTTAAATATGTTGTGAGAGAGAGAGAGAGAGAAATTCCGAGAGAGAAATCGGAGAGAGAGGGATTAAGAGATTTGTAGAGTTTGAGAGAGCATTCAGAGAGAGAGGTTTTGTAGAGAGCGAGTGGGTTCGAGAGAGAGATTATCTAAAGAGTGCATACGGAGAGAGTTGATGGGTTTTTCCCTATATCTTAGAGGAGGTTTGTCACCTTTATCAATTCAGCACATACTTTTCTTGTTCTAATAGGAAAAAGGGTTAGAAAACTAATTCCCTTTTTACTTATACACTTTGTATTAGTACCACTTTGTCTCTGTAAGAAAACATTAAGTTTGGTGCTTCTTCATGCACCATAGATCTACTTAAAAGTTAATAAAAAAAGCTTCAATTTAACAGGACAAAAGGGTTAGAAAACAAATTCCCTTTTTACTTAATACACTTTGAATTAGTACCACTTTGTATCGGTAAGAAAACACTAAGTTTGGTGCTTCTTCATGCACCATAGATCTACTTAAAAGTTAATAAAAAAAGCTCCAATTTTGTAGAAACTAATCAATATGACAAAACTATCTTTGACCTTTTATTTTTAAATTCATATAGGGATAATGGTTACTCTTGAGAGCAAATAAAACTCAATTCTATGTCCTATACAAATATACTAAGAGAGGTTCTCATGGCCGCCCATGCATCGACCACCGGCCACTGCCAGCGGCAGCCAAACGGTGCAGGACTTCAGACGGTGGCCAGCACCCAGCCAATTCATCCAACGACTATCAGTGACCAGTAAAAATAAATAAAAATTAAACAGAATATATAAAGTAAGAACTAAGGACAGTTTCCGGGTTCTGGGAAACTCATCAGGTGATCGGATCATGCCGGTCCGACACCGTAAACAAGACTTCAATGCCGTATAATATAATTTAATTAGAAACATAGAGTTCAAAACTCTCTCAATCTCTCTCCTCTTCAATGGGTTCAAAACCAGCGGACCACAATTCACCATTTTCATCATCGTCCTAGCGAGGATCTGTCATCTTGGTTATGCTAAAAGTAATTTTTTAGATATTTATTACTTATTTATTTTTTTTGTTTTTCTACTTGAGCAACTCTACTTTTTCACCAAACTTTCTTTTTACAACTCAACTTTAGGCAAGTATTGGTTCATATTAAACCTAAATAAGCCAAAATAATGGGTTAGCTTCGGTAATGCCATTCCCATTAATGATGTGAAATTTTGATTCATTCTATTTAATAATGTAACATTTGTTCAATTCTTGATTAATATTGTTTCAATTAGGAGCTGTAATGATAAACAACTAGCTAATGATTCAAAGAGCAACAAGTACATGACTACAAGTACGCATTTCTATGAAATTTGTCCAATTTACCAAAAGATTGACTCTCTTCACTAACTCACTTAGAATCCTTTTTAAGGTGATTTTATTTAGTGCTTGGGCATGATGATGAAGAGTTTTAATAGAAGATTCATTAACATTTGATTTAGTGGCATAATACAAGACAGTCTTTGCTTAATTCATATGAAAAGGATTTAGTAGCAATCTAGATCCTTGTTTTCAGTCTAGTACAGTGCCTAATTTAATTTTAACATTGAAGTTTCCATGTTGTAATAGTTGCGAGAGAATTAAGAAGTTTTGGTACTTGGGCGTGTCACGGGGTCGCACTTCCGCAACCTCAGTCCCGTGCGGCACCTAACGCACGCTTCGCTAGGTCAGCCTACTTCTGATAACAATCGTCGCGAGGGCGTCCTTCGACGCGCTTTCAACCCGTGCGGTGCTTCGCTACCGCGTGCAACGAAGCCAACCCATCTGCACATCAGCTCTGATACCACCCGCCTAGAGGACGGGAACTCCTCTCAACATGGTTGCCTCTGTTTCACGGCCTACCACTCGGCTCATCGTGTCCCTTACGACACGCCAATCTGCACCGCTGCGCTAACTTGGCCTGCTCAAGCTTCACCCTGTGCACTGCACTAGTACCTCGCCGTCAGAACCAAGCCCACAGCCTTGTGCCTCGCGCTCGCGTGCCCCACTGAGTCCCACGCAGCTTGCCTTCGTGTGCGTTCCGAATTACTAGCACACGTTCGTCTTTAGCCCACATGCTGTCGTGCTCAACTGAGTCCCACGCAGCGCCTTGGTGTTGTCTCGCGAGGTTGCACAGCCGTATGCACCGCGACGCGTAGTCCGGAGCCATACATCAACCTCCCTCGGGTTCCACACGGCATCGCTGCGTCGACGTCCTAGGCCCACCCTTTCAGGCCTAGGAGACACTTGCGCCCCCTCTGGCAACGCAAGGCCCCGTGTGCGGGGGAATAGCTCTCAAGCTCCCTTCCCCTATATAAGGGTAAAACAGTCATTCAGCCAGAATGGCAGGATAACCTCAAACCTATTGGTTTGACATACCGCAACGCCTCATGCATCGCTAGCCCACCTTGGCTATGTCGCGTCCGTGTCGCGACCGTGACGCTCCGCGTCGTACCCTCATCTTGACCAGGTGTCGGCGTCCTTCCTGTGACCCGTCGACCAGGCATATGTATGTCGTGCCCTCCTGGCACCACATGCCGTGCCACACGCACCACGCCGCAAGCTCGAGTATTGGCCCCGTCACAGGCGGCTTTTCTTTTTTAAGTTCTTCGTTGTAGAGCCACTTTTATAATCTTGGGTAGAGCTTCTATCTCTACTTCTTTGGGTAGCTTTTCTCTTGGTTCTTAGGCAGCTGACCCTGTATAAGTCGTCTATCTCCAACACTAATTCTTCTGATTTATTAACTTCTTTCTTGTGATTTTGATGGTACAAAATTTTCATTCTTCTTTAATATTATAATTATAGAAAAAAATAGTTTGGGTCTGAAATGATCTTTAGTTTCATTCTCTCATGTGATATTTTTTTGTTTTTTTTTATCGTCAATCTTGTATGTGATTTTAGCCTCGGGCACTTTGTTTGCATTTTTGGCTACTTGAATAATCTGCCTTCTTATTCATTATTAATCGCATTGTTGGCGCTTTTATTTATTCGCTTTATATGAAATAGCAGCTGCAGATCTTGTAATGGCTGCCTATGAGCACATATTTTCCTCACAACTGTGGATGAGTACACTCAATGATTGTTTAGATGGGATTTAGGAGAAAAAAGTTGTTTCAAAATGATAGCTAAAACATATCAGGAAATCCTCATTAAATGAGCAAAGTTGTTCTGATTGGATGGCATGAATCCTCCATAAGTATCATGTTTGACTTGAGCCTCATCTAGATGAGGTCTCACAACTTGGTAGATTGTTAGAACTGTGTACATACGCACCATGTTGTGGAAATGCATGTCCACTTCATCCAAGACTCAAATATTTTAACTTCATAATCTCTGTATGAAATTTAGTCTACACTTGCTTTAAAACAATCTAAAATATTCACTATTAATCTCTTATTTGATATACAGTATATGCCTCTTTCCATATGACAGTCACTTGTTATTTGCTACATACAGCCTTATATTCAACAACTTTTTGTTAGCCGAGATGATGAGGCCTGATGGCTCATCTACGATTTCACTATGGATGGGGCGACTCACTATTTTTTTTTAATTATTGGCAACAAATCGGAGCATATATTAAAATAAAACAAAACAGTACAGGGCCAAATCGGGTAGTAAGCAGCTACCCAAAAAGAAAAAAAACAAAACAAGAGTTACCTCACCCAAAGACTCCGGAGATGCAAGCAGCCAGAAAGTGAAAATCACCAAAACACCCAAGGCCAGAGAATGATGCTGAGCTAAGATGGCAGCATATTATCCCAGTGGCGACTCAAGTCGTCATAGTCCTCTCCATCACTATTTCCGCGAGCTAGCAGCCATTGTAGCACAAGGTCCTTTACCGTAGTAACCACAAGCTGAGCTGAAAAGGCCTAGCCTTTTTCCTAAACACCAAACTGTTCCATTCAAGCCATAAAGCCCACGTAATTGCATACCCCACAATCTGCCACAGGTTGCCCTGAAAGCTGAGAAAGAGACCTCATCCCACTGTTCCATTAAGTCAACCAGTTTCGCCAGGAACACCCAATACATGCCAAACAAGGAGAGAACAGTCCCCCACACTTTGACAGAGAAGGAGCAGTGTAACAACGTATGCCCAACTGACTCTCTTCCGCGCATACACAACAAGCATTTGTGTCCAACCATAATACCCCTGCGAAGGAGATGGCCTCTAGTTAAGATCTTGTCCCAAACAATGGACTAGCTAAAGACATGGATTTTGGGTGGAATTTTGGCCTTCCAAAAAGCGCAAAAAATGCAGAAGTTGGACAGGAGATTCCGCTGCGGGCATTAGGTGATGATAAAAAGAGCCAACCAAAAACAAACGCCTAGCATTAGCCATCCAGATCATGCAATCTCTAACAGCCATATTGGGGACCATTGTACCGAGTAGTCTAAACAATCGGATATACTCGTCATATTCCTCATCTTTAAGGGCCCTCCTAGTAGCTATAATCCAAGACATCAGAGTACCTCTTCTTTCTACCACATCTTCTATTTTGGCCTCCTGCGCAGTCGCAATGCAATAAATCCGAGGGAATTCCTCACATGAAGGCCTGACACCCACCCATGGGTCCTTCCAAAATAACACTCTCTTACCATCTCCCAACTGAATTTAATGCACTGCTTGAAGGCCTCGGACAGCCTTCTAATGCCTTTCCACCAAACAGAGGCGTCTGAATTAAGGTTGGCAAGGTCCCACCCATTGTTGTTTAGCTTGTACTTGGTCGTGACAACTTCCCACCATAACTTCCCCCTTTCCGTAGGGCACCCAATTTTCCATAACCATTTGCCAAGCAGCGCCTTTCCATCTTTCGGATTCCAAGGCCACCTTTGCTGGTGGGTAAGCAGCATGTCTCCAAATTAATGAGGTGCAGTATTCCCCCTAGTTGATCTCCCTCCCAAAGGAAATTGTGAATAGTCATTTCAATTTCCTTGACAACTTTAACCGGTGCAGCATAGAGAGACATAAAAAACCGGTGAAGCGAGAGTGAATTTAATAAGCGTCAATCTCCCTCCAGAGCTGAGTAGTTTTCCTTTCCACATAACGATCCTTTTCCTAAAGCGAGTAGTAACTGATTCCCAATCAGTAGCCTTTTGTTTTCTCACCCCTATAGGCAGCCCCAAACAAATAAAGGGTAAGGACTCCTAACGACATCCGACCCTACTGATAAGTTGCATAATCAAGTCATCGTTGATATTAATTCCCACCATCTTAGATTTGTGTAGATTAACCGTTTGACCCGAGACTGCTTCATAGATGGTTAGGATATTAAGGATACTTTGGACCTCCTCTTCATTGGCCCCATAAAACACCACTGTGTCATCCGCATATTGAAGATAAGAGACAGTCAACCCATTATCTGCTACCGTAAACCCTTTAAACTGGTTGATCATAGACCCCTTGGTGAGAAGACGATGAAGAGCCTCCCCCACAATGTTAAATAGAAGAGGAGACAAGGGATCACCTTGGCGCAACTTGCGCGAGCTCCGAAAGAAGCCCTTAGGGCATCCATTGACGAGGATAAAAAATTTGGCCGTTTAGTAGCAACCTTTTAGCCAGTGTCTCCATCTCTCCCCGAAACCCATTCGGCCCAATATGTAATGGAGAAACTCCCAATCAACCCTATCATAGGCTTTTTCCCTGTCAAGCTTGAAAACAACCCCCTTATCTTTTCTCTTGTAAGCAACATGAATTGTTTTGTGAGCAGTGAGCATGATATCCAGCAGCTCCGTCCTCGGAATAAAGGCCCCTTGGACATTATAGATGATAGAGTTGATAACTGATCTCAGTCTATTAGCAATCACCTTTGCAACTACTTTGTAAGCACATCCAAGAAGGCTGATTGGTCTGAAGTCACTAACGTTCATAGCCCCTTCCACCTTAGGGATCAAGGAAATGAAGGTAGAATTGAAACTCTTAGCTATGGTCCCAATAATAAAGAACTCATTGAAAAAGTTGATGAAATTGGCTTTGACTATTTTCCAAAAATTCTGAATAAATTCCATGGTTATCCCATCCGGTCCCAGTGCTTTATTCTTCCCGAATTGACCACGACCATCCAAATTTCCTCTTCCGAGAAAGCCATTTCAAAAGCATTCACTTGTTCCTCAAAAATCGCATCAAACTGAAGACCATCCAACTTCGGCCGAATCGCACCATCACACGAATACAACTAAGCATAATAGTTCACCAGCTAAAGCGCAATATCCTCCTTTGTGGTTTAGGAGGTATCCCCAATGTCAAGTCTGGCTAGCCGATTTTTAGTCCCTCTCCCATTAGCGATATTATGGAAAAACATTGTGTTCCCGTCCCCTTCCCGTAGCCAATGTACCTTCGTTTTCTGCCTCCAAATAGTATCCTCTTGAAGGCATTTGAGATTGTAGCCAATGCGAAGCGCCTTTCGGATGTCCTTCTCTTCCTCATTCGAGCCTCCTTTCTTTCTTTCTTTCTTAATCCCATCAAAGGTTTTAATCTCCCGCGTAAGGTGTTCTTTAGCTAAAGAAACGTTATGGAAAACGTCTCGGTTCCACGCCTTGAATTGATCCTTAATTTTTTAAATTTTTGAAGAAAGAATAAAGGTAGCCGTTCCGGCAATCCCTTCTTCATTCCACCAGAAAGGAACGCAGTTGCAGAAATCTTCATTCTCGAGACTTGGCTCATGATTTGACAGGTATTCAGGTAATTGTAAAAACAAGACTCTTCTAATAGGTTCTCGACGACAAACATATTACAGCAGTATCAGTCATCAAAATCACATCAAGTTAATGTTTTGGGACAAGAATTTTAAGGACGGATTAATTCTTTTATCCCAATCACCACAAAGGATATACCATCAATTTTATTGTCATCACTATCACCTTCTCCCATCTATTGCAGCTTCATAAAATGAGGGTTGAGTGAGACCTGTGGTTTTTTTATTTATTGACCTTTTTGGATGATTAAATGGAAGTATGAAACTTTGATGCATATGATTGATGCACTTCATTTTATGTGCTTTACATTTTTAACATTTATTTTTTTTATTGTAGTTACTATTTCCAAATTGATCATGAGTAAATTTTTGGTATAAAATTAAGTCTTAATGATCACTTGTAGAATACAAATCAAATTACTTTTTCATACTAAGGACTCAAATTTTCACAAATAGGATAAAAGAGTAATTTATTTTCCACAGATATATTTTATTTTGAAAAATTGTGGTTCTTATTCCCCCGCAAAAGAATGTTAAATATTGACAAAATTGCCAACAATCTCCAAATAAAACTCTCTTAGAATAATTGATTAGAAATAAATCTTACCCACGTGCAAAACACGTCCATTGCCACTAGTGTATATATATATATATATGAAAAGGGTAATGATCCTCACAGCTCGAGTCACAGTGTGACTCGAGCTGTGAGACCATACATCGTCATGGTCAATGTTGACAGCAACCATCTGAAAGGTCACACAGCTCGAGTCATATGATCATTTCCCATGTGAAAATTTAACATAGCTGAAATCACAATTGGAATCTGCTACTGTTAGCCGTTCCCAATCCAACGATTCCACGAAAGCATGTATTTTTTCAAGAACTAACAAAAAATAAAAATAACAAATACTTACAATTGGTCTCATCTTTCATCAACTGTTTCCAATCCAACGATTCAGCAGTTTCCAATTTAACAATGCTTCCATTACCGTCGGGTTTCCTCTGTACCATTCCATTCTCCTCTTTTGCAGCAGGCTCGTCGATCTGATCCCTCCCAGAAAAATCGAACACACTACTCCCATTCACACTTCTCTGCCTCAATTCTACCGTCGAAACACAAATCGAATTCACGCTTTTGAATTCCGACTCGTCGTGCTCGTGAACCGTTTCCAAAACCCTAGTTTCACAAATTTTAGGTTGCATTCCATAGATACAACGATCTGAATCTAATCGGTCCACAAAAAAACGGTTGGATTTGAACAGCGAGAGTCCCCGACCGTCGGCTTCTATGGCTTCGTTGGAATCTAACGGGCATTCGTGATCCGTTTCCTTCTTCTTCTTCTTCTTCTTCGACTTCCGTTTTCGTCGATTCAGCTTCTCGGCCGGGTCGGCAAAACTGCCGATTCTGGCGTTTTCGTGAAGCGGATCGGAGCTGGATCGGCGTAGTAGGGTTTCGTAGTGGTCTTCTTCAGATATATCGTTGGCGAGGAGATAGAAAGAGAGTTTTCGATCGCCGGATTTCATCGCCACCGCAAAACAGAAAGAGAGAAAAGAAAGACGGACAGAGAGAAGACACAGTACACTTAAATTACTCGGGTACGGCTATTCTCACCCGTTTATTAGCAAGTATGCAGCTTCGGTTAACTGAGGCGAAACCGAAATTTCGGTTTTTGGTCCGGTTTCTGCAAACCCGAATCCGAATCGAAACATTTCGGTTTGGTTTCGCTTAACCTTCCAAACCGAACTAAAACCGATCTTATTTTGTTTTTTGTCGGTTCTGTTCATTTTGGTTTTTGCTTTTCTTCATATATTTTTCGTATTTAAAAAAAAAAACAATGGGCTTTTCGCTTTTCCCACCTACCCAACCAATTTTCGGTTTTCAGGAATCTAAACCAAAACCAAACTGGGCCTAATCATTTAAATTTTTAATCAGTTCAGGCCGATCCGGTCCAATTGATTTCCAATCAATTTTCGGTTCAAATATGCACCCCTATAAGTACCGCACAATTTTTCTTGGACGACAACATTGGTTTGAATCAAGCAATGGAGATTGTTTCTTTTTCCATCTTTCTAGCGATAGATCTTACAATCATGGTGCACCCACATGGCATGCGTCACTAAAACTGAAAGTTGACTCCTTTTGTTCATGAGTTACTCAACTTTTGGGGATGTGTCATGTGGAATGAACATATGAGTGTCTGATAGGCATTCCATGATCTTAAGATCTATCGTGGGGATGATTGGAGCAAAAAAATCTCTATCGTATGATTCAAATCAATCAATATTTTATGTTCCTGAAAAACGTCTATAGTATTTACTGATAAATGGGTGAGAGTGAGAGTTGTATTGAGCATGAGCCTGACTCTCCCGACTAACATTAGTAAATACCAAAATGGTGTTTAAATGATCTTACACAATCAATGGTTCAATATGTGTGTGATTTATACCGTCAAAGCGATAGATCATAGATTGGTATGCAACATGCCAAAAAATAATGTTCTAAAGCAATTTAATCATCCGATCAATGAACTTTATTATCAACCGTTTGTTTTCTTCAATTTTATTGATTGATATCGAAGTTCATGAATCATATGGTTCACATCCACTTATAGGCATGTTTCTTTGGGCTGATAAATATTCTACTGGTAGATTGCCGCTTGGACAACTTAAATTGATCATAGTTGTTCATGATATGGCATAATAATAATCAGAATTGTGTGAGATAAAAAGTCTTAAGTATAATGGTATAAGATCATTTAAACACAAGTTTGGTGTTTAAATGTCGGTCAAGAGACATAATCCCATTGAGCATATGGAACCATCTTTCCTAACCGTCATTTAAACACCAAATGATGTTTAACGATCCTACGCCATTTATTGGCTTATGATCTTCGAAATTCATACCATCAAAGTTATATATCATCAATTGAAGGGCTATGAGAAAAAAAAAAAAAAAAACTTTATGAGAGATTCGATCGGATATCCGATTTGTGCATTCTAATATCAATGATTGTTCTTAATTTTGATAGCTAATATTAGAGTTCATCATTTGATCTGTGCGCTCTAGTATCAACGATTGTTTTTTATTTTGATGGTTTATATCTACATATAAATATGATCCTTTGGCTGTGACAGGTTCTACCGATGGATTGTCATTTGGAAGATTTAGATTGATAATAGATGTAAGCCACATGACAAAGTGATAAATCACACTTCAATGGTGTGACATAAAAAGTGACAATTTAATAGTCGGAGATTATTTAAACACTTGGGCACATTCGGTTGGGCGTATTTACTATATTTTACGCGCAAAATGCATTTTTAAGCTCCATCGGTAGCATTTATTACAAGATCCACTTTTCCGTCAGAGACCCTATATTTTCACTTTTACCCAAACCGACCAACTTTTAGCTGAGCTAATTCCAGTTTGCACAAAAGTCTCAAATACCCCTTCTTTCTACATAGTTTAAAATTTAAAAAATTATACTTTTTTATATTTATGCGATGTGAAGTAACATCTATACCGTCTTATTTGAATGCCGCAATATAAAGATTGATGATGTCAAAGATTGACACGAAAAAGGCAATATCACCTCTTTAACAAAAAAATAAAAAATAAAATTGCCTAGACAGGTATAAGACAATCGTTATCGACTGTCGAGGACAGTCGTTATTGACTGTATAGAGACTGTCTATATAAAAAAAGGCGATATCGCTTCTTTAAAAAAAAAGACTACTTAGATGATAACGATCGCTCATGATACATTATCGATCAGATAGACAATCGTTATCGATTGTCGAGGATAATAAGTTATGCATCTGTATAAATAGTCATTATTGACTGTCTAGGCAGTCATTTTTTTTAAAGAGGCAATATCGCCTTTTTTCGTGTCAATCTTTGGCACCATCAATCTTTATATTATGGCCTTCAAATCTAACAGCATAGATGTTACTTCACATTTAATAAATGTAAAAAAGTGCAAAAAGGGTTATTTGAGACTTTTTATGCTAACTGAATCTCACTTAACTAAAAGCTAGTCTGTAGGGTCTTTAACGGAAAAGGTGTATCTGACAGGGTCGATGCCGTAAATTTCCCAAATAACTATTCATTTTGCGTTTTGAGTTTATGTCTCGTAACGCCTTTTTTTTTACCGCTGAAACTCACTCAACTAAAAGCTGGTCTGTAGGGTCTTTAACGGAAAAGGTGTATCTTTCCCAAATAAGTATTCCTTTTGCCTTTTGAGTTTCTGTCTCGTAACGCATTTTTTTTACCGGAGTTATTTCCAACGGTTATTGCACTGTGTAGCAATAAAAGGCTTTAAGGAGCAGAAATTGTCATTCATCATCATTCAGCCACTCCAACCTGTCTCCTGTACCCTATTTGGTTCAAAATCTGAATGAGATTCAGATTTTGCAGTGGAGGTGGGATGAACTTGCATGTGATCCAGGTCAGGTGTGTGGAAGATTTCAATGGACATTGGTTGTCAATTGCTGAGATCGGACATGGTGGCACGGGCATATAGATTTTCGAAGATCTGACAGAAAAAATAAACCAGATCTTCAATCACCACCCAGAATGGTGGTTTTCTTAGCTATAAAGGGAAGGAGATGGTCTCAAAAGCTCAGAAAGGGCTTCTTCTCTGCAGGTATGGATTGATTATTCATTGGTTTTGGTTTTTTTTTGTGTTTCTTACCGTTTTTAATGCTGAAACTGATTTTGCCTCAAATTTTTTTGTTATTTTTTGCAGGTATCGTCTTCTCTAGCATGCACTACATGATTATTAGGAAGGTTTTCCATTAATGTGGGTTTCATTTACATTTCTCCAGATGTTGTAGTGGTTGTAATGAGGTTTCCATCATTTGGGGTTTTTACATTGTTTATATACCTACAACATCATGAGTGATTGGTTGGGATTATTAGATGCCTCAATTTTTTATTTTATTTACCTGCACATATTTCTTAACAGAGATGCCTCAGTTTTTTATGTTGCCTCACTGCTCACATCTTTGTTAACAAAGATGCCTCAACTATTGTTGGAAATACATCATTGTTAAGAAAGAAACACCTCAGGAAAAGGGATAAATTTTCGTCCCTAACGTCATACTTTGGTGCCTGATTATCTCCTTAAGGCCGTCTCATGTAGAATGTTGGTTGTGTCAATTGCAAATGTCCCAATATTCTAAGTGTTTAAAAATATTACAACTATTGTTCTTTTCGTTGTAAACCCAAAACGTGGATTTTAGGTGCAAATTTTGCAGTCAAATGAACTACATTTTTACACTAATAAATTACATGCAATGTTCTTAACCACTTGGTCTACTATACACATATGTAGAATTAATACATGAAATAATGTAAATATATGAGTTCATGTAAAACCTATTCATTAAAATAATAAAAATTAAATATCATAAATAAATATGAAAGAATATACATACTTTACTAATTAAGTGCACGATAATTATTGTATATAGGCAATAAAAAATCAGGTCATTACAATAATTTTACCGAGTACTTGAACTCTATATTATGAAAATCCAATTTGACCTAAACTCATCAAAAGAACAACCGAGAGTCATGGCCGACATCATAGTTGTTTGAATTCCCTAATTAGTTCAATTCTTGTGGGTACTATTATCTTTTTGGTTATCTACTTTGTCCTACTAAAATTTCTTAAAAAAAAAAAGTCCAAATTCCTTAGTCTTCAGTGAGTCGACTACTCATTATAGACAATGAACATAGCTATTGTGAGACGGGCACGAATCTCCATGCTCTTCATAGTTGCTCACATCTTAAGGTCCACGGGAAGGACAACCTACACCCCGTCCATTGCCCACACTGAGCAATCTGATCATTGTAGACAAATTCAATAAACGTTTCACAGCTTTATAAGAACCCATTACTCCTTAAAACAATAAAATTAGATACAGTAACAATCAAAACAAAGGAAGAGCCAAAGCAAAAAAGAGAACAAACTTCCAATTTCCCGTAACACTATACTAAGTAAACTTAAACCATAACTAAGCATAATATATATATATATACTCTCCCACATAGAAGGGTAAAACAGCTATTCAACCAGAATGGCGGGAGGACCTCAAACCCTTTGGTTTGACATACCGCAACGCCTCTTGCGTCGCTAGCCCACCTTGGCTATGTCGCGTCCATGTCGCGACCGTGTCGCTCCCGCGTCTTCCCCCTCCATGCGATCGTGTCGCGACCCCGCAACGCGACCATGTCACAAGGCCTTCTTGGCCCCCATGTCGCGTGCCCTCCTGGCACCACATGTCGTGCCCCAAGCACCATGCTGCAAGCTCGAGTATTGACCCCGTCACATCTTCCACCACTCCATAAAATGTCAACGCCCTCGTTGACGCATTATCGCAGTGAACTGACCCCGCCAACTCCTCCCAACTTGTTAGCAACACATTTCTAGTTCTTAGGTCCGCACCTTCCCACTAGCGCCCCACTGTCACCCCGGCCGGGTCAACTTGGTTCTGCTGTCATAAGGCCCTCACCTGTTAACTAGCTCAGGGATGTCGCGTGCCCTCTTGACACCACACCACGTGCCTCCGCACCACTTGTTCAAGGATGTCGCGTGACATTTTGGTATCAGAGCCAAGTTCGATCCAGACCCCCAAACTTCCATTTGTCCCTTGAAGTGCTTGGGTCAATCTTCTTTTACCCAATTTTTTATGAGCATACAAATCAGTGTAAGTATGCTTTTGACCTTGAATGACTTGGCATTGAACTTTGTACGCTCATAAAATGTTGTGCACCTATGATAGTTGACCAATTGGGTAAAAGAAGATTGACCCAAGCACTACAAGGGTGTTTCACACCACCTACTAAATCTTTGCTTATCACCTCAATCAATCTTCCACACAATTGATCTTGAGATCATGGATGGATTATACGGCGGTCATTTTTTAATTTGATATAACATGCTTCCAAAAACAATCTCCATCATTTGATTCAATGCAGTCATCAGTGTTAACAACGGAGGTTCTGTGTTTGGGATTGCTTTTTGGAAGGGAAAGAGCATCCCACTTAAAAGAGCAATTTAAGAAACCCATATCCAGCTCTTTCACTCTCCAAAAAAGCTAGGCTGTGTTTAGGTTAGCTCTTATAAGAGCATAAGCAGTTGTCTGCTTACTCTCTATTAGAACAGATAAAATTTGCTATGGCATAGAGCAGACAAAGAGCAATTTTATCACTTAAAACAGCTCTTCGCCAGAGCAAATGAGGCGAGGAGCTATGTTACCAAACATGAAAGCAGTTCTTTGTAAGAGCTAAAGAGCAAAAGAGTTTCTCTTTGCTCTGAAAGAGGTAACCCAAATGCAGCCTAAGAGCACGTACAATCAGCACACAGTCTCATACTAAAGTGCTCTGTGCCAGAGTAGAGCTGCTCTTTGTCTAATCCCAAACACAACCAAGTATCCATTGGGGAGACTGAATCTTCAGTTGCAAACCCTTACTCTTATCCTATATAAGCTCATATTAGTCCTCACAATCACAAATGTGATTGGGGGGGTCAATGGGCTTGGCTGGTGTAGCTTGACTTCGTCTGATTTGGGCCACACAAGTTAAGGTGCTGGCCTGATTAGTAATTGGGCTTAGGCTTGGCCTCACCCAATTTTTAATATAGGTTGTGTCACGCTTGAGTTTTAAGCCTCATTAGGAATTAGACCATTCAATCTTGACCCGAATAATATCCCGCTGCTTAAAGGGACATGGCTAGCTGGCCCGTGGTCCAACCTGATTCAGGTTGGGTTCAGGCTAAGAGCATCTCCAACCGCGCTCTTCAAATCATTATCACTTCAACGACTATTTTTGAAGAGCTGACTTGTGAAAGAAACCCCCCAACAACGCTCTTCAAATCTACGTGGATTTGAAGAGCCTCTCTCAAAGCATCTCTTGACTAGTGATGTGCCACACATTTGAAGAGAGGGTTTGAATTTGAAGAGATGAGGATGGTGGGTTTCTCCAACCATGCTCTTCATCTATTTTTTAATATTTTTATTAAAAGAGAAAAAAGAAATACTCTTTTCCTCTATCTCTAATGGTCCCACTTTTTATTAAAATAAGATTCTATTTAAATTTGAAGAGTGAATAGCAACTCTTCAAATTTGAAGAGTGAACCAAGTCTTCTAATCAATGTTGGATTTGAAGAGTAGGCTGGAAGGGGACAAGAGGCTCTCCAGCGATGCTCTCCATATCTTAATATTTTATGTTTTTTAATTTTTTATTAAAAGGGTTTCCTCTATCTCCAATGGTCCCACTTTTTATTAGAATAAAATTTTATTTATAATTTAAGAGTGAATAGTAACTCTTCAAATTTGAAGAGTGAAATTAAGTTTTCTAATCGACGTTGGATTTGAAGAGTGGGTTGGAATGGGGCAAGAGACTCTTTAAATACCAAAAGTAGCCATTCCAAGGGCCACGTTGGATTTAAAGAGCCGCGTTGGATTTGAAAAGCCACTTTGGAGATGCTCTCACTCTTCAAATTTGAAGAGCCCCTCCTCGCTGATGCGGGACAAATTTCATGTTAACTCTAAAATAACATAAATCCTGCACGATAGGGATTATGGTTCTCAATATTCAATTAGAACAAAAAAATAAAAGAAAAATAAGACTAAAGATCTTCAAATTCGCTCCAAAGAGGGTTCCAAGGCTTCACACCAAGGGGGTTCCGAGGCTTCTCACCAAGGTTGTACGTCGGCTTCGCACTAACGATAATTTTGAAAAATCACTCCTCAAAGGCAAAAACTCTTCGCAATTTAACAAAAGATTCACTCTTTTACAAGATGCACAAAAGCAACTTATTTTTTTTTTCATTCACTCTTCATTATCTCTATTACAAAGTTATAAAGACCTTATATAGTAGGCTTTAAAAAAAAAAAAAACCTTAAAAAAATAAATATTACAAGACAAGTTTGCCCATAAAAATAAATTCCGTCTTTTGGCAGATCTGAATCACGCGATAAATCGATCAATCGATTCTATGGTCGATCGATCAATTTATAAAGTTATAAATCACATGAAGTCACTATTGACATTCGATCAATTAAAAATAGGGACTCGATTGATCGACTGGGAGATGAAATTCGCCAAAGGCTTTGAAGCCTCTGACCTCAATCGATCGATCTAGTCTCTGGGATCGATCTATCAACCAAAACATGCCCTCAATTCTACTTCACGGGCAGTTTAAAAGCTCATTTATGGGTTCACTTCTTCCTTGTTGACTTTCTTCGTTTAATCCGATCAAGATCCAAACATGTAGATTTAAAGTCCGCATCACTCGCTCTTCAAATTTGAAAAAGTTATTATTTTATTTTAAATTAAAATTTCTTTTTTCACTGTTTAAATTTAAAAATAATAAAATAATAAAATAATAAAATAATAAAATAATAAAATTTGAGGAATGTGATTAGAGGAGAACACAAAGACAACACTCTTCAAATTTTGGCACAAAAGACACTCTTTAAATTTTAGCCATATCATCATCTCGAACAACTAAATTTGAAAGTCACAACAACATCTTGAACAACTAAATTTGAAATCAAGATCGTGAACAACTAAATTTGAAGAGTGTAGTTGGAGATGCTCTAAGATATTATTTAGCTCTTCTAATAATCGAGCGAGTCCCAACCCCGCTCGATTATTAAGTGGGTCGAATCGGGCCTACGTCAATCCCGATTAAGAACCCAGCCAATCAAAGCCTGGCCCGAGCCCTGCCCGGCGCATTGACACCCCTACTTGAGCCCAAACTAAATCAGCGTAAGGTTAAATTATAATTATAGATTTTTATGTAAGGGGGATTTAAAATCCTTTTCCAAATGAAACCCCATTTGGATGCATTGGTTCTGACTTTGGAGAAGTGAGTGATTGATAAGATCATTTTTTTATTGCTGAGATTTTGGCATTTGTAGATATATTGAGACCTTTTGTTAATGTTGATATATAGGTAGATATCGAAACTGTAATTATCTATTTTTATGAATTTCTATATATATTATGCTTAGTTATGGTTTAAGTTTACTTAGTTTAGTGTTACGGGAAATTGGAAGTTTGTTCTCTTAATTTTTTTGGTTCTCCCTTTGTTTCAATCATTACTGTATCTAATTTTATTGTTTTTAGGAGTAATGGGTTGCTATAAAACTGTGAATCATTTATTGAATTTGTCTACAAGGATCAGACTGGTCAGTGTGGGCAATGAGCGGTGTGTAGGCCATCCTCCACGTGGACCTTAAGATGTGAGCAACTTTGAAGAGCATGGAGATCCGTGCCCATCTCACAATCGCTCTGCTCATTGTCTATAATGAGTAGTTGACTCATTGAAGACTAAGGCTGCGTATGTCATTGCTCTTTGGCAGCCCCTGCTATAACAGAGCTCACCTGCTTTAGCAGGTTACCATCCTCTTTGTTAACATCCCGGTACCTGCTTTAGCAGGTACCCCTTCTCCTTTATAACTCCTTGCATAGCAAGATTTTATGTATGATTTACTTGCACTAGCAGTTCTACCCTCCTCTCTACTAGCTCCCTATCAGAGCAAATAGAATCAGCTCTGACAAGGAGTGAGTAGAGAGGAGGATAGAACTGCTAAACAAGTAAATCATGCATAAAATATTGCTATGCAAGGAGTTATCAAGGAGAAGGGGTAACTGCTAAAGCAGGTACCGGGATGTTAACAAAGAGGATGGTAACCTGCTAAAACAGGTGAGCTCTGCTATGGCAGGGGCTACCAAAGAGCAATGCCATACGCAGCCTAAGGCATTTGGACTGTATTTTTTTAAAAAATTTAGTAGGACAAAGTAGATAATCAAAAAAGAGAACATAACCCACAAGAATTAAACTAATTAGGGAATTCAAACAACTATGATGTTGGTCTTGACTCTTGGTTGTTCATTTGATGAGTGTAGGTCAAATTGGATTTGCATAATATAGAGTTCAATTACTTGGTAAAATTATTGTAGTGACCTGATTTTTATATCGCCTATTACGATAATTATCGTGTACTTGATTGGTAGAGTATATATGTTCTTTCATATTTATTTATGATATTTAATTTTTATTATTTTAATGAATAGGTTTTACATGAATTCATATATTTATATTATTTCATGTATTAATTCTACATATGTGTATAGTAGATCAAGTGGTTAGGAGCTTTGCAAGAGGTTAGAGGTTCAAACCTTGGTAGGTACATAGATTTTATTATTTCAGTCTTTGTTTTGTCTTATATTTTTTTTGCTTTTGGAGGTAAAATTTCACCTTTTTAGCTTAAGAACACTAGAATTAACCTTTTAGAATTCTTTTCTTTTCTTTTGAGTTAGAGTTTTACCTTTTTTGCTTAAGAATCCTAGATAGAGTTTAGAGAGATTTTTTTTCAGAGCAACCATTAAGCCGTGGGTGGCTTTTTATCAAAAAGATCTTCTAACGTTTATAGTTTAGGGAGCGGGATTGTATTTGAGATTGATTTCCATAAAGGTATATTTAGATTATTTTTAAAATAATAATTATTAAATAAAATTCATAGAAAAATGAAAAAAGAATTTAACTATTTTTTATATTAAATTTGAATAATAATAATTGTATTTGTGTTTGCCATGAAACACCCACTTACTTAACTATATTGATGTAGGTTGAGACTTTGATTTGTGGATTTGCGTGGTAAAGGTCTTAATGATATATTTAAGTGAAATCATTCTTTCGTTTGTTTTTGCTTTCTAAACATCTAGTTTATAATCTAGGGTACCTATTCTAAAAGGAAACCGTATTAATGGTATCTATAATTCAAAAAATGATATTTATGATCATTTGAATGTTGTACCTTCAATTTAGTAATGATTAAATTATGTCTACTTTTGCTTCAATTTTCTGAGCATCTCGTAGAACTCTAGGGAACTTTAAATGAAAAGAATGATTATACCATAAATATTTATGTTCGTTGTATTTGTTTATATGTCTTTTCTCTTTAATCAATTATCATGTGTTATTCTTGCAATTGAATTAGGAAATGCTGAACATTTATCTATGATGATGAACCTTATTAATGATGAAAGCTATAACATGCGTGATTCGTTAGCAGTATGTGTGTGCCATGGCATTGCATAATATGAAAGTGAACAGATTCATGATTATGAAGACAAGATTTATGAAACATATTATGATGATGAACTCTTATGTTCAAAATTCGTCTCTAGAGTATATGTTAAGAACACGCATGAACAAGTATGAAAAGAATAAGAAGTATGCATGCACCACGTGCATACAAGAACAAGAATCAGGAGGTCAATCATTGCATGGCGTAACCAGCTCCGATCTAGTGAGTGAATAAAGATCTCATCCTGTGGGAAGATCATCAAGATACGTACGCACATATACATGGCATCATGTGCATGCTTGAACATTCATTGCGTTGAAACAGAACATGAAAGAATGGACTATACATATATGTGTTATATATATATATATATATATATATATATATATATATATATATATATATATCTGTGTGTGTGTGTGTGTGTATATATATATATATATATATATATATATATATATATATATATATATATATATATATAAAACACGCATATATATGGTAAAGGGTTCCGTCCTCTATTAAGTGTCCTCCAAGATTGGGGAAAACCTCCAATGGGTAACAAGACACTAAATTGATGACACATAGAGAACGGGTGCATTGCTTAGGTCATATATTTTAAAAAGAAATTGAAAACTCATATCCACCATGTATTTTTGAGCCTTGAAATTTGGATCATTGAAATCAGTCAAATTTGGACCATTTTATAAAAAAAATTTGAATTTCTTTTTTTTAAATTGGTCTAACCCATCCCCTCGTGCCCCACATGGCACCCAAATAATGTTTTGGGTGCCACTTGAAGCTCCACGACATCTTGGAGGACGCTTGAGCATCCTCTTGGAAGGCAAAACCGGCTCCCTATATATATATATGATTATTTGAGATGTCAGATGCCTAGAAAGAATGTGAGTTCAAGATTGCATGTTTGGATCATACAAGTATATCTTAGACTCTCTTTCTGGGTGGCTAGTTGAGACAGGTATTGCAGATGATGGAGCTTGGGCGTATGATAGCACGACTCCTCATGATCAGATGCACGATTGAGTAGAGGATAGTTTTGAGCCATAGATGTTTGAGATAATTTAAGGACATTGCTATGTTTACTTTATTTTTATCAGACGTTAGTTGATGAACTTTATTAATTTATTAGCTTATATTATTTCATTTGAATATTAACTAGTTGTGGGCATATATTATTTTTATCTATATTATGAATTATCACATTTTATTTAATATTCGGTGTGGATGGTATAAATTATTTGTGTTGCTTTAATTTATGGGCCTACACATGAATTGAGATAGTAATTTTAGCTTCCGTATTTACTGCTCACAGGATTAGATGTGACATTAATAGTTTATTTTTTTTCGGAAAGGTGTGATAGTGTGATGCTCATTTATGGTTCACTTAGGTGAGACCTAAGATTTTGCAATGAACGATTGTGATATTTCGGCGTCAGCACAATTATTATATATAATCATTACGAAATCGAAATTGTTGAATTACAGTTGAGTCCCCTTCTCATTGAAAGAAAAATGCTTAACACTTTATTTGCATCTATGAAAAAATTGTTTCCATTTTTATTAGTTTTACATGAGCATGGTCCATGATTACGCACAAGTTTTCATGTTTTTCTTCAGTTGTTACTGGTTAGATATCTTATTTGTGGATGGACATTATCATGTTTATTCACTATGTTATTTTCTATCTTTCTCTCTCGCATATTTGTATAAAGTGCAATATTTTCTTTTATATTTCTTAAAAACTGCAAGATGTTGCAGTTGTTTTGGATTTTCTCCATTGGAATGCATTTGAGCATTGTACGTATTTTGCAGGCTTGCTGACATCAAAGGGTGTTGAATTTTATTCTGCTTGATTTTCTCATCTACTCAGTGTCATATAAGCACACATATGAAGATCCAAGAATTCGGGTGATAACAATTGTGTTTTGTCAAATGGGGTCTATTATTTTGGTACGAAGTTAACAATTGGGTCTTCTCTGCATGCATGGGCTGAATTCTGGGATGATTGACATGCTTGTTTGTTACCGATTAAGTTTCCTATAGAATTTTGTTCAAATGGTTGGGTTGTAATCGAGGCGGAGAAGAAATTGGAAGAGAGGCTTTGAAAGGTATGAAACTATCATTATCTGATATCAATTACTTTATGGTTGTTATTATTGTTATCATCATCCTCTTATTATTAATATTATTACTTTTGATAAGTAAATTTGTGTATAATCATTTTGTATCCATGAATATAAAGTTCCATTTACCTACTTTTTGTCAATTTTTGTTGGTTAACTCTTGAGTTGTTATATTTTTGTCCCTTTCTTTTCTCATCTTTAGAATTAATAGCAACTTTCTTCCATGTTTGATATTTGCTTGTGAACTTGATTTGTCATATATTTATATGATGGTTTTATCAATGTTTTTCAAAATTTGTAGGTGAGTAAATACAACATAACAGAAACAATTTTTTTAAGGTTTCTCCGTGATTTCTTATCTTAGTATTTTATTTGCCAACTTTCCCTTCGTAAATTTCATACTGAAATTAATCTAGAACAATACCCTTTGTAATTCTATTAGAAAGGTAAATGTTACACAGGAAAAGTGGCTGGTTCGTTCCAAACTACTCTGACTGCTGTCCAACTGTTGATCATCAATGATATAAAAACATTATATCTATATATATATATATATATATATATATATATTTATTTATTTATTTATAACTATGAAATTCGTATAAGGTGCATGGCCGAAATAGTGAGCGGGTCAATCTCACCCTTTGAAAAAGGTAAAAAGCATACTTCCACTGCTTTGAGCGGGCCCATAAATATATGTGCTTCCCTGGAGTTTTAATCAGTTTGGTGAGGGGGAGGTTGACCCATGCGCTGCCATCTGGTCTAAACTGGTGCGATCGCCAAGGATCAAAATATCGGTTTCATTTTTGGTTTCGGGCATGACCAGAAACCAAAATTTCGGTGCCCCTTTTTCTTTTAAAAAAACCCAAAATATTGAGACTTCAAATTATCGTCTGATAATTTGACGTCTCGATATTTTGGGTGAAATTTTGGGGATTTTCGTTTCGGTTGGGTCCGAAACCAATGCAATTTGGCCGAAATTTTGATCTATGCCAACTTCTATCCAACCATATATAAAAAAAGATTATATTATTAATATAAACATTATGGACTGCGTAGTGAGTGCGTCTTGCGACTCTTGCCTCACTAAAAAGGTAAAGAGCATATTGAAACATCTCTCAAGAGAGATGTTTACATCTCACACCAATCAATGAGAGATGTTGAATCTCCTTAAAGATGGAACTCTAAACAAATGTAAAGAGAAGAGGAAGGGGAAGATGAGATGGAGCTCCAATCACTCTCTCTCTCTCTCTTTCTGTTGTTGTTCTAGTGTTAGAAATGGAACTTTCATCTCTATTAGTGTTTTAAACTGGAGTGGAGAATAAAAGGGAGCAGTCTGGTTCAATACAGTCCTACTAGATCATAATCTTTACAAGTACCTATTATATGTGCTAAATACTTTATAAATTTTACATATTATAAAGAACACTTTCTCTGCCTTAACTTTTTCAACACATCTCTCTCTTCTCCCAACATGCCTTTTTTCCGTACCTTTGCTTCTCACTGGTTACCTCTTTGCTCACAAATTTGTCTTCTCTCTCTCTCTCTCTCTCTCTCTCTCTCTCTGTCTGTCTCTCCTCTCCTTTCATGTGCTTTTCCTTCTTTCTTCTAGAAAACAATAACTGAGTCTTCATAATCAGCTCCAGAACGTTATCTGTTGTTGCCCAAGAAAAATCAGTGGCAGGACGGTTGATTTGACACAGAAGGAGAAACATAATAGTTGATCATGGATGTATGGGATGTCGAAGATGGGGAGGAGTATTGAGCTTCGTAAGCATGATTTTGATTAAAGTGGAGAGATCGAAGGTGAGATGCGATTGTAGCCCATTTTCACTATGTCCAACTTTAGGGAGCTTCTGAGCCACCGATCATGTCCGACGAGCTAAATTTTATCTCAGATACATTCCTCATGTGCTCCATCCATTCTATTCTAATCACTCCCATGCTTAGTAGCAACATTATAGAATCGTGTCATTGCTTCTCTGATTGTTGGTGTTTCCATTATAAAAGAACTCCGATGACAAAATGCAAAGCCCTACATTTTTTCCACGGACCTGACCGGTATATATAAAATAATACTAGACTAGCTAAAAAGAAGAAAATACCCATGGGAGGGAGGGGGGGATGGAGGGAGGGAGCACAACCACCAAAGACTAAATTGCTTATTCCAAGGTACACGTTACAGTAGATGGGCCCTTTATAAAAAGGGCACACACCCAAACTGATGTTCTTAACCAATGCGGGACTAAACCCACTGTGCATACTTCTCATATATAAATATGTAGTGTTGCTCACTAATACATATCTTCATACATTTTATACCTCCCTTCAAGTTGAGCATCCTCGATACTCAACTTGCCAAAGATAAAAAAAAGAGACCTTGAACCATCTCCCTTACACTGATAGGGAAAAAAGAAAGACCATAAGGTCAAATATAGAGATAGTGGGAAATATGTCCACTAATCAATTAATAATGTGGAAAGGACATTCACATTAAAGGGCTACATAGCAACAAAAACCACTTAACACCAGTATAAGAAGAGACAGTAGGCAGCAATAAAAGGTGTATGTAACCTCATACACAGATGTATAGAAGGAGGGAATTTCAACATCCAATATAGAGTGAGCAACACCAAATATCACTGGGTCACATATCTTGAGGCAGCAGAAGTACCCGAAGACAATGACTCAAGGACGCCCAAACAAACATTTTCTCATTCACCTATCATGCACCCATAAGCAACAATAACCCATTAAAAACTTGCAGTAAAAACAGGGATCTTCCACATCTCGAGGCAGCATCGATCTCTATATTTCAAACTTCATCATTACCTAACTGATTTCAAAATAGGTGAACCAACGTCATCATTAAACACCTTCCAATCATACCATAAGCAACCCAAGATAGTCTCAGCCGAGATTCCTACGTCACCATAAAAAATCCATAAATCTGCTCCATTTCGAAACAAAACTCCATGAGACCATAGCAAGAGAATAGGTCTATGATAGCTGATGCAAATCCATTCAAGAAACTCCAGCAATACAGAACACAAAATCTTAGATCACAGAAACACGTGAAAATGTTTGACATTTCAGAGAGAGAAAAATGATATAACTCATGCAAAACGTGTTCAAACAGAAAAAACGTGAGACCAGCATCATCCTTAGACAAAACCAATCAAAACCATACCCATTATGGTGCTTTCAGCCCTCACGGTCGGTGGTGCCCTGAATACCATGAAACCGGTTCTAATAAAATATTTCTTTGAAAAACACTTGTAGTTCTTACTAGGGTTGCGGAATCGGGTTGATTTGATGGCTCAGATGAAAGCTAGGGTTTGGGATGATTTAGCGTTTTAGAAAAATGAACATAATATGTTAGGGTTAGAAAACAAAATAGAGATAGGGAATAGAAAAAATAAAAAATAACTTTGGGAATCACTCCTTTGGCCTTACACCACGCCCATCACGGGGAAGAAGACTCTTTCTCCATTCAAGCAAAAGCTCAATCAATATTCATAAAACTAAATTAATTGTATTTACAAGCCTCGTTATATAGGCAACCAAATAATAATTCGAAATAAAGAGTCCTAAAATAACTAAAAGACTAAAAAAGGTAATTTTCGCAAGAAAAATAAAATTTCCGTCGTTCGACGGAACTCTCCACGAATGTTCGTACTGGGCCACGGACATCCGTCTCCTACGGACACGGATTGCTACGAACGTCCGTGAATGGTCACGAACGTCCGTCCCACAAAACAGTGAGACCTCATTTTTCCGGATGTCCGTCTTGAACCTACGGATGTCTGTCGTCTGATGATGTCTTTTGCCTCCATTTCTCTCCTGAAGCTGTAACACTCGGGCTTCCTCTTCGTTTCTTTCGACGCTAGTAAAAGCGATGCGGTCCAAAACCGATGTCCAGGTACTCAACGTCCCCGTCAATACCCCTGGACCAAATAGGTTTCATCACCGATGAAACATGGTCGTGGTAGCTATTGAGCAAGTCAGGGTCCAATCGCCGAACCTCATTCTATGAATCCATGTGTTTTTAGACTCTAGTTTTCCAACCCATTTGACCAAGTACTTATGGAATCCTCTGTCGCGTGTGGATACAACATGATCATTTAAGATATCCTCAATCACATCTTGTTGCTTTTTGCTTGGAGAAGGGAGTGGTACCGGGTTCAAGGATTGGGTGAGGTTGGGGCTAGGAGAGGGCTGGAAAGGACTTGCAAGAGGTGGGGTTGAACCCAAGTAAGGAACCAGGTCCTCCACATGGAATGTTGAACTAAGCCCCGTTCCTGGAGGCTTGGGTGAGGTTGGGGCTAGGAGAGGGCTGGAAAGGATTTGCAGGAGGTGGGGTTGAACCCAAGTAAGGAATCAGGTCCTCCACATGAAATGTTGAACTAAGCCCCGTTCCTGGAGGAAGCTTAAGTACGTATGCATTAGGACCACTCTTTACCAAAATTCTAAAAGGTCCAGCGCCTCGGGATTGAAGCTTCTTTGCGGATCCCAATGGGAACCGCTCAGGCCTAATTCAGACCATCACTTGATTACCCACCTGATATTCTTTGAAACGCTTATGAGTATCAACAGATAATTTGTATTGATTGTTGCTTGAGTTAATCTTTTGTTTAATTTCGGCATGCAAGCTACGAATGTGTTGTGCAAATGTATCAGCTGACTCAGAGTCTCTATGAGACACTGACATGGGGATCAAATCTAAAGGTGTCCTACGCGTATGACCATATATAACCTCAAAGGGACTCATGCCTTTGAACCTATTGACAAAATTATTATAGGCGAATTCAGCTATGGGTAAGATGGTATCCCAAGTCCTAACATGATCGCCGATAAGACTACGAAGGAGATTCCCTAAACTCTTATTGGTACTCTCGGTTTAGCCATCCGTTTGAGGGTGATAGGTTGACGAAAATTGGAGCAATGTGCCAAAGTGTCTTCCAAAAATAGCTAGTGAACTTGACATCCCTATCAGACACAATGGTTTTGGGCACACCATGAAGACGCACGATCTCCGCGAAAGACAACTTAGCAATGTGGGATGCATTGGAGGTTTTGGAACAAGGTATGAAGTGGGCCATTTTGGAAAATCGGTCCACTACAACAAAGATGGAATCGTGCTTTCTTGGAGTTTTGGGAAGTCCGAGCACGAAATCCATGGAGAGGTCTTGCCACGGTGTATGTGGCACGGGTAACGGGGTGTACAAGTCGGTATTTTGCTTACTCTGTTTCGACACTTGGCAAGTATGATAATGTTTGACAACCTAGGCGACATCTCTCATTAGGCTAGACCAAAAGAACATATCCTCTACGAGCGCAACAATCTTATTATACTCGAAATGTCCAGCTAACCCTCCGGCATGTAACTCCCAAATGAGGAAGTCACGCAATGAAGTGCGAGGGATGTAAAGGTGAGTGCCTTTAACCAAGTACCCATCCTGCATGGTGTACGCGAAGCGTGTGCTAGTCGGGTTACTAAGGAGAGCAATGTACTCTACCCTAACATCTGGGCACTGGGGGTACTCTTCCTTAAATCGTTCGAACCCGACGACCTTGGTGCTTATAGAGTGCAAAGTTACCACCCGAACGACTAAGCGCATCAGCAGCCCTATTTTCAACACCGACCTTATGCTTCAATAGGAAAGAGAAGCCTTGGAGGTATTCAACCCATTTCGCATGCCTCGGATTTAGCTTCTTCTGAGAGGCTAAGAAGCGTAAGGTTTCATGGTCGGAGAACAACACACTTGCCGAGTCAACTCGGCGTGCTTAACCGGATTCAACCTGTAGTGGGGCAGGTTCGGAAGGGTAGATCCGGGAACCAAGTCGATTGCGTGTTGGATGTCATGCATGGGAGGGAGTTCATTGGGTAAGTCTTTTGGGAAGACATCCATAAATTCGTTAAAGATCGGCTTAACCTCCTTGGGGTTCTCGCTCACCGACTCGGGAGCGCTCTCAATAGTGATGACAACGTAGACCATGTTCTTATCCAAAGAAGCCTTTTCAAATTCCGATGGGCTCACAATATTGATGGATTTAGATGTCTCGCTCTTCTTCTCGACTTTGTTGGTTGATGGTGTTTTGGGAGACAAAGGGTGTATAGTGATCTTTTTACCGTTATGCATGAACGCGCATATATTTGATTGGCCAAAAAGGGTCATGTCCATGTTGTAGAGCTAAAGCCTACCCAAAATGACATGACCCATATCTATCGGCACCATTTCACACCATAAGGTGTCCGAATAAGAACCCAATTGAATCGGTACTCGACACCTTTTCGACACGGGAATGGATGAAGAGTCAACTCACGCTACTTTATAGGGTCTTGGCTGGGCTTCGGGTGTAAGCCCCAAGCGGCGTATAGTGTGAGTTGACATTACATTGGTGCAACTACCGCTGTCCACGATGACCTTACAACTCTTTTCACCTAATCTGGCAAAGGTGTGGAAGACATTCTCCCTTCGCCAGTCATCCTTCTCATCCCGCTGAGGTTGTGCAAGGGCACACTTCATAGCTAAAGCACGACCACTATCATCACCCTCCTCATCGCTGGGTGTGACATCCGGCTCAAACACTTCTTCAACCACTAACTCGGCATCATCCTCCTCTCCCTCAATGAAGAGATTCCTTTGGGGGCCTTTTTTAGAGCATTGGGCGACAAAGTGTCCAATCCCATGACATTTATAGCATTTAACGTGAGAGTTGCCCCTTGAGGATTCCCTGACTACACCTTTTCCCTTTTCAAACCTCGCATTAGTAGGGACAAGTTGTGCAGGCTTGGGAGGAGGATTTCCAACATTAAATCGTCCCTCATCGGAGCGATGACCATTGTGTTGTGGCTCAATTCGCTTCACCACTGATGTTTTCAAATATTGTTCGAGATCTTGCACAACGGCGTAACATCTTTCAAGAGTTTCCACATAGTGAGAAATTAACTCTTTTTGCAAATCTAATCGCATTCCGGTGCGGAATCTAGAGAGTGATTTCACGGTCTTTCGATACCTTGGCCCTCATCATGAGCTCTTCGAATTTCCTAATATACTCGGTCACGGGCATACCACCTTGGCATAAATTCTGCCATTGATCGAGGAGGCGTTGGTGGTATGATAAAGGAACATACTTTTCAGTAAGTCGTTCCTTCATGTCTTCCCAACAGGTAATGGGAGGACAACCCGCATTCATCCCTATGCGCTCAACATTGACCCAGAAAAGTCGAGCTTGCCTAATTAATTTCATTTTTGCGAGCCTGACACAACGGTCGTCATTCATACCATTCCAATCAAAGTGTTGGTCCATGCCGGAAAGCCAATCGAGGAAGACTATAGGGGCCCATTCTTCCATCGAAGGTTGGAATGTCAATTCGGACATTCTTGAGGAGTTGTATTTCGGGGTCGTAGTCATCTCTACGATAATCCCTACGGTTTCAATCATCTTGGCGACCATTGCGTTCAAAGCGTCGACCTTCACGCTCTTGGCGCTGATCATGGTGCTCATAAAAAATCCATCTAACTGGTTGATTCGATCATGCAAGCTATCATTAGAAGTCCCTAGAGTTGTCTGGGCTTGCTCTATGGTATTTAGTCGCGCATTAATCGCACTCAACTCTTCTCGCATAGCTCTAAGAGTATCGAGAATCTCATTTGAAGCCATGGTGATCACATATGTCTATTAGGGTTCTAGTATGAGATGTAATATGGTCTCACAAAAGAAAGATAATGCAACAAAATAAATATGACAAGCAATTATGTCCTAACCTAGAAACTTAGGGTTTTGATACCAAAATTGACGTGGGACGAGAACCCTAAAATGCGTGAATAATGATTTGATGGAATTTGCTGAAATTAAATAAAATTAAATCAAGTTTAATCATAAAATTATCTTAATACCTTAGGGTTGTGAGAATTCTGATAGGTAGATCACGCGAGATCAGGCTCGGGTCCAATCCGATGCGCAAGTCCTGTTAACTTTAAGGTGGGATCGGGCTTAAAGATAGAACTCTAGTTTTTTCAGGCTTGAGTGTTTATCGTCAATCTGATGTAGTGACGCAGTATAAAACCCTAAACTACGTGAATGCGATGATTAATTGCTTGCCGAAATTAAATTGAGCAATAAATCCGAAAATATAACGAATACCTTAGGCGTTCATAGTCCTCCATATGAAATCTTGTTTGGTTCGAGTAGGGTTCAGCCTTTGCGCTAGATCCGTTAGAATAGTGGTGCAGATTGATCCTAGAGATAGGACTCTACGTCTTTCCAGATTAGGGCGCTCACAATTCAATGATGGGATGACTGATTTTCTCTGAGTATTTGATGCAAAAGGGTTGAATAACTCTGCTGGGATCTACGACTGTTAATTCGAATCGGTTCAATGGATTGGGGAAAAACTAGGGTTTATGATTTCGGGTGCATGAAAGATTTAGAAACAAAGAAAGAAAATAAAATATAGAGATAGATGGAAGATAGATGTTGTGGGCTTTACACCTTTGGCTTCACACTAAACCCTTATCGGGAAGAAGATTCACTCTTCGTAGAGGCTCATCTCAAGCACAAAAGCAAAAGCTCTTTTCATTCATAATCAATAATTAATTACATTGTTTATCTGAAGGACCTTATATAGGAGGTCTTACAATAAAAGAAAACCCTAAAACAAATACTAAATAAAAGACAAGTATGCCTTCTAAAACTCAAGTTCGAAATTAAAGAAACTACTCAGCGCAAGTTCGATTGATTGAAAGTGAAACTCGATCGATCGAGATTGAAATTCGATCGATCGAAACATATACATATCAAATATTGCCGCTAACATTCGATCGATCAAACTGAACTCGATCGATCGAAATGAATATTCGATTGATCGAATATAAAATTCGATCGATCAAATTGTATATATATGTCACTCCAGAAACAGTGTTTTCTCTCGACATGGTTCGATCGATCGAATTTGTCTTGTTCCTCCAATTCTCCAAAATTTCTCCAAATCTCATCTTTCGCCTAGTTCTGACTTCCATTCCGCTTCTTCCGACGTCAGTATACACAAAACGGCCCATATCTAATGTCTACGATGTCGGCGTCCTCGTCATGTAGATTTACTAGTTCTTACTAGAGTTGCAGAATCGGGTTGATTTGATGGCTCAGATAAAAGCTAGGGTTTGAGATGATTTAGGGTTTCAAAAAAATGAACATAATATATTAGGGTTAGAAAACATAATAGAGACAAGGAATAGAAAAAATAAAAAGAAAACTTTGGGAATCGCTCCCTTGGCCTCACACCAAACCCATCACGGGGAAGAAGACTCTCTCTCCATTCAATCAAAAGTTCAATCAATATTCATAAAACTAAATTAATTGTATTTACAATCCTCCTTATATAGGTAACCAAATAATAATTCGAAATAAAGAGTCCTAAAATAACTAAAAGACAAAAAGGTAATTTTCGCAAGAAAAATAAAATTTCCGTCGTTTGATGGAACTCTCCATGGATGTCTGTACTGGGGCCACGGACGACGGTACGGACGTCTGTCGCCTACGGACACGGACTGCCACGGACGTCCGTGAATGGTTACGGACATCTGTCCCACAAAACAGTGAGAGCAAAATTAGAGGAATAAAAAGTTCTAAATTAGAAAAAGAGATTTGCTAATATAATAGCTCATCTCTTTAAACTGTCTCCTAAACCGTGTCAGCAACCTTCCATAGAGAAGAGGCATCTTGATACCTAACTAGTAACAGTCAATCAATTCCGCATCCATTATTAAAGACCCGCATGCACAAATGGAAAGAGTCTAATTTGTTCCATAAGAGTCTTCACTTCACAGTTTCACTTTATTTCACTTGGAACTTTTGGTACCCATCGGCCCCTAGTATGCTATCCTTCATCTTCCATCTTCATATTTAGAATTACCTTTGATGCCTACTCTCCCTGGGTTTCTGAAAGACCTACCATCAAACTTTAATGAAAATAACCCCTACACATAGTTATCTAGGAGAAGTCCTAGCGCCTTGGCACCTTGTTCTAATAGAAGCAATATTGTCCCAAAGCATCCACCTTAGCCCACATTGGGGATATCTATTACCAACTAAATGTGAACTACGTGGAGTACACTGAGCTATTGAATCTCCTTAGAAAACTTGAACGTGTGTGCATTTCTTTGGGTTGTGACCATGGATTATGGGCTTATAACTTGTAAGACATCGAGAGAGTTCTTATTAAAGCCTGTTTACTCTTATCTCGCAAGCAAAGTATATCATGTATGACAAAGTGGGTAGTGATCTAGGGTGAACCAGCTCCATGTAGGAGACATCTCACATGCTTGGGAGGCACCCTTGATAAACTTCTAATAGACCATCTTCGACAATGGGATGGGCTATATCCCTAACTGATGAGCATTTTGTAAAGAACACCAAGAATTGGTCGACCGCTTACTTCTTCATTCCTCCTCGAGTTGCATATGCACACACTTCACCTTTTTGGTTGGTCTCTCATGGGACCCTCATATGATTAGTGAGCTTCTTAGATTGTGGGGGGAGTGGGCTTTTTTTTAGAGCCGGGTCATGTCCTGTGATGTCTTAGCCCATTCATCATTGTTTTGATTATTGTCAATCTCTGTATTTTTAGTGATAAGGCTATATGTTTCTTTCAATTGTTGACTTCAAAGATCTAATTATGGGTTGTTCTTGGGCTCTTCTTATTAAATCTTCCTAGTTTTGGTAGAATTGATAACTTTAAGAAATGTTGGTCAGCGGTGTACATAGTGGGGACTGGTAAGGTGAGTCTCCCTTTGGGTAGTGCCACCACTGGGGATCTTCTAGAAGTAAACTTTGGTGGGTGCTTCATTGGAAATCAACAGGCAGCGACATAAGGAATGCCAAAGAAGATATCTTACATTATTGCTAGGGCCCCTTTGGGCAGGGGCGTAGCCACATATAAAGAGTGGGGGCTGAAGCCCCCATTTAGTTTTTGAACAAGTATAGATCATGCCTCTTATACAGCTTTATTCTATGTATAAGCCCCCAAATCTATAGTGTATTAGCCCCGAAATGTGTGGTAAAATAAAAAGAGTTTGTCTTGGATTGGTGGTCCGACCATTATTGGAGGGAAAAGTGGACCACATGTCCACTTGACCGTGTGACGTGCACGGATTTGCAGTACATAAAACTCCGTGCACGTCTCGGGATCAAGTCGATGTGTGGTCCACTTTCCCGCATATGATGGTCGGACCACCCATCATAGACAAGCTCAAAAAAAAAAAAGGTTAACATTTGTCAACCATTGCTAGCCCCCACCAAAAGAAACTCGTGGTTACGCCCCTGCCTTTGGGGAAGTGCGAGCATCAACGTTTAAAGAACGCCAAAGGAGGTATCTTACATTACTCCTTTGGCCCCTTGGGGGAGTGCGAGCAGCAACATTATAAGGAATGCCAAAGAAGATGTTTTACATTATTACTAGGGACCCTTTGGGGTTGTGCAAGCATTGGCATGTTAAAGAATGCCAGAGGAGGTATCTTACATTACTACTAGGGCCCCTTGGGGAAGTCATAGTGGTAACATTATATGAACACCAAAAGAGATATCTTGCATAACCATTCAGGCCCTTTTGGGGAGTGCAACAGCTTTGAGTAGGGATAAGTGCAGGCTTAGTTAGGATTCATATCCATCGATGACAAGGTTTCAGGTATCTTTAATTGTGGAGAGAGATTCAAAGAACATTGTTAGTTGGCTTAGGAAGCAAAGGGGGCTTTATAGAGGCTTTTCAATTCGTTTGATGGGGGATTAGATATTCTTGCCTCGTTGATGAAATTAAACCTGATATCTAACGCCCCCCCCCCCACCCCCTAGGGGGTGAATTCGGAGGCTGAGACAAGTGCAAAAGCAGGGTCTCAAGGAGAGAATTTCACCATGGAAATTCCTGTCCTTTTTTGTTACTTCTTTATTATTTGTTGCTACTTTCTTCCTTTGCTAAATTGCTCACTTGTATTTCTTGTTGCTTTAATAAAATTCTGTTGTTGTATATGTGTGGCTGTGCCAACTCTCGCACATCCTAATGCCAGATCCTCAATTGTGGTATTGTCCACGAAAGGACATAAGGTGCCTCTATAAAATTGTTAAAGACTACTAAAGAAATGGTGGAATGGGACCTTCGTATTTTTGTAATTACAGAGAGATAGTAGAGGTATTCTAGGAGCATATTTTGTAAAATGACAGCTCATAAAATGCCATGCTTCCACAAGGGGTGATTTTACTATAATTCCTTATTTCACTTTGAGTTGCCTTTTACAACTCTATAGGGGCAGTTTTTTGGTTCGAATTTTTTCTAGACAATGCTAATGTCGCAATGAAGGCTGTGACATTAGCATTCCATATATATATATATATATATATATATATATAGAGGCCCGGGACTATAAAACTGGTTGTAGCAAAAAACGCTACAAGCAAACCATTTGGGCACCACATGGCATCAATCACGAGGATCGGGAGCGACGGCAACTTGGATAATAACAATCAGGTATCACCCAAAAAATCTGGGCTCTATCCGATGCATATTCACCCTTAAAAATGTGGTCAAAGATGCCTAAAATCAATGCACCAAGTTGGTTGGGTGTTACCTTATCTTTGACCCATCAAATGGAGGGCAAAAAAGTCAAACAAATAATTTTTTTTTTCTACATCACATGTCCTTTGGCTAATCTACCCAAAAGGGGTGTTGTTTTAGGTTGATTATGCCACGTAAAATGTGATCTGACATCTGGTTGTAGCATTTTTTTGCTACAACTGGTTGCATTTCCCCAGTTCTTATATATATATATATATATATATATATATATATATATATATATATATATAGAGAGAGAGAGAGAGAGAGAGAGAGAGAGAGAGAGAGAGAGAGAATTGGGGACATACAACCGGGTGTAGCACAAAACGCTACACCCGCGTGCCACATCACATGCCACGGGGCATGATCAATCCAAACCAACACCCGTTTTGGGTTGATCAGCCATGGGACATGTGATTTAAAAAAAAAAAATTCGAATTTTTTGATCTCTGTTTGATGGGTCAAAGAAAAGGTTAACACCAACCAACTTGGTTCATTGATTTTAGACATCTTTAACCACATGTTTAACGGTAGATATGTATTGGATCGAGCCCAAATTTTTTGGGTGATACATAATTGTTATTGTCCAAGTTTCCATCGCACCCGATCCTCGTGATTGATGCCACGTGATGCCCAAATGGTCTTGTTGTAGTTTTTTTTGCTACAACCGGTTGTATAGTCCCAGACCTGATATGAAAATGGGAAATTACACTCAAGTTTAGCGTGTGGGCGTTCCACTTGAGTGCTGCATTTGGGCACTGCACTTGAGTGGTAAATCGCGTGCCACGTGATCCCAAGTTAGAATACCTGCTCTAGGGGTTCACTCGCCTCTATGGGTTTTAGTAAAAAATTGAAAGAAAAACAAGTGTTGAGCCCTGATTTCATGGTTCTATATATATATTATTTTTTTTTTAAGCACCATTGACCGTGATTTGGATTGTCGAACAATAGTTTTATTGAATGGTCAATGATCAACCTTCTGGGGCTGTTCATGTGCATGTGGCACCCAAATGGATCGATTGCAGAACGTATATGACGGGGAATACCAAGATCAAGAGCCTTGGATTTGGGCCTCAGATTTCTAGCGCAAGAAGAAACGAAAAGGGAATTAGAACTAGGCTTAAAGGAGCAGAATCAGTGTGCTGGAGCAATGTACAATTAATCGATCAACTCTTGGAATTCGATCGATTGACTGTGGCCTGTGAGGAAATAATTCTGGCGACATATATATAAGTCAAACGATCGATTACCAGATGTCAATCGATTGACTGCGTCAGAATTCAAATTTAAATTTTAAGGGCATACTTGTTTTTTTTATATATTTGTTTTAGGGTTTTATTTTCTTTTGTGAGGCCTCCTATATAAGGTCTCTAAATAAACATTGTAAGGGGATGATTATTGATTAATGAAAAACTTTGCTTTATGCTTGAGATGAGCAACTTCGGAGAGTGATTCTTCTTCCCGAGAAGGGTTTGGTGTGAGGCAAAGGGTGTGATGCCCATTATTTTCTAATTTTATTCATTTTAATATCTCTTTGATTCTCTATTTTCTGCTCTCATTTTATTCCCATAAGCCCTAAATCCAGCCGTTATCCTTTCAAAATTTCCCCAAACCATAACTCTAGCTTTCAACTAAACTATTGAATCGACCCGATTCAATAACCCTAAATCTCATCCGAGCCATCTAACCAATTTAAACCGTTAAATCGACCCGATCTCTAAACCCTTGAAGAACCCGAGATCCCATCATTGAACCACGAGCGAGCGCCCTAATCTGGAAGCGGCTAGAGTTCTACCTTTAGGATCTTCCTTCCACGAGACTAACAGATCTAACGCAACGGATTGGACCCTACCCGAATCGAATGTGATTATCCGAAGGGAAAACTACGAACCTTAAGGTATTCGTGTTTATTCGTATTGGTTTTGCTTAATTAATTTAGTTTAATTTCGACAAAATAATCATTTCATCATCATTCAAGTAGTCTAGGGTTTTGTCCTGCGTCAGTGTAGGCTTGGGCCTTATATATATATATATATATATATATATATATATATATATGTTCCAGACGTGGTATGCTAAGCCTCCCTAATTGATTTTTCTGTAAACAATACGACAAATGTGGATTGCTTGTCAACCAATCCTTAATCTTTTACTTTTAGATTTTCTCCAAATCTTTTTTATTCACTTGTCTTCATATTCGTGGGTGTTTTTGTGACAGATGGTTGGGATAAGGGGACCACATATTTCTCATTCCCATTGACAAGTAATATAGCTATCTTGTCCAAAGCTGGTCTAGTTTAGGAACTTTGAAAAAATGCCGTAGAAATTATACATCCACTGTCCTAAGGAATGGATCCAATACACATTATGGGCTTGATTCTTACTTCCTGTGTAAGGCATCAACCAATTAAATTATAGTAGTAAAATTAGATTTTTTTTGAAAAAATGGCAATCTCGTTATAAAGTTTTCTCGTAAGAGCAGTTTGATAATATAAGTACACCATGGATGATTCCTCTTCCTTCTCAGGAGTAATAATTTGTCTGATACTGATCTCTTATTTAAAAGAAATTTGGGCCCATATACTTTAGCGAGCTCCCATTAAAAGCCGTTATCAACCAATTCCAATTTAAGAGAAAGTCTTTCTCTTCACTTGAGCCACATCTATAGTCCACATATCTTTGAGTGCCCTGTAGTTTGGTGATTTGGCTTGTTCTCAATTGTTTGCACTACTTTGAAAGGTCAGAGTGCTCCTAATTTACTTCCATCCAAGTAGTCTCTTCCTGAGTTGATAACCATGAAAATAAAACTTATTAAATATTGGGTAGTAGTTTTTAACTTTTAACTGATTGCATGGTTTTTTGGGATTAATTTGTGCAGGCCTAGGCTACCAAAAATAGTAATTGCCAAATTGGGGGCAACGACACCAAGTATAGAAATTTATTTTAGGGCCCAAGGCATATAATCATTAAGAAACACAGAGAATTGTGAGGTTTAAAGTAAGAGAGACAAATTAGGGTTTAGGGTTAAGGGTTTGTGATGGATACAAGATATGTGCAAACAAATGAAAAAGAAACATTTCTGCTCAGTTTCATTTGTGAAAGAGTAGAGTGAATGAGAAACATAGTTCATTTTAAACCGCTGACGAAAAAAGAGAATAAATGGTTATACTTATAAACATTATTTTTTGGCTGAGACATGTGCTATAACCACTGAGACAATTTACATTGATCACAGATGTGCATCATGCGACTTAAAATTTAATATTAGCCATTATAAATTAAGAAGTAAGAATAATGGTGGTTATTAGAGTGCACAGATCAGATGGTTTAAATCTCCCAAAAAATGTTATTTTGGATGATAGCCTGTAAATGTATGATCTTTCACTTTTGACGGATTACTCGTCATTAGATCTTGCTCGTCCTAAAATTAGTATGTCTGATGGTGCACCTTGGAGCAGCAGGTACACGGTCCACGGATCTTATTCAGAATCTTGGATAAAAGTCAAACTTCTCAATTATGTTGGGTAATCATGAAGATATCATATTATATTACACACGCTGCAGTATCTTGAAAAGGCATGATTTTTCCCTTGGAATAGTGATAGGTTGGTTGGTTGAGTTGAAGGTGAACACATGCATAAAACTGCATGAGGATTTGAGAGTGATATGTGCATACAAAAATATTCATTAGCAGATTTTGAGTCAGGCAAGCCTAGTACTGGTAATGCACATTTCATAAGAGCTATGTGGGCCTTAGAGCCCAGGACCAAGCCCATCCCAGTGTTCTGCTGGCAGGGTCAATTAATCCTGTTTTTGTACTGCATTTTAATAGTCCAATTGTATATAAGAGAAATGTGCTACATTTATTTCACTAACATGAGTTCACTAATTCCAATATCAGATATCTCATGGATCTATTTACGGATTATATAGTCATCATTCGGTTTAATTATTCTGTTTGGACTTCTGACCATGCTATCCACATACTATTTATACAGTTTTTTCTTTTGCCGATCAAATAACTCTTTTTTTTTCGGGATTTCATACGAATCGGCTTACATATTGGTGTAGTTATTCTGTTGGGACTTTTCAACTTGCTAATACCTTTTATTGAATGTAATTGCGGGTTGCCTTGTTTTCAGTCATGGAAAACTAAATGAAAGAAAAAACGCCAAGCACTGTAATTACTTTTATCAGTTGATTGGCAACTCACATAATTCACAGAAATCCTCAATCACTTATTTCAACTGCTTTAATTTTAATTATCTTATGCCTTGCTAATGTCTCGTTTCAATCATGGAGATACAAAGTTATCTGTGGCCTTGCCGAAATGATGCATTAATTCATACAACTTGCTTGCCTTGTTTTCAGTCATGGAAAACTAAATGAAAGAAAAAATGCCAAGCACTGTAATTACTTTTATCAGTTGATTGGCAACTCACATAATTCACAGAAATCCTCAATCACTTATTTCAACTGCTTTAATTTTAATTATCTTATGCCTTGCTAATGTCTCATTTCAATCATGGAGATACAAAGTTATCTGTGACCTTGCCGAAATGATGCATTAATTCATACAACTTGCTTGCCTTTTAATAATATATACTGTGAACTCCTTCGGGCATGATGAGGATATTTTTTATCCTGGCAGATGTCT
The DNA here is from genome assembly GCA_021018995.1 of Chloranthus sessilifolius. Taxonomy (NCBI): domain Eukaryota; kingdom Viridiplantae; phylum Streptophyta; class Magnoliopsida; order Chloranthales; family Chloranthaceae; genus Chloranthus; species Chloranthus sessilifolius. Next base: position 193,363,509 of record CM037584.1, read on the forward strand.
ACAAAGGCCGAGAGTCCAAAGGATGAAGTCCCTCAAAACACAAACGATACATTACCCTCCTCGGAAATCCAAACAATCTGGTCCGATGCACTCGTAAACATACTCCAACAAGCATCGGTATACGGAATGACTGGTGGATACTGCATCTCCGCGTCCCTCTTGTCAATAATCAACAAATGGGCTATCATGAAATTTCCTTATCCGGGAGCCTTAACTGCTTTACAGTACTTCACGAGTGCACTCGGGGTCATAGTTTGCGGACGATTAAATCTCCTCGAGCATGACCCTCTCGAGAGACAAACCATGTTTCGGTTCTTACCCGCCGCCATCATATTCTACCTCTCTTTGTTCACGAACAGTGAGCTCCTCCTCCATGCCAACGTTGACACCTTCATCGTATTCCGATCGGTGGTTCCGATGCTTGTCGCCATTGGAGAAACACTATACTTAAACCAGCCATGGCCGTCGATAAGGACATGGGTTTCACTTGCCACCATCTTTGCAGGGAGCGTGATCTACGTCCTCACCGACTACCAGTTCACTGTGACGGCATACAGCTGGGCGTTGGCATATCTTGTGAGCATGTCCATAGATTTTGTCTACATAAAGCACGTGGTGATGACAATTGGGCTCAACACGTGGGGTTTGGTGCTTTACAACAATTTGGAGGCCCTTCTTCTGTTCCCGTTGGAGCTTCTCGTAATGGGAGAGTTGAAGAAGATAAAACACGAGATATCGGATGAATCGGACTGGTATTCTTTCGGCGTGGTTTTGCCGGTGGGTTTGTCTTGCTTGTTTGGATTGGCCATATCTTTTTTCGGGTTCTCTTGCAGAAGGGCGATTTCTGCGACAGGTTTTACTGTTCTTGGTATCGTGAACAAGCTCCTGACCGTTGTGATCAATCTGATGATATGGGATAAGCATTCTACCATTGTGGGGACTATTGGGTTGTTGATATGTATGCTTGGGGGGGTTCTTTATCAGCAGTCTACGAGCAAAAAACCGAAGGCTGTTGAGACAGAAGCGGGTGCAAAAGCTAGCGATGAGGAACAACAGCAGCTTTTGGAAATGGAAACCACTCACAAAATCCAAGTCGCTGCAAAAAATGTTGATTCTGAACAGGTAGAATGAGTTTTATTTTTTTTCGGTTTTCATTTTATTTTGTTCAAGCCAATTTCCAAGCAATATTTTTTTTTTTTTGTTGTATTCTTTTGAAACATTTACCAGTTCATGTAGTCATATGTTGAAATAGGAAGGGAAGAGAGCATCATTAAAATCAAATTTTAGTTGGGGTTTTAAAAAAACCTAAGTATGAAGTGGTTATGTAAGAACATATAGCAGCATGAATAAATCCTTTGCATAAACAGATTTCTACCATGAGATATGAAGGGTGCTTTAACTCAAAAGTTCGAACGTAGCTCCCAACTCAGCTTGGCTTGGCTTATTTCACGTTGGGATTCGTGGAGTGGGAGCATTCCATGTCCCTGATGAAACTCATTTATGTATGGATTTATTCATGCCGAAAACTACCTGGAAATCGGTTGCAAGTTTATGTTATAATTCTAAAATGAGTTCCGAACCAGTTTTTAGCTTCTGCAAATTGGAGTTCTTGGAAAACATGAAAAAACCCAGTTCAAATTCACTTCCAATTCTTCATTCTTTCTTCCGGAGCTCGTCTGGGGTGATGAAATAGTGGCTGAATTGGGGTGGTGTGTTCCTAGAAATGTAATTTTAGTTCCCTTGGAGCACACTAAGGCTGTGTTTGGCATTGCTCTTTGGAATAGTAGAAAATAGCAGCTGGTGTGTTACAAAGAATATGGGGAGAGAGAAGGATTGGAAGAAGTTAAAAGGGTGGCTGCTCTTTGACATTGAAAAACATCACTCTTTAAAGAGCATGATTTTTTATTCCTCCAATCTTTCTATCTCCCCGTATTCATTTGCAACAACAAAGAGCATCAATAGCTCTTTTCTACTCTTCCAAAGAGCAATGCCAAACATAGCTTAAGATTCTTTTATTCTCAGTTCAAACAAGAGTACCTTTAAATCCGCCCACCGAATCTTTGAGTTCACCCATGTTGAAACACTTTGACTGCATTGAATCAGGCGACGGAGATTGTTTATCCTCCCAATCTTTCACAAATTGTCAGTGTTTTATTTTACGGTGCACACATCTCATAAAAGTGAGTTTAAAATCACCTGGATGCTCAAAATTGATTTTAAGGTAACTTTTTTGGGTGTGTACCACATGAAATAAAAACCCGGCCGTCTGATGGTATGCCCATGATTTTAAGATCCATTTTGTTAAAGATTGAGACGATAAACAATCTCCATTGTCTGATTCAATGCAATTAATGTGCTTCAGCGTGGGTGAACTCAATGATTTGGTGAACTCAGGGTGGGTGAACTCAAAGAGTTGGTGAGTGGATTTAAAGGTACTTTTCAAATAATTGGCATCCTTACCGATTATTTTTTATTGATGGTCTGTATCTCATAAACCTAATCATAGACAGAAACTCATAATCGGAGCCAAGAAAGACTTTAGGATGTGTTTGGGAACGAGGATTTGGATTTGGATTTGGATTTGGGGATTTGGATTTGGATCTCCTAAATCCAAATCCACCGTTTGATTCCAGATTTGGATTTGATAAATCCATGGGAATTTAGAAATCCATATCTATGTAAAAAAGTTGATTTGTAAATAACACCTAGGCGTTATTTGAAAATCCAAATATTACACCATCATATAATTGACTATATTTTGTGAATAAAAAGTTATTACCCAGTGCTATTATAAGTACGATTTGACTTGATACTCGACTCGCCTGAGCCGAGTATTTTTAAGTTTGACTGATCTGATTGGGTTGGGCATGAGGCATCCCAACTAAGGGTCAAAGGTTGACTTTAAGGTCAAACTTTGATTTTTAATTAAAATTTTACTTTTTATTAAACTGATTCCTACAATTTAATAGCAAAAAAATCCATGTTGAGCTATAATGTAATACTAGAACCTCAATTTTATTAATCAATAGTTTGACCTTTAGTCAAACTTTGACTTTTAGTCACTTTTAGTCAAACTTTGACTTTTATACAAAATTTAGTTTTAGTCAAACTCGAAACCTGCTTATAGATAGAGTCTATTACTATATAAATTTATACTGAATCAGTGTAATTTTTTCTTAGTCAAAGTTTGACTTCTTGTCAAAGTTCGATTTTTTATAAAAAGTTATAAATTTTAATTAGTGGATTACTATAACTAAAAATATCTGTCATTGTTTAATTTGTAACTTTAAAATACATTGACTTTTACATTATTTATTTTTAGTCAAACTCGAAACCTGCTTATAGATAGAGTTTACTACTACATAAATTTATACCGTATCAGTGTAATTTTTCCTTGGTCAAAGTTTGGCTTCTTGTCAAAGTTTGATTTTCTATAAAAAGTTATATATTTTAATTAGTGAAAAAATATAATTAAAAATATCTATTATTGTTTAATTTTTAACTTAAAAATATATTGCCTCATTTTTATTGGTCAAAGTTTCATTAAAAGGTCAAAGTTTGACTTTTACACAAAATTTATTTTTAGTCAAACTTGAAACCTACTTAGAGATAGAGTCTACTACTATATAAATTTATATTGTATCGGTGCAATTTTTTCTTGGTCAAAGTTTGACTATTTTCAAAATTCAATTTTCTATAAAAAGTTATAAATTGTAATTAGTGGAATACTATAATTAAAAATATCTATCACTATTTAATTCATAACTTTAAAATATATTGTCTCATTTTTATTAGTCAAAGTTTGACTTTTAGTCAAAATTTGACTTTAGTCCAAATTTGAGAAGTGTATCTTGATAGTAGATAATGCTTATTCCATGTTATCAAACAAGAGAAATCAATTTCCAATAAAAGGAAAACCGACCCTAAGTTGAAAAGTCGAATATATATATATATTCAAAAAAATTCGAAAATAGATCGATTCTGTTTTGGTTCAGGGGGTGGGGAGTGCGCTTCACCGAACTCAAAACATTTCGGTTTTAATTCGATTTTAGGTGAACCGGCATCGAAATCAAAATTTTCAGTTTCGATTTTGGTTCGGCTCATCGAACTTCCACCCCTACATAGAATGAAGGAAATCAATGAAATATAAATTATTTTTAAAAAAAAAATAGCCAAATGAAATATCTATAAATTCTTGGGCCAAATCTTAATGCAATGCTTAAACATCCAAATAAGAGATTTGCAAATTCAAATATTTCAAATTCTGAATTGAAACACTTAGATTTGAAATGCTTGGATTTGAAATTTTTAAATGCAAATGCTGTTAGAAGTTTCTATTTTGGTGGCTATCACTATGGTCAAACCGTTGATCGTTGAATGGTGTAAGATCAGTCTTAAGATGTGTAGTTGCTATTTCGGTGAGTTTGAAGATAATAAGCAAGTAATAGGTAAGTCTTTTAGTTGTGGTATGATTGTGATTTCTAATCACAATATAATTAGTATTTTAAGTCCTTAATGGGAAAAGACTCTTTGGCTATAAATATAAGGGGTGCCTGGTCCCAACAATTGCTTGATACAATTCAATCCTCCATATTAGCGAAAGCATCCCCATTGTGCTAGGAGATACTGAAATTGAGAAGATCGTTGAAGATCGGCAACCTACCATTAATGGCTCACACTCAAGGTGCGCACATATATTTAATTTATGAATTATTTGTTTATTATTTTTTATTGATCATGCGCCTAGATCCTAAGGCTTATTTTGGATGGATGGATCGAAAAATCCATATTGAGTTTCCATCAATTGGTATTAGAGCTCAGTTTTGCCGTATGATTGGTTAAAAACATCAAGTTAAGTATTCGCATGTTGTGTACCTTTATTTTTATTTTTACACTCAAGGCCATCGATCTCAACGACCCACAATCTAGTAGACGGACGACAATTTTTTTTTCTTCTCTTTCGATCAAGTTTCCAGATGTTGTCGTCTTCTATCTTGCTAAGAGGAGTCGTCCCCAACAACTTTTCAAAAAAATAAAATAATAATGATAATTTTGGTTGACGGTTCGGCATCTACTGGCCAACGGTCAGGCACCGATCGACACGGCCAGGTCGATTAGATTTGCACCTGGATCACACGCATGGTGACCATTAGGCTGCTTTTAGGTTAAGCTTTTTCATTTGCAGTTCAACTATAAACCAAAAAAAAAAAAAAAAAAAACTTTTCTTTTACTGTTGGTAAATGATGCGAGTCAGTGAGGGTTTTTCCCCGGACAGCATCGACGACGGCCAGCAGGGCCGATCGACGATGCACCGATCACGACACCCGCCACCGGTGAGGGTGTGATCAGCCTAAAGGCGTCATTGCATCCTGCAACTTCAAAAAAAAAAAAAAAAAAAAAAAAAAAAAATCAATGAAGAAGAAGAAGAGGGGTTAGGGCGGGTCCGCTGCTGGCCCACCCGACCGGGCCGCCCGACCCGCAGTGTAATATCCCAAAAATTTGCGTTAAACGGTGACCTCGGGATCCGTACCTGACTGGTCATAGGTTTGACCAAGTAGGAGTTCACTAATTGACTGGAGAGGTGATGAACGGATGTGATGAGAAAACAATGTAAGTGTGTATAGTGTGAGGTTAAAGGAGAATCACATACACCTATCTTTGGTGTATGTGTTTAACACACAAGGCCAAGAGAGGATATAAAGGTTTAATAACCCTATTTTCCTTTTGTTTTGAGCTATTGAAGAGAGAGTTAAGAAGAGAAAGAGAAAACTAAGGAGGAGTTATGCGGGCTAGAGGTTAATGCAAATCAAGAAGAAGATGGAGCATTGATTGAAGGATTCAACGCGTTAGGATCGTTGAAACAAAAAGCTGGAACCCTAGCCATTCCAACCTAGATCTTGATCAATTTGAGGGTTGATTGAAGGTGAGTTTTAAATTAATGAAATGCATAGAGTATGAATGATTAAATTATGTCAAATATGCTTAGAAGAATAGATTCAAGGCATAGAAAAGAAAAGATAAAGATTTGGAAGATCAGCCAGAAAGGGGGCTAAATCGGACCAAATCGATTAATCGAAATTGGGATTCGATTAATCGATTTTGGTCTGAAAGTTGGAAAAGTCAAGTGAGCCCGATTTCGATTAGTCGATTTAGAAATTGACTAATCGACTGAGCATCTCCAGTGGCTGGAGAAAGGAGACCTGGAGAAATCGACTAGTCGAGTTTGAAAATCGATTAATCGATTTTGGATTTCGATTAATCGATTTGGGATCGACTAATCGAACTTAGAAATTCGACCACTCGATTTAAGAATCGACAACTTTATGTTGGAGACCTCGATTAATCGATTTGGGATCGATTAATCGAATTTGAATTTCGATTAATCGATTTTGAGAATCGATTAATCAATTTTGGTTTCGGTTAATCGATTTTGGGAATCGATTAATCGAATTGCATTTTAATTAATCGATTTTGGGAATCGATTAATCGACTTTGACAGTTTTGCTTAACTTTCTTAGTTGACTTTGAGATTCAGGGAGGGTCTTGGACTTTCTTTATTACATCTTTAGTGATGAGTTGCATGTGTTATGTTGTACCATAGGTGGTACGTATGATCATGAGCACAAGGAGCCGTGTGGGACCTTGATGCTAGGAGTTTTAAAGACTTGAGGTAGGGAACACCTTGAACATGTACTTTAATTTCAAGAGCATGTATGTAGTGATATAATTATCAGATTTGAAGTTGTTTTAACTATGAAAAACTTTGTGAAAAATGGGTGCGTGTGTGACACCAAGAAAGTGATAAAGACATCTGTGTAATGCAAGTAATTAAGAATAAGTATTCTAATGAGATTGAGACATCCCCAGGGGATGAGAAAGTAATAAAGGCATCAGGTGTGATGCGGGTATGTATACATCCCAGGGATGTATACATAGGATTGAATAATTACTGTTGAGGCCTAACTGATATAAGATAGCACACTTACACGGTGAACAACTATATGCAAAGCACATGTTATTTTTGTTATTTGGTACGACGGCGAATCCGTACACCAGTACGGAGGTTTATCCGTAACCGTAAGTATATCCCAGGGATGTTGTGTGATAATTAACCCCGCCGCCTAGTGAGAAAGGGGCTTGGGTCGTATTCTCAGGGAATACATTTTTACAACTGTCTAATTAGATGACGATGAAGGATATCTTATCGGGGCTCGATGCTGTATTGCTCGGGGATTACTTAAGTTGAAGATTTAAGTTTTGCTTTAGGCATGTTCAGTGTCATTCATGATAAATCAACAGTAAAGTAAGACATATAAAGTACCAGTAAAATTGAATGCAAATTACCAGCTTTTAAACTGTTTTTCTAGCAAATGCATAGACACATCATGCTTAGAATATCATGGAATATATGTGAGTCTTAATTTATATGTTTATTATGTTTGTTCCCTATTGAGCTAGGATGTAGCTCACCCTTTAGACTATACATCACAGGTCCATTGATAGCAGCTGCAGAGGCTTCGGGAGACGTAGATCCGGGTGATTCGGATTACGTACCTGGAGACGAGTTGGAGCCTCCACCTGAGGACTTCTTCTAGGTGACTCTGCTGTGTACTTTGATAGAGAGTCAGTTTTGTGAGCAAATTAGTGCGGCTTGCTATAAGCCTTTATTTTTGAAACAATGTAATTAAACTGGATTATTCTTTTGGGCGAACCATCTGGGGTGATCTGATTATCACCAATGGTTCGGGTCGGTTCTCTGTTCATGCAGTGGCATGAAAGTAGAATTGTCTTTTGCATATGTCAGTTGGGCATGTTAACTGTTTTCGCTTTATGAGATTAATTGCTTTAATTATTTAATTGTGCTTGTTATACCAATGTTCCGTGCATAGCTTTGGGGCATGGTCTGGAGGATTGTGTTGATGGCACGGGTTTCGGGGTGCCAAAATCCGGGCTGTCACACGCAGGGCCCTTGGCCCACTCGGTCTTTTGGTCCACCTGGCCCAACCCACTTCCGACCCGCCTAACCCTTTTGGCCCCAGCCCACGCGGCCTTTTTGGCCCATAGCCCGACCCGCAGCCTGACCCACAGGGCCCACTGGCTAAGGCCCACTCGGCCACTAAGGCCCATGGCTTGGCCTGATACCCGGCCCAATTATGACCTTTTGAATTTCTTATTCTTTTCGGGTCTTTTCTGGGCTATTTATAGGTTCGCTTTTCAGACATTATATGTGAATTTTGACTTTCTCGGACATTTCAGATTTGTTTTTGAGGTCTATTTTTGATAATAAACTCTCTGTTGTGATGTATTCATGACCTAATGTTATTTTTTTAATTTTTAATTGGAAATAATTATTATTTTTTAGTACCATTAATTAGAGTTGGGTAGTGGAGATTGTGCTCCACCACCATGGCTGGTACTGACACATTATTATACTCGATTATTATTAATTTTGACACTTCCTTATAACATGAGTTGGACTTGACTTAATTTTAAATTTTTAATATCACTTTTGCGATCATCTAAAATATTATCAAACCTAATTAGAAAGCATGGCTTGGAAAGATTCTTCTGCCCAACGGTGATCATCCTTCCTAGTGGTGTGATTTTCATAGTGAGGTTTAATTTTGTCCAAGATCGTGTTACAAATTCAGTGAAAGTGTGTAGTGAACGTTGGCGTCACAACATAAGGGATTCTTCTGCCCAACGGTAATGAATCACTTAATGTTGTATGATGGTTGTGTTTCACTATTCATTATTTGGTATGTGGGTACTACTAGTGTGTTGTGACTCGACCCAACGGAGGGTCATAACGACGTAATTAGTACCACAATCTCCAATTTAGATTGAGGAAGCGGCTAGTGTGTTATGACTCGACCTAACGGAGGGTTATAATGACACAAATTGTTTTTCAATAAAACCACATTGATTTTAATTTTTATTATATTCCTTGACATATTTTAACTCTTGCGTCACACACTATAATTAAAACCTTGTGGAATTGATAGCTACTTCAATTGTATGTGGACATAATAAAGTCCTTAATTATTGTGCAGGATTGAACCCGTCTTCTATAACTAATATGATTGGTGGAATTGAACTTTTGAGTAATTCAAATTATGACAAATGGAAGGAACAAGTTGCCATTGTTCTAGGCTGTATGGATCTTGACTATGCTATACGATCTGATAAACCCAAGGTGCTCACCGCTGATGCCTCAGCTGAGGATCTGGCAGTGAACAATACGAATTTAAAAAAATGGGATAGATCAAATCGTATGAGCCTCATGATCATAAAGAGTTCCATTACTTATGCGATTCAGAGAGGTATTTCTGACTCGCACAATGCAAAGGAATACATGCAAGCCATTAAGGAACAATTTCAAGGGACTTCTAAAGCACTTGCCAGTAGTCTAATTGTTAAAATGGGAACCATGAGATATGATGGTCATAGTGGCGTACGGGAGCACATTATGCGAATGAGTGGCATGACAACTCAATTGAAAGAAATGGACATGGGTTTTTCGGAGGGTTATCTTGTTCACTTCATTATGACTTCTCTTCCTGCACAATTTGGCCCGTTCAAGATTAATTACAATATGCAGAAAGAGAACTGAAAGATGAACGAGCTAATCGCTCACTGTGTCCAAGAAGAAGAAAGACTTCGGGCTGAAAAACCTGAAAGTGCCCATTACGCCGCTCTTGGACCATCGAAAGGAAATTTCAAGCGAAAAAATGGACAATATAAAAGAAAGAACGTGAAAGCTTCTCCACCGGAAACCAAACAAAGAGAACCTGATAGATCTACTTCTGACATCAAGTGTCACTTCTGTAAGAAGAAGGGACACATTAAGAAGAATTGTCAGAAATACAGAAATTGGCTAGTTAAGAAAGGTAATGACCTAGCCTTTGTGTGTTTTGAATCACTTTATGTAGATGCTCCACGCAATACTTGGTGGACAGATTCTGATGCAACTATTCACATAAGTAATTCAATGCAGGGATTTCGATCCAGCATGAAGCTAAGTAAAGGCGAACGTACCATCAAACTCGAAAATTGAGTAGAAGTAGACGTGGAGGCCATTGGGACTCTCCGTCTCATTTTAGATAGTGGTTTCATTTTGGATTTAGTTGATACTATTTACGTTCCAAGTATCATTAGAAACCTTATCTCAATTTCTAAATTGGATTCATTAGGTTTTGAATTTAAATTTGGACATAATATTTTTACTCTATTATTTGATTCCGATATTGTCGGTGGTAGCTCATTAATGGGCAATCTTTATCATTTGAACTTGGATTCATCTTACGCCCAATATTTAGTTTCTATGCATGTGAATGATAAAATTAGTAAGAAACGAAAACGAGCAATCGACAACTTCTTCATTTTATGGCATAAACGTTTAGGCCATATATCTAAGGATAGAATGGAGAGGTTAATTAAAGATGATATAGTCGATGCGCTCGATTTATCTAATTTCCATACGTGTGTAGATTGCGTTAAAGGGAAACTTACAAAAGCTAATAAGAAAGGAGCTATCAGGAGCACGAGTTTGCTAGAAATAGTTCACACTGATACTTGTGGACCGTTTTCAACTCCTGCTATTGGTGGTCAAAAGTATTTTATTACCTTCATTGATGATTATTCTCGTTTTGGTTATATATTTTCCATTCATGAGAAATCTGAGGTCCTGGATATGTTTAAAATCTATAAAGCCGAAGTTGAGTTCCAACTCAATTCGAAGATTAAAATTATAAAATCTGATAGAGGCGGAAAGTACTATGGTAGATACTCTGAAACAGGTCGCAATCCAGGACTATTCGCCCTGTATCTACAAGAGTATGGCATTGTCGTTCAATACACCATGCCGGGAATACTTGAACAGAATGGTGTAGCTAAACGACGTAATCGTACTCTTATGGATATGGTGAGAAGCATGTTATGCAACTCTAAGTTGCCTATGTTCTTGTGGGGAGAAGCCTTGAAAACAGCGGTGCATATTCTGAATAGAGTTTCTAGTAAGGCGGTACCCAAAACTCCTTATGAGCTATGGGTAGGAAGAAAACTGACTTTAGGATATTTACACATTTGGGGCTGTTTGGCTGAAGCAAAAGTGTACAACCCACAATTAGGAAAATTGAATCCTAAAACTATAAGTTGTCATTTCATTGGTTACCCTGATAGGTTAAAAGGCTATCGATTTTATTGTTCCACTCATAGTACCCGAATTGTTGAGACTAGATATGCCAAATTCTTTGAGGATCGTAAGAACACTGGGAGTGTTGAGCCTAGGAAAATCACTTTTGAGGAAAATCAGGTTATAATTCCTATCCCTTTTATCCAAGAAAAAGTGGCATCAACACCAGTCATTCAAGCAACTGTTGCTGCACTTATGGCTATGCCTAATGAAACACCTCACATTGAGGAGGTTCTTGCTCCCATGGCGACTGCCAATGATCAACCATTGCATAAATCAGAGAGAGCAAAGAAGCCAGCCATTTCTGATGACTATATAGTTTACCTCAATGAGAGTGAGTTTGATTTTGGAAAGGAATCAGATTCCGTTTCCTTTAGCCAAGCCATGAAGAGCGGCAAATCCACTCATTGGCTCGTAGCCATGAAAGATGAATTGGATTCAATGAAACATAATTCGGTCTGGGATCTTTGTGAGTTACATGAAGGAGTTAAGCCTGTAGGCTGCAAATAGGTATATAAAACTAAACAAGACTCCAAAGGTAATGCAGAAAGATATAAGGCCAGATTAGTCGCTAAAGGTTTCACTTAAAAAGAAGGAATATACTATAAAGAGACATTTTTCCCTGTCTCTAGAAAGGAATCCTTTCGGATAGTCATGACATTAGTAGCCCATTTTGACTTAGAATTACATCAAATGGACGTTAATACTGCTTTTCTGAATGTCGACTTGCATGAAGATTTCTTTATGACACAACCTGAAGGTTTTCAGGTTGAGGGAGAGAGTCATTTAGTTTGTAGACTCAAAAGATCTATATATAGTTTAAAGTAGACATTTCGACAATGGTACTTAAAATTTCACGACGTCATTTCAAATTTTGGTTTTAAAGAAAATACTGTGGATCAATGCATATATCTTAAAATCAGTGGGAGTAAGTTTATCATCATTGTTTTGTATGTTGATGATATCTTGTTTGCGAGTAGTAATTTAAACATGTTACATGAGACAAAGAACTTTTTATCAAAGAGTTTTGATATGAAAGATCTTGGTGAAACTTCCTATGTGATAGCAATTGAGATTCATCGAGATAGAGCCCGTGGCATATTGAGATTGTCTCAAAGAGTTTATATTGATAAGGTTCTTAAAAGGTTTAACATGCACAATTGTTCCGCTACTGTTGCCCCTGTCATTAAGGGTGATAAATTTAGTCTACTTTAGAGTCCCAGGATAGATTTGAAGAGAAAGCAGATAGAGATAATTCCCTATGCATCGACAGTTGGGAGTCTCATGTATGCACAAGTCTATACTCGTCCAGACATAACGTATATAGTTGGCATGCTTAGTAGGTACCAATGTAATCCTGGTTTGAATAATTGGAAAGCAGCTAAAAAGGTTTTTCGCTATTTACAAGGGACTAAAGGACACATGCTCACATACAAAAGGTCGAATAACCTTGAAGTTATTGGTTATTTAGATGCTGACTATGCTGGGTGTCAAGACACTTGTAGGTCCACATCGAGTTATATTTTTATGCTTGCAGGTGGACCTATATCTTGGAAGAGCGTTAAACAAACGCTGACTACTTCGTCTACTATGGAAGCAGAATTTGTTGGATGTTTTGAGGCAACATGTGAGACGATATGGTTGAAGAGTTTTATCTCAGGGCTTCGAGTTGTTGATTGTGACAGCCTGAATTTTGGAGCCCCAAAATCCGTGCCATTATCAAGACCCTCAAGATTATGCACCTTAAATCTATACGGAACATTTATAAACCAGCAAAAGCCAACAATTTAAAATAGCCCGAACTTTAAACTAGCTATGTTTCAATGTTTTAATGAAAGTCTAGCAACATAACAGACAGTTCTGGTCTCATGCCAATTCATGAGCAGAAGAATTGTCCCGAACCATCGATGATAACCCGATCACCCCAGATGGTTCACCAGAATAATTTATGGCATTTAGTTACATTTAAAAGAAATAAGCTTGACATGCCAAGCAAAAGTTACTCTCTACTCACTCACAATACGTAAAGAAACTTCTAAAAGAATTCTTCAGGGGGAGGTTCTAACTCTTCTCCGGTCACGTAATCCGGATCTTCTGGATCAACGTCTCCCGAAGCCTCAGCTGCCGCTAGAATTGGACCTGTGACGTATATTCTAAGGGGTGAGCTACATCCTAACTCAATAGGGAAATAAAATGAACATATAGATTAAATCTCACATATGTGTTAGCAGTTTTAAAAGCACACTTTATCGGATATCTCTTTTTGGAAAACAATTGAAATGACTGAAATAGAATGATGGATACAACTGTTACTTTGCATGGTTTTGTTTGTTCTCACTTTACTGGTTTAATTGTGAAGTCGGCCGAATCACTTAAATCTTTAACTTAAGTAGTCCCCGAGCAATATAGTATCGAGCCCCGATGGAATACCCACCATCGTCGTCTAACTAGACAGTTCTTATATATATTCCCTGGGAATACTGCCCAAGCCCCTTTCTCATAGGTGACGGGGTCTATTCTCAATTTCAGATCCCTGGGATGTGCTATAAGTGTACAGATTGGCTGTCGTATCGGTCACGGATATCCTACCGAGTCAGTCACGTCGGTGGGGTATTCTAATCAAACCTTAAATAACAAAAATATCGAATGTGCTCTACATATATTTATTCACTGTGATTGTGCTAATTTTATTATATTAGGCCTTATCACCTTCTTCTGTTTCACTGTTAGATTTCATCTGCATCCCTAGGATGCCACTGATTTAATACATCGTATAGATGCCCACCTTTACATTTTTACGTCCCCTGGGGACCTCATGATTATCGTTTTTAAAACTTACACACACACACCCTTTTTCATAATGATTATGCAATGCTCGACTATTTAATTGAAATACACTACATATATGAGTTGACAAAATAATGTACATGACTCAAGAATATTCCCTACCTCGAAGTGAAACTTTCGATTCAAAGCACTCCCTTCTCCTAAAGGTGTGGACGCGAAGATTTCACGCCAATCCTACATTGTATATGTCAAGAGTATGCTTAGAATGGTCATTAGGACCCTAGGAGTATATAGCCCCCCATAAATTGTACTTAAAATTTATAAAATCCGAGTAGGGTCTGGCGCGAGCGGGAACTATTCCTCGCTCTAGCGGTCACTTAACCTCGCTCGAGCGAGTATTTAACCTCGCGCGAGTGGTTAAAAAGAGGTATCAACCCTCGCCCGCGCGGTCACCCTAAATCGCTCAACTGACTTCTTTTTCATCGCGCGAGCAGTTAAAACAAGGTGTTCAACCCTCGCACGAGCGAGTATTATTCATCGCTCGAGCGGTTAAAACGAGATCGCTCGAGTGGTTAAAACGAGGCATCTGAAGCTCTACGTAATGCCTCGCTCGAGCGAGCTTCCCCTTTACTTTGGGTCTTGCTCGAGCGAGCCCAGAACGAAATCTGTTCTCAGGTTTTATATTCTGTCCTCGCTCGAGCGAGCCATTTAGACCGCTCGAGCGAACCACGACAGAATCAAGTGCTCGATCAGTTCGAGAAATCATTTCTTTCTCCATTCCAAGGCTTATAAATGTTAAAATCATTCATCTACTATTTCATACTCTATTAAACACACACACATAAACGTCTCAAACCATACCTCAATCGATAGACCTCGTATAATCTCGATCTTAGCTTCGAAACAGATGAAAAGGGTTTCCACGGTTTCTTGTTATCTACCAGCCTCCATCTTTACAAAACCCTCTCTCCTTGTTCTCTATTTTTCTCTCCTCTCTATTTTTCCTTCTCTCTAACTAGGAAGAATTAGGTTACGTATGAGAGATTTCTCTCACTTTTCTCTTATATAGTGAAAACTAGTGTGTTTTGCATACACACCCACAGTGTACATGATAGTCTTGGTTTCCTTGTGAACCACACATATATGTGTATGATACATGACGTGTGCGGTTTACAAAAATCTGGGGTTATGACATTGATAGTATTTCAAGGCCACTGAGAATCTTATGTGACAATTCCGCTACGATAGTTATCTCCAATAACAACAAGACTAGTGGGGGTCCCAAATATATTGATATAAAATATCTTATTGTAAGGGAGAAAGTTCAGAATCAAATTGTATCTGTTGAAAAGATAAGTACGACACTCATATTGGCTGACCCTCTCACTAAAAGCCTACCTCCCAAGCTCTTTTTGGAGCATGTTGCGCGCATGGGATTAACGGATAATTTTGATAGCCTTTGAAAGTGGATATATGAGAGTGAACACATTTGTTTAATTGATTCAGAAATAAAGCTTCTTTATTTACTTTTCCATTTTTATGCAAATAAAACTTTGAAACATCTGATGCCAGTAGATGGTAATAAAGTAGGACGAATAATAGATTGAGTTTATATGTAATCACAATTTAGTTTGTAAACTTACAATCTATGTGAAATCATACTAGTTGGAGTCCATGTCAGTGATGACTTCCAATACGGTAACTAATGAACGGTCATGTATCGATGACATGATATATTGACTACATTGATTATGTGTTGAAATTCTCACTGGACCGGACTGATTATAAAGACTTTGATAGAGATTGATTAGGACTTATCGTTCAAAGAAAGTTAGCTAACATTTGGTAATCAAAATTTATTGACATAGTTTGGCCAAGTGGGAGACTGCTAGAAGTTTCTATTTTGGTGGCCATCACTATGGTCAAACCGTTGACCGTTAAATGGTGTAAGATCAGTCTTAAGATGTGTAGTTGCTATTTCGGTGAGTTTGAAGAATAGACAACGAATAAGTAAGTCTTTTAGTTGTGGTATGATTGTGATTTCTAATCACAATATAATTAGTATTTTAAGTCCTTAATGGGAAATGACTCTTTGGCTATAAATATAAGGGGTGTCTGGTCCCAACGATTACTCGACATAATTCAATCCTCTATATTAGCGAAAACATCCCCATTGTACTAGGAGATACTGAAAGTGAGAAGATCGTTAAAGATCGACAACCTACCATCAATGGCTCACACTCAAGGTGCGCACATATATTTAATTTATGGATTATTTGTTTATTGTTTTTAATTGATCGTGCGCCTAGATCCTAGGGCTTATTTTGGATGGATGGATTGATAGATCCATATTGAGTTTCTATCAAATGCTTATTCCCAAACGCAACCTTAGAATATTTATAGTGGAGAGATTTAAAAGGATGGAAGCTATGATGGAACACATAACCAACCATCTCTCGTCAATTGAATCAAAAAGGATTTGTGATGGATTATTTTCATTTTATATTTAAAAAATAGATAATATTCCACTTGCATGGTCAAACCTTTGAACGAAGCACCGCACTCTCGAGAAAGTGATTCAATTGATGAGATTTCGTATGATACTTATGAGATCGATGAGATTGATATTCAAATATTTTTTCTTAAAACAAAATGATCCCAAATATCAAATATTTTTTTTAGAACATATTGATTTGTCCTTTTCGCCTAGAGATATCACCTAATTCCGCCCGCATGATAGGTATCAGCTAATTCCGCCCGCATGATCAAATCTTTAAACATACACCCATTTTTAGAGTTCACCTTCCTTGCACGTACATTTTTTGTCATCAAGGTAGAATGAGAACTTATGTGCAGCTATTGACTAAATTCTAATGAGCAAAACGATGGTCATTTTTAATGACTAAAATGTTTCACCTCATGCCTTAAAATGCGTCATCTCAACTCATTAATAATATGTCCTTAAGTATCTCATGCAAACCTAAATTTTTGTACTACCAATAGTATATGCACATTTCTTATTAGCGGGAACTGATTTTTTTAACAGCAATAGAATGGACAATGTGAGGTCCAACTAGGTGAACCTGGCTTTGGGTTCAACCAGATCTATAGCTATTAGATATGAGAGAATCTTGATTATATGTCATCCTATAATAATGGAAATTATGAAAGCTGAGATTCTATCATATTCAATGGTTGTAGATTTGGTTGAACATGAAATCAGGTTCAACAAGTTGACTGACCATTGCCCGTATTAAAATATTATAGTTCTTAAAAATTACTTTTCACTTTTTGGTAATTAAACTATGGGTGTCTTAGTTGCATAGTCCAAGCCGTTCACAGCGTGGACTCTGAGATGAACACTCTGAGGCTCTTATATCTTGTTTGACAAAACTCATGAGAAGTTTTTTTTTTTTCCACTTCCGATGGGTTGGTAAAGAAAAAAACTCCTGTGAAGTTTTTTTAAAAATAAAATCATAGGTATGTAAAACTTTTTTTGTCAATTGTTTGGCTACTAAGCCGTAAAATTTGATATGCCACCATTTCTCCCTTATTCAACCGTTTTCCTCTTGAATGTATTCAGTTTATTGGATTGATAATTGTTTGCTGTTGTGGAGCTGAGTTTTGTTAAACAAGGCATAGAAGTTGTATAGAACACGATCCCAGAGATTGTGTTCTATACGATGAGCACCTGCTTCGTAACTTGAGTCCTAGCAAGTTACCAACAACATGTACACAAACAGAGTGGGCAACTAACACATATATGCAGAGATCATAAGAAGAACAGAGTGGGCAACTAACACATGTCATGTATGCAGAGATCATAAGAAAAATAAAGTGGGCGACTAAGACATGTACACAAACAAAAATCACAAGTCATATAAAGTACAAAACATAAAAACAATCCCAAGATGGAGGAGGAAATTACGATTTGAATCATATCCCAACCATCTAATCCGTTGTTCTAAACAGAGAAGGGAACTGGAAATGAAATTATCTGCACGAGACCATAATCCAATCCAAAAGTCAAATACTTGAGCACCCATTTTAAGATAGAACATATCCCATGGTTAAGAAAACCCCAAAAACATGGGATGAGGCAATGGGCATATCCAAGAGAGACCAAAATATTGTTAGATAAATTAGGAACAAAAATCCAAAAATGATAAAATGGACAAGAGAAATAAACTCGAGGCACGTAATCGTTGTCTTTAAAACGCTATTCACTCCCTACTCGAGTAAATCTTCGAGTTTGCAAAAGGTTTCAGCGAAACGTTTCCAGGATACAACGAGCCCAATCTCTTGGATGCGATCCGTTACTTTGCAATAGTAGAGGATCGCCCCAGAAAATTCAATCCATTGGAGTACCACCAAAAGAAGAAAGCAAGATGAATTCTCAAGTTATATGCAAGGAATCCGATGGATTTCAGAGTATCCAAATCTGTGTCCTAAAGCCTCCTTATATAGAAGTTTCAATGACTGTTGGGCCAACAGTCGTATTTTGGATGACTCAGATCGTTCAAAGATCTCAACCGCTTAGTCCAATGGCTGTATGAAAGGTTGCAATTTTTCGAATTCAAACTCGAACGGTTGCAAACTTTTATAAGCGGTTATGAAACGGTTTGGTCCAATAGTCAACATTTGACCATTCCGTTTGGCCCAATAGAATCGAATTGACCCACTGATTAGTGGCCCATTAGGCCCGACCAGACCCATGAATAATCTGACCGTTGGATCTGCCTGGTCAAAAAATCAAACATCTCCTTGCGACGATGCGCACGTGCAAAGTGCAAAGTGTGTGCGCGCCTAAAGCGCCAATGCCCCAAAACGTCAATCGCGCGCTTTTGCGTCTTCTTATTGTCAAACAATAATAGAAGGTGAAATGTTTTTATATATAGCCTAAACACTTTTTATTTTTACCAATGTAAGAATATTAATTTGCATATAAAACTTGAGAATATCTATTGCCTAAAACCCAACCCAAAACTAAGAAATTAAATAAAGTTTTATTTTCTTTAAATTATTAAAATATTTATTATATTAATAATAAATATAACAAATATCCTATAGTTAAAAAAATACCAAAAACCAAATCACTCACCTCCTGCCTTCTGATAAACATAAGTGGGCCCACACTTGCCGCAATAGTGTCGATCGAAGTGGTTCGCCATGAACGTTCCAGCGCCGCACTTTGCATTCGGTCACTCCTTCCTAAACCTCTGCGCCTTCCCGGAATCATCGACCTTGTAGAACTGCAAAACGGCGAGCTTCACGTTCTTCTTCTTGTGCTTGATCTTCTTGGGCTTCGTATAGGTCTTCTTCTTCCTCTTCTTCGCGCCACCATGAAGGCGGAGAACCAGATGCAGAGTCGATTCCTTCTGGATGTTGTAATCAGTTAGGGTTCGGCCATCCTCCAATTGCTCTTCGGTGAAGATCATGTGCTGGTGGGATGCCTTATTTGTCTTGGATCTTCGCTTTGACATTGTCAATCGTATCCGACGATTCAATTTCTAGGATTGAAGAAGATCTGCATCTTCGATGGCTCATCTTCTTCCTCCAAGCGCAGTAGAGATTAGGATTTCAACGTCGATGAAGGAGAAGATGACTCTACCCGTCTTCCTCTTCCTCTCGTTTTTACCAACGAGTGAGCGAAAATAATTTTTAATAGAATTTTGGTGGGTTCTTTTTTTGAGTTTTGTTTTTATTTTCTCTGAATAAGTGGATCCCACTTTACTATCAAACACTTGCAAAGTACGTTTTCCTAGAAAATTTTAAATTTCCAGTGAGATATCACCAGAACTCGAGTTATCAAACAAGGCATTAAAGTATGCACGAATTTCCGCGTCTTCATCGCAATAATATAGCATGCGGGTATATATTATTTTCTAAATGTCATATACATACTCTATATGGTATGCGGTTATATATTATTTTCTAAAGCCTATATCCTTACTATTATATAAAAATAAAAATACTTTCGATCAAATTTTATTTTCACATGTATTAGGACCAAACTGTCCTTAACTCTTTCTTAAAACTTCTACATATTTTAAAATTAAAATAGGAGAATCAATTACTTTTCTTGCTAATTTGTTAAAAGTAAAACTATTAAACACCAATATTTTCTCCTCATTAAATCTTATAAATACTTATATTTTTTCATCCCTAAAACTTCTACATATTTTAAAATTAAATAGGAGAACCGATTATTTTTCTTGTATTGACTGCTTTGAATTGGATGATAACAAAGTTTTTCTTTCCGATCTTTCACACACTTGATCTCGAGATTATGAGTGTACTATCAGACGGTCAGATATTGATTTGACATGTATAGATTCTAAAATGACTTTAAAATCAAATTTAAACGAGATGATTGACACGTGATTTTACCTTTAAATATACCTACCGAATCTATGCGAGCGCCCATGTTAAAATCAATTGACAGTTTTGAACCAAATGATTGAGAGTGTTTTTCGTTCCAACTTTTCCCACACTTGACCATGTGATTTTAGGTCATTTTTACGGACTTGTGCCATGTGGAGTCAAAACTTGATCGTCTGATGGAATGCTCATGGTCTCAAGATCCACTTTCGCATTGACTGCTTTGATAACAACATTTTTCATTCCAATCTTTCACACACTTGATCTTGAGATTATGGGCGTACTATCAGTTGGTGAGATATTGATTTGACGTGCATAGATTCCAAAGTGACCTTAAAATCAAATTTAAACGAGATGATTGACACATGATTTTATCAAATGTGATTTTACCATTAAATACGCTACTGAATCTATGAGGGCGCCCTTGTTAAAATCAATTGACAATTTTGAGCCAAATGATAGAGAATGTTTTTCATTCCAACCTTTCACACACTTGACCATGTGATTTTAAGGGCATTTTTATGGATTTATGTCACATGGAATCAAAACTGGACCATCTAATGGAATGCTCATGGTCTCAAGATCCGCTTTTTAGAATATTGGGGGACATATGATCTGCATCATATGATTCCAAAATCGTCTTACAAGGTCGTAGATATATCATATGATACGAGACTACGAATGATGAAGAGAGTACTAAAATCCTCAAGAAAAAGTTAAAGTCGAGAAAGAATAAATACCCATTTGCGATTTAATTGAATTTTCTAGATTCCACTTATTTGTTTGTTTTTATTTTTTTCATGTTTTATAATTGACAATATAAGTTATATATATTTTTATTTTTTATTAAATTTTTTATAATTTTAAATTATGCATAATAAAGATATAAAAAACATAGAAATAAGTGTTTTTTTTTTTTTATCTTTAATAAATCATAAAGCATAGTAATAAATACTTGAAATACTATATTTTTTTTATGTTCAAATCACCCGATAAATGTCTAAAAATCAAGTTCAATTCTTTAAAGGTTCAAATGTTCACGTGCATTTGCACGTGTCTTTTACTTGTATATTGAAAAAAGAGGATTAAGACTTTGCAAAAAATGCTATACTTCGGTGTTAGATCACATTCCACGTTGCAAGATTGATCCAAAACAACACCGATTTTGGGTTGATCAGTTATGAGGCATATGGTTTAAAAAAGGAAAAAGAAAATAAAATTTATGACTTTTTTTAATCTATGTTTGATGGGCCAAAGATAAGGTTACACATAATCAGTTAAGTGTATTGATTTTAGACATTTTTGACCACATTTTTAACGGTGGTTATACATTGGGTAGAGCCCAAATTTTTTAGGTGATACATGATTGTTATTATCCAAGTTGCCATCGCACCCGATTTTCGTGATTGGTGCCACATGATACCCAAAATATATGCATCTCACATGTGACGTCCGGTCATGCGCATAGTTGCGTGCCAGTTACTGTTACAAGAATCGGCCGGTACTCGTTTAAGTTTTGCGTCATGTCCGATTCGAGTCGGATAACCGAGATTTTATGTGGCAGCTACTGTCGGTTTTCAATATTCAAAAGTCAACTATGGATCCCAGTATTTATATCATACTTTAAGATATTACATTATTGGGTATGACCCACTTGATTAAGAGCAGACCATGGATCTACAGTGCAGCCGCCAGGTTGGAGCGTTGACCTTTGGAGAGTGGGTGTATTAACTGCTCCAATAAATATCTAAATAAGATAATAAGTACATCTAATACCCTGAACTCCGTGATGGAAAGCAAGATGTTCTTGTGATATTAGATTCACTTAATTATCTCCCAAGTAAAAAATGGTGGGCTTCCCAGGTTCCGTGATCTCGACCGTCCCTTCCAACATCTTAGCCACTTTCCCCATTGATGGCCTCATCTCCGCCCGATCTTGCAAGCACCACATCGCAGTCTTCACCATCCGATCCACCATGTCAAAGTGGATCTTACTATCATAACAATCAACGATCCGACGGTCCAAAATTTCCTCCACCCTCCTCTCCTTATACACTTTGTCAAAGGCCCACCTAGGGAAGTACCACTCCTCACTCTCCATCGATGACCGTTGAAAATCGAAGTTCCTGATCCCACTCACTATCTCTAGTAGGACCATCCCAAAGCTGTAAACATCGGCCTTTGCGGTGATTGTCTCCATCTTCACCCATTCCGGTGCCAGATACCCACGCGTGCCGCGTATCCGCGACATGGTCACATGGTCCTCCTTCTTGGCTAACTTAGCTAGCCCAAAATCCGAAACTTTCGGGCAAAAATCATCCTCTAGAAGTATGTTCTCGGGCTTGATGTCACAATGTAGGACCCACTCAAGACACTCTTCGTGTAAGTAGGCTATCGCCCGAGCCACTCCCACGGCTATCCTATACCGTACACTCCAATCCAACGGTTGATGTGTCGCGGGGACACGATTTGATCCTACTACTGTACCATTTTCGGTGGTGACCGGTTTTTCTTCGCCCTCTCCACTAGGGAACAAAAATTTGTCTAAGGACCCATTGGGGACGTACTCATAGACCAATAACCTTTGCTGCTTCTCGGCACAAAATCCCCACATTCGGACCAAATTTAGGTGATGCATCCGTGCAATAATCGTGACTTCCGCCCAAAATTCGGCCTCGCCACCGTCCACATTTTTGAGGCGTTTGACCGCTATGATCCGCCGATCAGGTAATTCGCCTTTATAGACGACCCCGAATCCTCCCTGCCCCACAACGTTTGAAAAGTCGTTGGTAGCGGATTTTAATTCTGCATAGGTGAACCGTTTCGGTCCGCCTGCAGGCAAGAATTCAAGGCCGAAGGTTCGAGCCATGTCTCGGTACTTGGAGTACTTTCGTAGAAAGGCCCAGAAAGAGAGGACACCACTTACGAGTTCTATTGCGAACAGCGAGCATATGATGGCAAGGTTTCGGGTCCGAGTGTTTGATGCCTTTGGGGGCAGGGGCAGGCTAATCCGAACAGGGCACACTGTGTCAAGTACAGAAGTCATGCCCGTAAAATTTGAGACGTCAGATTCTGATCGGTCGACACGGAGGAACATGATGCTACCAGCTCCTGGGGACCAGTACCCATTGAGTAGTCGGTCGAGCTGGTGGACGCAGAACAGGCTCCCATCGAATTTGAATCCAAACCCGAGGCACCGCGAGTTTGCTAAACAACCCGCTTGGCACATGGTGAGATTAGGGACTTGGACGTTGGTTTGGTTCGACCCGCCCGTAAAATTTACGAAATCAAGACGGAGAAATTTGCTGTAGGAGGGGTTTGTCGGTAAGGCAATTTTCCGTACACAACTACCGGGGTGGGCACCGGTGCGAAACCCGGGCGGGCAAACACATGAGGTCCTTATTGAACCCCCTCGATTCAAGCAAATTGAATTCTCATCACAAGTGCCATGTATGGTACATAGTTCTTGGACTGCTTGCCACACCACGGTCCATGTGCGCGTACTCGAATCGAGACTATAGATTCGAAGGTTCCCGTCGAGGTCTAACTTCATCCGTCGAAGTCGGGGTTCACCGAGATCGGACGATATCGGAGAATTCCCGTTCTCCACCACTATAGACCCGTCTGAAGTCAAGTTCTTATATACGATTCCAGCGGCCCAATATTGATCGGTAGAATTGAAGTACAACGCGCTCGAGTCTC
The DNA here is from genome assembly GCA_021018995.1 of Chloranthus sessilifolius. Taxonomy (NCBI): domain Eukaryota; kingdom Viridiplantae; phylum Streptophyta; class Magnoliopsida; order Chloranthales; family Chloranthaceae; genus Chloranthus; species Chloranthus sessilifolius. The sequence continues at coordinate 193,387,573 of CM037584.1, forward strand.
TAAATGTATACTTCCTGTTACCCGAAATCAATGTCGTTCCATTTTGACGGAATGGCTGGTACGGTAGCAACGTATCGGTGGCGAAATTGAAACTAGCCCAATTCTCGTAAACAAGGTTACCGTTCTCGAGTAGGACTAGTTGTGACGAGTTACGGTTGCCGGTGGGAGATCCGGGCAATAGGTTGCGGCCCGTGGAGTCATTGAGTAGGAGGGTGCCAGATGGAGAGATGGTGAGTGACGAAAAGCCGGGAGCCGGAGAATTTGAATCCGTGGACCATACGATCGCCTTGTCCGCGGCGTTTTGGTACCAAATTGCGAAGATGTAGAGGTTAGGGGACGATGGAATAGCTCGGAAGCCCGCGGCGAAGGTCGAGTTGGGTGAGAGGAGGGTAACGTTTTGGGTTGGTAGCCATGGAGAGTTGGAGATTGTGAAGGAAGAGAGATTTTGTTGTTGTTGTTGGGCAAATGTTGTAGGAGATAAGAAGAGTAAAGAGATGAAGAAGATGGTGATGAAGAGGGCCATGGTTATTGTGTGGGTTATCTTTTGTTCTTGTTTACTTTTATAGGATTCACTAGTAGAAAGGTGCTTCATAATCTTACAAGATAGGCCAAAAATTTAAAGAGTTCCTGTATTTGCAGCCAAAATTCTTGTGTCACACCAAGGTTTTATTATGAAAAATCATTGACTATTTTGAATCAGATAATAGAGATGGTCTTTATTCCAATCTTCCACAATAGATCTTGAGATCACAGGCGTATCATCAAACAGTCAGATATTGATTTCATGTGATAGACATCCGAAAAAGTGAATATGATCCTGAGCACAGTGTAGGATCAAATGTGATTCTCAAATCTGATTACCTATTAAGAGGTGCCATATGAAATCAACATTTAATCTGATGATACAGTGATGTTCTCATGATCTGTTGTGTTGATAATCGGGATGGAAAACAATTTCTATCGTTTAAGACAATGAAACACATTTTTGAACCGTGAATCTTGTTAAAAGCTGAAAGGCAAGATGGCATTTGCTAAGGTTTGGCCGCTAAACAGTGCTTCATAATCTCATGATGGCTATAAGGATGACCAATAATTTAAAGGGGACCTATATTTGCAACCAGAGATTCTTGTGTTGCCACTAGAGATTTTACATGCAAAAATTGTTACTGTTTTGAATTAACATATTTATATGATGATCGTATTTTGTCCCTATCCTCCTCGTGGATCTAGAGATCATGGGTGTACTACTATATCTCGATTTCACCCATGGATCAAAATTTCGTCCGATACCGATACATATTAATATTGGAGCTAAACGATACGGTACATTCAATGTACCGTATCGTTCAGTTGTATGACAGATACCGAACAATACATTGAATATATCGTTCGATATCGGATGATACCGATACATATTGTCTTATACATATCGTTTTTGTAACCCGAGATTTTCACCCATAATTCCACTTAGTACACATGCCAACCAATGTAACCGGTGTTGAGATGTGTGCATATAGAATCAACATGTGACTCGCTCGTTGCAATAAAGGTACCCTAATCTAAAAGTATTTATTGAGATGTACAGTTGTCAGTTCGTGATGTAAGGGCGTTGGCGGCTCATGTTAAGACCCTTTGACGGAATCAATTGTATCGGGTCTAAGAAATGGTTCCTTTTTTAATAACGTAAAACACGCCTATGTTTTAACTTTATATATATATATATATATATATATATATATCAGAAATTATTATATATATAATAAAATAAAAATTAGGATCTTTTACAGGGTCAGATCGGGTCAAGTATACCATTGGGTCGGATTAGGCAATCATAATTTTAATCCGTTGACAATGATAGTGCTCTTTCCAATTTTTGATTTGGTGTATGTTATGTATACAATGGTCCTTTTTTATTTATTTATTTATTTATTTTTTTCTATGGGCTAATCTAAACATCAAAAAACAATAAATTCCTATTGATTCTAAAGGAGCTGGAATCTATGGGATTTTTAAATCAAGGTATCAAATATCGGCCGATACTGATACGTATCGGTGATACATATCAGTTTTGCGGCAAACTGATACGTATTGGCACCGATATATGTATCGGTATCCAACTCGGTATCGGTCGATATATACAGGCCTGTATCGGGCGATGCCTATATATATATATATATATATATATATATATATATATATATATATATATATATATATGCCGATACGTTTCGGTATTGGTCGATTCGTATCGGTCCTCCAAGGATGCTGATACCAATTTTGTTACCTTGCTTCAAATCCATTTCCACCCTGTTCCTGAAAAAACATCCAAACAGGCCTTAACACTATGCTTGGATAGGGGAAAAAGAAAAGAAATGGATAGAAATAAGATAAAATCCCTCATTTGATAATAAAAATAGGGAGTGGGAAATGGGCAAAAAATAAATTAGTTTCCCTTCCCTTTGAAAATGAGAAATCCTCCTAAAATCAAAAGGTTTATATCTTTTCCAAGCAGGAAACTCACTCAAACTTCTTATTGAACAACCAAATTTTTTATCCGACCCGGCTGTTGACAGCTCTAGATGGTAGGACCTCTTTCTCTCTCTGCGAAAAACTCACTCAACCTTCTTATCGGGCATTTGCCCAACTCGATCTGACCGAACCCGAACAGATGGCGTACCTAACCAGACCTGAAAAACTGAACTGACCCGACATCCGACCCAGTAAAAGCCTCCTATTTTTCATGACAAATTATCAGCTCATGTTAGATGTTTCAAGCCTGGCCCGATCTCACGGATCAGACTTATTTGCCAGACCCGATAAAAGATCCAAATCGGACGGATCAGGTGTTGAGTCGGGTCAGCCGACCCGTTGACAACCCTAAGTGTAAGTCCTTAATTTTTTAGTAGGTATTATTTTCACTATTTTTAAGAGATTAGGCATCAACATCATCATCATCACTGTCACCTTATCATATCAATTTAGAGTCGGCTTAAAAAATGAATTTGAGGGGACCGTGGTTTTAAATTTGGGCCAAGATGACTCATATCAGCCAATTCGTATCGGCTTTGGCCTTACTCTGGTCGATATCAAATGCCGATACGTATGGTATACAAATCGGCCTATGTGATATTAATACCATTTTAGCCGATAGCTAGGGTCGATATGTTTTAGTTTAATACCGAAAATATCCTTTAGCTAATATCGATTTAATTTTGGGCTAAGTACGAAAAAGACAGGAAAATGGTAATAAAAATTCTAGAGGGGCGTTTTCTGGTACTTATCTCTTTAATCTTTTCAACTAAAATATTTTTTTTTATAGGTAGGCTAGGCTCAAATCTTATTATAAAAATAAGTTATTTCAACGCCATAAAAAAAATTGCTACTATTAACAAACGCTATTAGCCATGTCCCTACTAAAACAACAAGCTTTTTTTGGTTAATAGAGGCAGTTTTAGGGTGCAAAAAATTGCCTCCGACAGTTTTATTTTTGGGAAATTTATACTTTCGGCCTTATATGTTTGCGTATTTGCAGAAACGGCCTTATAGTTTCAACCGTTGCATTAATGACCAGCTCCAGGCCTAACCGCCTCCGCTTGCTCCACGTCAGCAAGGACCTATTTTAAATAATATAAAAAAAAAATTTTCACCGCCCTTTAACAAAGAGTATAAAAGCTACTTTTACATTTCATTAGTTACTGTTACTTTTAAGTTTAACTTTTCTGAAAAAAATAAGAGAGCGGCGACAAAGCGGTAAAAGGTCACAAAGGTCACATTACAATTCCAGGTAATTTATTTTTTTTGCATTTCAACACATTTAGTCATCCCCAATGTTTCCCATCTAATCCGATAACTTTTCGCATAATTCTTTTAAATTTTGCTTCTGAAAATGCACGGCAGCAACCCAGAAAAGCGGTCTAGAGATTGTATCCTTATATTTATCAAACAGATTTAGAGCCAGGTGTCGCATACAGTAGCTTTGAAAGGCATTAGGAAAAACTTTTTCCACTGCTTCCATCAAACCTTTCTGTCTGTCTGATATCAAAACAAACTGTTCTTCAAATTCACCGATTACACGTCTCCCTAATAGATCAAGAAACCATGTCCCATGGTCTTCATTTTCTTTCGGTACAACGCCGAACGCTATAGGAAATAAATGTCTATTCCCGTCAATCCCCGTAGCTATTAACAACACTCCCTTATATCGTCCACGCAAATGCGTTCCATCTACCTCAATTATTCTTCGTAAAGTATTACGAAAGCTTCGAATGCAAGGTCCGAATGCCACGAAGAATCTCTGAAATGCATTATCAGGCTCGAGACACAATTCGTCATGTCCGGATCGATATAATTCGGCAACATATGACGGTAACATCTTAAATTGCTCCTTCCAGCTACCTCGGATGTCATTCAACGCCATTTCTTTTCCTCTCCATGCTTTCCAGTAACCTACTGTTATACCGTATTTTTTTTCAATATAAAAAATTATTGAAGCAGGAGTCTTGTCAAAACCCTTTAATAGTTTATCTCTAACGAATGAAGCTATCCACGATGTCGTACATTGGCGATGTCCGCTTCCAAAAGCTGGCATTCCGCACGTGTGTTCCGGGTGGAAAGTTTTCACAAAGAAACGATATCACGCCTACTAATTTCGATGCATGTATTCGCCAAGCACATCCTACTTCAACACACCTCGCAGTTACTCGAAGAGGACTGGTTTTTATTGGTTTAATCTGAAAATTATTTGTCATCGTAAATTCTTTAAGAACTTCTTGAAATGATTTCTTATTTCTAAACGCCTGACCAATGGTAATCGTTCCCCCTTCATACAGTTCCTCATCGTCTGAATCCATATACTCCCTTTCCGAGTCATTAAGCTGATAGTCTTCGTCCACCAGAGGTTGATCAATTCCCCTATTAGTATAAACACGCGAAGTGGGAGACGGTGGGGCTTCATTATTTTCAGGATCACCATCACCGTCATCGACTGGATGGTTATTACGTGATTGGGATTGAGCCCGTCGATGTACGCTTGGTTGATGTGCAGTTGTTTGGATTGATGTTAGTCGATGCGGAAATGTTTGATGTATGAGAGGCTGTTCTGTTGAAGGCTCGATTATCGTTGGCTCCGAAGCTATTTGTTCGGAAGGCCATTGATATGGACTAAGGCTGACTAAAACGCTTTCCCAGATTTACGAATCGAAGTTGAACCGAGATGTATCATGCATCGGATTCATTTGATGAGAATATCCTTAATCTTCATCGCCTTCACTCATCGGAATGTCCGAATAGGGTTGCTCGGAAGTTTCTTTGTAGGGCGAAATCCTATATTTATATTTCTATCATCGTCGGCTATTATCGGTGCAACAATGTTCTCCTCTTCATACCGTATTCCTTGATTTTCAATCAAATGTTCTGTTTCCACACCATGATCATCTTCGTTTGTTTCCTTAAACGGTTGAAATGTTTCTAAAGACAGCAAAATTTCTGCTACAGTAGTGATTAATGATTTTTCGATATAAATATTTATAACACCATCACCGATACGATATGCTCTAAATAAGTTTGGATCAATCATTAAATTCGACAAATACAAGCTCATTCCCTATGCGTAATGAAACAGTAAGTGTAATAGAATGTTGTTCCGGTCGTGTCAGACTGACTTTGTACATTTTCTCTATAAACTCATCAAATGATATATTCTCCGTGACAGTGACAATCCTCCGATGTCCTCCGTTGTAAGAATTATCTCTCACGCGTACGAAATCAAAATGGCAAAGAAGGGGAACATCCATTTCAACATACAATATTTACAAAATTAAAATTAAAATTAGTTGTTTATAAAGAGTTATACTTGACTTAGCGCTACAATTGTTTAAAAATATTATTAAAAAATTAAAGGAATGAAAACTTTAGCGTTTTTATCAATCATAGGTTATCGCTCGATATCCTAAGATATCGGGCCGATATCCTAAGATATATAGCCGATGGATAGACTTTTAACGTAAACCATAATCCAAAAACTAAAAAAAAAAATCTCTTTTAAGATATCGACCGATAACTTAAGATATCGACCGATAACTTAAGATATCGACCGATAACTTAAGATATCGACTGATATCTTAAGTTATCGATCGATAACTTAAGATATCGGTCGATAACTTAAGTTATCGGTCGATAACTTAAGAAATCGACCGATATCTTAAGTTATCGACCGATATTTTAAGTTATCGACCGATAACTTATATATCTTGGACTACCTACAATGTTTTGAGAAATTGGGAAAACAATAACTTAAAAGATATTGTACTCGATATCTTACCTAGCCTGTTGTATTCTCTATGTTATACGACCTTTAGTGGAATCTCGAAATCGCTTTCAAAGAGAGATAAAAATTGTTAAAAAATGATACAAAAATTTTAGATTCAATGCTTGCATAGAGAAGCATATATATAAATATCTGACGTGCACGCGGCTAGGCTTGGAGCTGGCCATTTATGCAAGGATTGAAACTATAGGGCCGTTTTTGCAAATACGCAAACATATAGGGCCGAAAGTGCAAATTTCCGTTTATTTTTTGTAGTGTGTTTGAACTTAGGTTCCAATATTGCCAGCCTTCCATGCGCTACAAGCCAAATATGTTTTAAAAAATGCTTAAAATATCGATAAAAATAGCCGATCTATATGGGTAGTAGCCGGTACGTATCAATTTAAAAAAATCTTCGATGGGACGTTATAGCTGAATGTTAACCTTAAGCAAATCCTCTCACACACGGTGTACATACAAGTTGGCTTGTTTATCATGCCCGGTAAACCAGCTAATTGAACTCTGGGTAGCTTTAAACGGACCCATCGAATCTTGTTGGGCACCTACACTAAAAATCATTGATTGCATTCAATCAGACAATGGAGATCATTTTTCGCTCTAATATTCCACAACATGGATCTTGTGGTCGTGGCTCACCTATCACACGGTCCGTTTTCGATTACACATGACACGAATCCAAAAAAAAATAGCCCTAAATCACATGACACACATTACACTCAAACATGACTTTAGGGCTACATTTTTGGGATCTGTACCATGTGGGATAGAAAATTGATCGTCTGATAGGTGCACCATGATCTCAAGATCCCTTGTGTGAAAGATTGGAGCGAAAAACGATCTCCAACATCTGATTTAAAGCAATTAATGGCTTTTAGTGTAGGTGCCCTAGAAAGGTTGGGTGGGTGCGTTTAAAGCTACCCTTTGAATATATTACTATTTGGAAAAAGGATTCGTTTTGTAAATTTTAGTGCCATATACTATTTCGAAAAGTTGTTTTGGTCAACTTGAAAGAAAAATCTGTACTTGAAGTTATAGAAATACCCTTCCACTAAAATCTCGATGAAAAAGAAATGAGATTTCAATTTCTAAAGGGGTTCAAGCATCTATACGCAAGATGAAGGAAATAATCGACGACGCATAGGTCTCCATTAATGGAGGTCTATAGCTTGCCCAAAACTCATTAAAAAAATGACCAGCAGAACATCACAAAACCCTCACAATTAGGAGCTTCAAAAGCCAATGAGAGATCCAAAAGTATGTGTTTCATTCTTCTGCACATTTGGGTTGCTTAAGGAAGCTTCTATAAAACTCATTCGGGAACCTAAACATCACCAATTTCAGGGAGTTTTTTTCCATATTTATTTTCATGACCGACACTTATATTGTGTTCATTGACCTCCATTAACGGCTGCTAAAGATTAGAGGAAGAAGGAGAACAAAAAACATTAAAATTTTTTTTGCTAAAAGCTTATAATCGAGCTTTCATGGCTTGCACATAGATTTGTTTTTCAACGGATTGCGCACGGTGTCAATAAAGAGAGAAGCAGTTTAAAGAGAGGTCGGAGTTACAAGTGGCCATTATTAGAGGTCATTAATGACGTTGTTCAAAGTTTTTGTAAAAGTTCCATTAATGGATGCTCTTGGTTTATGGGAGAAGCAAGAGAGAAGAAAAAGGAAATAAAAAAAATCTCTATAAAAAAAGATCTGCTAACAATCTCATGATTTTTTATTGAAGCAAGAGAAAAGAAGAAGATATATCGTCCATGTCCTGTTTTCTCTCCCGTTTGGGACATTTGGGAGAGAGAAGGGTATGTGAGCAATGTACGATAAAATTAAAGCGGAAATGATTAATCAAAATCGTACTTCTGTTAATGATGCACTGATTTATGATGTCGAGATTCTACAGGCTTCTTTCTCTCATTTCATTTTGTTAGACTTGGGACCTCAAGGATAGAATGACTTTATAACCTCTCTACCATCATTGAGAGATTATGACCTAAAAAATAACTACATTATCCACTTTCTAAAAATCACTTAACCGTATCGGCATGGTCCCACTTTCCAAAACCTCTTAACCATATGGGGCTAATGGGCCAAATCATAATGGATCTTAATGTGACAATTGGGCTACACCGGATCTCAAATAAGATCTGGCTAACAGGGCACTCTAGTATTTTCATGTTCACACTCTATTTTTGAGAACTTCAAAATTAATGTCAATCCCTTTCACCTCAAACTTTTGCATCGGGTATAATAGCTCAAAACTTTTCTCTCAAAGACCCTATTAGCTAATATTCCCTTATATTATTTTGGGAGCCATTACTTGCGCACGTGTTTCAAGTGATTGCACCGAATTTAAAGAAAGACTTGATATTTTAGAGACATGTGATATTAAAAATGTAATATGGGCTGTCTGATTTGAAGTTCATGATTAATAGATCTCTGGTTTATAAAATTGGAGCAAAACATGATACTTGTCATATGATCTATTATAGTCAATTGTTGAATTATGTAAAAGCCTTACTCCATTTAATCAAATGATGAAAATTATATTTTGTTCTAATATTATGCAATAGATATCTTTAAATCATGGTCTTTAAATCAAATGCCTTAGATGGTATTTTCATATAGTAGAGGTTGTCAAACTTGCAAGTCTTTCTTTTAAATCCGGTGCAATTACTTAAAAAGTATGTGCAAGTAATGGCTCCCTATTATTTTATATGGGTTATGGAGCTAATGTGAAAAGTGCCTTAATCAACCTTTTGGTTTTAATCAGGACTGAGGAAGGCTGCTTCTTCGCTGACTGGAGATTAATTTGACTCCGCTGACTGGATATTAATTTGACTCCGCTCCATTTACTAAGGGTGGATGGCGCTCCCCTTCCACTTAAGATGAAGTCGTCACCGTCGTTATTTTGGGAATTTGAAGCTCAGACGTTTTTTTTAAGTTCAGGTACAACCAAGTTGAACTGTATTTCGAGTTCAACTGCATCTGCAGCCATTCGAAATAAAAGAATATTGAGTATATACGTCACACTATGAAAAGTAAACTCCATAAAAGTCAAGATTCTCCAATTTCCAAAAGCTGTAGATATGATTTTACTTGAAACCCGGTTAAACCAGGTTGGACCTTGCTCTCTAATAATTAAAAGGTTTAAACTTCATACCATTTGATACAAGAAGTTTAATATGGATTGTTGCTTATATCTCATTCTGTTCATAAAGCGCTTGGTCATGGTTTTGGGTTGCTTTATACTTAAGGCTGTGTTATTTGGTGTGTTTCTCAGTTTCTGTCCCTGATTTTGGGAGGGCAATGATCAGGTCCAATCGGGTTGAACTGGATTTCAAGTTCAACTACATCACGTGCCTTGGGAAATATGAGAATATTGATTATACATCATCCTATAGAAAATAAAAATCATGAAAGTCAAGATTCTTTCATATCCAAGGCAGATCGAAGATGTGGTTGAGCTTACAATCGGCTCAAGGTCAACCTGACCATTCCCCAATTTTGGGATCTTCTTTGTTCTTTTGTATGATTACTTATAGTGTCCTCGGAGTTATTATGATATCTGGGGGTCATGGAAATGCCAAAGCTCATCTGCCGCCCGGTGTGATTGAAATTTATATATTCCATTTTTTTTTTAAATGAAAGGGAAAGGTCCTTAGAACCTCATCGTTGATTATTATAAAAAATTTAGACAGTTCAAAAGATAAGGATATATACCGGTGTGATTGAAATTTATATATTCCGTTTTTTCTTTAATGAAATGGTAAGGTCCCGAGAACCTCATCGTTAATTATTATAAAAAAGTTAGACATTTCATAAAAAAAATAATAATAATATATATATATATATATAGAGGGAGCCGGTTAGATCCTTCAATAGAGGACGGTGACCGTCCTCCAAGATTCACGTGGAGCACAGGTGGACAGTTTAGATTAATATTAAAAAAAAAGTTTTAAACCCACAAGTCAAAGTTTGACGATTGTCATTGGTCCATATTTCACGATTCAAAATATACACGTTGGAAATAAGTTTTTAATATATTTTTTTTCAAAGATGATCTTAACAATGCATCCAAGGTCCATGTGGCACCCAAAAAGTGTTTTGGGTGCCACGTGGAGCTCCACGTGGAAGGTTGGAAGACCGTGACCGTCCTCCCATGGAGGACGGTGATCGTCCTCCCATGAAAGACGGAGGCCTTTTCCATATATATATATAACTTCGGTCATGAGACATACTATGACTTGAGCTTTTATTAGTTGGATTTGATCACATCACTTCATTTTTCAAAGACAATTGATGTGACATGCACACAAGCATGAGTCATGGGTTTATTTAGCATAATTCGAGTCATATATATATATATATATATATATATAATAATAATAAAATAAAATTTAAATATTTAGGCTTGGATTTCACACATCAAGAGATAATTGTTTATTACCAAGAAGATAAAAGGTTACCCGAACGATCGTAATTAATCCAAGTTGGTTTGTATGAAAAGACCATTTTACTCTATGAGGGTGGATTTACAAATAACTTGGATTTTAAACAAATCAAAATCCCTCGTCTAAAATCTAAGTTTCCAAAGCGCATTTGCTCTGGCCAAATCTTTTTGCATAATTTCTATTTTTTTGATAAGATAGGGCGTCCCAAGCTTGCACTTAGCCTAATCCCTATGGGAGCCGTCGACCTCACCCTATCAAGAGTATTTCACAATTTATGGATCTTATGTGTCGCGGAAGGAGTCATTTCAAGTTCACAACTTTGGGGAGCATACTCAAATCGTCAACTGTTGCGACTTGCGACTAGGGCTGCAACTGAGTCGCCAGCCGAACCCGATGTTACGGGGTCGCACTTTTGCAACCTCAATCCCGTGTGGCACCTAACACACGTTTCGCTAGATCAGCCTACTTCTGATACCAATAGTCGCAGGGACGTCTTTCGACGCGCTTTTAACCCGCGCGATGCTTCGCTATCGCGTGCAACGAAGCCAACCCATCTACACATCAGCTCTGATATCACTCGCCTAGAGGACGGAAACTCTCCCAACATGGTTACCTCTGTTTCACGGCCTACCATCCAGCTTATTGTGCCCCTTACGACACGCCAATCGCACATTTGTGCTACATTTGGCCTGCTCAAGCTTCACCCTGTGCACTGCACTAGTACCTCGCTCGCAACAGTCTTTGCATGCAGCTCCCCATGCCATCATGTCATGCTTACAAACAGAACCAAGCCCACAGCCTTGTGCCTCACGCTCGCGTGCCCAACTGAGTACCACGCAGCTGACCTTCATGTGCGTTCCGAATTACTAGCACCGTTCATCCCTAGCCCACATGCTGTCGTGCTCAACTGAGTCCCACGCAGCGCCCTGGTGTTGTCACGAGGTTGCCCAGCCGTATGCACCGCGACGCGTAGTCTGGAGCCATACTTCAATTCTCCAGCTCCTCTCCCACATAGAAGGGTAAAAGAGTCATTCAGTCAGAATGGCGGGAGGACCTCAAACCCCTTGGTTTGACATACCGCAACGCCTCCTACGTCGCTAGCCCACTTTGGCTGTGTCGGGACTGTGTCGCTCCCGCGTCTTCCCCCCTATGCATCCGTGTCGCGACCCTGCAGCGCGACCACGTCACAAGGCCCTCATGTCGCGTGCCCTCCTGGCACCACATGTCGTGCCCCAAGCACCATGCTGCAAGCTCGAGTATTGACCCCGTCACACCGAGCTCAAGTAAGCTCTAGCTCGGCTCTACCTTATACAAGCCGAGCTAGAGGTCGGCTCTAGGCTCTTCCAGCTTGAAAATTTCAAGCTCTAGCTCGGTTCTCCGACCTCGAGCCGAGCTTTGAGCCAAGTATGTTCTATTATAAAAAGTTTTCTCTTAGTACTTTTTAAAACTTCTACTCAATTAAATATCCATCCTCTAAAATATTTAAATGAATGATTAAACACAAATACACAAAATATGAAATAAATAAACCGTTAGATAAACTAGGGCAAGTGGGGGGCAAAAGTTTCTATTTTACCTTTCAAAGTAATCGTTAGATAAAACTTAATCGGTTACTTTGAAGGGTAAAATAGACTTCTCAAAGTTAATTACTTATATATATATATATATATATATATATATAAGCCGAGCCGGCCTTAGCTCGAGTTCGGCTCTGTTTTCGAGCTATAAACTGCCCAGCTCGGCTCAGCTCTTGAGCCAAGCTCTAAAGAGAAAAACTCTTATTTTTCGAGCCGAGCCGGGTTGTCAAGCTGGCTCGGCTTTGTTGCAGCCTTACTTGCAACAACCCATTAGTGGGTAGATTTTTGCACATCTTCCTTTGCTATATATATATATATATATATATATATATATATATATATATATATATATATATATAATTGTTTTCAAAATTAATATCCAAAAGGTAGCCCTATTTGTACCACTAAAACTCTAAAAGCACCCACAAACGCTCACCTTCCAAATCATCTACAGGTGAGGCTAAAAATATTTACTCTTCCAACATTTAGAGGTGGATTTAAGGGACATTTAAACACAGCCATAAAAGTACCCTTTTGATGTTACACCATTAAAGTAAACTTTACGAGAACACTTGGTACGGACTCAAACTCTAACCACAACTGGAATTTAAAGTCCGATATATATATGGGCAAACTTTTGATTAATAAAAAACACAAAAATATAAAGAAAATTATAAGAAGGGCATGTTTTCTCTTTGGTCAAAGTCATATATATATATATATATATATATATAATGGCCGATAAGATGCAATATGACCATATATGAGCTGATATGGTCCGACATTTGACTTGTTTAACTCGCTATTTGACCGAATGTAAAATTGGGGTATAAATCTGTATGAGATGGGCTTAGGCCGATACATCTCGGCATATATGTATCGGACATGGGCTATATTTAAAACCATATATTCACAGCCACTTTTAAAGTGTGAGCGGATCCAACCCTCTCACAACCTCTTTGTACATTTATGCCAAAAACCTCTTCTACATTTATGTTAAAACTTAGAACTTACAAGTAACAGTTGGAGTTACGCCAAGCAAAGGGACCCATTTAAGTGTGAAGTGTAACTACTTAATGCATGTCACTTCTCAAACCACCTCTTTATTACTACTATTACTATTATTAATACTAACCTGAACCTTCTCCTTGTTCACTCTCCCTCATCAAAATTCATGAGAAACAAGGAGAATGGGGCCTAGTAAATTGTGTTTAGCCTTCATGTTATTACACGTAGCCCTCGTCGAACTGCCGAGAACGGCACACGGCGCATCCGCCACCGAGGACCCGCCCCTTGCTTGGTATTTCAATTATGCCAACAGCATAGACTGGGCGATGCCCACTGCATTCGAGAAGCTAGTGCGAGGACTAACTTCGTGGGTCATGAAAGCCATGAGCTGGTGGATTAAGTTCCGCCCATACATATCCCGCGGATATCAGAACGAACCGACCACCATGGAGACATTCCAAAGGTGGTACCTCTATCTCAAGGCCTACTTAGAGACACCAGTCTCGGACAAGAACCCGTGGGTGCGGTGTGCGCACGCGAGCTGGCCCGCGTGCACCAAACGTAATGGAGGGGTACGCCTTGCGACACTTGTGTGGTGCCCGTTTTGCATCTACTGGGAGTGTGAGTATTCGTATGTGATCGGGAGGAAGCCTTACGATGCTCCTGATCCATATGTCCATGTTGGCGGACCACCTCTCTTAGCTCGCCGTCTTCTCCGAGCAAGAGAGGCTAATTAAGGAGTGATCCTGGCCATCCACGAGCACCTCAGATCAATAAATTTGTATAAAAAACACGTCCAACAACATCTCTCAACCAATGTCACAGCAGAATTTCCCTCTTTATATTAGCCCTTTATAACCTAAAGTACATTTTTTCATGTGGCTATTTGGTGTAGAAATATTTTTAATTGCATAATCACTTATAAATGTACATTTTCACATTTACGGCCTTATTTTTCACAACCCAAGTGATCTAATTATCGATTCATAGTGCTATGGCAAACTAAACATTACATTATTATTTGAATGGTCTCGATATTTTTCTTTTTGCCCTTGTTTGAAGATTCGAGGGGAATGGATCTTAAGTTTAGCTAAGCAAAGAGAATATATATATATATATATATATATATATATATATATATATATATATATATATATATATATATATATATATTGAAATCTATTTGGTCTTTGACCGTCGACAAAAAAATCAATAATGAAAAATTAATCTTTTTTTAATTTTTATTTTTTGATGATTGTTAATTGATCTTGGGAATGTACGCATGGCACTTGACCCATCGGTTGGGTGCCACAAGGCACCCCACTAACTCAAATATACGTCCCAAACAACTCTTGATTGTATAATCCACTACAAAAAATAAGACTATTAGCGACGGCCAAAAAGTGCCGCTATTAACAAAAAACTGCTAAAGACTATTAGGACTATTAGAGACAAGGGTGTTAGCGTCACTTTTTTTGTTAATAACGGTAGTATTTAGCTGCTTCTAATAGTCTTATTTTTTGTAGTGAATTCCAAGCCTCTATATGAAAAATGAGAAAATAAAATTCACTTGATAGCTAAATCACGTGCCATGCGGTAAGTGAACACGAGTTACACCATATCCTTTAAGGGCTCACCATATCTTTATAGGGTTCATCAATTTATATTTATATTTATACTTATTCATTTTATTATTATTAACATTTTGTCTTTCACTTCACAGGTTAAATATATGAGATTTTCATCTAAATTTTTTTCCATTGAAAATGTTTACGTTGACCAAAAGTCAACATAAGAAAATTAAGTTTTTACTTTTCGTTTCCCGATGATCGATATAAAAAACTACCATAATGTATTGAGCATAGGCGTATGCTTGTAAAATGCTTGTAAAGGCTTGTTCGGTCCAAAATTTAAACAGCTCAAATTAAAGAAAAGTGGCATATCCCCGACGGAACCCGATGGTGCAATGAAATAGACCCGACTCCGACCATAAGGTCAAGTGAGATGTCTCTAGCCCGACCTGACCCAATGGGTCAACTTTGTATGCTCAACCTGGTAACATATAAGGCCAGGTTGGGTATCAGGTCGAACTGACCCGTTGACAGCCCTACTTGTAAACTAAAGTTAGGCCAAGCTGAGTTAGGCTTCTCGTTATCAAGCCCTAGCTTGGGTAAACAATATTTAGGCTGCATATGGCATAGCTCTTTGTTGGCCCCTTCAACAGCAGAGAGCTATGCCACGTACACAGCCTTAGTTATTACCCTTGGCCTGGCCTTGTAGGCTTATTGGGGGCATCATCAACATAGAATGGTTATCCGAGTTTTGGACCACATTGAGCTGGAAGGTTAATTAACACGGATTCTTGGAGCTTTGACATTTGTGGGAACAAGGCACTATATAACCTTTCGTGGGAAGCATCTTAAGTAAGGAGTATCCTCACTAAAGGGAGCTGGTATTAGGTGACTGACCTAGTCATCAACATTGGTGATCCGGCCATAGTTTGTTTATTTATTTATTTATTCTCTCGGTAGAAAAGCAGGGTTGGAAGGACCCTTACCCTATTTTATTCCAAAAAAAACAAAAGATTACATATGATAGAAATTTCAACGTAATTTCTAAAATTTCAAACACATTGCACCAATTATTATGAGCACTAATCTGGTTTATTTTCATACTTTTTAATCTTATTTTAGTTTTTAGGTTTTTTTCTTAAAATTTTTCTATGATTTTTTTCCTGACCTTTTCTTGAGTTTTCAATATTTTTGGTGAATTTTTATCTTGCCGACTTATTCCCCAACTCCAACCTGGTCATTATGCCTATGCCTGCCGTCTCTTCCTTTTCCCTCCTCTTCTTGACTAAATCGATCATAGTTACCAGAACTACATTTTTTGAAAAAAACTCGTTTAAAACTCTGTTTTTTTTTTCCGTCATAGAGCGTCAGAAACCTGCTTAAAACACGTCCTTTTTAAATATATTTTTTAAATTAAAAATTCGTAATTTTTACATTTTAAACACATTTTTTACGAAATTCATCCTGAAAATTTTCTCAGTTTTATTAAAAAATATTTATCTTTTGAATATTTTTGGGGACTTCAATTACTTTTTTGGAAATACTTCTCAATTTTTTTTTTTTCAAAAATTACTGATTTTTTCACATTTTTTTCATTTTTTTGCCTTGCCCATTTTTCCCCAAATTCCGACTTGTTAACTATGAAATGAACTCGCTCTTTATCTTCTTCTCCCTTACCACTTAACTACTTTAAATAGTCGAGGCATGTCGTGCCTTAGGCGCTACAAATAAACAAAGTTTCTCTTGGATTTTGACATAGTGTCATATAACGCAATCAAGAGCGTGATGGTGTTTGATATGGTGGTTCGTTGGATCGTTCTAGGGCTTATCCCATGTTTCCACACACTTTTTCCTAAACTAAAGGTTGCTTATATAAGCAATTAATGTAACTCATGGATTCCCATTAAGAGGCCTTAATCACCCTCTTAAATCTTAATCACCATATGTGTAATGGCCAAATATATCAATCAACACATAACTAAGTGATTATAGTATTTTCATAACCGTTGGATGAGGCCTTTATGGCCACATACCAATAGTTTCGTTGACAGCTTGTTACGGAAACCTAATCCTTCATCCAGGTTTTTATCCTCTTAGGAATGATGCAATGACATGGTTCTCTCATGGCTCCTGAACCCCTTCATTCAAAATCTCATTGGAAGCATCATCCATGCCTCTACTGTGCTAGCCGTTTGGTCCAACCTTGTTGTTGGGCATTTATACTTTGTATTAGATATAAATTCTAATTATAAATTAGAGTTGTATTAAAATGAAAGGAAATTTCTAGAATCAACCCTTTCAAATTTACCTTTTATGTCAGAGAAACACACCGCGAAATAATCCTTTCGCATCCCACTCTTAAAGCCGCTATGCCCTTGACTGCTTCAAATCACATGATAAAGATTCTAACATGATCTCACGTGTGCGCCATTTGGCTCTCGGGCTACTTCTTAGGAATGTGTGCAATGTGAACTAAAAATATCGACAGTCTGATGGCATGCCCAAGGTCTCATTATCAATCATGTAGAAGATTAGGTTGAAAAACAAGCTCCATCGGGCGATTCAATGTATCCACCATCTAACTCGTTCGTTTGAAAGCCACAATGTCAAGATCATAGGTGCTAAAGATCGGCATGAAACTTGCTCTCTACCATTTGATTCAACACGGTCTATCAAATTTGATGATAGGCTCAACTAATGAATTGTCATCGATCAAATAATAAATCGTCATCGCTCGACTAGTGAATCGCAAATGGTTCAATAATGAACCAATCAAATAATGAATTGTCATCGCTCCACTAATGTTGCCACCGCTTTGCTGACAACTTTTCATTGCTCTGATAGCAAATCGTCATCGCTTTGATATAAAATTGTCGTATTGCTAATTGTTATTAAACACTATCTACAAAAAGACTTACCATAAGACCACAAACATGGTATGTAGAGAAATGGTAATGTGTCGCTTTTTCTAGCAAGAGATTTTAGGTTCGGTAATGTGTCACTTTTTCAAGCAAGTGATTTTGGGTTCGAATCTTGTTAACATCATAATTGTATGAAATATGGGTTCTACATCCGTAACAAGAATTGAAATTTTGGTTCTACACCAAAGAGGCATTAGCCCAGTTGATACACTCCCTCCATTGTGAGGGAGTAGGTCGTTGATACACTCCCTCCATTGTGAGGGAGTAGGTCGTGGGTTCGATACCGCAACTATCATACGTGTATGTGTGCCTGCTCCTCGGTTTTCGAGACTGTCTCGGCCGAATGGCCGTATCAAAAAAAAAAAAAAGAATCGAACTCAAGTCTCTCCCTTCCAAACCAAATACCCTAGCCAACTCAACTAGAATGAACAACCTAAAATAAACTAATAATTTTAGATTAAAATACTTTTCTTCTATCTGAGAGGGGACGATTTGTTATCAGATCGATGACGATTGTTTATTAGAGCAGTGACGATTCATTAGTCGAGCGATTACGGTTGATTATTTGATCGGTGACGATTCGTTAATTGAGCCAATCATTAAATTTGATAGTCAAATGTGAAAAAACAGATGTTAGAGAGCATGTTTCGTGCCGATCTTTAGCACATTTGATCTTTACATTATAGCCTTCAAATCAGACGACATAGATGGTGTTTGAAAGAAAGCGGTATTGATCTTTACATTGTAATACTGCGTGAGCCATTACTTGCCACACATTTTGAAAAAAAGTCGTGACTGCATTGAATCACAAGAGAGAGATCATGTGTCATGCAAATTTTTTGCTTTAAAAATATTTAGATCATAGCCTTTGAATCAAACAGCCTAGATATGGTATTTTCACATGGCCTAGGTCCCCAAAATACTAAGGCTTTTTCTTGTAAGCGTACCTCTCTGTGCGCCCACGCATTCTCTGAAATCGCTCGTCTCCCCTTCAAAACCATTGATTACTTCAGATTGGATGATGGAGATCATGTTTCCCCCCAATCATCAACACAATATAACTTGAGATCATGGTGCACGTATTAGACGGTAAGTTTTTTATTTCATGTGTCACATATCCCCAAAAAATGGCCCTTGAATCATAATGGCTCCTGTGATATCAATGCAGGAATTAATGGTAAAAGGTATAAGAAGAGGTATTTTAGACTTTTTACGTTAGTGATCAATTTTAAATTGTACCCTTACAAGTGCGCAAGATCGGTCGTAGCACGGTGAAATCAAGGGTGTCGAACCCACAAGGAAGAGTGAAATTTAATTAATTTCTAGAAGCGTCAAACGAATCTAAGGAAGTACCAAAGGCGAGATCTTTGTCACGATAAAAATTAACAACTACACAAACATAAAAATAAAAAGATTTAAGCAAAGCTTAAGCAAGGAAAATAATAAAAAATCAAACAACGACGAAAAAACGATCAAGGAATCCGTTAACCCTAGATTTGTAATTTTTCTACTAACAATCAATCACACATTTTCAAGTCAAATTATATACCATCATTTATCAAGAAGAAAAATGAATCGTAAAGAGTGTGATTATTGATCCGGCATAGCCTATCTAAAAACTATGACTCAGCCTATCATTGCGGTATGAATCATATAAAAAATATAGCGTATCTCATAATTCGAAATCACAATATTAAGATCCAATCGTACGGCCTGAAAGTCGTACAATTTAATAATTATGACAATGAATATAAATATTAACCCTCATTTTACTACAAGTAAAACGATTCGAAAAGAATGTGATTATTGATCCGACATACCCTATCTAAAAACTATGACTCAACCTATCTTTACGGTACGAATCATGTAAAAAATATAGCGTATCTCACATTCGAAATCACAGCAGTAAGAATCAATCATACGACATCCTAGATCAGTCTACAAGATCCGATCTAAGTGGAATAACTCGTTTATTGTCGCCAATCAATATTCTCAAACTGAAAGCCATACGATTCAATATTTGTGAAAAGAAATGATTGAATGAAAATAAATTAACTACTTATCTAGAGGTCGCTTCCTCCTTGAATGAACGGTGTTAGTTATTCATCTCCGATCTACATGCAAGATACAAATTCAAAATCATCAAACACGTTCTTTAATTTATCAAATGTTTGAATTTTTTAGGAAAAGATCCGGGAGTTTACAAAGCTTTGGTTCCTAATTACAAATTAATTATCATAAATTAAAACTAAGCACTAAAAATAATAAAAAAAAATATAAGAAAAAGACTAAGAAAGTTGGCCAAGAAGGCCACTAAAAGAAGCATGCTCAAACCCTAAACACTGCTTTGTTTATATAGGGCTCGGATGGAAGAATTTCTATATATAGGTCAATCGATTGAATTCCATGATTCGATTGATTGAATTCAAAATTTGAATCTTGGCGGACTTATTTGAATTTAAATCTCAATTGATTGAAATCTAAATCTCAATCGATTGAGTTCAAATTCGAATTTATGAGGGAAACAGTTGTCATTCAACTCAATCGATTGATTTCTAAATTTCAATCGATTAAGCCTGACATGTGACATATTCATTCTCTTACTTGTGGCTGGACCAATCGATTGTTTTCACGGATTTTGGTGTTTTTGTTGGCTCTTTGGTCCAATGCTCCTATATTGTCCTTAATTATGTTATTTTATACCTTTGTAAGATTCAACGATCACGAACACCTAAAACTACTAAAACTGCATAACAGCCATCAGAATGCCTTCATCGTATAGTCAAATGTTGGTATTAGGGTACGAAATATAGTCACATTTCAGTGCCGATCAGTTAGTTGGAACTGGCTCTTGCTTCAAGTTGGTCGGTTGTGGGAAAGGTGAAACTATAGGGTCCTCACGCGGAAAAGGTGAATCTAACAAGGTTGACCCTAGAAATTTCCCAAAAATGAAACTCGATTTCTGTATTGAGTGAGGTGAGATCTGAGAGATTTGTAATCCTAGTTTTCACATATTAGTGAAAAGACTCGGCATCACCCGTGAACGTAGGCAAACTGCCTTACCATATAAATCTTGTGCTTGCTTTTTTACTTAATTGTGTATGTGTTTTTTGATTGCCATAATTTCTAGAAATTGAAAATGGTAGTCAACAAGTGTTAATAATAATTTATTTTATTTTTTTTATCAAAAGGGAATGTGTTAATAATAATTTTAGGTAGACTTAGGGGCCCTATCCTTTTATGAATTTTCTTAGATTTTTTTTTTTTTTTTTTATGATTTTTTTTTTCATCGGGGAAGCAGAGTTATAGGGGCCCTACCCATTTTATTAAGAAAAAAGAAAAGATTATAATCGGTAGAAAATACAAATCAAAACTTCCCAGAGTCAAGAGAGTAAATCTTGGTCAATATCAAGGATCAAAATTTCGGGTTTCATTTCAGTTTCGGAGGGGACCGAAATCGAAAATTTGGATTGAAATTTCGGCCAAAAATGTCAACCCCATACAAAATTGGCCGAAATTTCGGTCCCATATTATCTTTTTGGTAGGGACCGAAACCGATAATTTCGGTCATTTCGGCCGAAATTTGGATCCTTGGTCAATATGATCGCTATTTACCCATCGCACCACAGTGGAGTTGTCGATGCCTTTCTTCCCTAAAAGATCACCCGCATTATTCCCTTCCCTCCAAATCGGTTTTGGTTCGGTTTAATTTTTATTTTTTTTCCACCCCTGCTCTGTAGACATTGTTATTTTTTTGATAATAGTGAGAATCTCACTAATTCCTATCCAGCGTGCCATGAGTATTTAACAGATTACGCATGTTACGGGACAATCTGTTTTCATAGAGGAGTCGCTATATATTCATACTCAAGCCGTCAACCACTGCTAGAACATCCACTCAAGTGCAACCAACCTTCCTTGTCGGCGCAATTAAAATCCATACGGTGCATTGTGTGCATGCCTGGTGACTGGGTTGATCACCTAATATGGTCTTTTCCGAATTCACCTCAAAAGAGTGTGTGAACATGTGAGTCTCTTTATGTTAAAATGGTTGATCTTCATGAGCATATATAAATAATTGTGTGATTTCCAAAGATGGAACATTTTAGCAAAAGGAGATGATCCATTCACAGTTGAGACTACACTCGCGGGTTTCCTTAGATGGGTACCAAACTGGTCGGTTAGTCTTAGCCTGGATGGGGAGCTTGACCTGTTGACTCTCCAGTGTGAACACATGAGAGTGGACGGGTCAATCTTGCAATGGTAATTACTTATTTTTTTATTAATTTATTTTGAGAATGCCACACGACATAGCCGCATAAATGGTGGAGCACACTGGGAGAATACCCGCATAAATGGTGGGATCAGGCATAAGGATTAGAACCCATGACCTGTTGCTTTCGTAAGGGTACCAATTGAGCTATCGCTCAACCGATAACCGTCCCATTCAGTCTCAAGTGTGAATGGGTTCATCTTATAATAAATGGTTGATTTTGGTGAAGTGTACAACTAATCGTTAAAGTGTGAATGGTGGTTTACCCTTTGCCAAAGCTCGTTGCCTTGGCTGTGTTTGAGTTAGCCCTTTCGGATCAAAGAGCTGCTCTCTTGCCTTTTGGCTCCATATATAGAACTGTTTTTATGTTTGGGAGTACAATTCCTCACCCCATTTTCTCTAGCAAGAGCTGTTTTAAGTGATCAAATTGCTATTTGTCTGTTTTTTTTTTCTACCAGAGCATATTTTATTTGCTCTGACAGAGAGCAGACAGAGAGATGCATATGTTGGAGATTTTAGATCTATGCTAGAATTGTTTGATCAACATATCAAATAGAACAATTAATTAGTAAGATAAATCTTACTTACGTGATCAGATGGTCGCGAAGACGTGCTTGATCGACAGATCCTCGGTACAAGATCACGACCTTTAGAACAAACTACCTCTCTTTCTTTCTATCTCTATTGATGGGAATAACATTGAGAGTGAATAAAGAGGGGACGTTGTTCTCCTTAAATAGACCTTGATTAGTCTCCTAGCCCATCAAGAAGACTAAATCTAGAGGATGTGTCACAATATAAGAGGGATTACCACAACCCTATAAATTAGGAATTCCACCAGATTGCGTGGTGATTCCCATTGTACCACGTTTAGAAAGTCTCACCAATTTAAGTTTTAATAAATAAGTAAAGAGGCTAGTGTGTGCGTCACAAATACCCAACAATCTCCCACTTGATCCACACACTGGCAAAATATTGCTTTAATAAATTCATGAATTGGTCCTTTTGAAAAGCGGATGGTCATCCTTAGAATTTTATAAAATCATTGACTTTCAAGGAACTTGGTACAATACATCATCCCCTCAAGTTCAAGAAAACAACTATAATAATGGATCATGAATGCCTATAATGTACCATGCTTTACAATTGACAATAAGGCAATTCCATTGTCACAAAAATTATTGCTGTTTAATGAACCCAAGAATATTACTTGTGGTTTTGTGACACCAGTATATGCACACTTTAATGCAATCACTTGTGTGTATACCTGCATTCGTCCTGCTTCATACCCTAAGGTATGTTATCCTGATATCTTACGGCATACGCCACGTGAAAACCATCACCCAACTATTAGGATAAAGGCTATACAACCGTGGTGCCTAATTACGATAGCCCAAGCTTCCTTATTTGAGCACTTATGCTCCCAGGCCAACATTGCATATGCTAATAATGATAATCATGATAAATATTGAGTAAAATGAAAAACATGCATAAAATGATAATCAAAGATATAAAGAGTGTCGACAATAAAATAGAATGGAGTAAAGTTTGTGGAAGAAACTCTCACTCAATTAATGTACTCGAGTGTTTCTAACACTCCCATCCGGATCACGTGCACTAAAAATCTTTTGGTTGAAGCCCCTTTGTGAGATAACTCCCACTCAAAAAAGAGACCATAAAAAACTCTAATATCCTAATCTGATCACCTTAAGGAATATTATGATCATTAGTGAATTTGATGTTGTCTTTTATTCCTGACTCTCACTGATTGTCTCAATTGCAAGAAGGTTGATATAACTAGTCTCAACGGTTGTAATTAAAATAAATTATTTACTAGAGAATTATATCAAACACTAATAGAATCAAAAGTAATAGTTAAACTATCATCTAGAGGAGTAAAAAACTATAAACAACTCTAATTAAAAAAAAAAAAAATTTGTCTAAAAGACTGAATAAAAGTCCAGAATTTCTCCTCATTGCTAAAGAATAGCTCCTTGTCCGCTTCTCGCTATTAGCTTCTCCTTGCTGCTTCTTCTTTATAACATTTTTCCATAAATAACAATCTTTCTTGAAGTGACCTTTCTTTTTACAGAAATGACAGCCATCGTCGGTATCATTCACAACAATTTTCTTTTTGAAGTCCTTCTTGTTCCCTTTATTTGTGAAGTGATTCTTTCTTTGATCATTTTTCTTATAATTTTTCTTATGAGCAGGGTTGTAGGCAAAATGTGCAGACTCAACCTTGTTGCCCCGCAACCATTGTTCTTCTGTTACACACATTGAGATAAGCTGGTTCAAGTCCCATTTTTTTTTTTGGGCATTGTAATTTACTTTAAAGGTGTCAAACTGACTCGAAAGGAATGCAACAGCTAAATGTACTATAGCTGTTTCTTCAATGGGAATACTTTGCTCTTTGAGCTTTATTGCTAACATAGACATCTTAAGAATGAACTCCCTCACACAACCATTACCATCATAGCGCATGTTCACAAATTCCATAAGATAACCATATTGCAGAGATTTAGTAGACCCAACAAACTGATCCTCGATGATTTTCAACAACTCCCGTGCAGTGTCAGTGGTCTTAATACCACAACGGATGACCTCACTCATAGAAGAGCGGATAATCATGATGGACATACGATTTGCCTTCTCCCACTTGGCATGCAGAGCTTTTTCAAACTCTGAAGAGTTATCGGTAGGAGTCGCTGGTTTATTTTTCGATAGAACAAAATCATAATCTAGATAACCAAGGGTCAAATCCAGACCCATTCGCCAAGTGGAATAATTGGTACTAGTGAGCTTTTCAATGCTCGCCATCTGTTGCTGCAACAGTGATCCGTCCATAGCTACAATGACATAGATCATTGTCAGCACACGTTCATTTAGAACTTTACATAATTTGAGTTCATACCTGGGGTCAAGGTCGAATCAATCAGAGTGTATTAATCATGTGCGAAACCATCCACTCTGAGGGACAGACATGACTCATTGTCTCAGCATCACCTTAGGGCAGAAGCTTTGACCTATTGTATGTCTCCCTAGTTCGTGTCCGTAGACACGCATAGACCTAGTCATTTGTGTTTTGGTTTGATCCAAGCTAGTCATCAGCTTAGGCCAGAAGCGTCGCTCTTCTCTTACCTAGACACGCATAACTATTCTATCCATTCCCCTTTCGTGAGTTTTCTAAGTCAGCTTTGGCCAGAAGTAGTAGCTCACGAAAGTGAATGCTCTGGCAATCTTAATGAGACGAGTGTCTCAAAATTGAAGCATAACGTAACCTCCATAGGCCGGTCACCTTTGGGCAGACTTCACACCTACTTTGGCAACGTTTCCCTGAACGATTGCTTTACCGGTATTCCTAAATCCCTTTATAGGAAGAACCTATCTCAAGGCATTCTATCATGTCATTGGTTCAAGGTTTCATACCCTAAATACGTTCATTACTAAGTTTTAGGGAAAGTAGAGTTATAAAGGGAAGGTGCACATACATTAACTATGAACAATGACATGATAGTGTATGAGTGTCCATACAAAATATTCAAAAACAGTTCAAATATGTATTTGAAACAAAATATATTTATTAACCTTTGATTGGAATTTGTATATCAAGACCGGTATTAAACAGTTCCATAGACCAGTCCAACGTGTAGATCTCGTCGAGTAGATCAAAATTGATAGGTCATATGCAGAAAACGGAGTTGTAAAACTCCAGATATCGCATTTTAAAGTTTGAACCCGAATAGCGTTCAGTCAGGTTGCATAGACGAGATCTGAGTTCAAAAACGTTATTTGCAACAGGCGGAAGCAGTTCAAAAGTATAGTTGCAAACAAAATTTTGGGCCTAACCTTGTGGCCTAGACATGTGGGTCGGGCTGCGAGCCGAGGCCATGGGCCATGTGTCGTGCAAAAGGCGGGCATTATCAGCCGGGTCAAGGGCGGGTCATGGGTCATAGTACCGCATAGGTGGGCTCGGTCCAAGGGTGAGATACCGCCGAGTGGGGTCGTGGATATGGGCGGGCATCGGCCGTAGGTAATGGGCCGTATCTAGTGGGTGAAAGTGTCAACGGCCGTATGAGTCCGGATCCACGGTCGGGTCGGTGAATAATAACTTAACCGGGCCGAGTCCACGGACGGGTCTTGTCCGGGTCACTAGGCCGGGTCATAGCGGTTCGGGCGGGCTGGGACCAATGATGGCCGGATCACCCGGGTCGTGGGCCGACAACGGACCGGACCCTGTTCATCTTCATCTTTTTTTTTTTGTTATTTTATATCAGATGGTGCTCGAACCACCCACATGGGACTTGGATCCGATCCATCGTGGATCGAGCGACGGTCCGGTGGACCGTCCGTCCGCCGGCCACCGAATCGACCGGTGGCGGCCGGAGGATCGAATGACGCCGACCGTCGCTAATTTTTTTGAAACTTTAGATGCAAATTTTAAGTGTAGTATTAACATGCACCACGGGCGACGGTCCGGCATCCGTCCGGTCGACGCGCCACCATCGACGTGGCAATGATCGGGCCGAATGACGGCGCCGACCGTTGCTCAAAATTTTTTTTTTTTTGTAAACTTGAGTTGCAGGCAGCCGACCGATCACCTCAGGTGGGCAACGCCTACTAGGAACGATCCTCTACTGTCACATCCGATCCGATCTGAGCCACGCTCTAATCAAGAAGATGTGAGTCATCCGGTACAATTATTCACGGGCTAATCAGACGGTCAAGATCTAATGCCATCCAATCTGAACCACGCTCTAATCAAGAAGATGTGAGTCTTCCAAACGCTCTAATCAAACGATCAAATTATCATGTCTGGTTCAGATTAAATCCATGGGATCTTAATCTGGATTGAGATCTATGATAAACAATCCCATATCGGACCGTCGGCATGTGAACACAGTTTTTTATTTTTATTATTTTTATTATTATTATTTTTTTTATAAATACAATATGACCTTAAAAAAAAAAAAAAAGAAACTGATGAAACCATTCTTCAGCCATACCAGACTAATTTCGTCTACGTCCCTAGCCTCACGAGGGCGAATTTCGTCTATTGCCCCTTACCCTATAGTTGTAGATACTCTTCCCAGTGCGAAGAACTGGCAGAAAGAGTAGCAGTGGCTGATGAAAAACGTGATCTTTAAGGTGGGACATATATATATATATATATATATATATATTTTATGATTTGTGTAATCAAGCGGCACACATAAAAAACCAATATATATATATATATATATATATATATATATATATATATTTTATGATTTGTGTGGATCAAACGAAATCAGGCCATCCAAGGCTCTGATACCAATTGTTGGAGATTTTAGATCTAGGCTAGAATCGTTTGATCAACATATCAAATAGAACAATTAATTAGTAAGATAAATCTTACTTACCTGATCAGATGGTTGCGAAGACGTGCTTGATCGGCAGATCCTCGCTACAAGATCACGACCTTTAGAACAAACCACCTCTCTTTCTTTCTATCTCTATTGATGGGAATAACATTGAGAGTGAATAAAGAGGGGACGTTGTTCTCTTTAAATAGACCTTGATTAGTCTCCTAGCCCATCAAGGAGACTAAATCTAGAGGATGTGTCACAATATAAGAGGGATTACCACAACCCTATAAATTAGGAATTCTACCAGATTGCGTGGTGATTCTCATTGTACCACGTTTAGAAAGTCTCACCAATTTAAGTTTTAATAAATAAGTAAAGAGGCTAGTGTGTGGGTCACAAATACCCAACAACATACGCTCTTATAAGAGCTAACCCAAATACAAGGTACCTAGGCCAATAACCATTGATTGTTTTAAATCAGAGGATATAGATTTTTCGTCTCAATCTTCCATATAATGAATCTTGACATCATAAGTGTATCATCAAACGACAAATTTTTTATTTTATAGTATACATTTTAAAAAATGGCCTGAAAATTACATTTGTGCGTGATATCTAAGCCTAATCGTTTGGCAGTTTTTACGTAGTTAATAAATTCAGTCAGATTCAAATTCAATCAAGTCGATTTGAAAATATATCATATAATGCTTTTCGTTCATTTGCCGCGACACCATAAAATTAAGCCGCCGCCATAATACGAAGCTATAAAATAAGCTTCTAGGCTTCTAGCACTTGATTTCTTATTCCTGAATGAATGAATTCAGGAAGTGTTTATTACTTTATTCTAACTTGGTAGGGCTGGCCATGTTCTCCGTCAAATCATTTAAAGGTCAGAAGTTTATTTTTATAAATATTTGACTTCTTCCTGAAATTTGAATATTTTATATAGAGATTCACCCGTCTAGCAGAGGTGGGGTTCCTAATATATAGGAACCCTTCTTCTTCTTCTCCTTCTCCTTCTCCTTCTTTTTCTTCTTATATCTCTAAAATGAACTCATGAAACCACTAGAATGAAACTTATAAAACCCTCTTGAAACTAAGGTGTCAACTCCGATATCAATATTAGGTATCGGTCGAGATGTATCTACGGAGACCGAGTTGTATTGGTGCATTTAAGAAAAAACAAAAAATTGGGAGGTATCAGTCGGGTTTCACATCAGTCGATACCCAATATGTATCAGCCCAGTGGCGGAGCCAGGATTTTTCTGATGGGAGATCCTTTATAGTCGTAAGATAATAATAATTTTGTCACACCCGCTTTTATCAAATCGCAATTACAAAATAAATAATAATAATAATTAAATAACTTAAAAAAAGAAGCAATTCTCACTAAAAAATAATAAAATTTATTTTTTATTAAAAAATAATAATTATAGCATATCATTGATTTCAGCGACAAATCGACGACAATTAGAGATCTTGGCGTTAGCGATCGGAGAGTGAATGAGATGTTATAGAAAGAGATGGGTGGCTAAGATGTGAGAGAGAGAGAGAGAGAGATGGAGATTACGGAGTGGCGTGAGATTTGGAATCCGAGAGAGAGAATTTTAGGAGTAATATTTGAGAGAGAGAGAGAGAGAGAGAGAGAGAGAGAAAGGGAGAATTTTAGGGTCTATCACTTTGACTCTATGAATACCCAAATCTATGTTTTGAGAGAGAGAGAGAGAGAGAGAGAGAGAGAGAGATAATAGAAAAGCAGCCGTTACGTTGTTACTTGTTAGTTTTTAGAGAAAGAAGGCAAAATTTTTCTTAACTGAAAATCTTGAGAGATATTATTTTTAACCAAAAATCTGATAGGATTGTGCGTTGGTTTAGACTCTAGAGTCTAGAGAGAGAGAGAGAGAGAGGGAGCAAGGCGTTGGTTAAAAAAAAGAGGATGTTTCATGTGCTTACACCATTGACTGTTTCGAATCGGACTATGGAGATAATATTTTACCCCAATCTTCCACAGAATGGATCTTGAAATCATGTAGTACTACTATCAGATGATTGAATTTCTATTTCACATGGCACATATCTTAAAAAGTGATCCAAGAATTACGTTTGATCTATGCTTAGGATCATGCTCACTTTATGGGATGTGTCATGTGGAATCAAAATCTGATCATCAGATAGTAGGATCATGATCTCAAGATCCATTTTGTAAAACATTGGGGTCAAAAATGATCTCCATCATCTAATTCAAATCAGTCAACAGTTTAAACAATTGAAACTCAGGTTGAGAAGAACGAATCTTGAGTTGTAAATACCTCAGTAAATTTTATTACTTTTTTTACTATGCTGACGCCCGCACTGTCCGCCCACACTTGGCTCTTAGGTTCCGCCACTCATGAATTTGTCATTCGGATCATGTTCACTTTCTCGGCCATATATGTGATATTTGGATTAACATCTGACCAAATAATGGTAGGCCCATGATCTCAAGATCTATTATATATATAAAAGTTTGGGACAAAAAATGATCTCCATTGACTAATTAATAGCTTAATATTATTTGAACTGGTAAAAAGATAATCCACTGCTCCAAAATTTAGAGAGGAAATGGTCTTTAATTAGGTACATGCTATTGTTTATGACCACAACTTTAGTTATGTCTTTGGAGGTATGGAGGGCCCAAGTATTCTTATTGGACTGGGAGTTCAGGGGCTGCCAAGCCTCAGTCGGGCGTTAGGCCGGCTAGCCCCCCGAGGGGAAAAAAGAGTACACATAAACTATTATGGGCATTTTCGGTATTAAAAAATGTATTGGAAGCTCTAGGCGCTATATAGTTTTCTCTTTCGTAAAAACCCTAAAAATGTATTTTATTCTCGAGAACTCATCAATAAAATTGTTCGTTGCCGCTCCACAGACATAGACAATCTTTCCAAATCATGTAAATCTTCTTCTCATTTATGGATTGAATTTGTTTATCATTGTTTTCTCTTTTCTGGGTTATTGTTTAAGCGTTCATCGGGTGGATCGTGGCGATATTTGGGTGCTTCGGTGCAACACATGATACATTACTTTTCATCAAAGTGTGCTACTTGATGCATCAGGATAAGAGCTGATGGGTTGAAGGATTACGCTAAAAAAAAGTAAAAAACATCTCCATCATGTTATTCGAATTGAATCACACGATGTAGATGTTCGGTCAATATAATCTCTGACCCACCAGATTTTTCTTCAAGTCCTTCACATCAAGTGACACACTTCATGAATAATTTTGCCACACATACCCAATCAGTGACTCATTCCAATCTAGATTGAGACTGAGCTAGTTACACAATACCATCTCATATTATCATATTCAATAAACTTAATAAGACAAACAAAAACCCTAATAATTTGGCTTCAATGACCCTAATTACCCTTCACATCAATGTTACATTTAATAAAAAAATATCCCTTAATCCCTTAAAATAAATAGATTCAATGCTCTCCAACCTATCCCTGAATGTTTTTTTTATTCCCTTCTTTGCTACACATAAACATTCCACAATTCAATGGATGACCTCCTTTGTTCTCTTATCACAGCCAACTTGCAAGACCAAAGAGTGCTTCATAGTTCTGATAACACTGTGTACAGTATACTCAATATTGTATACAATCAATAGAATAAGACAAACCAAAACCCTAATAATTTCCTCTCTTAAAGTCCTCTTCAATCAGAAAGACCTCTTCAATCCCTTAAAGTCAACAGAATCAATGCACTCCAAGCCATCCTTATAAACATTCAACATTCTCAATAGATTACTTACCTTCCCCTTTGTTCTCTTATCACAACCAACTTGCAACACCAACAAAAGCTTTTGAAAAAGACCCACCTGGAGACCCTCCATTAGAAGTTCACCTTCTCTCTTGGTGTTCTTGCAAAGTTTCCAAATGATGGAAATGGCGAATTCAGTCGCTAAGTCTGAAACTCGAAGGATCTTCTTAGCCAAGATCGGCATGGTTAAAGCGTTATCGTACGCCTTTTCTTTCCCTTCATCGCACTCGCATATGCCATCAAGAACAGCTAAAGCCTTTTCACACATACTATTTTCAGAATCGACGAGAATTTCTAATAAAAAAGAAACCAAACCCATCTCCACAAACCGTGATATGGCTTTTATATTCGGTTCAGAAGCAGCTGAAGCAGAAGCTGAAGGTGAAACTATGTAGAACATGGCAATTAGAGAAGATTTAGAGGCTCTAGGACATATGGGCTCTTTAACTAGCTTCACCAAAGCCTCAATCGAGCCCTCGATTTCTACGAAGGCATCGGCGTGTACTTGATCAGATGAAAGGAGCTCTTTGATGGCAAAGATTGCGTTACCCCTTCGCGACAAATCACCACATTTTGAAAAGGAAACCAAACAATTTAACGAAGAAGGAGAGCCGAGATGCGATCGAGCGTCTCTGTCAATTGGGAACATCCAAATCAATGCTGATAATATCTCCTCCAATACCCCTTGGTAATTATTGGATCCGGCGGCAGCGAAAGCATCAAATGCAGACGATAAGACACAGCCTGACCCATTTGCTATGACGCACTGCTTATTTCGTTCACTCTCCTTGCCCTTTATATTGATCTTCTCAATAAATTGACGGCAACCAATGTGATCCCTACGCCGTACTGCAGCCATAATTCCAGAAAGGATCTCCGAGACCTCGGTCGGGGTAACGGGAATTCGAGGTGTCGGAATCCGTTCGATACCCAACGAACGGTTCTTGACACACCAATCCTGAATCATCCTTCGTATCGCATGATTAGGAATTAATTCGATGTTCTTCAATGCTTGATTAGTCACCGGACATGTGACGTTCCCGACATCGAGCCATGTCTCGATACTTCCTCTATCATACGTGATTCCGGTGCAAAGTGTCACAGGGTCTTTCATTAAATCGAGCGACACCGGGCATCGGAAATGAGCAGGAATGCTGACTTCGATGATCGAATTTTCCATAGGAGTTCCATTTTGAACTGGGTTTTTCCGGCGGAAACCAGGAATTCTTCTCAATGGATACATTATAGGTGGTTAGAAAGAACAAGTTGAATGGGGAACGAGGGGTTTGCTTGTGAGAATTGAAGAGAAGAAAGAGGGAGAGATCTATATTTATGTAACTTTAAATTTATACGCGGATTCCATATAATAGGATTCAAAGAGAGCGAGGGAGAGATTGAATGTTGACCGTTGAAAGTTTGAATTGGTAGGGAGGCATATGAGGGAAACGGTAATCGCGCGTTAGTTATTATAATATGAAAAATGGGTTGAGTTGAATTATGGAGAATTTGACTGACCAAATTGCCCGTCAAGTGGACCAGGCGATTTTTAGCGTGGTTTCTGCTTTTATGGTAGGTATACATTGCCCATTTAAATGGGTTCACACTTCACACGCTTAACCTGAGAAGGATTCTCTTTGAAAGCATTATAAGTTCATAATGCTAATTTCCATATTTCGAGGCCTTTAAATTCTGTGACAGTCAAACTTTTAGTGGTATAGTCAGGGCTGGTCCTGAAGTTTTGGTGGCCTATGTAGAGATTTTAAAATGGGGCCTATCTATATTAATAAAAACAATTTGTAATAGCTCCTAGGGTGGGTGCCACGGATGTGTTCCACGTGGAATCAAGATCTGGTTGTCTGATAGGTGCGCCATGATCTCAATATCTATTGTGTAAAAGATTGGAACAAAAAATGATCTCCATCATCTAATTCAAAGTAATCAACGATTTTTTTTATAGTTGATATACATGTGTTATTCACAGGATAAATATGTGCAAATAACGCCCCCTCCCCTTTCTAAAACTCCTGACATTATTTTATTTTTGAAAATTATATATGGATTAAAGTTTTTAGTAAATCATTGTAATGGCTGAGTAAGTGGTTTGCGATACTAGGTTTTAGGTTCAAACTCTCTTTTGTATAAGGTTTTCCTTTTAATTAATTTGACTAAAGCTTATACACTCTATCTGAGTGTGTTTAAACACACAATAGCATAGTTTCTTGTGAGAGAAATCTTTCTACAAATTAGTCCTCAAATATTGTAACAAAGAATTCTCTCCCAAAATTTGTTTGAAAATATGTGCGAATTAGATTATGGTGCACTTATCCGACGGTCAGATCTTCAAATAGTTGGGTATAGTTGGTGGTTTGTAAGTGATGATGCCTCTGAGGTTCTTTAATCCAAAACAAGAGAAGATTTATTTTTTTTTTATAAAAAAAAAAAAAAAACACAAGGTATCCCAATTTAGACTAATCCTGCAAAGTGTAGATTTTTTTTTAATTAATTTATTTTTTAACCTGAGTGTCCGGGCTTTCTTAGAGCTGGCTAATCCCTGGGGGGGGGCACATCTGCACCCTAAGTTAGCACATGTCGGATTAGCACAGGATATAAATCCCTACGGTGGCCTCAAGGGGGGATTCGAACTCAAGTCTCCTGCTTTTGGAGGCTGGTCAGCTCGCTTAACCCTTGAGGTTAATTGCAATGTAGTGCTTTATTCATGCCACAATTATTTTTCAAATTATGCAGTTGATATAATTCCTTGGCTGAGACATGATGGTGAGATGCTAGTTGGACTACTTGAATTAACCAAAAATATGAGCCACATCACATAAATCAGAGCTATCTTTGTGGCGAGATTTTAAAGCCAAACAAGCCGTACAGTACTTCAAGAAATATTATTTTCTTGGGCAAATGGGAAAATGGGTTTGAAGTTTGAACCCATACTAAGGATGCTAGGTTTGACCCCACATCACATGTCATGTGGTATGTGATTTCAAAACAATACCCATTTTGGGATCATGTGTCATGTAGCATCCTATTGAAAAAAAAAAAAATTAAAAAGTCTTTTTGGTGGTCAAAACAGTGGTTACAGTTTGGGCACTGTCCCACACATTTCGATGCATTGAATTTCGTCTCCTTTGACGACATTTTGGATGGTGGATGTGTTATCGAATCATGCCCAATTTTTTTGGGTGGGCTATGATTGTCTTTGGATAAATTACTGTAGAACCGATATCTCTAATGGATGCCACGTGGACCATACTTGATTCGAATCCAACATCTCGGGTTGGGTGTAAACCCATGCTCCCAGGCATTTTTTTTAATCTTATGGGTCAATTAATAATAGTTTTCACATTGTTTTGCTGACACTAAGAATTATAAACTACGCTACACTACTGACCTTCCAAGCAATCCATAAATTTTTATGGTGCCCGCGGCTTTGTTCGGGTCCAACCAGGTCTTAGTTTCCCATACCCCTTTGAATGGTAAGCTATTTTCAAATTTCCTCGCCCACGAGGAAGTGGGCGAATTGCCAAACCTCACTCACCTATTCTCTCATCTTGTTGAAGTTGAAGATTTACTAGAATTGATGAGAGCCAACAAAAGAAGTAAAAATGTTTTATCATCCATTGGTGTGGATAGTAGCCCAGGCCCTTATGGCTTTGGGTCTTATTTTTATCTGACATGCTGGAAATGTGTGAAGGATGACATTATGGCTACTGCAGAGGAATTTTTTCAAAGCTTAGAGCTCCCGAGGCTATATACAACTTCGTTCCTTGTGTCAATTCCTATGGTGAAAAATCCTCATAGCTTTGATTAGTTCAGATCTATAAGTCTTTGTAACCTTATTTATAAGGCGTTTTCTAAACTTCTGGTGAATCATCTGGACAATATTATTTCGCCTGAACAAGGGACATTTGTGAAGGGTAGGAACATTTTTGACAACATTTTCCTTGCCCAAGAGATGATGGGTTTATTACATAGGAAGGTTCGGGGGAGGGTAATATCATGTTGAAAATTGACATGAGTAAGACATATGATCGAATAGATTGGAGATTTCTAGATCATGTCCTTCAAATGATTGGAATTCCGATTCCTTTTTGAAAGTTGATTAATAATTATGTCACTAATGTGTGATTTTTCTGTTAGAAGTTTCTATTTTGGTGGCTATCACTATGGTCAAACCTTTGACCATTGAATGGTGTAAGATCAGTCTTGAGATGTGCAGTTGTTATTCCGGTGAGTTTGAAGAGAATAGACAACTAATTGGTGAGTCTTTTAATTAAGGTATGATTGTGATTTCTAATCACAATATAATTAGTATTTTCAGTCCTTAATGGGATAGGACTCTTTGGCTATAAATATAAGGGTGCCTGGTCCCAACGATTGCTCGACACAATTCAATCCTCCCTATTGGCGAAAGCAATCCCATTGTGCTAGGAGATTTTGAAGGCGAGAAGATCGTTGAAGATCGGCAATCGACCATTAATGGCTCACACTCACGGTGCGCATATTTATTTTGTGGATTATAGGTTTATTGGTTTTGATTGATCATGCGCCTAGATCCTACGGCTTAATTTGGATGGATCGATCGATGAATCCATATCAAGTTTCCATCATTTCCATCATGATGAATGGAACTTATCGAGGTTTTTTCAAGTCAAAGCATGGGCTGGGCAGAGAGATCTGTTGTTGCCATACCTTTTTATTCTTATGGAAGGGGTTTTCTCTAGATTGCTAAACTCAAGGCTATTGGAGAGGGGTATGCGACCTATTACTCTTCTTGTGAATGCCCCACGAATAATCATCTATTGTATGGGGATGATATGGTAGTCTTCACAAATGGTAGTAGGAGGTCGGTTAGATGTGTGATGGGTGTTCTGAAAGAGTATGAATGTTGGTCAGGGTAGAGCGTAAACTATGACAAGTTGGCAATTTTTTTCTCTAAACATTTGTTTGGTGGCAGAGCTCGGTAGATACGAAAGGAAACTGGTTTTTCTGAGGGGTTGTTTCCTTTTATGTATTTGGGGGCACCAATAGTGGATGGTAGATTAAAAATTATGCACTTCTTGCCTTTGCTGGAGAGAGTGGAAAAAAAGTTATCGTAGTGGAAGAGTAGACTACTGCCTCAGGGGGGGAAGGCTAGTTCTGTTGAGGCATGTTCTTACGACTTTACCGCTTCATCTGCTTTCTGTTTTGTAGGTTCCTAAAGCAGTAATCTCAAAGCTTAATGGTCTTTTTGCTAAATTTTTCTGTGGGGAACAAGAGGGTAGAAGCAAGAGGCATTGGAGAGCATGGAACAAACTGTGTTTGCCCGTAGAGGAAGGGGGTATTGGAGTGAGGAATCTAGAAGAGGTTCAACGATCATTGTTTATGAAATTTGGCTGAAAACTGTTGACCACGGAGAACCTTTGGAAAAAATTCGTTAAAGCTAAGTATGTTAAACATGAACAAGTTGATTTGTCCACTAATAAAATTAAGGGCTCCAAGTTTTGGAGAACGATAGTGGAGGGGTTTCCTTTTCTGCTATAACATACTAAATGGAAGGTTCGTGCAGGCAACATATCTTTGTGGTTTGATAAATTCCTGGATCAAGGGCCGTTGTGTGCAGATGTTGTTGTAGTGGAAAACCCGAGATTGAAAGTGAGAGACATGGTGGTAAATGATAGATGAGATATTGAGAGGCTTGAGTTGCTAGTGGCTATGCAAAGAGCAAGTGAGATTATGGGGCAAGTTGGAAGATTAAAAAATGAGAAGGATGTTTTACTTTGGCTTCTAGAAAAATAGGGTAAGTGCTCAGTAAAATCAACATGGGAGGTTATAAGGCTCAAGATTCCCAAATTTGATTGGGCAAGGTGGATTTGGTATAGAGATCTTTCGAAAAAAATGTCTATTGTTATGTGGAAAGCATACTTCGGATACCTAAGTGTAGACGAGCGAGTTCGTCGGCTAGGAATTTCTATTGTATCTCGGTGCAATTGCTGTGAGGAGGAGCATGAGGAAGAGTGAAAATTCGGGGTTAGCAATGATATTAGAAGAGAAATAATGCAAACACAACCACAAAATTAACAAAGGCGATTTTAAAGCGGAAAATCCTTTCACAGGTAAAAACCACGGGATCTCTCTCAGATTCAAGGCAAACAATCCACTATGAAAAAAATTTATTACAGTGCTTCTAAGAATGAAATCTCTATCACTCTTCTTCACTAACAGTGACCACACCCCACGATCATCCCTTTCATAGTGACAATGCTATCGCTTTCAACCATCGTCTCTCACGATGGTCTACTTGATCCACACGAGCCAATACATTCTTGAAACACCAAGGCAACAAATTCATTGAGATTTACATCAATTCCGAACAAAAACAAGAATATCTCAAAGAGAAGGGATATGTATAATTCTCGGGAGAATTTTTAAACTTGAAATACTTTTCCCAAAACCCCTTGTCACTCCAAATCACACATGACATTTTTATACTATCGGGGCAAGGAT
Organism: Chloranthus sessilifolius; assembly: GCA_021018995.1. Lineage (NCBI taxonomy): Eukaryota > Viridiplantae > Streptophyta > Magnoliopsida > Chloranthales > Chloranthaceae > Chloranthus > Chloranthus sessilifolius. The sequence continues at coordinate 193,425,353 of CM037584.1, forward strand.
GTCCTTGATCAAGGATGTCCTTGAGACACCAACTTCCAATAACCGTCGAAACCGCCTCTAACTTCCTATAACCGTCGAAACTGTTGGAACACGGACGTCCGTGAATCACTCACGGATGTTCGTGACCACGGATGTCCGTGAGTCCATTCTCGGACGTCCGTCCATCCGAATCACTCAATCTTCTTGGCACAAAGGAGCATTCCTAAATTTGATCATGATTATGATAAAATTTCTAACAAAGAGCTCGAACACGTTCTTGGAAGTGGTCGATTTTTTAGGGAACTCTGGAAAAAAGTGTCCAATGAAGTGGGGGTTCCATTCTTGGCTCATCAACTTTCGATGGATAGGATTCAACTTTGGTTCTCTAGAGCATCCAGAAATTCCCAGGTTGGTACTATGTTGGGATTAATCCCTATTATTGTTAAATGGAGGGTGTGGAAAAGGCGATGCGTTGCACAAATGGAAGACACATACGAATCTGTACAGCAAGTTTGGAATGCAATTAAATATTAGGTGCAAGCTATTGTAGCCAAAATATCTAAGGTAAAGACTTTCAGATGCTGATGTGCAAGTTTTGACGAGGGTAGGGATCACACCTGTGGAGCCGAGGCCAAGTAAAGCTTTATGTATTAGATAGTTGAAGCCTACGGATGGTAGGTGGAAACTAAATTTAGGTGGCAACTTGTTTGGAAATCTGGGACCTGGTGGGGGAGGTGGAGTTCTTCGGGATCATAAAGGGAGGCTAGTTTTTTCTTTCTCAACATTCTTTGGATCTTATACTAATAATGAAGCTAAGCTTCGAGCTTTTATAGAGGGATTAAAAATCTGCCGTCAGTGGGGTTTCTCTAGTATTGATATTGAGTGTGATTCTTTGATTGTGGTTTCTTGGTTGATTAATAAAGGTTGTACAAAGTGGTATTTGTGGGACTTTTGAGATCAGGTAATAACCTTGGTGGAGGAGATTGATTTCTCTATTAAGCATATTTAAAGGAAATGAAATAAAATGATTGATGAGTTGGCAAAGGTAGGTGCGTTGGGGAAGGAGTTGACTATTTTTGAATCTGCAGATTTACCTCGTGTGGTGAGATGGTTATATAGGTTGGATTTAATAGGTACAACATATGTAAGACATAGTTTTTAAATAATTGGGAGGTAGTGTTGGTTTATATTGATTGTGGGGATTGTTTAGTTGTCTTGGTCTTGATCAATGGCTTGGGTGTTTTGGTTTCAGTTGTTACGGTTTTCCTCCGCCATAAGTGAGGGTTTTATGAATAAAGATGAGGAGAGGTTACTTGACTTGTGACCTCGACTCTTTAAAAACAAAAAAAAAACCCACCCACCTGAGCATCAGCTCAATCATACGGTGCTCGGGTCAATCTCCCTCCAGAAAACTTGAAAGATGCACATATATTTTGAGCACCAAATCACTCAAAAAGCCAGATGCACACTTATCAGGGGAAGGAAGAAGATATGTTGGCTGAGAAATAGTTGTGCACCTCGCTAGGCTTGAGCATTTATGGAGGAGATTTACCCAAGCACTTCAGCAATGCTTGGATTTGTGTCTTTTCCCCTCTGTACCACCTGTGCTGCACACCCATATCTAGATGAGATTCCAACACAAAATATAGCAGCCCATAAAACTGGGAATTTGTACTTGATTGGCCCGCGGGACGATAGCGTACCATGCGGTATAATCAAATATCAGTACTCGACATTTTCAACCATGGCTGAAGCCCATCCACAGCACAATCTGCCACTTGGCACATTCAAGATTTGTAACGATGTGCCACGTGTGCAATATTAATGGCTCATTGATCCACCCCAACTTGTTCACCTGCCATGTGGGCCCAAATTGAAGGAAGCTCTAACCGCTAACCATTTTGGTTATGATATAACCATCATTTTATCCTCACTAAATACATTTCAGATTTCATTAATGTTCAGAAAACTCAAAAACTGTGAATTCATCTGATTTTATAAGGTTGAGTTAGGCCATTATAAATTGGTCGAGTAATTGATCGAAAGGTTCAAAACATGTTGGAGCTCTGATAAAGAGTAGGACATAGAAGATCATATAATTCAAGCAACCATCTCTTAATTTTGCGGCATAATTACCTAAAAAGGATTGGGAGTTTAAAGTTTTGCAGAAATATATTGAAACGAAAAAGTTTTGCATAATCAGGATGCACTGTATTCCAGTGTCCTTGAAATCTATGAATACTTGTTTGAAATTCGTGAATACTCAAATTTTTGAACCCAGAATTTTTGTGGAGTCCTGATTACGTAAGAGTTATTGAATTAGTATAATAGTGTAAAACTTTTATAACATGAATCCGAGTGCCCTAGAAAGCTTCTTCTTCGTGCCAAAATTGTTGGAGGAGAAAGGTGTCCCTTCCTTCATGTACTACTCCCGACAGGGAATTTTCCATTACCACTTTGAAGTAAGTAGCAAGTGTTGGGTACTAAGGTCACTCTTTGATATCAATGATACATGAAATTATGATAGGAGCTTCATGATCTAAAGATCTTTATTGTAAAATATTAAGACAGAAAAAGATTTTTATCATTTGGGATAAATTAATCAAATGTTATCTAAAATTAATAGTTACTAATCTTTTAAATACGAGGACAAAACTTCTATGTCGTCCCAATCTAGATCTTGAGATTATACATATCTAATCTCAGAGAGTACATGGTGGTTCCACATATATATATATATATATATATATATATATATATATATAGCACATCTCCCAAACTGTGGCTTGAGCACCAATTTAATATTAACTATTTTGTTTAGCTACTTTTGTTCAATTTAACTCTGCCTTTGATGTAAAAAGGCCTTTTGTTGATATAATGTGACTAGGATTTGAGTGATTTATATATGAAGTGCATTTTTGGTAGTAAATTGAGGGCCGAGGAATTGGCCCAGTAGCCCGCCTGGCCTATTATTCAACCCGTTTTAAAGTGGGCTTAAGCTCGATTATAAAGCTGGTGCGGGCTTCGGCTAGCACTTTAAGTACGATATTAAACAAGCCGGCTCGGGCTTAACGCCTACACCCGTCAGGCTTAGGTGATTATGCCATCCAATTAAAGTGGAGACATTGCATCTCTCTCTCTTAACATCTAGTCTAATTTCTTAAACTCCCCATACGAAAAGATGTTCTCAATAAAAAAGAATTTAAAAATCTTATCTTCCCATTAAAAGCAAATTCCTAAAATATCATATATTTGGTAGAAGTTTCTATTTTGGTGGCCATCACTATAGTCAAATCGTTGACCGTTAAATGTTGTAAGATCAGTCTTGAGATGTAGAGTAACTAATAAATAAGTCTTTTAGTTGTGGTACGATTGTGATTTCTAATCACAATATAATTAATATTTTTAGTCCTTAATGGGAAAAGATTCATTGATTATAAATATAAGGGGTGTTTGGTCCCAACGATTACTCGACACAATTCAATCCTCCCTATTAGCGAAAGCATTCCCATTGTGCTAGGAGATTTTGAAGACGAGAAGATCGTTGAAGATCGGCAACCAACCATTAATGGCTCACACTTAAGGCACACATATTTATTTAATTTATGGATTATAGGTTTATTGTTTTGATTGATCATGCGCCTAGATCCTACGGCTTAATTTGGATTGATGGATCGATGGATCCATATTTAGATTCCATCAATTGGTATCAGAGCCAAATCGGTGTCTGGTCGATTGAAACATCGATGCTTGAGTTTGGTGATAATTGATGTTTTTGGAATGCAAAATATATATATATATATATATATATATATATATATATATATATATATATATATATATATATATTGGCCACCGGTCCGGTGCCAGTGGGGGTTCTCCAGCCATCGGCAGACGGCCGGCGCCGGAGCCGACAGGACGGCGCACCAAACTGTCGGGTCTGGTCACCGATGAGGGGCGGGGAAGGGCTGCTATTGTAGTTCTTAAAAAATTCAAAAAAAAAAAAAAAAAAAATTCCTTACTGTTGGCCGACGGTCCGACGCCGATGGGGATTGTCTGGCACGCTGGCTAACGGGCCGCCGGTGGCGCCGGCTCGGTGTCGACTGACCGGTGGCCACCGGTAAGCCTAAATGCGTCATTAAGCTTGCTGCTACTTCAAATTAAAAAAAAAAAAAAAAGGTTTTGAAGGCGATGAACAGTTAAAAGGGGGGAGGTTTAGGGATTGCAAGACCAGATCGGGTCCGGCCCCAGCCCACTCGGCCTTTGGTCATTGTCCGACCCTGACCCATTTGGCCCTGCTCGACCGCAGCCACCTTGGCCACTCGACATCGACCGTCGACCAGAGTCTACCACCGGACACCAGCCCAATCGGTCTTCTTGGGCCCATGGCCTGACCCACCTGGCCTCTTCGGCCCACTTGGTCCACCTGGCCGCCTCGACCTCACTGCCTATTTGGCCCATGACCCCACTTCGCCTATTTGGTCCACTCCGAGGCCCACTCACCTTTGGCCCATGGTAGGCCATAGCTCACCCACTAAGGCCCACCTTTGAATTTCTTATTCTTTTCGGGCCTTTTCTGCGCTATTTATAGGTTTGATTTTTGAACATTATGTATGAATTTTGACTTTCTCAGACATTTCAGATCTGTTTTTTGAAGTTCATTTTTGTCAATGAGCTCTCTGTTGTGACATATTCATGACTTGAAGTTTTTTTTTTTTAATTTTTAATTGTGACTAATCTTTTTTTTGAGTAACATTAATTAGAGTTGGGTAGTGGAAGTTATGCTCCACCACTATGGCTGGTACTTACACATTATTATACTCTCTTATTATTAATTTTGACACTTACTCATAACACGAGATGGACTTGGCTTTTTTTTTTTTTTTTTTTAATATCACTTTTGTGATCATCTAAAATATTATCAAACCTAAATTAAAAGCATGACTTGAAAAGATTCTTCTGCCCAACGGTGATGATCTTTTCTAGTGCCGTAGTTTTTATAATGTAGTTTATTTTGTCCAAGACCGTGTTACAAATTCAGTAAAAGTATGTAGTGAATGTTAACGTCACAACATAAAAGATTCTTTTGCCCAACAGTGATGAATCACTTAATATTGTATGATGGTTGTGTTTCACCATTCATTAATTTTGTGTGTGGATACTGCTAGTGTGTTGTGACTCGACCTAACGGAGGGTCATAACGACTAAATTAATACCACAATCATTAATAGAGATTGAGGAAGCGGCTAGTGTGTTATGACTCGACCCAACGGAGGGTCATAATGACACAAATTGTTTCTTAATAAAACCACATTGGTTTTAATTTTATATTCCTTGACATATTTTAATTCTTGCGTCACATACTATAATTATAACCTTGTGGAATTGATAGCTACTTTAATTGTATGTGGACATAATAAACCCCTTAATTATTATGCAACATTGAACCCGTCTTCTATAACTAATATGATTGGTGGAATTGAACTTCTAAATGACTCAAATTATGGTAAAGGGAAGGAACAAGTTGCCATTGTTCTAGGCTGTATGGATCTTGACTATGCTATACGATCTGATAAACCCAAGGTGCTCACCGTTGATGCCTCATCTGAAGATCTGGCAGTGAACAATACGGATTTGGAAAAATGGGATAGATCAAATCGTATGAGTCTCATGATCATAAAGAATTCCATTACTGATGCGATTCGGGAAGGTATTCCTGACTCGCACAATGCAAAAGAATACATGCAAACCATTAAGAAATAATTTCAAGGGACTTCTAAAGCACTTGCCAGTAGTCTAATTGTTAAAATGGGAACCATGAAATATGATGGTCATAGTGACGTACGGGAGCACATTATGAAAATGAGTGGCATGACAACTCAATTGAAAGAACTAGACATGAGTTTTTCTAAGGGTTATCTTGTTCACTTCATTATAACTTCTCTTCCTGCACAATTTGGCCCGTTCAAGATCAATTATAATACGCAGAAAGAGAAATGAAAGATGAACGAGCTAATTGCTCACTGTGTCCAAGAAGAAGAAAGACTTCGGGCTGAAAAACCTGAAAGTGCCCATTATGCCGCTCTTGGACCATCGAAAGGAACTTTCAAGCAAAAACAAGAATAATATAAAGGAAAGAACTTGAAAGCTCCTCTACCGGAAACCAAACAAGGAGAAGCTAGCAAATCTACTTCTGGCATCAAGTGTCACTTCTGTAAAAAGAAGGGACACATTAAGAAGAATTGCCAGAAATACAAAGATTAGCTAGTTAAGAAAGGTAATGACCTAGTCTTTGTGTGTTTTGAATCACTTTATGTTGATGCTTAACGCAATACTTGGTTGATAGATTCTGATGCAACTATTCACATAAGTAATTCAATGAAGGGATTTCGATCCAACAGGAAGCCAAGTAAGGGCGAACGTGCCATCAAACTCGAAAATGGAGTAGAAGCAGACGTGGAGGCCATTGGGACTCTCCGTCTCATTTTAGATAGTGGTTTCATTTTGGATTTAGTTGATACTATTTACGTTCAAAGTATCACTAGAAACCTTATCTTAATTTCTAAATTGGATTCATTAGGTTTTGAATTTAAATTTGGACATAATATTTTTATTCTATTATTTGATTCTGATATTGTCGATGGTCGCTCATTAGTGGGTAATCTTTATCAGTTGAACTTGGATTTATCTTACGCTCAATCTTTAGTTTCTATACATGTGAATGATAAAATTAGTAAAAAATAAAAACGAGCAATCGACAACTCCTCCATTTTATGGCATAAACGTTTATGCCATATATCTAAGGATAGAATGGAGAGGTTAATTAAAGATGATATAATCGATGCGCTTGATTTTTCTGATTTCTATACTTATGTAGATTGCGTTAAAGGGAAAGTCACAAAAGCTTATAAGAAAGGAGCTATCAGGAGCACGAGTTTGTTAGAAATAGTCTACACTGATATTTGTGGACCGTTTCTAACTCCCGCTATTGGTATTGGTGGTCAAAAGTATTTTATTACCTTTACTGATGATTATTCTCGTTTTGGTTACATATTTCTCATTCATGAGAAATTTGAGGCACTGGATATGTTTAAAATCTATAAAGCCGAAGTTGAGTTACAACTCAATTCGAAGATTAAAATTGTGAGATCTGATAGAGGCGGAGAGTACTATGATAGATACTCTGAAACAGGTCGCAATCCAGGACCATTCGCTCTGTATCTACAAGAGCATGGCATGGTCGCTCAATACACCATGTCGGGAACACCTGAACAGAATGGTGTAGCTGAGGGACGAAATTGTACTCTTATAGATATGGTGAGAAGCATGTTATGTAACTCTAAGTTGCATATGTTCTTGTAGGGAGAAGCCTTGAAAACAGCGGTGCATATCCTAAATTGAGTTCCTAGTAAGGCGGTTGTCAAAACTCCTTATGAGCTATGGGTAGGAAGAAAATCGACTTTAAGATATTTACACATTTGGGGCTGTTTGGCTGAAGCAAAGGTGTACAACCCACAATTAGAAAAATTGGATCCTAAAATTATAAGTTGTCATTTCATTGGTTACCTTGATAGGTGATGTGTCATAAAATTTATATTCGCAAGTGCACGAATCGTGATGTAGTCAGTGGGTGCAAAGTACGAGATCGTTCCCACGAGGATTGGTTAGAAAATGTAAAAACAGAAATACCAATTAACTAAAAGAATTTCCATAGATCTTTTACAGTAACCAACAATCTAGGGTTCTGGTAACTTTTGATAAAACAGATAAATACTAACAAAATCTAAGAGATTTAAACAATTAATGAAAGATAAGGATTGGGATGCTAAATCTTCCCATCGTAGACTTATCATTTATAAAATGTTAATCTGTGGATTGAGATGTGAGATCCTTAACAGATTTCTCAAAAGAAGCACTGCCCTATACACACGTGAGTTCTAAAATATAGATCTGAGATCACGGAGATGCATGATTAACATCCCATGAGTGTATGATTAACACTCACACCTCGGACAATATTTAGAACCCAATCTCTAGGGTAATTTCCAAAATACGATCTAAGATCAAGGAGATGTATGATTAGCACCCCATGGGTGTATGATTAACACCCACACCTCAGATCGTGATTGGAACTCACCATTGGAATAAAGTCATACTATCAATCCGAGATCAAGGAGATATATGATTAACACCCCATGAGTGTATGATTAACACTCACACCTCAGATGATGGTAAAACTTCACCCCGAGATGGGTGATAATTAGGATAAAATCATTATTACAGATCTGAAATTATAGGGCATAATTAGCTCCTAGATCTCGGACTGAAATGATGATTTCACCATTTTCAATGAATATTAGGGTCTTTAACAGCATCTGACATCTCAATCACAGATTTATATTAATATAAATGTATACCTCGGATGGAGTTCATTAGATCCTCATCCTTAATGAAACTAGCCACACATAGTAAAAGTAAATAACATGGTTAAAATATAAATAAACATTAACATCAATATTTAAAATACCGTAAAGAGCTTTAATATTATCCACAAAAAGCTTTAATCTAAGTACGTACACCTCACTTTAAAACGCAGAGAAACTAAAACAGAAGAATACAGAAAAATAAAAACTCTCTAAAAAATAGAACTCTCTAAAAAGAAGAATGTAGAAAAATAATAAGAATCAGAATTATCTCCGAAGGACTCCCCGAATAAATATATCTCCAAGAATATCTTTTTCCTTAATTGCCAAAAAAGAAGCCGCTTTTTCCTCCAAGATTTTATTCCGTGAAAAGAGTACCGAGATTCTCTCCGCCAAACAAAATTCCGAACTCAAATTCAAATTTGGTCGATCAATCGACCTCCCAGATTTTCGTGAATTCCCGCTACACTTTGCATTCAGATACTGCCTTGGTATTTCGGCCATAACATTCTATCCCGAAGTCAGATTGAGGCGATTCTTACGGCATTGGAAAGCGGACGACGAGTTCTCCAACTTTTGTGTTTTGACAATTTTCTGAATCTAACGTCTTGAAGGTTCAAATTGAGCTCCAAGTCGGGATAAGTTCCGAATGATCTAAGGTAGCACGAATTTGACGTTATATTCTGAACTTTTGGGTTATTTCATGCTCAACACATCTCCAGGCCTGTAAATCACTAAAACTATATAAAACATGTTAAATAGCTTTCATCGGATAGCTAAATATAGGTCTTTAGGGGTGAAATATCATCATATTTCACTGCACATTAATAGGTCAAAAGGCTACCGATTTTATTGTCTCACTCATAGTATCCGGATTGTTGAGACTAGATATGCCAAATTCTTTGAGGATCATGAGAACAGTGGGAGTGTTGAGCCTAAGAAAATTACTTTTGAGGAAAATCGGGTTATAATTCCTATCCCTTTTATCCAAGAAAAAGTGGTACCAACACCAGTTATTCAAGCAAATATTGATGTATCTATAGCTATGCCTAATGCAACACCCCACACTGAGGAGGTTCTTGCTCTCATGGCGACTGCCAATGATCAATCACTACGTAGATCAGAGAGAGCAAAGAAACCAGTCATTTCTAATGACTATATAGTTTACCTCAATGAGAGTGAGTTTGATTTTGGAAAGGAATCAGATCCTGTTTCCTTTAGCCAAGCCATAAAGAGTGACAAATCCACTCAATGGTTCGAAGCCATGAAAGATGAATTGGATTCAATGAAACATAATTCGGTCTGGGATCTTTGTGAGTTACCTGAAGGAGTTAAGCCTGTAGGCTATAAATGGGTCTATAAAACTAAACAAGACTCCAAAGGTAATATAGAAAGATATAAGGCCAGATTAGTCGCTAAAGATTTCACTCAAAAAGAGGGAATAGACTATAATGAGACATTTTCTCCTGTCTCTGGAAAGGAATCTTTTCGGATAGTCATGGCATTAGTAGCTCATTTTGACTTAGAATTGCATCAAATGGATGTTAAAACTGCTTTTCTGAATGGCGACTTGCATGAAGATGTCTTTATTACACAACCTAAAGGCTATATATGGTTTAAAGCAGGCATCTCGACAATGGTACTTAAAATTTCACGAAGTCATTTCAGATTTTGGTTTTAAAGAAAATATTGTGGATCAATGTATATATCTTAAAATCAGTGGGAGCAAGTTTATCATCCTTGTTTTGTATGTTGATGATATATTGCTTGCGAATAATAATTTGAGTATGTTACATGAGACAAAAAAATTTTTATCAAAGAGTTTTGATATGAAAGATCTTGGTGAAGCTTCCTACATGATAGGAATTGAGATTCATCGAGATAGAGCCCGTGGCATATTGAGATTGTCTCAAATAGCTTATATTGATAAAGTTCTTAAAAGATTTAACATGCACAATTGTTCCGCTACTGTTGTCCATGTCATTAAGAGTGATAAATTTAGTCTACTTCAGAGCCCCAGGATCGATCTGGAGAGAAACCAGATGGAGACAATTTCCTATGCATCGAAATTTGGGAGTCTCATGTATGCATAAGTCTGTACTCGTCCAGACATAGCGTATATAGTTGGCATGCTTGGTAGGTGTCAATGTAATCCTAATTTGGATCACTAAAAAGCAACCAAGAAGGTTTTTCGCTAGTTACAAGGGACTAAGGGACATATGCTCACGTACAAAAGGTCGAATAACTTGAAAGTTATTGCTTATTTAGATACTGACTATGCTGGGTGTCAAGACACTCGTAGGTCCACATCGGATGATATTTTTATGCTTGCAGGTAGACCGATATCTTGAAAGAGCGTTAAACAAACGCTGACTATTTCGTCTACTATGGAAGCAGAATTTGTTGCATATTTTGAGGCAATATGTGAGGCGATATGGTTGAGGAATTTTATCTCAGGGCTTCGAGTTATTGACTGTATTTAAAGGCCACTGAGAATTTTATGTGACAATTCCGCTGCGATAGCTATCTCCAATAAAAACAATACTAGTAGGGGTTTCAAATATATTGATATAAAATATCTTGTTGTAAGAGAGAAAGTTCAGAATCAAATTATATCTGTTAAAAAGATAAGTACGAAACTCATGTTGGCTGACCCTCTCACTATAGGCTTACCTCCTAAGCTCTTTTTGGGGCATGTTGCGCTCATGGGGTTAACGGATAATTTTGATAGCCTTTGAGAATGAATACATTTGTTTAATTGATTCAGAAATAAAGCTTCTTTATTTGCTTTTCCATTTTTATGCAAATAAAATTTTGGAACATATGGTGCCAGTAGATGGTAATAAAGTAGGACCAATAATAGATTGAGTTTACATGAAATCACCATTCAGTTTGTAAACTTGCATTCTATGTGAAATCATACTAGTTGGAATCCATGTCGGTGATGACTTCCAATACGGTAACTAATGAACGGTCATGTATCGATGACGTGATATATTGACTACATTGATTCTGTGTTGAAATTCTCACTGGACCGGACTGATAATAAAGACTTTGATTGAGATTGATTGTGACTTAACATTCAAACAAAGTTAGCTAACATTTGGTAATCGAAGTTTATTGACATAGTTTAACCAAGTGGGAGACTGTTAGAAGTTTATATTTTGGTGACCATCACTATGGTCAAATCGTTGACCGTTGAATGGTGTAAGATCAGTCTTGAGATGTGTAGCTGCTATTCCGCCGAGTTTAAAGAGAATATGCAACTAATAAATAAGTCTTTTAGTTGTGGTATGATTGTGATTTCTAATCACAATATAATTAATATTTTTAGTCCTTAATGGGAAATGACTCTTTGGCTATAAATATAAGGAGTGTCTGGTCCCAACGATTGCTCGACATAATTCAATCCTCCTTATTAGCGAAAGCATCCCCATTGTGCGAGGAGATTTTGAAGGCGAGAAGATCGACAACCAACCATTAATAGCTCACACTTAAGATATGCATATTTATTTAATTTATGGATTATAGGTTTATTGTTTTGATTGATCATGCGCCTAGATCCTACGGTTTAATTTGGATGGATGGATTGATGGATCCATATTTAGATTTCATCAATATTTTCAAAGAAAAGTTTTAAAAGGACAAAATACTAAAGAAGCCTCTTTATTGCTCCTTCCATAATCTTGTTCTACTCTGCTCACCTATGAGCAAATTAATGAGCCGAGCCCGTGCTTGAGTTTTGAATGTTTGATGTGGGTTAGGTTTGGGTTTGGATTCATAAGCCCTCCACAAGCCCGGGAGAGGCTTGGGCCAAATTCAAAATTTTCTGGTCTGATTGGTATACTCGAGCCCGGCCAAAGCCCGACCAGTTGCACCCTTAGGTTGAGGGAGTATTTAGATATGTAAGTTTTAAGTATAATGTTAATAAAATATTAGAGAAAGTTTATGAAAGATTTAAAAAAATAAGTTTAAAGGGAAGAGATTTTAGAAATTTGCCATTTTTCAAACATTGATCTTAATTAGGATAGCAAAAGGCTCAAGCTCGGATGAGGTTCGGGTCAAGTCATTACTGTCTACGAGGGCTGTCAACAAGTTGGGTCGGGCAAAAATTTTGGCTGCCGGTTGGGAAAATAACGAATGCTCGACTCAACTTGACATAGTAAAAACACCCAAGTCAGGCAGGTCGGGTCGACCCAGCTCATTGACAGCCATAGGTCGACCTCAATCCAAACCAAACAAGACCTAATTATTTTAGGGCTCAACCTGCGCTCCATCCGACCCTATTCGAAAAAAAAGTGGGTTAGGTCGGGTTGCACCAAGTGGGGTTAGGAGACCAGGCATTGAATCGGCTCACATAGTGTGGGGATTGGGTCCGGAGGGATTTGGGTCAAGAACCTATGATCCGAACTTGACCTGTTTAATAAATGAGTTGAGAGGTTTGGGTCAAGACACCAGGACCTGAACTCGACCAGTTTATTAAACGGGCGGAGCTTTTCAACCCAACCTCATTGTTTTGGTTGGTTGAGTTGCTAAACCCGCCAAGTCAGCTTGACCTATCGAGATTAAGATTAGGGCAGCAAATAATGACATATACAAATGTTGAGAAGCACTAAGATTAGGACTGCAAATGGGTCAAAACTCTCAATCATGTGTGCAATATCATTGAAGGAATCAAATATACTTGACCATCTGATCAATTGCGTATTTTTGGACAATTGACCAAGGGTTTAAGATAAAGGGTACCTCTGTTCGTGCTCACGCGTTCTCTGAAAGCGTTTAGGTCCCAGAACCCTTCAAAATCGTTGTTTGCTTCAGATCAGATGATGGAGATCGTATAACCCCTATATTTCACACAGTGGATCTTGAGATCACGGGGCACCTATCATATGATCAGTTTTTTTATTTCATGTGTCCCAAATCCCCAAAAGATGGCCCTAAAATCAAATTTGAGCGTAATGTGTGCCATATGATTGAAGAGCCATTTTTTGGAAATGTGTGACACATGAATCAAAACCTGGCTGTCGGATAGGTGCGCCATGATCTCAAGATCCATTGTGTGGAAGAGCAGGGCGAAAAAAGATCTCCATCATCTGATAGGAAGCAATCAACGATTTTTAATGGGTATGGGACGTAGGCGCTTTCAGAGAATACGTGGGTGTAAACAGAGGTACCCTAAGATAAAAATTTTATTTTTATTTTTTTATGAATAGGTTAAGATACATTCATCAATGCAAATTTTAGGTGTTATGCCGGATCGAACAGAAGGCACATTGGGATCGGATCTTTGCCCCAGTGGTGATGCCCTCCACCATGTAGCGTTGCAGTCAGGAGATCAAATCCCATGATTATTTACAAGAGAAAAAAATAAAATAAAATTTGGAAAAAAAAACAAGAAGGCACATCGGTCGGCTACAAATCAACGATCATGTTTCGGATGGAAGCTTATTGGGCATATCATAGCCCTCATGGACTGTGAAACGAATTATCCAGCCCATTCTAGCAATCTATTTGAGTCACTTGTTGCGCTAGGTTCAAATTCAGCGTCACGAGTGGTGTTTAGCAACCATCTCCATGCCCTGACCGACATTTAAACACTATTTTGGTATTTGCATGATCTCACACCATTAAAATTATATTTTTTATCTTACACCATCCAAGTGTGGTTTATCAAAATGCCTATGGCTCACATATGTGACCAATCTCAATTGTCCAAGCGGCAATCCAACATTGAAACATATCTCAGCCCAAAGAAACATGCCTAAGTGGATGTCAACCATCGGGTTGATTAACCTTGGAGATCAGCCTTTAAAACTAGTAACAATAGTTGATAGTCTAGTCCAAGGATCAAAATTTCCGTTTTCATTTGGATTTCGGTAGGGACCGAAACCGAAATTTCGGCTGAAATCTTCCCACAGAAAGAAATAATCTAACAATATATATATGAGTTTTCGTTTCGGTGGGTACAGAAATCAAAACATTTCGGCTGAAATTTTGAACCATGGTCTAGTCAACATTTCGGCTGAAATTTTGAACCATGGTCTAGTCAACATGTCGGATGGTTTAAATCTCCCTAAACCACCTGTGTTTGGCCTTTTGCACTTCAATCAATGATCTATCACTTTGATGGTACAGACCACTCACATCTTAAAACATTGATGGTGTAAGATCATTTAAATAACAAAATGGTGTTTAAATGACTTTCAAGTGAGTCCAATCCTATAAATAAAGGGAAAATGACTCCTGTCCGACATTTAAACATGAAAATCGTGTTTAAATGATCTTACACCATTAAAACTAGACTTCTTATTTTACACCATTAAAGTGTGTGATGTAGAATTATGCCATATCGTACACGTCGGTGACCAATCTAAATTGTCCAAGTGACAGTTCACTCTTGGAACTGATGGCAACCCCAAAATACATGTTCTATAAGTGGATGTGAGCCATCCGATCGATAAGAGGAGTCGACTCTCCGTAAAATATCATTTTTGGGTCTTAAACAATGGCTGAACACTAGGCTGGAAAAAGGGGAGGGAGGGAGTAAATTTTTCATAAACTTGCAAATATAAGAGAAGAAAATTAGAAATTTTGACTAGATAAAATGCATTAGATACAAAGTTCAAAAGGTCTTTTAATAAAAGAGAATGTGATAAAAAATATAGATGACAAAAAAAATTTAAAAATCTATTAAACATAAGATTTGTCAAAAAATTAATTAAGAAGAGGAACCAAATCAAAGATAATTAATAATATATCAAATGATGAGATAAAAGCATTCTTGGCAAAGATAAAGAAGAGACAAATCTTAAGACCCGACCAAATATCTAGAAATGTTAGAATTATGATGAGAAAGAATCAATTGGGTTGACTGACTACAGTTTTTATTAGAATACTAAACTAAAAAACGATCTAGTGCCACATTTTTATATATTTCAATATTTATGCTTTTTTCATTAGATGGTGGATTTGAAGGCAAGTCTTAAATTAGAATAAGGCTCGTTAGATGAAATGGAGACAAGTAAGCCAAATATTTTGTGACTTTGAGAGTTTTGCCTAAATTGAAAGGACAAATTTGTAAGCCAGCGATTAGACCTGCCATATTGTATGATGCATAATGTTGGATTAAAAAAAAAAAAAACGCTAAAATGATCAAATACATTTGATTGAGATACATTTATTAAGATAAATGTATGAAGTCACAAAGATGCTAATATTCGAAATAAGTGAATAAGAGCATGGTATCAAAAATCAGCCGATACCGATAGGTATCAGCGATACGTATCGGTGCCAATACGTAATGATATCTCAACTCAGTATCGGGCATCGATCGATACGTATCGGTTTGGGCTGAGATTTGAATTTTTTTTTTAAGTGACCGAGCTGTATTTATAACAGGCGATATGTATCAGCTGAGTTGTATTGGTCTTCTATGGACCGATACCCGATACCAATACCAATACCGAGTTTGACACCTTGAATAAGAGGAAATTTTTGAGTGACCCTTAAAATAAAAAAATTATAAAATGCCACTTGAAATGATTTGAAATGTCCACTCAATGTTAGAAATCGATCCTTTATGCAAGGTTGAGGCGCTACCAAACTCGAGAAATTAGGAGAAGAGAAAAACCAATATAGACTTGAAGGAAATTACTAAGAGGGACATGAAGGATTGTGGAGTCGCAGAGTTCTCAAATGATGGAATAGGCTTCTTAGAAAATCTTATTTTCCGTACAAGCCTTCAAAACTACAGTGTACAAACCCAAAATCCACGGTAAAACAAATGTTATCATCCGTTGACCTTCTTTAGCTCCCTCTAAAAGAAAATCCTGACTATGACCTTGATGGGAGTACTATCATACGATTATTTTTTGACTTCACATGTCACACATAAAAAAAAATGGCTCTAAAATCACATAAAAATTATCTCCATCGTTTGATTCAAAGTAATTTCCTACCCCTCCACCGTGCCTTTCCACCTCTTGAGGACCGTCTCTCCTCATGTGCCAAGTGTGCGTTAGCTCATCCGTTTTATTGCTGGCTGACGAAAGCAGAGCTTAAAGATAGGCTTAAATAAGCAACCTGACACTTACTCGTTTGTTGGGCGACCCTGGTTCTCTCTTCCTGGGGCCCTTCTGTCGGCTGCTTCAACAGTTCGACAGCGTTTCCGGTCCTTTTCTTTTAGTGCTACTCTGGTATTAATGTTAACACCGATGGTAAAGAAGCTACTAACTCGGGCAAGTAAAATGTATTTGAGGAAATGGGTTGAGGCTACAGTTTGATAGGGTGCAAATATCTCTAGCATATGATTTTCATTGGGTCAATGTTTGGGATCATAGTCACAAAGCTGGGATAAGACCATAATTCAGCAAGTATTTAAATTCGAGAAAAAATAAATATAACAAAAAATATATTATAACATATTGTAAGTTGGTAATAATATTTTTAATAAACAAAAAGTGCGAAATAGTTTGTATTCAATTTTCTTGCCTGGCAGTCTAATGAGAAAGACAAGGAAAGAGGCAGTTATATAACTTGAAGGACAATGTTACATGCAGATGGAAAAGACAGCCCATTCAACAGACGACTGCTGATGTGGCACGATGGAAGCAGCGCAGTGAGGTCAACAATGCATGTCGAAGCAGCCACTTATATGGCATCACATAAGCAAGCCTCCGTTGAATGATTTATTATTTCCTGTCGGTTCATCATAATTTTCATAACATAAAAGTTGAAAAAATCAAAAAATAATTGTCACAAATTTATGCAAATATTCTCTCTTTGGGATATCTGCCACGTGTCTACTTTGAATAAGGCTATGGACATAATTTTTTTCCTCCCAATTTTTAACACCATGGATCTTTAGATTTGCGACTCCACATGGCGCAATATATATATATAAAACGTAAACCATTCTAGATCACCATTCGGACCAAACCAGACCATCAACTAATTCGCCAACCAAACCCAACTGTGAACCCCTTCACTTATCTACGCGGTTTGCATCATTGCATGTGACCCCAGCCATCTTCGTCAATCATTAAAAGAGATTATTCTATTGCCAGCTGGCCTGCACTTTGAAAAGAAATTGCTGACCTGTCACTATCTTATTGGGACAGCTCATTATACAGTCTCGTAGACGGCACTCAGTGGAGCAAGGCAACTGGCAAGTTGGCAACTAGCAGGCACATGGGCTGAGCTGTATCTAATATCTATGCCCTCATACAGCTGGTAGACCAGTTTATGCGATAGACTCCAATTCCTGATCTTTGTGCTAATGGGGACCACCGCATCCCACAGGCCTAAACAGAGAATCTACCACTTCCATGTGGAAGTCTATTATTTGACCAACTGTATGGTGGTCATCTCTTGATTACACAGCCAGAGGATGATCAAAACCATCCCATTATGTTGACCATAATCGTCGAGTACAGAAAGTGAACAATCTGCTGACCAAAGTTGGTGAGCGGGTTATCAATTCTGTACATGTGGCATCATTTTTGCCTTCTGTTGCGGTGTAGTGCCGGTCTCTCTACCATGTAATAAAGAGGATTCAAGCTTCTGTTTGTTTTAGACTTATCGGTACCCCGTCAACCGTGTAGCATTACTTGGCACCAAAAAAATGGTGCTCCATGTGCACAAGGGGGCTCCGGTTGATCAAACGGCTCATATTAGTTTGAACAAATTTACACTGAATGAAGCTTGAGATTGGTGCAAATCAGGACCATCCAATTACATCGATCAGACGTTCCTAACTGTCTGGTCAATCGACCTTCACCACCTTCTCAGGGCATCACAAGATTCTGAAGCACCTTTTAGCTATCAAATCACCTTGAAAGCTGAACCACAGATTTCAAGGCCACAACAATACAACAAAAGCAAACAGGCAGCGAGATGACAGTTTTTAGAGTATCTATTTACTATTTCCAAAACCCCCCAACGACAAAAAAAAACAGAAACAGAACATAAAGGGTGTCCAAGAAAAGATCAAACAAAGAAAAAAAAAAAAAAAAAACTCCAAACACTAAAAGAAAAAAAAAGGCACATGTAGGGAGAAAGTGAAAAAGAATGAACAAGCAAACCTCATATGAATTTCTTCTCACTCTTCTTTAATCTCATCGCCCATCTGCAGAAGTGAATGAATCAGCAAACCCAGATGGTCTTGTTGGTATACTAGTCTGTGTGTTGTCCATGCTGGCGAGAAATGATGATGTCGCCCCTGTGTCCTCAAATGCCTGCCACTTCTTTAGCGCTTGCGGTAGCGTCATGTCAAGGTCAATCCCATAAATGTCCTCGGCATCAGGATCCGATGGTTTCCAGAGCTCGACAAGCGTCGACAGTGTGGTAACGGCATGGCCCATGTCGGGCCTCTGATAGGGTTCCCTGGCGCAACAGTGTCCTGCGAGATCAGCCACAGTGTTGACAGCATTGACGGTCTCATCGTCATCAAGGTCGATTGTGGGATCGATGGCTTTTCGGAAGGTGTCCTTATTGATCTGCATCCGTCGGAACCATGTAACAAGGTGCACACTCTCCTCAGACTGGGTCTCGTCTAGTGCCCTACGACCTGTTAGCAGTTCCATCAGTATCACACCAAAACTGAAGACATCGGCTTTCGTGGTCACTCGCCCGGTTACTGTAAAATGTTAACAAACACAACAGGCTCATGTTAGCACATGGGACAGTATCTGAAGGTTGTTGAACAAGTGTACAACATGGGTATCGAAATGGGGTCATATGGTAGACTCGAGCATGTTAAAGGCTCTGGCATTAACTAAAATTGTAAAAGATTATATCATATAAGCAAATATAAGAGTTGCAGGATTTTTAATAGAGTATTGGAGAATATGGCAATGGCCACTCATTGGTCAAAAGTAGATTGGTTGTACCTCAAACATCATGCCAATTGGGTGATTTTATAAGTCCGATTACTGATCACATCAAATGTGGACATTTTCCCATATGTTTCCATAACCCTGATTTGAGGGCCACAACCACTCCAAGGTGAGATCGAACCCAACCAGTGGACAGCTCGTGCTGTGTGGACCATGCCCATTTCGCCAATGTGCCATGGTCTGCTCTTTAATAAGACCGACTGAATGTTCCTAGGTGTCGGGTCCATCACTTGGATTAAGACAATCCATCAATGAATTCATGTTTGGGGAGTGGTCCATCGATTGGAACCGATGACCTGTGCGTCTAGTCAATGGTAGTAAGGTTTTGACAAGCCATTTACTCATATGTGATTCACAGTGGACCTAATCCACTGTCATTAGGGGTCTAGTTTCAATTTATCAGTGGGTTTCTGCCTAGTAATCTGAAATATGGAAGGAGTTTATAGAATTTTAAATTGAAAGCAGAAGATGAATTTAATGCAATGACTGGGCCTAACAGAGAAAAGCCAACAGCTATACTGCAATTCCTTAATTATAAGTTGTTATGCTTCCAGAACTGTGGATGCATGTGCACAAAGCTGCAAAAGCAACCTTGCAGCAGTTTTCTTTAGTGTTGGCGTGGATTTTGTTCGGATCAGAGCGCCCAATGATCAATTCGCTACATTCACTCGGAGTAGGATGAGTTTTAAATGAACATGAAAAATATTTTGACAAATTGTAAATTTAGATATAATATTTGTCAACCGACACAAGCAAACCAATATAGACGAAGTAGGAGTCACGGGAATAAGTTAGCAAGGGAAAAATTCAGCAAAAAAATGGGGAAAAATTGGAAGAAGTCAGGAAAAAAATTGGTAAAACAGGGAAAATTTTGGAAAAAAAGTCCCGAATTGATAGCAAAGTTCACGATTTATTCAAAGAATTGTGCATTTTTTAATAAGTAGTGATTTATTGGGTTTTATTTGTTTGACGAATGAATCCCAATTAAAAAATGACTTTTTCCAAAGTAGTCGATCATTCCCCTATGAACTGATAGTCGATGAAAAAGGCTGAGTGGCATGCCCACTCCATTAGAACCCACAATTGGCGCACGAACTGTATCGCACAACATTGTGCCGGTCTGATCAGATGATACAAATGATTAAATTAATTCCCTAATCTCAAATAGTCTAATTGTATTATGGGTGAAAGTCTACAAAAAAATTCAGCAATAGAACATCATCAATAGAATAGTTAGAATCATCCGATTATAGCAAAGCAGCTTACAGGTTGAACAATCAGATCAACGGGCACATGTATTGATCATAGGTAGATGTGTGGGTGCATAAAACACGAATTTTCTATGGGACAAAGTATCATTATAAGTTTAAATTAGGCACAAAAAATTCATCTCATAATTCTTAAAGAAATGAAATTGGGCAAGCAAAGATTAAGAAAATTACCTGCATATTCTGGCGCGAGGTACCCAAAAGTTCCGGCGAGCCTCGTCTCGACAGAGCATTTCCCGCCGTCCGGTGCGAGACGAACAAGCCCGAAATCAGCGACCTTAGCCCTCATGTCGTCACCCAATAGAATGTTGGACGGCTTAAGATCGCGGTGAATGAAGCTTTGATGAGCCAAACCATGCAAATATTCGACTCCCCGGGCCACATCCAAAGCAATGCTCAATCTCTTCATCCATTCCAACGGCTTCAACCCTTCTTCCTTCCAATTGAAAAGAAACCGACTAAGAGTCCCCTGTGGCATGTACTCGTAAACCAAAAGCCTCTCATTCCCATCCAAGCAATACCCAAGTAAGGCCACCAAGTGCCGGTGTCGGACCTTGGTCAAAACCGCAATCTCCGACGTAAACTCATTCAATCCCTTCCCTCCGATCACCCCCGACTCCATTCGTTTGACCGCGATCTTAGTCCCATCATGCAATTCTCCCTTGTAAACCGTCCCGAACCCTCCCCTACCCAAAATATTCTCTTCGCTGAAGTTGTTTGTGACGTTTCGTAACACTTGGATAGAGATCACCATGTTCCCGGTCTCGACAACTTGAATATCGCTTGGCCCACTGCTTCCTCGGCTGTAGGTCTCACTTGCCGTACCCCCAGCTAAACTCGAACCTGCCACCGTGATTTTGACAGTACCGGGATCTGACCCAGAATGCCGGGGGTGGATCACCGTTGTATTCGGGCTCTGTACTCTTCCAAATGGTTGTTGCTGCCGTCTATAGAAACAGAATCCGAGTAATCCAACAAGGGAAACCACACATACACCACCAATTACCCCACCAACAATAATTCCGACGGATGGACCCGATTTCTTTCCACTATTTTCACCAGTAGTCCCTCCTCCTGTTGAACCAGTGGAATTGCTGGGCGAACCCGAAGGGCCTCCTCTGCCGGGCGAAGTATCATTTCTCCCAATTCCCACATTCCCTTTTGTAGTCACCTTAACCTTTGGATCGAATGCCGGGACATGGCCCTTAAGCAAGTTATTCGAAACATCTAGTTCTACGAGATTCTTAAGAGACGTAAGTTCCGGTGGAATCTCACCCGTTAAAAAGTTGTTACCAAGCAATAGCTTCTGCAATGATAAAATTCGTGAGAACGCCGGCGAGATCGTACCATTAAGACCAAAATTGAGAAAATTTACCACCGTAATATTCCCATTACTGTTACACGCGATCCCCGTCCAGGTGCCATCGCACGGATTGTTCCCATTCCAATCGTCTGCAAGCTTGACCGGGTAATTCAAGGGTTCCAAAACCAAAAGCAAATCGTTCACCCTCAGATCGCATTCCCCGCCGGTCGGTACACAGAACCTGTTACTAGTCCCGATGACATCGGCACTCACGGATTTACTAAACACAGGGAGCGGACCTTGTAGCAAATTATTGGTCAAAGTGATGTTATGCAAATTTGGAAGCGCGATCAATGATCGAGGAACCGGACCCGTGAACTGATTATCTCTAAGCTCCAAATCAGTCAAAGATTCAAGATTCGTAAAATCGGGTAAAGGCCCCGAAAATGAATTCGAGTGAAGCCAAAGCTGAACCAAATTACTCATATTCTGCACAACATCAATGCTACCAGAAAGTTTGATACCTCTCTGATTGTTCAACCAAAGGGCTTTAATCGAAGACCCCGAAAAGCTCACCGGCAACCCGCCGGAGAGCAAGTTATACGATAAACTCAGATGTTCAAAGCTCGGAAACCCGTCACCGAAGTAATCGGGTATCTTTCCTGTCAAATTCGTATTAACGGCCGAGAAATTCACTAAACCCGCCGAGCTTTTCAAACTTTCCGGCAACACCCAACTGGAAAAGGGGTTCTGATCGATATCAATGGACACAAGACCGGTCAACCCGTCAAAAAAATCGATGGGTATAGATTGAAATTTGTTATTGTGTAAAAGCACGACCTGAAGTGAGCTCATGCCGTTAAAACTGGGAAGCTCGCCGCTGATTTGGTTTCCCATTAACTCTAAACGGAGTAATCCCGTCAGATTCCGAATGAATGGTGAGAGATTACCTTGGAGCTTTTGGTTCCCAATCTGAATCGCAGTTACTCGATTGATGGAGCAGGAGACGTGTGCCCAGGTGCATGGATCTGGGTCCGTCCATCCGAGCGACGTGGCGCCATCCAGACCCTTGGATATCGATTGCATTGCAGCGACATCGTTTGGGTCGGTTTGGGAGGCGACACTGGAGGAAGAGAAGGCAAAGAAGAGGGTTAGGACCCTGAAAAAAAAGTGGGTTTTCTTCATGAAAGGGGTTTACAGAGAGAAGATGGAGAAGACGACTGAGAAGGTATCTGATGTTTTGAAGGGGGTTCTTAAATGGGTGTATCAGAGTTTTCTAGGGTTTGAGTTCTTGAAATGAAAAAGGGTAACAGATGAGAGAGAGAGAGAGCTCTGGAAATGCACATGCAGTGGGCCCACTAAGTAAGGAGGTTAGAAGAATCTCTGCTAAAATTAGGACACTCGCAGCCTGTATAATTTTGCTGTCTTTAAATTGCCATATAGAGAGGTAATAGGGTTTTTTTAAAAAGTTGTTTAATATGACGAAATTGCCCTTACAGGGTCGAAGTTATTGTGCTGCTTGTTTTAGCTACGTTTGTTTGGACTACCGAATCTTTGAGTGCACCCACTCTACGAGCCATCGACTGTTTTTCAATCCGACTGCCAAAATAGATTTGCTGTCCAATCGCTTTACAAAATAAATCTGGAGTCGTGGGGTTATCATCAAACGGTCAATCTTTTTATTCTACATGGCACCTATCTTAAAATTTAAGTTTTATTTTTTTAGGCCCGAGACTTAGAATTCAAACTCACCTCGAGACGATAGGTTAGAATCAATTGGAGTCCATGTGGCATCCATCCAAAGACTTGAGGTTATAAGGCAACTTGTCCAAGGACCATCAAAAGCTACCAAATTTTTGTTGTCATGATCAAATGCATATAAACTGTCCTATAACTATAATCAAAGAGGAAAAAATTCAATGCACTAAGATGTGTGGAAGGTATCCCAAATTTGACTACCAAACTTTTTTTTATAGACATGCTATATAGCACATGATCCCAAAACGAGCGTAGTATTGAAATCACATGCCACATGGCATGATCTGGGATTCTTACCCACTGTTGTCAATATGGGTTCAAACTCATCATCCCATTTTCCTTTACTTTTTTAAGGATGTGGGCCACAAATATTAAAATTTGATCGTCTAATGGATGTCATTAACGGTGCAAAAAAAAACCCAAACCCCAAAAATCGACTGGTAACCAAGCCTTCAGAACTTGCCCGATTAGATCGAAACCGATTGAAAATTGACACCAAACTGATCCGATTCAGCCTGTTCTAATTTTGGTACCTAAAAATTGATACCCGATAGGATTGGGTGAGACAAAAGAGAAAATAAATAAAAAATATGAAGAATAACTGAACTGAACCCAACCGACCAAAATCGAAATCAAATCGGTTCGGTTTCGGTTTGAGGGGTTGAGAACTTCGATTAACCGAAATCGATATCAAAATGTTTCGATTAGGATTCAGTTTTGCAAAATTCAAACCGAAAACCGTAATTTTAATTTTGGTTTAGTTCAGTTAATCGAATTTGCACCCTTGAATGCCATGATCTCAAGGTCCATCCTGTGGAGGTTGGAACAAATAATAATCTTCATCTTCTCATTTAAAACAAATCAAGAGAAAATTAGCAAAATAGGATGCGGAATAAAAAGTTTCGGCTCAATAAACTCTAACAAAAAGTTTTAGCAAATCGGAATTTTGTATTTTTCGAGTGTCTCGGAAAACGTGAATTAGGCTTTCAAATGTTAGTCAAATGTTGTGTAATACCCCAAATACCCTCATATAAACCAATGATTTAAGGGCTACTGTTTATCTTCCACACTTCGCTCGGAGGAAAATCTCTGAAACTTTATTCAAGAACACCATCTTTGATAACTGCACGCCAAATCATAAAAAATCAAATTTTATAGCCTGCTCAAGTCGTCTTCAACCTCGAGATCGCATGTTCAAAACAAAGCTATTATACATTTACGTCATTCACTCATTACAGAAAACTAGTTCTCCACCATTCCATCCAGTGATTAATCAGGAGCAGAAACCCATCTCAAAATGTGTAGATAAGTATTCTTTATTCTAAACCCTATGTTATAAAAGTTTATGTTAAGATGATGAATGAATTTCAAGGGAGTTTCGGGTTAACAAGGAGTAGTGTTGCGTATGTCAGATAGGTTTCATGGTTTGATAGCAGAGGTTCAATTGAAGCAAAAGAGATGATCTAAAGAAAAAAATAATAATAATAATAATAATAATAAAAATGATGGCTTGCTTGAATTCACTATAGAAGTAAACATTTGCCTTTCTGCAAGATCAACCCAAGACATAAAAACGATAGGTTTGCTTGAATTCATTATAAAACGTGAAATCTACCCTTAAAAACTTCTCTCGGAAAGATCAAATCATCAATCCAAGAGAACTATAATAACAGGACGTTCATAGAGGAAGAGGGCGTTGCTTCAATCGTGGCATCTCTAATCACCAAAACACACCCACAAGTTAGTTCTCTCCATCTCAGCGGCAATCCACCAATTTTTCGTCCAGAGAGATGAAGAAAGTTCTGTTGATTTTAGGGTTTTGAGTTAGATTGCCCCTTAAATATGAGGGCATTGTTGTACTTTCAGATGTAAGAGACAGTTCACATGTGCAAAAAAATTTAATTTTTTCAAATATTTGGACCCAAAAAATCCGTGAAGTCCTGATTATTTGAAACTTTGTGAACTAGTATATGGCGCATATACTTTCCGTTTTGAATACCTTTTTTCTAAAGTGCCCAACAATCAATGGTGTGTGAGTACTCATAATGATTTTGTGGTGCAAATAAAGGTGCCCCCTAATACTCTCCGTGGTTCAAACCAACAAAGAGGTTTTTGTATGGTGTGCATCTAGCTTACTACTTTGTTGGTCTTAGTAGATCTAAGATCGTATAAGATGTTTTGAGATCGTTGCCGTTTTGATTTTGCTGGACTTGGAGAGGTTGATGAAAGATGAAAACGAGACATTATGTTGCAAATAGGGGTGCCAATTTGGTTAACTAAACTGAACTGAAACCGAAATTTCGGGTTTTCGGTCCGTTTATGCAAAATCGAAACCTAATTGAAACATTTCGGTTTCAGTTTTGGTTAATCAGACTTTTCAACCCCCAAGTCGAAACCAAACCAAACTGATCCGATTTCTGTTTCAATTGGCTTAGTTCAGTTTTTGGTTTTTCTTCATTTTTTTTTGTGGTTTTTTTATCGGTTAATTTTCTCACCCTACTTGATCGGTTTTCGGTTTTTGGGTACCAAAATTGAAACCAAACCGGGCTGAATCGGATCGGGTCAGTGTCGACTTTCAATCGGTTTCGGTCCGATTTTATGCAAAAAAAAATCGAAACCCGATCGATTTTTTTTTGCATCCCTGGTTGCAAATTATAAAGGGAGAATAAATTAGGTCGTATGATTGTCAGGGTCCTGTTCATGCAATTAAGGTCAACTATTTGTTTGACAGAGTTGTTGTCATTGTGTCAAATCATGCCAAATTTTGGCAGCCCCATTGGTGTTATAATTTGTGTTCTTATCTTTCTAATTTAGAAGGGCTCATTCGAGAGTTGCAAAAAACTCATAATCTGAGTTTTTACTTAGGAAATAGCAAGATTTTGAGTTTTGCTCAACGAATTTGGCGTTTCAGAGTTAACATTGGAAGTTGAGTTTCTGAGGTAATTTGAGTGAACATGACATCTAATCGTCCAAGCAATTTACTCGGATAAGGTCTTATTTTGAGTCCAGAATCTGGGCTGCAATGTATACTTCACAGAAAGTATCTCGGCTGTAATGTATACTTCACAGAAAGTATATACATCAGATCCCAACTCCCCTTAGTTCCCCCTTCATGTAAGTTTCTCTCTCCATATTCTTTCTTTGTTTTTTAAAACCTTGAATCCATACTATTCAACCCACTCACATTTTGATAGGTTATGCTTCATTGGTTGGCTCTTTGATCCCCAACTTTCCTCATCACTCATTTAATTTTTTTGTTTTTTGATTTTTGATGGGTTATTTTCTTTCTGTCTATTTAGCTTATTTGAAGCTTTGCATCTCTTGCAAATCATCATAGATTGATCACACTTGTAGTAGGTCTATTTTATTCATAGATTGATCACCATTTTGGTTTCAAATGTAAGTTTGGATGAACTCTATTTGATCTTCCATAAATCTTTGATGGGTTATTTTCTAAATGGATGGTGCATACTAAATGTTTGATGAAATTTCTCATTGAAATTTCATTAGTGATGAAAGCTTATTAATCATGTGTTTGATAGCACGTTTAAGTTTGAATTTTGGGTTATGTTTTTGCTATGAATCTTGGTTATACTTATATATGACTGAGTTTGAATGGATTATGTATGAGTGTTCAATTTCTTATACATTGCAGAATCTAAGCTGCAATGTCTACACAGAAAGTATATGCATCATATCCCAACTCCATTTAGAGTCTAATCGATATGTATATGTTTATATTCTGTTTGTATTATTCGAAGTTTTTGTACATATTTTAAATTAAGCCAGTTTTATCTTACTGGCTTAATCGTTTGGTAATTTGTATATTTTGTTATATATATATATATATATATATATATATATATATATATATATATATATATATATATATATATATATATATATATATATTAGAATTATGCTAATGTTCTTTGTAGGACGTTAAATTGACTAACTTTTCGATTGTGTATTAGTGGCCCATTTTAAAAGTAATGACCATTAAATTAGATTTGAAAAAAAACTCCATCAAATATATTCAGGCCCATTTCAATTGGTTGCCCGTTAATTTTGAGAGAAATCCGAGTACGAGACATGAACTAATGATTAGATAATGTTTCTACGGTCATAGCATAACTATCTATTGAATCGACTCTGAGAATTTTCTAAGAGGAACTTAAAAACGAAGAATTTTCTTCTTTTATAAGAAAAGTTTAGAATCTGAGTAACTTAAGAACGCATATGAGAAAAGCCAGAAATCTGAGTCTACTAAGAATCTGTAGGAATCTAAGTGTTCAAGAATCTAAGCTTTTCTGAGAAAAATTAGGAAACACCTGAACAAGGCCGAAGAGTATTTTGCCTTCAGATTTCTAAGTTCAGATTCTGAGTATTCCCGAGTCTTTTGCTAGGAAATGAATATGTCATTTTTACTCGAAAATGCTCAGAAAACACGAATTTCGAAAAGAACTCGCAAATGAAGGAAAAGATTAAAAAAGGTCTGAAACTTTTTGAATCAACAACTCAGACTCAGAGTGTTTTTGGACTCTCGAACGAGTCCTAAATTAGGCCTGTCAACAAGTTGGGTCGATCTGATACCCAACCTGCCCGACTAGATTTTTATCAGGTCGAGCACATATACTTGACATGTCAAGTTGGGTTGGGCAATAGACATCCGACTGACCTCCAAGTGGGTTGGGTCAAAAAAGAGGTCAGGAAAGGCAAAAATCAGGTAATGTTAGGTCAAGTGCATCATCAGGTTCGGTTAGATCGAGTAAGGCATATGCCATTTTCCTATTCGGTAGCCAAAATTTTGACCCAAGTTGACTCGATGGCTAGGCACTCCAAATTATGACCTAGAAGATACATATCATGCTAGTAGAGCACTCCAAATTTCAAGGGCATGCTCGAAGTTTAGCATATGAGGGAGTATAAGAGAGTGGAAGATTGGCTACTCAAGAGTGTTGGAAAAATTGTGAAATATAAATTAGAAATAATACAAGAAATCGGTCTAAGGCACGAGAAATATCGATATCTTTAAACTAATATTTGCCTCCATCAGTTCGACAAAGTGGTTACCAACAGGTTACCGACAAACTGGTTCCAGGATACAACAAATCACGTGTGTATTCTTGTGAAGGATTTTTGTGAATTCGTTCACGCTATCCGAACACTAAATATTGCAAGAACACTTTGATCAAGATCTTTAAAGACATAACCAGAGAAAAGAGAGACTCTAATATAGTTGTAAAACAATGATTTTAAATTCCTTAAATAGAAAATCAAGTGGTGTGTTAATACACCATTCTCCTATGAAAAGGTGCAACAGACATCCCTTTGGAAAAGACACCCCACTTTGGAAAGACGCCAGTTTGGAAAGACACTTCTTTTGAAATGACACAACTTTGAAAAGACACATCTTTTGAAATGATACATAACTTTGAAACTACACAAGTTTTAAAACTTTTAAATATCTAACAATCCCTCACTATTTAAAAGTTTTAAATCAGAACAAACCCAAAAATATATGTATAAATGAAAATGTCTTATAGACTTAGAATTTTCAATTTAGTAAAAATAACTCAAAATTTGCCAAAGTCTTTAATGAAACTAAGTATTGAACTAACGATCTTGTACGACAAATCAGAACTATTCTATACACATATTTCATATATTTAGTGTTCAACAAATTGGTTAGCACATTTACGTCATATGATAGTACCATGATTTTCATAAGCGATTATGAGATAAACCATGTCTAATTGAAGGTGACTTCACCTTCACACTTATATAGGTAGATCTATAAGAGATGCCCCTATAACTTTAACGTCTTAACATATAGTATTATAGCATCTATTAAGAGTAATGCTCAGCCTTCCCTTATCTATTACAGGTAAAACACTATCCTTCCTGAGGTGTTTATGAGAATTAAATTTTCATCAATGTAGTGCCCATTTGTCTGCCACAAATTTACGACTTGTTCTCTCTTTTGAACATAAATATTGACCAAATAAATATTATGTAGAGTTCCCTTCGTAAGTGACTGTTTGGATAAATGACTTTAAACGCTTCTCGATTCTTATTTTAGACTAACACTTTTCATAATTTCTCATAATTGTAATTATCAACACATAGTGTTTTTTCAGACATTTTTGTCTGAAATCACATATCATTTATTTTTTAATTCATTAACAAGGAAATAAGTTTCATAGAGAATTTAGAAGTTTTGACTTAATCTTTATTGGTACGTCTACCAATAGACCGTTAAATCACTTCATTTCTTTACCTATTTAAATATAAGTAACATACTCAATGAGATTTATAGTTGCTTCTTAATGTCTCTTGTGAAATCATGACTTCCTTTATTAAAGGGAAATTATCTTCAAACGATTTAGATTTTCAAATCTTAATCCATTATTTTCTTAAGATAATTCTTAGCAACTCTGCTCAATTTACTTTTCAATGAAATCAATGCAATAGAATATTTATGTAATGGAAGATATCAGAGTTTCATGCATTTTTGAAACAAAATAATCATGTTCCTTAAAGAAAATAATTAAATATTCTATAAAATAAATATGATAATCTTATCAGAATTATTTGAACATAGAATTATTTGAACATCTGTAAATGCTCCTACCAATCCTTTTGGTAATAACTCGATGTTTCCAAAAAATTATGAGAATTTAATCATTGTTAATGATTCAACGCCATGTCTAATCGATCAATGCCATTCAATGACCAAGAATCTAAATTTGATCATTTGATTAAAATCGCAAATATATAATCACATTTAAATACTTGAATGCTAGATCTCATCTCAACAAAGATTTATTAAGTTTTCGTGTCACTCATTCAATGAGCTAACCCTACAACATAAATAATAGGGAAATAATATTGATATCCACTTTTTAGTAAAATGATACACATAGGTTAGATCTATCAAAGTAGTCCAACAATCATCCCATCATTGACACATTTGATTTATTCAAAATCACATCATTAGATTCTAATAATCTTGATAATTTGGAATGTCATGCATCATAATAGTGGAACGGTTTGCCTCTATATCATAATAGTAGAACGGTATGCCTCTATAATCCTTAAATTAATAAGAAATTTTATAAAACTAATGTTTGAAAAAAGTACCATATTCCGTATTTTTTCAAATATAAAAACAGATCCTAACAAGTGTAACTGCATATATGTCTTGGAGATGACACAACCAAAATAAAAATTAATAATAATAAATAAAGTCAAATTTTACTTATCCGTTACTGAAAGGAAACATAAATCGACTTCATGAAACGATTTTATCTTTTTGGCCAACTGCAATATTCTCATTATCTAGACTTCTACGTATAGGAACTAGACACAATAACCACCCAAATTCAAAACGTCGCCTCAGATCCAACAGTATGCTCAGACGAGTTATTACCACTCTCGACTCCATGACGTATTTCTCTACATAAAATAGAGAATTTCAAGTACAAAGACGATCTCTCTGCTATAAGATGGGTGCATCACTATAGTACTCTGTAATAGGTTTCGCATCATGATTCCTCCACTATAAGTTATTTGAAATTGGTAAATATTGGTTTAAAATTATTAGAAAAATTGTGAAATATAGACCTGAAATAATACAAGAAATCGGTCCAAGGTGCAAGAAATATCGTTGTCTTTAAACCAATATTTGCTCCCACCACTTCGACAAAGTGGTCACTAATAAGTTATCGACAAATTGGTTCCATGATACAACGAACCGGTTGTTCATTCTTGTGATGGATTTAGTGAATCCATTCACACTATCTGAACAATAAATATTGCAAGAACGCTTTAATCCAAACCTTTAAAGACATAATCAGAGAAAAGGGAGACTCTAATGTAGTTGTAAAACAATAATTTTAAGTTTGTTATATAGAAAATCAAGTGGTTTATTAATGCATCATTTTCTTATGAAAAGGTGCAACATACATCCTTTTGAAAAAGACGCCCCACTTTGGAAAGACACTTCTTTGATAAGACACCACTTTGGAAAGACACTTCTTTGATAAGACACCATTTTGGAAAGACACTTCTTTTGAAATGACACATAACTTTGAAAAGACTCAAGTTTTAAAACTTTTAAATATCTAACAAAGTGGTGGTTATCAATAGAGGTCTAGAGGGAGAATAGGGGAATGAGAGTTTTGATACTAGATTCAGATTCAATTTCAGTTGAAGACGTGGAATAGATCTATGGACGTACCTTAGACAGGGTTGGCTCTAGGCATAGGCCCAAGAGGCGATCGACTAGTGACCCCAAATTTTACCTAAACCTATCACCCAAAGGTGTAACCCAGTTAAATATGTAGCAAGGCCACATTTTAGGAACTCGCCTATGACCACCAAAATTCCAAAGCCGGCTCTGCCCTAGAAGCAGATTTGCTCAGTGTGCATTTCGCACTTGGGATTTCAAGACAATGAAGTTGGTAGAGTTAAGTTTTATTCTAATGAGGGAGTGAACATTAGAATTAGAAACATAGAAAACTAGAAAGCTGAAGCAGTGTGTCAACGTTTTAACAAATATATTCTTCAATATATGAAACTTTGTAAATGCTTAGCTCTGTTTGTTGAAGTTTAGTCCCACATCGTGTAAATTATAGTCTTGTCTCTCCCTTTGTAATATCATGGGCCCCTCCACTCATAGCCAATTGGTTTTCATATGGATACAGAGATTTATCATGGTATTAGAGTAGGTCGCCTTTTTCTACTCCATGTCAACCAGTTTAATTATCCATGTGATTTGGCTTAGTGCTGCTAATAGGTGTAGGGGTGTGTTGAAGTTTAATCTCACATTGAGTAAATCATAGCCTTGTCTCTCCCTTCATAATATCCCGAGCCTCACAAATTTATCACTTTTCTTAAAAAAAAAATACTTTTTATTGGAAAAATGTTGGGTGAAAAGCATATTTCAATCAAAGACATGACCACCTCTAGTTGAAAAAAATGTTGGGTGTGAAAAATATATTTCAATCAAAGATATGACTATCTCTAGCTGAAAATAGTGTTGTTTTGAGAAGCTGCCTCATGATACTTCTCACACAACATTATTTTCATCATATGTGATGGACCATTTTGTGAAACAAAATTTGATAAGTAGCATGTGATATACCTATTTAAAGCACTTAAAAAGTATTGTTCGGAAATAAGTTGCAAAATAGGGCCTTCAACAACCTAAGTTTTAAATCTTCGTAATGGTTTTGAACTATAATTTCCAAATTGTAGTAGTGGTACACCATTTACCTTTTGAGGATATGCCCCTTTCCAGTCAAGCGGTACAATTTGATACCAATAGGCATTTTAAACCTTGCACAAGAAAGTTAGGGTTAGGTTTATGATTATTTCATTTAATTGAAACCCTTGATTCACTGGTGAATTCGAGTTTTGTTAGCTTATTCTTTACTGAATTTGACTCCATTTATTGAATAGTAAACCTACGTTTATTTTTTCAAATCTTTTGTAACAGATGCTCTATCTGACACTTACATGCGGTAGTATGACTGAGAGTCCAGTCAGGCGTTGTAACACACGAGACACAAATGGAAGTTGAATTGTACCTATGTCAAACACTAGAGATAGTATTTTTAGCTATATCCAAATAAGGTGTAGCAATTTGGTATGGAATAAAATAGCTGAAGTATGGGCTAAGGTATAAATGCCTTACTCTTGCTCTTATACCCCAATTATAAAATATTATGGTGTAAGAGGATTACATGTAAGCAACACCTTAGTTGGCCTTAGAGGTATGTATACAACATTAAACCCATATGTACACCATAAGGGGTTATCGGTTCTTTTTTTTTCATTAGCATATGACACTTCACAAGTATATGAGTTTTGTATTGAGAGTAACCTTAAATGTTGGCTTATCTACTTATACAGTGAAAGGGTATATCAGATTTATAGACAATTGATACCCAATTTGTCGTTTAGGGAGATACAATTAAGAGGCAAATATTCGCTTTGTATAAAAGCCTAGCCTGACTTCGCTCATAAGCTGCTTTGCATTTCGTTTATCTACACGATGTGGTGAGTCATCTTGTAGTTTCATGCACGCAAAGTGTAGTGACCCCCGTTATAAAATCCAAGAAAATTCCCTGTATCTTTCTCATTTCAAAGTCCGTGCAACTATAACCTACACAGCCAACCCTTAAGCCATCTTGAGTCTGTATATTGAGTTCAAAGAATTCTGTGCATCATTGAGGATAGCTTAGAAAGACCGTCGTAGTTTTCAAACTCGACAAGCAAAGCGTATGTTTGGCACCGCACCGTCAAAATCAGATTTTCACCAAAAGGTAAGTTGTTCGTTTTTGTACAGTAGAATTGGTCATAAGATGTAGCTCTGAGTTAGCCTCAGCGTGAAGACATAAAGTTTGAGTGCAGATTGATGCACTCCGGAGTATTCGTTGAAGATCTGTTGAATTGAACAAATATATATATGTATATGCATATATATAAATGCTACAAATTTATACATGTATATATATATAAGCAAGGGAACAGCAGGTCACCAAAACACAGAGAAGCCAGGAAGACAACCACGGCAAGCCTCGCTTGCCGCGACAACCTCAAAGGGTTGCCGCGGCAAGACACTCTGCTGAGTGGCTTGCCGCGACAACCTCATAAGGTTGCCGCGGCAACCCCTGAAGCCTGCTGCGGCAACCTCTAGCAGCTGCTATTTTCGGCTGTATTCTTTGTGTAATAGACCATGGGTCCATTACGGGTCCAGATGAGCATGAATTTGTGTCCCAGGACACCCATAAACTCAGCAAATATTATATACAAACCATTTGATGTGTATATGAATCTATACACATGCTAGGTGCAACATGGTGCATCTATGTAGTTTTGTGCAAATTAGACAAGAGATGATTTCTGGTCTCTGACACTTATGCTCACCTCTAATCAAATTCAAAGAACAATACGTGATCAGGTAGGGAATATACCTTGTTTCCATATAATTTGTTTTATCTTATTCTCATCAGAAATTGTAATATAGTGCACATGAGTAATATGAAAATTTTACTAATACTTATGCTAGTTATCGATCGAATGTGGGTAATCTTGTTTAACACGTAAACTCAGAATAGTTGATGATAAATATAAATAATAGTTTTATCCATAGAGATTATAATAAGAAATCTTCAAAATGTCATGAAAGTAAGATCAGTTGAATAGATATTGAAAAGATATGATAGTTTTATATGCTGATGCAGTTTAGGAGAGTAAATAAATCCAGTATACACTAAATGCATTTCAGCTTAAACATGCAAGTTTATTTAATATCAATGCATCAGTCATATTGCATCCTTCAGATTCTGCTATCTGTAATATGTTATTACTTCGTCTTC
This sequence comes from Chloranthus sessilifolius, assembly GCA_021018995.1. Classification (NCBI taxonomy): domain Eukaryota; kingdom Viridiplantae; phylum Streptophyta; class Magnoliopsida; order Chloranthales; family Chloranthaceae; genus Chloranthus; species Chloranthus sessilifolius. The sequence continues at coordinate 193,460,366 of CM037584.1, forward strand.
GGTCAAGTGATCCCGCTAACTCGAGAGCTTGATTTTCTTGGTCCAAGTGATCCCGCTAACTCGGGAGCTTGACAAGTGATCCCGCTAACTCGGGGGCTTGATTTCCTTAGTCCAAGTGATCCCGCTAACTCGGGAGCTTGACAAGTGATCCCACTAACTCGGAAGCTTGATTTTCCGATTTTTTCTGTTTCAGCCTACACGTATATCTTGTCTCAGCTGAATTTCTCATACATGTTACTTCATGTGTTAATTCTGCATATTAGCATGTTATATTAGTCTTATAAAACTAAAGTCATATTCTTTATTTTATTTATGCTTCTCAATGAGAATGTGATAAATTGTCAATGTATGATAGCAATGTAATATTTTCTACTGAGCTTTGATGATAATTCATTCCACGACTTAAATGTCTTAGTTGCAGAGCATGATCCGGAGCACGCTGCAGATCTTATTTACGTGTCCAACGAGGAAGAGGGAGAAGACGACGACGATGAAGAAGAGGAAGATGATTTCCCAGAAGAGTTCTCCCCAAAGTAAGTTGTGGTTTGTGGAGATAGAGGAGATAGAGTGAGAGAGAGATAGAGATAGATAACTTTGAGAAACTTGTCTGAATTATATACGATACTTTCAGATATTTTGTGTTTGAATGTATAGGTTTTCTTTCCATTGTTTAGACGATCGGTGAAAAGCTATACATCCGATCTTTTATTTTATTTATACTGATATAGTTCTCTTTGGTACGTAGACAACGCAGTTATTTTGTCAGATTATCAAACCGTCAGAATTACTATATTGCTTCCGCATTTGCAAAACTTTGTACAAGAAATGACCCCTTAGATGAAAGGATCATGTTAGGTGATCCGACGGCGTGACCTTTCCCATTTACGAGAAGGGAAAAAGTTGGGCTGTTACATCTTTTCTCTTTACTTGTGAGTTGTTAGGTTTGGTTGAATCCCTTGCAATATCAGATGTTTTTGCGAGGCAATGGTCCTTGGAAATAGGAAAATCTTTACGGCATGTCACACTATAAAAAGTAAAAATCATGAAAGTCGAGATTCTCCATATCCATGGTTGCAAATGTGGTTGAACTCGAAATCCGATTCAACTTGATTAAACTAGATCATTGCCCGAATGGTGTTTTCAGATATAAGCTTGGAAGCAAAGTTGCAACAACCTCTTCGCGAAGAATAGCTTTAGGGCCTTGAAAATTGTTGGTTTTCTTCATGAAAGGGTTTACATAGAAAAGAAAGAAGGTGGAGAAGACGACCGAAAGTGTATTGTGTCTTGAAGGGATTCTTAGATGGATGTATGAGAGTTTTCTAGGGTTTGAGTCCTAACCATAGTCACAAATTTTGCCGAAAAGGGGGCCAAACGAAAATTTTCGAAAAATTTTGGTACTTATTGGTATTTTTTAGTATTTTTTAGTGAAATTTCTGAAATTTTGGCAATTTTTTTTTTAATGTTAAATATGGTAGTAATTTAGTATATATTTTAATCATTTAAAAAAAATATATTAAATATATTTTTTATATATTTTTAATCCCTGAAATTTTCTCAAATTTTTCCTGAAAGGTATAGAAACTAATCCGAAATGTACCGAAAGGAACCCCACCGAAAAAATACCAAAAACGAAATTTGTCAATAAGATTCTACCAAATGAAAAATGGTAAGAAATGAGAGAGAGAGAGAGAGAGAGAGAGAGAGAGAGAGAGAATAGAGCACGTGCAATGGGGACCACTGAGTTAGCAGGTTAGAGGAATCCCCGGCCAAAATCAGGAAACTCGCCAACCTAAAGTTTTATATGACGGAAACACTCTTTTATAGGTTCGAGGATTATGTATAGTAATTTTCGTGGTTGGACGTTTAAAATTGGCTTTTATGCAGTGTGCTTTTGGTATTCTAGTTTGTTGGTCTTAGTAGATTTAAGATCGTATGGATGGTTTGAGATCTAGGGTTTTGTTTTGGGGGACTTTAGAAAAAAGGGAGTCATTACTTGCACACGCCTCCAAAGAGATTGCACGAGATTACACCAAATTTAAAAGAAAGACTTATAAGTTTAACAACCTCTCCTATGTGAAAACACTATCTAAAGATTAGAATAAAATATAATTTTTATCATTTAATTAAATAGAGTCAAAGGCTATTATATAATTCAACAGTTGACTGCAATAGAACATATGACAATTGTATTGTGTTTTGCTCCAATTTTATATATCAGAGATCTATTAATTATGAACTTTAAATCAGACGGCCCAAATCACATGTCCCTAAAATACCAAGTCTTTCTTTAAATTCAATGCAATCACTTGAAAAATGGGTGCAAGACTGCAAGTAATAGCTCTCTTAAAAACATATGCCTGACTTCAGTCAGTTTTATGAAAACGTGTCTACTTTTATTATTAATTTTAAGAAAATAATGCCTAGTCACTATTCAAAAAATATGCTCATCTATTTGTGAGCTCCATGTGGCACTCATCTAGGAAGCAAGTTGCCCAAAGACATTAAGTACCACCCAAAAAATTTGGGTATGATCATATATATATATCCACCGATAAAAATATAATGAAAGATGTTCAAATTCAATGTTCGATTGGGTGGGTATTACCCTATCTTTAACCCATCAAATAAAGGACAAAAAGGTTTTTAAAAAGTTAATTCGATTGGGTGGGTGTTATCTTATCTTTGACCCATCAAATAAAGGACAAAAAGGTTTTTAAAACGTTAATTTTTTTTAAACAAATCAGGCAGCAATTGTAACAGGTCAATTCGACCACAACCTTATATATAAATTGTTTTAGATATTGCCTGAGACGATACGTCTGGCAAAACGTTTCGCCACTCTGCACTGAACGGGATGATAATAGTTACTTTTATACACGTTTTACATTGTTTTGACGCACCAAATGCACTATTTTGATAGAATCCTAGGCCGCATTATGCTTTATCCAAATTTGTGCAATTTAATCAATGTCATTGTTCTAATTCTTTAACATTTAATACTTTAAAAAAGCAAAAAAAAAAAAGTTAATACTTATGGGTGTAATCCTTTAACTGAAGCATGTTTCAATTGTGGAGAGTAACTTGAACTGTTTGGATTGATGACAAATATATAGCAAGTGTACTTTAATGGTATACGGTCAAACACATATTTCAATTGGTCCTGTAGAAGATTGATGAATCGGATTCTTTGAGACCTACCATTCCATTATAAGACTGATTTGTTGAATATTTTAATATTTTAAGTATTATTTTTTGAACTATTATGAATAGTTTCATACCGGATAAAACTCTTTTAGGGGTTTGAGTTATAATATATAGTCATGATTCAAGGCTTGTAGCCTTCACCCAAGGGCACTGAATTTTGTAACTTTCACTGTCATACAACCCATCAGTTATACACACGCCCGCGCGCGTGTGCCGAGCCGAGCCAGGTCGGGACGAGCACGAGATTTTTCTTTTATTCACTGGATTTTCAACTTTTGTGTTTCCCGAATTAAAAGTTTGCTTCAAAATTCTTTTCTTAAACGGTATTTGATGTTTTGGTTGCATAATCAAATTCACCAAATCTGATCACAAGAATACACTATCGGTTCGTTGTATCCTGTAACTGATTTACAGGTAACCTTTTGGTGGCCACTTGATCATAGTGGCAGGGACAAATTTCGGTTTAAAGACAATGAATTACGACGTGCCTAGAACCGAATCTGCGTATTTTCATTTCAATATTTATCTTTTTTTGTAACCCGATCCTATTTTTCTAACATAATCTCGGTCTCATATGGGACCTATCAATCTTATAGTGGATTGGTTAGTCTCATATGGGAGCGATCAGTCTTATAGTGGATTAATTAGTTTCATATGGAATTCTTTTCAAAAGAAAAAATTAGTTTCATAACAAGGATATGCGTGTCTCAAGGCCTATGTGTGATACGGTCATACATAGCAATGGTGTACGGGTCACACATCAAAGTACCAAGTGAGACACTTGTTTTCTTTGTACGAGGGATAAATTGGTCAATATCCACTTGTGAAAGAGGTCAAAGCTCAAACCCGCACAAAGTTTAACCTTTTGCCTCCTCTGCGGCAATATTGACCCGTGAAGAGCACGGCGTGTACGAATTATCTAGTATTCCTTGTGAGTCAGGCACACAGTTACAGATGTTTGGCACTAGCGAATTCTAAGAAACACTACAAAATACTCATCATACAAACTAAAATGGTATTTAAATAATCTTGCACCATTAAAATTATACTCTCACACCATTGAAATATGATTTATCATTATGTCATGTGGCGCACATTTGTGGCATTAGCCCAGTTGATATGCTCCCTCTAATATGGGAGAATAGGTCATAGGTTCGATTCTCGTCCTCCATCCTAATTCTCATCCTTATCTTTATAGTTTACAATATAACAATTAATGGCGTAGGATCATCTAAACAACTTTCCTTATATAAAATCGATAATGGCTCGACATTTAAACACTAAAATGGATTTAAATGATCTCATGCCATTAAAATTAAACTTTTTGTCACACAATATTGAAATCCATTTACCACATTTGTTGGCTTGTTTCCTTACAATCTATACTCTTCACTTTTATAATTCTGATCATTCACATCTTAAACCATTGATGGTGTAAGCATGGTATCAAAAATTTGTCGATACCGATATGTATCGACGATACGTATCGGTTTATCGACAAATTGATATATATCGGCACCAATACGTATTAGTATCCTAACTTGGTATTGATATCGGTCGATACCTGTATGTTTATTTTATTTTTATTTTTTTAATATAGGTCATTATATATCGGAATAGGGCCTGTGTCTCCTGATTAAATGACCTTACACCCAAGGCAACAAAATCGACTCGGGTATCGGTCCTTGAGGACCGATAAAACATGGTATAACTAATTTTATATACCAAATACTTACACAAAATGGAATATTCCTAAATCCTCATATGTGCGTGGTGAGGTTATGATGCGAACTTATTAGGCCCACAGTTTTCTATAGAATTATAAAGTTGTGTGATGACTTTCCAGCACGTTTTTCCGCGAACTTCGCCGAAAAGTGCGATGTTAATGCATATGACTATATGATTTTGACTCCCGTCTCTGACGTCAAATTGATGACATTTGGCAGCAGCGTATACTTTTATAGGCCACGTGGCGTTAAGTAACTAAAACTGTAAAAGTGTGACAGATGTAAAAGTGTTACCATCAGTCACACTTTTATACAGGGAGCAAAATATTTTACACACATTAGATAAATAATAATAATAATAATAATAATATAATCTTATAAAAAAAAATAATAATAATAATATACGGCAGCCACTGCTGTCCTCCAAAGTTCCCAAGGAGGTATATATAGCCCTCAAAACATTTTTTTGATTGCAAGGCGGAGTATGGGTGGATGCTTTAGATTAATTTAATTATTTTTTTTTAAAAGCATAAGTTAACATTTGACTAATTTTAATGATCTATATTTTACAGCTCAAAAATTATATGGTGAAAATGAGTTTTCAAAATTATTTTTTCCATAATAATCTAAGCAATGCACTCGAAAATTATGTGACATTAAAATAATATTTTGGATGCCACATGGACTTCCACGTGACCGTCCTCCCATGGAGGACGAACACCTTTTTCAATATATATATATATATATATATATATATATATATATTAGAGCCGATTCCGTTCTCCATGGGTCACCGTCCTTCAAAGTCCACGTGGAGGTATACATGGCACCAAAAATATTCTTTGGTTGCCTTGTGGAGAATGGGTGAATGGTTTAGATCAATTAAAAAAACCGAAATTTCTAGAAATTTTTTTAAAAGCATAAGTTAATATTTGACTAGTTTCATTAGTCTACGTTTCACGTCTTAAAAAACTTATGATAGAGATGAGTTTTCAATTAAAAAAAAAAAAAAAAAAAAAATGATCTAAGCAATGCACCCGAGGATTATATAACATTGAAACAATATTTTGGATGCTACGTGGACCTCCACCTGGAACCTTTGAGGACGGTGACCGTCCTCTCATGAATGACAGACATCTTTTCCTATATATATAAGAAAAGGGTGAGCGACCTCCAAGATCTTACATGGAGTTTTATGTGGCACATGTAACACTATTTTGATGTTACATCAAGGATCAAAATTTCGACCGAAATTATTGGTTTCGGACCCTACCGAAAAGATAATTTGGGACCAAAATTTCGGTCATCAAATGTATGGAAATAAAATTTTCGGTCAAATTATCGGCCGAAATTTCGGTTTTCGACCAAAATTTCAACCCGAAATTTTGATCCTTGTGTTACATTAAGCACAAGTGCACTGCTGCCATCATTTTTGAAAAAAATTAAAATTGAAAATTCATCTTTAGCATGCTTTTTTTGGAAATAAAATTTGGACCATTAAAACTAATTTAAGTTTGATTTATACTTTAAATTTTTTTTTAAGAATTTAAAACAAAAAATTAATCTAAACAACATACCCGTACTCCATGTGGCATTCAAAAAGTGTTTAATATGTCACTTGAAGCTTCACGTACATCTTAGAGAACGATGGTGATCGTCTATTGGAGAATCTAACGGGCTATATATATATATATATATATATATATATATATATAAACATGCCCATTAGAGAATGTGTGGCTTGTGAGATGAAGAATTGACCCTCTGATTGAATGCACATATCTCAAAATTTGTTGTGGGAAAAATTAGGAGGTAAAGTGATTTTCGCCGACTAATTAATTTTCAGCAGAGGTGAGTTAAGGAATTCGATAGGTGCGAATAGAGTTATCTTTAGTAAAAAAAGACTAGTGTTAAAAATGTTTTTATACCTTTTTTTTATTTTTTTTGGTGGAAGTATTTTATACTTTTATCTTAACCCTACGGTTATACGAGCTCTCATTAACCCAAGGGAGCCATCACTTGCACAAGCTTTTTAAGTGATTACGCCAAGGTTAAAGAATGATTGTATATTAGGGACATGTGACATATGAAAATGCAATCTAGGTCGTCCGATTTAAAGTTTATGATCTATAGATCTTTGCTGGATAAGATTAGAGCAAAACACAATATTTATCATATAATCTATTATTGTCAATCGTTGAATCATATAATAGCTTTTGATTATATTTAATCACATGATGAAAATTATATTTCGTGCCAATCATATCCACTAACGATCTATAGATTATGAGCTTTACATCAGACGGCCAAGATTGTGTTTTCACATGTCATATGTCCCTAAAATGCAAAGTCTTTTTTTAACCTCGATGCAATCACTTAAAAAGCGAGTGCAACTAATGGCTCCCTTTAACCCGATTACTTTTAAGGCAAGGGGGAGTGTGCTCCCTCGTACCCCGTGCTCATTTCACATGCCACATGGCATGATCAACTTAAAACAATTCTCGCTTTGGGTTGATCACCCATGGGACATCTGATTTTAAAAAATGTATATTAATTTTTGACTATTTTGCCTTTTGTTTGATGGATCAAAGATAAGATGACGCCCCAAAACTTTGGTGCATAAAATTTTCCCAACTTTAACGACATTTTTAAATTTTGAAAAAGTTATAAAGAAAGTAAAAATGAATGAGATCTAATCGACCTCGCCAAAGTTGCCGTGAAACCCAGTCCTCGTGAACGCCACGAGATGGACAACCGACAGTGGGTGTAGAGATTTCTCTACACCCGAGTGCATAGCCCCTCTTTACAAGTCCCCAACCTCTTATATTTATAGAGTACCCTTATTTCCACCCACCAAATCTTTGAGTTCACTCACTTATGGGGATGTACAACTTTAAAAAAACAAATCTTTAAGTTCAGAGACTTATTCGGGTGAATATTTTGCAAAGGATTCACTCACGTGAATTCTTTCGGCATACCCACATCTTCCCCGCTCGACGAACCACAGCGATGTCAGTGACAACGATACCGATGCGCCAATGCCTACACCGGCGATGCCGAGGAAGAGAAGCCTACGAAACTTCTTGAAACTCTAAGAAGAAGAATCCATGAACTTTAGAACCCTAAGAAGAAGAAGCCATGAACCCCTTTTGAAACTCTAAGAAGAAGAAGAAGCAATTAAACTTTTTTAAAACCATTAAAAAAAGAAATCAAGAGGAGAAGAACATAAAAAAAACTTTAATACTCATGTACTCTTAAAAAATATCTGAAAAGAAGGAGAAACGTAAGAAGAAGAAAAAGAAAAAGAAGGAAAAAAAAAGTGTGTGTGTGACGGTGGATACCCACTATCAATTATTTAAAACTGACGGGGGATACCCATTGCCAGTTTTTTAAATCTGACAGTGGGTATCTACCGTCATATACCTACTGTCAGAATTAAACAATACTGACAGTGGGTACCCACCGTCACACATACTGTGACAGCCCGAATTTCGGCACCCCGAAACCCGTGCCATCAGTACGATCCTCTAGATCGTGCCCCAAAACTATGCACGGAACATTGGTATAATAAACAATAATAAAAAGATAAAGCAATTAATTTCATAACGCGGAAATAGTTAATATGCCCACTGGCACATTCAAAAGACAGTTCTACTTTCATGCCACTGCATGAACAGAGAACCGGCCCGAACCATTGGTGATAAACAGATCACCCCTAATGGTTCGCTAAAAGAATAATTTAATCTAATTACATATTTATCAAAATAAAAGTTTGACATACCAAGCCGTACAATCTGCTCTCAAAACTGACTCTCTATCAAAGTACACAACAGAGTCTCTCAGAAGAAGTCATCGGGTGGAGGCTCCAACTCGTCTTTAGGTACGTAATCCGAATCACCCGGATCTACGTCTCCTGAAGCCACTGCTGCTACTATCAGTGGACCTGTGACGTATAGTCTAAAGGGTGAGCTACATCCTAGCTCAATAGGGAATAAACACAATGAACATATAAATTAAGACTCACATATATTCCATGATATTCTAAGCATGATGTGTCTATGCATTTGCTAGAAAACAGTTTAAAAGCTGATGAATTGCATTCAATTTTACTAGTAATTGGCATGTCTTACTTTACTGTTGATTTATCATGAATGACACTGAACAGGCCTTAAGCAAAACTTAAATCTTTAACTTAAGTAATCCCCGAACAATATAGCATCGAACCCCGATGAGATACCCTTCATCGTCGTCTAAATAGACAGTTGTTGTAAAAGTATTCCCTGGGAATACGACCCAAGCCCCTTTTCACTAGGCGGTGGGATTAAAAACTCATCTCAATATCCCTGGGATGTGCTTACTGTTACGGATAAACTTCCGCACTGGTATACGGATTGGCCGCCGTACTGGTCACGAATATCCTGCCGTGTCAGTAGTGGGTATCCCGTCACGTCGGTGGGGTATCCTATCAAACCTCAAATAACAAAAATAACATGTGCTTTATATATAGTTGTTCATCGTGTAAGTGTGCTATCTTATATCAGTTAGGCCCCAACAGTAATTATTCAATCATATGCATACATCCATGGGATGTATACATACCCGCATTGCACCCGATGCCTTTATTACTTTTTCATCCTCTGGGGATGTCTCATTCTTATTAGATTACTTGATCTCAATCACTTGCATCACACCGATGCCTTTATCATATTTTTGGTGTTACACACACACCCATTTTCACAAAGCTTTTCGTAATTAAAACAACTTCACATTTGATAATTATATCACAACATACATGCTCTTAAAATTAAAGTACATGTTCAAGGTGTTCCCTACCTCAAGTTTCTGATGGTCCAAGCATCAAGGTCCCACGCGGCTCCTTGTGCTCGCTTTCACACATACCACCTATGGTACATCATAACACATGCAATACATCACTAAAGATGTAATGAAGAAGGTCCTAAACCCTCCATGAATCTCAAAGAAAACTTAGAAAGCCAAGCAAAACTGTCCAAGTCGATTAATCGATTCCCAAAATCGATTAATTAAAATCCAAATCGATTAATCGATTCTCAAAATCGATTAATCGAGATTCAAATTCGATTAATCGATCCCAAATCGATTAATTGAAGTCACTAACATAATGAAGTCGATTCTTAAATCGAGTGGTCGAAAGTCTAAAATCGATTAGTCGATCCCAAATCGATTAATTGAAATCCAAAATCGATTAATTGATTTTCCAACTCGATTAGTCGATTTCCTCAGGTCTTGTTTTCCAGCCACTGGAAGTACCCAGTCGATTAATTGATTTCCAAATCGATTAATCGAGCATCGAAATCGATTAATCGAAATCTAATTCGATTAATCGAAATCGGGCTCACTTGACTTTTCAACTTTCAAACCAAAATCGATTAATCGAACCCCAATTTCGATTAATCGATTTGGCCAGATTCAGCCCCCTTTCAGGCTTTTCTTCTAAATCTTTTTTCCTTTTTCTTTTCTAAGCCTTTATCTACTCTTTTAAGTACACTTGACCGAATTTAATTATCTATAATCTATGCATTAACATTAATTTAAAACTCACCTTCAATCAATCTCAAATTGATCAAGATCTAGGTTAGAATGGCTAGGGTTCCAGCTTTTGCTTCAACGACACCAAACGCGTTGAATCTGGCAATCAATGCTCCATCTTCCTTCAATCCAACCACAATAATTCCTTGGCAATTAATCTCCTCATCTTTCTCTCTCTCTTCTTAACTCTCTCTTCAGCAACCCAAACAAAAGGATTCTAGGGTTATTAAACCCTTATATCCTCTCTTTTGGTTTCGGTGTTAAGCGCATACACCAGAGATAGGTGTATGTAGCTCAAAACCAATACTATTCAACACTCCTAGTCACAATTGCATCACATCAGTTTATCACTTCATGAACTCAATGTTTGACCATCACTTGGTCAAACCTACGATTAATCGGGCACGGATCCCGAAGTAAAAGTCAAACGGTCAATTTTTTAGGATATTACACATACATACAAGTTTTTTTTTTTCTTCTTACATTTCTCATTCTTTTCAAAGTTTTCAATGAATTTTTATAAGTTTAAAGAGGGAGGAAAAGATGAAGAAGTGAGTTTCTTCTCCCTTCACAATGATGTATGACTGGTTGGAATGGAGGATTCGTCGAAATGAAAGGAGAATAAGTGGGTTTCAAGAGGGTGGTTTCATGGGGATATACGACTCACAGAACTAAAGGACTCGTTGGAACTTATGGAGAAAAAGAAGTGGGCTCCAAGGGGGTTTTATGAGGGGGTCCGACTCACAGGAACGGAGTACTCGCCTGAACAGAAGACTCGTTTGAACGATGGAGGAAGAGGAAGAAGATGAAAAATAACACCAAAATAAGTGGGTAGAACTTCAAGATTCACTCATCACCAAACCGGATCTTTGAGAGCACCCGCAAATTGCCTCTTTTTTCCTTCGCACGTGTCTACGTGGGTAAACTCAAATATTTGGTGGGTGGAAATAAAGATATTCATTTTTATAGTCGGTTTGAAATCACCCATAAGTCCATAACTAATCATGTTAAACAATATATACTAGCTTTTCCTATCCTTCAATCTCAAATCCTCCAAATCAAACAGTTGACATCACTATGTTCCCTAAGACCAATTTTCACAATCCCTTTTGTCTAAGGGTTCGTTCCGGAGTCCGAAAACACTCAGAATTTGAGTTTAAACTCAGAAAGAAGTCAAAATTTGAGGTTTTTCGACTGAATCTGGTGTTCGAGAGTTCTTTTGGGGAAATGGGATTCCAAGCCGACTGAAAACGACAACTAGTCGTTCGAGTGATTTGGTCAGAATAGCTCAAAATCTGAGCTCAGATTTTAGGTGCATTGTATACTTCTCAGAAATCCATACATCAGATCCCAACTCATTTGCTTAAAAGCCCAAAAAAAGATGAATAAAAATTTGCAGAAAAATCATAGGAAAGATGACGGTGAGAAAAATACTGCATAAACCGTCACCGACAGGCGTGCTTTGCTCACCGGAAGGCCACTAGACCGGTACTGGACGATTCCTGGTATCGGGGCCTTTGGCTAGCCTGTTGGACCATCAGAAAAGTGACGCTTACTCCGTTATATCTCATGTCACTGTCGGCAAGGCGCCTATCCTGTGCTGTAGGAGAAACACCTTTGACACTGCTCTTATATCGTGCGCAAGAAAAACACCTTTTTGACTCTGCTGTTATATATATAATATATATAATACTATATAGAGGCTGCTATGTTACACTTTTAACGTTGCTGTTAGTTATATATATATATATATATATATATATATATATATATATATATAGAGAGAGAGAGAGAGAGAGAGTACCTTTAAATCCACCTACCAAAGCTTTGAGTTCACCCATGCGGAAACACATAGATTGCATTGAATCGAATGATGGAAATTGTTTATCGTCCCAATATTTCACGCGATCGATCTTTAGATCATGGGTGTATCATCAGACGGTCAGTTTTTTATTTCATGTGGTACACACCCATAAAAGTGACCTTAAAATCAATGTTAAGCGTGCATGTGATGTTAAGGTCACTTTTCTGAGATGCGTGCCGTGTGAAATAAAACATTGGCCATTTGATGGTACACCGATAATTTCAAGATCCATCGTGTGAAAGATTGGGAGTATAAATGATTTCCATCATTTGATTCAATTCAGTCAATGTGCTTCAGCGTGGTGAATTCAAAGATTCAGTGGGTGGATTTTAAGGTTCTCTCTTTCTCTCTCTCTCTCTCTATGTATATATATATATATATATATATATATATATATATATATATATATATATATAAGCAACCAACTTAAATCAGATTTGAAAAGAAACTCCGTCAAATATGTTCAGCCCTATCTCGATTGGTTTCTCGTAAATTTTGAGAGAAATCCGAGTACGACATACAAACTGATGATTACATCACGTTTCTACGGTCATAGCATAATTACTGATTGAATTGATTCTGAGGATTTTCTGAGAGAAACTTATAATGAAGGATTCTGAGTTTTATAAGAATCTGTCAGAAATCTGAGTAACTTAAGAACGCATATGGGAAAAATCAAGAATCTGAGTCTACTAAGAATCTGTTAGGAATCTGAGTGTCCAAGAATCTGAGCTTTTCTGGGAAAAATCATGAAATACCTGAACGAGGCTTAAAAGAGTTGGATATATGAACTACAATTAGGTCAATAATCATTTTTTTTTAGTACCTCTAAATGCGGCCAAACCCGAGACCCCTTGCAAATCATTGATTCCTTCAAGTCAGATGATGGAAACTACTTTTTTATCAAAATATTCCATATAATAGATCTTGAGAACATAGGAAACTTATGAGACCGTCAATTTTTAGTTCCAAGTGTTACCGATCCTCAGAAAATGACCCTTAAATCATATGACACAGTATGTCCAAACGCGATTTTGTGAATTTTTTTTGCAAGTGGAATCACAAACTGATCATTTGATAAGTGCATCATGATTTCAAGATTATGAAAGATCAAGGTGAAAGATGATCTCCATCATCTGATTCGAAAAAATTAATAATTTTCAATGAGTATAAGACATGAGCGCTTTTAGAGAATGCATGGCGTGTTTAGAGGTACCCATTTTTTTAGGACGTATTTAAACACCAAAATGTTGTTTAAATACTCTAACAATACCATTAACAGTTTAAGATATTAGGTAATCATTAAAAAATAATATCACGCAATTTACACCATTAAAGTGGTAGATTTTCATCTCAAACAAAAAAAAAAGCGATAGATTTTCCATTGAAGGCAAACAACGAAAAAATCACACTTGTCGTGGAGATTTGAAGCATCCAATGTGTGTACTCTAAAACCACCGACCATTGTGTTGTGACTTTTAATAGTTGATATCAAAGTTTGTCAATCGGATTGACAAACTTTTAATAGTTGCAGATTTAATGTCACATATATTGACATATCGGTTGGTCTAAACCAATCGATATTAAATTACTTTTTTTAAAAAATAATAATAAAAAATATATTTATTTTTACAAAAAAGTTATTTTTAATATTTTGCCCGAATCAAATCTGATACGTCAATATGACCCAATATACCCGATATATATGGGCTGATATTTCACCCGGCCATTTGATCCAAAATTTCACTTCATCTAGAATCGAGGTGTATATCCCTATAGAATAGGGCTCAACCCGATACACATTGGCCGCTATGTATTACATATATATCACCGATATTTAAAAGTGTGGTTGATACATGTTGTAATTGATGGCTTTCCGATTTAGATTGATCATAGATGTACACCATGTGACATAATAGTAGACTACAATTTAAGGGCTTAATATCAAAAGTTATATTAAATGATTTTAGACACTTAGACCAGGTAAATATCGTGTGTTTAATTGTTTGTCAGGAGCAACTAATTATTTTTATTTTTGTTTTATTTTATTTTTTTCTTATTGATCTGCCTCTCCTGACCATAATTTAAATAGCGAAATAATGTTTAAATGATTCTATATCATTAATGGTTTAAGATGTTTAGATCCAAAATTCACATTTTTGGAAAATTTGAACCATCCGATTTGTGTAATCTTAATAACAATCATTGTTCTTAATTTTAATAGCGAATATTAAAGTTTACCTATTGGATGATTCACGTTCGCTTATGGGTTTGATTCTTTAGTTAAAACGTGTTCTAATGACCGATTGCCACGTGGATATGTTAGATTGATAAAAAATGACTGCAGACTGTAGTACCACATCCACGTCATGACTATTTCAAGAATCTATGTCATTTGATTCTCTCACTCACCTAGCGAATCAAGAATTGAATACAACTAACAAATTCGTAATTCAACTTAGGGTCCGATTCAACATATTAAGCAAATTGATCGATTACTGTTAAGAATTTTGTTTTAAAATAAAATTTTGAAAGCATACAGAGGGGATTGGGAGTTAAGACTTTTTGTTTAAATTTTATAACTAATCAAGTAATCATTTATATTTCTTTCATTAAAGAGTATAAATTTATATTATAAAATTAATAAATACTTTTAAAACTCATCTCACGCGTAGCAAATCGGGTTCAATTTACCTTATCAAATTATGAATTTTGAACCCCAATTCGAACCGAATCAAAGTAGCAAACTAAGTAACTTTGTCACGACACTATAAAAAGTAAGACTATTAGCGGCAGCCAAAATTGCCGCTAATACCTTCATCGCTAATAGTTTTAATAACTTTTAATAATTTTTTTTTAATAGCGATAGCTTTTAGCCGCTGCTAATAATCTTATTTTTTTCAGTGCTAATTATGCAAATTCACAATACATAAAGAGTTACCTGTGAGATCTATACCGCCATCTTATATGAGCAATTTGCAATAAACCCTATGTTACCATCATTTAAACTCCAAGATGGTTCCATTGAATTAAAAAAAAAAAACTCCAAGATGGTGTTTAAGATAGGGTAATCTACACCATCAAAGTGATTGATCATAAGTAGAAGGGCAATGTGCCCAAAAATCATATGTTGTTGAAGGTTTGAACCATTGATCTGGAGACTCTAATATTAACTATTGTTCTTAGTTGTAACTGAAATTAAAATTTGCTAATCCGATGATTCACATTCACTTATGGTGATGATTCTTTGACTAAAACATGTTTTAATAATTGATTGACACTTTGGACAATTTAGATTGAGCTCAAATGTGGGCCACTTGGCAAAATAAAATCTCACTTCAATTATCTATATTTATCGCACAATTCAATGGAGTGAGATAAAAAGTCTAATTTTAATAATGTAAAATCATTTAAACACCATTTTGGTGTCGTTTAAGTATCGTTCAAGAGCTATTATCCCAAGGTATAAACAATAATCTATAATAAAGTGCTCGAGTAGAATGGTTGAAAAGGGCAGATATGAAGTGGTAAAAAAATGTGTACCACGTGACATAAAATATGTAATTTTTTAGCGATGCATTTATTGTTGAAGGCTACCTGTTATTTTTAAGTTATCGGCCGAATCGTTTTGGTTTCGGTCCCCACCGAAACAATAATTTGAACCAAAATTTCATTCCAAATATATATGGAGGGAAAATTATCGGCCGAAATTTCGATTCAAATTTTTGTTTTCAGTCATGCATGAAACTGACTCTATATGTACTGACCACGTGGTTGAATAAGATTTAATCTTAATTGTAGCCAAGTGACAAATTTCGCCAAAATTCGATGAAAATTTGCGAAATTTGCCAAAAAGGGTGTCTAACGAAAATTTCAGCAATTTCAGTAATTTCGATAATTTTTGGTGAAATTTAAAAATTTTCGGCGATTTTCTTTTTTGTATTTAAAAATTTTATTTTATTATTTTAAATACGTTTGTAATTTAATATATATTTTAATTTATTTTTTTCAAAAACCTTAAATATTTTATTTTTTATATTTTTAATCCCCAATTTTTTTCGAAAGGTATCAAAATTAATCCGAAAGGATTCCCCACCAAAATTTTCCCCAAATTTCTCATTGTCGGAACCTTGAGTAACCTTCAGGGGGTTGTGCCTTTTGTACCAGTGCGTTGCATACCATGTACTTACTTAAGCAACTCAACAAAGTAGATGACACCCACGTTTTCCCTCTCGACATACCCGTTCATTCAACGATCAGACGGTGATGATAGGTTGGATCCATGGCACCCTACATATCAGCATGCCCTTGCCCGGAGTCTTGGCAATCATGGGCTAATTTACTATCTACTTATATTCTTCGTCAAGGAAAACAAAAAAGACGATACATATCGGTATTATCGGCCAGGTCTTAAGCCGATACGTATCAAATATGTATCGGCCAAATTGGCTGATATTAAAGTACTTCTTTTTTATTTTTAAAATTATAAAAAATAAATATATAACTTGCAATAACAAAAAAATTTGCCCCAAGGACATTTTCAATATTACGTTATTTCCTATAATATTAGAGGGTGCCTAACCTGGTAAATATTGGCTGATATATATCGGATATGGCCGATATTAACCAACGAGGGGAGGGGTTGGCATAGTGGCCAAGACCATGGCTCGAGAAGGGGAGATTCAAAGTTCTAATCTCACCCCCTGTTGGCCACTTGCAGGGATATATAATATTTATCTCTACTAAAGGGTACATGTGAACAAGGTATCAAAATCAGTATCGATCTGGGATATTGGTTTGCCCAAGACCAATACGACTCAGCTGATACTACCGATACGTATCGGTAGTACCAACCTATTTTATTAAAAAAAAAAAACACAGTCTACGTCTCGGTCAAAACTGAGACGTCTTGACCAATACCCGATACATATAGGCCGATGCGGTATCGAATATCCGAGTTGGGAGACAATTTTTGATACCTTGCTTGTGAAGACATGTGAAGGGACTTAGTCAGTGCTCTAAGAGGCCGGATACCCTATTATAAAAAACATATTGCTGATATTAAAAATCACATAATTACTGTATAAAAATATTTACAGTAACTCAAAATAAGCATATATTATATCTTAAAAGTTCTACATCATTTGAGAATATATATTTAAGAGTAATAGTTCATCAACCTAATTGATTGATCTTTATATCAGCACAAGCATATTATATATATATATAATGGATTCAAGTCACGCCACCGCCACCGTACTTCTCCCTGGTCAATGCTGACCGTGGAGATCTAAAAGATCTCCTAGCTCGGGTCAGGAATGACTTGAGTAGAAGACCATTTAATATATATTGTCATGCACTAACTATTGTTATTGAAGTTGTAAATGAAGTCGTGCACATGTTGTGCTCCGATTCCCAACCTCACCATGACGCCACCAGACCCTTCAATGTCCGGCATCAGAAAAGCAGTTTCCGGCACCGGGGTCGCCAAGAGCGCTGCACCAGCAACCTTTCCCCAGCCAAAATCGAGTTCTTCGAAGGGAAACTTCGTCCAATCCGAAACAATCGTGAGCTCTCTCATGGAGGGGAAGAACTTCTCCGAAGATTCGAGCGCGTTTATGTATGATCTCACATACCCATCTGTGATCAAATCCTTCGCGGCTTGAATTTTCTTGACAGTAGACTGGGGAGGTTCATGCATAAGGGTGTTGGCGGTGCATGAAACCGAAGTGAGGACGAAAGCGTTTCCGGAGAAATCGTTGCCGAGCGATGGTCGGAGTATGTTTCGGATGTTGACAGGAAATTGGAGGCAGATGTTGGTGGTGGGATTAAGTTGAAGAGTCTTTACCCTTGCCTGCAAGATTAGTGCCAAATTTTTGTATTATAGATTTTTTATTTTTTTATTTTTTTATTTTTTGTTGTTGTTAAAACCTTTACAAGTTCTTACTTGCTGGGATTTCTAAGGCCCTCACATCTGTGGATTTATACCAAGTGATATATACAGCCATGAATAAAGTGACATATGCGGCCCTTTTATGCATCGATGTGTTTTGGGTGAGGACGTGCATGACAATATCGTTGTCATGCACGTCCGGTTGTCACATATATACGATCTCCTACCGATCTTAACTGAAGAATTTTGGACCATTTTGATAACTAGGGTGCATCTTCTGTGATAATATGAT
Source organism: Chloranthus sessilifolius (assembly GCA_021018995.1). Lineage (NCBI taxonomy): Eukaryota > Viridiplantae > Streptophyta > Magnoliopsida > Chloranthales > Chloranthaceae > Chloranthus > Chloranthus sessilifolius. The sequence goes on from CM037584.1 coordinate 193,478,914, forward strand.
TTGTGTGACTCCATCACCATTTGATTGGCGATCGGATGGCAGTGGAGAATCAAACAAAGATTTGTCTTTTTTGTTCATAAGAGAAAAATAAGAAGTTTAAGGTGCAGGGAGGAATACATCTAGCCTAAGTATACCAAAATCCAATTTTGAGTGGTTGTGTTTGGCATAGCTCTCTGCTAACTTGTTGGTTTTGGGCTCGGTTTGGCTTTAAACAGGTTGACTCAAGTTGTTTTAATTTGACCTTTCTTATTTTGGGTTTGGATAAAAATAGAATCCTATTAAATAGGATCTAAAAGATAGAGAATAAGAGTCCAAACTAAAACAGTAGGAGAGTTTGAAACGTAAGTTCTCTTTGGATTATTTAGTGTGAGAGAAAAACTTGCTATAAAAGAAGAGTCTTAGTCTAAATAGGAAACACTTTATTTGATTGGTTCTCTTTTGTTGGGTAAGATTGGAGAATTCGATCTCCATTGTTTGTAGCCTTTGTGCATCTTCTTCATGATAGTGGAGGCACTTTATTTGACTGCTTGTAGACGTAGGCTTAGGTTGAATTATGTAAACCTTGTTCTTGTTTGTGATATGATCTCTTCTTTTTTTACCTTTTTGTGATATTGGTTATTTGGTTTATTAGTTGTTTCTTCGCACGTGAAAGCCATCAACGTGATTGAAAGTGCAAACCCCTTGTAAGGGATTTTTGCACAACATAACTCCTTGCTAGAGAAGGGTTTAACCTGCTTTAACAAATTTCCTTTCTCTTTGTTAAATATTTGTTACCTGCTTTAACAGAATGGTTTACCTGCTTTAAACCCTGCTTTACTGGGAGTTAAAAAGGAAAAGGGGGCTCTGTTAAAGTATATCCAGCTCTGCTCTGACAAAGAGCTGACAGTGGCCTCAGTAACGTCATGAAATTGGACTTTTATCGATGTCATGTAACAAGTCTACTTTGAATCTCGTGAAATTCAAATCCTCATGCAGTAACTACAGTCAGGAAGAAAAATGCTAATGGGATGATTAAAAGGAGGAGCGACAACTTGCACACGAGACATGTTCCATTGCACATAGTTTAAAAAGGAAAACGTGGTATTTTTGAGATTTGTGCCTCTGTTTTGAAGGCCATGATGTCAAGATTTCTCCATTATATGTTTTACGATCACCATGTGATTCACCAGTTGACTATGTTGATTCAAATGATAAAAATCGTGTTTTGTGTCAATCTTGCTATGAAAGATTTTTACCACATGATCTTTGAATTAGATGGCTTAGATGGTGTTTTGAAATACCAAGTATTTCTATTTCAATTCTATGCAACAACACCAATCTTGTGTGCAAGTGTAGTGCTCCTGTTAAGAGGCCGGGCCTTGCAAAATTATCAAGTTTACCGGAAGAAATTAAACCTTCATCAGATCAAAAGATAACTTCTAGAGATGTTAGTGCCTCTAAAATCTGTGAAGGTCAGCTTTTGACAGATTCAATGGTTATAAGCCATCTTTTGACAAGATTGAATGGCACAAAATACCGAGTCTTTCTTTTATATTTCCGAATTTACAAGTTAGGTAGCTCTGTTCACGCCCACGCGATCTCTGAAAGCGCCTACATTGGAGACCCCTTAAAAATTGTTGATTGCTTCAGATTAGATGATGAAGACCGTGTTTCACCTCAATCTGCCATCCAAAGGATCTTGAGATCATGTCGCCTATCACAGATCCCCAAAAAATGAATCTTGAATCCTATGGCATACGTCAGGCTCAAACGTGATTTTAGGGTCATATTTTGGGGATATGTGAGATGTGGATCCTATGGCATACATCAGGCTCAAATGTGATTTTAGGGTCATATTTTGGAGATATGTGACATGTGGAATAAAAAATTGAGTGTCTGGTAGGTATGACATGATCTCAAGATCCTTAATTGTGTCGAAGATCGGAGTGACACACGATCTCCAATTCTCCATCATCTGATCTGACTCAATCAATGCGTTTTAAGGGGTCTCTGACGTAGGCACTTTCAGAGAATGTGTGGGCATGTTTAGAGCTACCCTTATAAGCTTCGAGTTCGGCATGAGTGGCTTGTTAGAATGAAAACTTGTAGAGTTTCGTAATGAAAATTCATTTCAATTTCGTTTTCACTACAAAAAATAAGACTATTAGCGGTAGTTTTCTGTAGCCAAAAAGTGCCACTATTAACAAAAATACTATTGAGACTATTAGTGGCAGTTTTTTTGTTAATAGCGACAATTTATGGCTACTGCTAATAGTCTTTTTTTTGTAGTGTTAATTTCCACACAACTTAACAATATGCAATCAAAGTGAAAATGAATCAGAATCCAATCAACCATTTTACTAGAGAAAATTAGTGGATATATATATATATATATATACAGGAAAAGGCCTCCGTCCTCTCATGGAGGGCGGTCACCGTCCTCCAACCTTTCACGTGGAGCTCCACATGGCACCCAAAACACTTTTTGGGTGCCACGTGAACCTTGGGTGCATTGCTTAGATCATCTTTAAAAAAAAAAAAAAATTTAAACTCATCTCCACCGTGTATATTTTGAACCATGAAATGTGGACCAATGAAAATCGTCAAACTTTGACTTGTGGGTTAAAATTTTTTTTTTCAATTTTTTTTTTAATATTGATCTAAACTGTCCACATGTGCTCCATGTGGCACCCAAAAAGTGTTTTGGGTGCCACGTGAAGCTCCACATGGATCTTAGAGGACGGTCACCGTCCTTCATTGGAGGGCCTAACCGGCTCCCATATATATATATATATAAGACTATTAAAACTGCCGCTATTAACAAAAAATTTGTTAAAGGCTATTAAGATTATTAGCGATAAGGATATTAGCGGAAGTTTTTTTGTTAATAGCGGCAGTTTTTGACTATCACTAATAATTTTATTTTTTTATAGATAATTGGGGTTTTTAACTAAACTTACCTTCCAAACATGTGCACAGAGGACATCAAAGGTAGAACACCTAGAGAGCCCTCCTCTTTCAATGGCTACCACCTTCAACCTCTCAATTGCTTCCTTCTTCATGAACAAGGTGATAAGCTGAATCCCACCTTGAGAACCAAGGTTACCAAATCTTGAGAGCTCAACCTCCCAACATCTATCATCAGATGCCTTGGCTTTCATGGGTATCTTGTATAGATCTTGAATAGAGGCCACATGGGCTTGCTCATAAATGGACATAGAACTTTGGCCTTGGTTATGGGTGGAGAGCCCTTGCAATAGGTCGATTCTTGAATGGTTAGGCAAAACAAGTTTGGATTCACCGTTACCACTTGAAATTTGAGCCCAAGATGCTAAGAAATTAAATGCACCTACACCATCAAACAAGGCATGACTGCTCCCAAAGCCCACACAAATCCCTCCACATGCAAATATTGTTATCTGCAAATGTAAACAAGAGAGAATGATAAATATATTATTTTAGAAATTTAATCTGATCATTAGTACTAAAAAAAAGTTTAAATTGAATTATAAAATTCAATCAAAATAGGATATATGTTGTCACAAGGAATCAAATATATGTGTTGTCCTCTTGCCTCGAAGGGTCTACACGCTGGATCTGTTGTTACATGGGCCATTCCTGATGAGTTAAGGATGTTAGTTATGTATAATGTTTTGTTCAGGTGGAGTCTTTTGTGGTCGCTTAGGGTGATGACAATGCCGAAGCTCTATTGATCATAAGATTTGTTCCATCTGTGTGATTTCTTTTTTTTCATTGTACTCTGTGAAGTAAAAGAAGCGTTATGACTTTAGGGCTTGGTTGTTGATTTTGATATTTCTCAAGAAAGTGTTGATGTTTATTGACAACAAGAGTGCCATTATTTCATAGAGAACCATATCTATCATGCTGGTATCAAACATATTGATATAAAGTATTACTTTATACATGATGTTATCAAAGATAGAAAATTTTCTTTCAAGAAGGTGAGTACGAATTACAGTCCAACTAACATGATGACAAAGGTAATACTAGTGGTCAAGTCTGAACATTGCTTAGAATTGAATAATGTTCTACATGTTTGAGCACGCTCAAGGAATTGGCGGTGGCGGTGTTATGAGTTAGGATGATTGATGATGTTGGATTACTCCTCAAAGCTTAGTGCTAGGTGGTTAATTATTATTTATGGCCTAACTTTAGTTATCCATTTGTTGGTATGGTGGACCCAGATGTTCTTATTGGGTTGTCGGAAGGAAGAGATAGTTTATGGCAGTGGCAGAGGCAGTAAAAGAAGCTTTATGGCTTCAGGGCTTGGGTGGTGATCTTGATATACCTCAAGAGTGTGGATGTTTATTGTGACAGTCAAGTATTGGGAGCATTTTCGATATTAGAAAATGCATTGAAAGCCTTCAACGCTATATATTTTTCTCTTTCGAAAAAATCCTAAGCCTGTATTGTTTTTTCAAGAGCTCATTAATAAAATTGTTCATGGCTGCCCCATGGACATAGGCAATCTTGCCAAACCACATAAGTGGTTTTGTTTTACCTTTACTACAAAAATAAGGTGCTTCAGCAGCACTTGTTGTTAAGGCAGTTTTTAATTGCGACAGGACTAATAGCGACAATTTTTTATACTGACAGGACTAATAGCAGCAATTTTTGGCTGCCCCTAATAGTCTTTTTTTTTTTTTGTAGTGCGTTCTCTTTTCTGCATTATTATTTGATCTTTCATCATCTGGATCGACTAATGAGTTGCCCCTCCATGCATATGTTGTTGACCGTGAGTAATAGCTGGATGAAATTTCAAGTGATCCATTCATATTTCACCGAACTTTTGATTAATGAACTCTTAATTTAGCTAGATCATCTTGACCAATCAGTCATCAGAATTATCTATCGCTAGGTTTAATATGTCATTTGCAATTCCGTTTTATGTAACTGTAATTAGATAAGTTATCTCTAAACCAGTATGATTTATTAAATCCCGCATCCTTTCTGTTTCTTATTAAAATTAATGATTTATGTAGCAAAATAGGGTTCTTTTTCTAAATCCAAGAGGTTACCTTCCATGAATAGTTACCTCCAAACACAGCATCTACTAAAACTTTTGAGTCCTTTAAAAAATAGGGTTCTTATGTTTATGAGAATTAATTGGATCAAATGGAAGATTTATGTCTATATCATATGAATTTACAAACAATAAGTATAACTGTGAAACATTCATCATGTTGAAGTAAGATTGGTCATACACACTGGTTATAGAATCTCGGTATTAGTGCCGGAATAAAATTTTAATTTTTTAATAGAACATCCCATATACATGATTGGCAAAACATTATCTTTATCATATGATTTGATACAGTCAAATGTCATTCTCTGAATCAACAGTTGACTATTTTGAATCACATGATAAAGATCGAGTTTTATGCTAATCGTTTGTGCTGTTGATCTTTAGATCATAGCCTTCAATCAAGTTGCTTAGATGATGTTTTCCCACGGCACAGGCGCCCAAAATACCTAAGTCTTTCTTTTAGACTATATGCAAGGGCCAACTTCTTGTGTGCATTTAACGGAAATCTTCAATTCAAGAAGTAATAAAAGTTAATTAAAACCCAAACCAAAGAAGAAAGAGAGACAGAAACATAGTAAAACCTAAGATAAAAGTAATAACAAACAAAGAACTAGGGTTTCTCATAAAAATAGCAAAGCTGAACCTGCACAACCACAAGAGGGTTCTCTGATATATCACTTGCAGCAGGAATCACAGGAACCAATTTTTCATAACATGCTTTGTATTCATGAAGACTCCCTAGATCTTCAAGTTTGGAATCTGTCACTGCACTCATCATGGGAAATCCTTTGCCATTGCACTCAATCTCAAGCTTCCCTGACACCTGGTTGATTCTAAATCTACCTGCTGCTGGGTACCATGGAGTCAAAATCTTCTCTAGAGCCCTTTTAGTCCTCTCCACATGGTTACTTTGATCAGTGGAAGAGGTTTTATAGAAAAAGAGAGTGTAGAGGACAGCAGGTGATATCCTGTCTAAACCAGACAAATGGATTTCTTGTGTTTTGGACCCATCACATGGCCTCAGGATCATTGTTTCTTTCAAATAAACCTTGAGTTCCATGGCCCAAAGATGTAATGATTGGAGAATTTTGAAGTTTTTTTTTTTTTCACTGAAACTGCAAATGATTTTCACCTTCTTCCAAGAGTGCAAAACCCTAGAGGTTTATACCTCCAAACCATCAAGCAAAGAAACCCTAATTTGCCTAGAAAGGTGTGTACAAAAGTTAGGCCACGTTAATGTTTGGTGTAAAGAAGTGATTAGTGGGTTTGTTAGGAACCCCACTCACATGAAATATTGACAAAAGATGAATAATTTAATAGTTCATTGCACCAGTAATATAGTAGACCCACAGTAATTGAACTAATGTTTGATAAAGATCCAATGCCTGATATAGACTAAGGCATGGTTTTAAATATCGAACGTTTCCGATACATATAGCCAGCTGATATGTATCGGGTTAGCGACAACCCGATTGTATCGATTTTTGGATCTCCATCCACTGTCAGTGTGCCACACTGCTCTAATATAACTATGATCTTGGATGCATGAAGCCATATCATCAAGTGATCCTATCAGAGCTAGGTGATACGAATACAAATCCATATGTTCCAATCCAAGGGGGTAACAGCATCAAAACGACCGCCTCGGGGCCCCGACGCTGACATTTAAAACCTCAATTATAGTAGAAGTGAACTATCCTTCATAGCAAATTCTTGACATCCGGAAATCATTATTTACCCATGATAAAAAGAGATAATCATTAAGTAAACATTTTTAATTATTTACATAGTAAAACCAGATTTAGGTTAATAAAGATTATGGTTAGGGAGGCTAGTTGGTGATTAGGAATATAGCTTGTATTATTAACCCTAACTTTTGTTAAGGTGGGATCACTGAGATTCTGAATGTTGGGTGCTGTTTTATTGTTTTTATTATTATTATTTACTTCTTCTAATAGCTTCTTCAATTTTTTATGGAACTTTCTCAGTGATTTATACGGTTGTAACCCTAACTTTTGTTAAGGTCAAATTTATGCACATAGACACTATATCACACGAGCAGACATGAATGTGTGTGTGTGTGTGTGAGAGAGAGAGACACTATAAATAAAAGCTGACTTTTGCAGTTGTCAGGGCCTTTAAAACATGTGAAAGTAATCTTTTGACAGGATTCAGTGGCTAAAGGCTATTCTCATTTTCTATTTTGTTCATTTGCTAAAAGGATGTTCATATATTGCGGCTATTCCTATATCCAACATCGTCTTTCACCGTTCTCCATTTTGCCTAGCTATTATCAAACAACAAACCGTTTAGGGATTGTTGCACCCTCTGAGTGCAACTTAATTGGCTGTAAAGCTGAGTAAGGAGACAAGAACACTTAATCTATTAAGGGGTTTGCCTCCGCATGGCTGACAAGCTAGCAAAAGACATGCACCTGGTCTTCATAAAAACTTTGTTCTTTTGGGCCGGGTTCATGTCTCCATGTTCCAGCTTTTGAGGATTAATGGCAACCATCAACTATATCGTATGGATTAATTTAGGTTCCCTCTTTTGTTTCTGGCTCCTCTTTACCCACTATTCTTTTTCTAAGTTTAGTGCAGCTTTATGCATAAACAATATGATAAATACAACTGATCAACGTGGCATCATTTGGCTCCTGATTTTGTTCAATACGGTATGTTTTGAGTTATGAGATCGAAGAAGATTTGGTTACAGACCGGAAATGGGCCAACCCAGACCTAGCTAGAGCCCAACTATCAATGGCCTAATCAAGCCCAAAATATTGGCCGAGGCCCAAGACGGATAAATGGGTTGGGCCTTATGGGCTCCAGGCCTCCAGCTTTTCGTGAATGCCAAGCATAGAATATTGGAGTCTCGGCCTGAGCTCTTATTGACTACATGCCATTTTGGTTGGGAGCTCGAGTTTTGGGTTTACCTCTTATGACTCGAGTTAGGAGATCATTTCTCTATTGAGTCATTACATTAAATGTTTAAAAAAAATAAAAAAATAATATCCAAATTCCACACCAGATACATAAGCCCCTGGCAATAGTCCAAAAAATGAACGAAATATTTCAATAAACAATTAAACTCTGTGATCAATTTTATTTAGTAATATGAATGTGGTCCATGTGGAAGAAGAATACTAATTGGGTAAAATTCTCGGATCAAATGGTTCAAATCACCTGATGGTCACCATGCTAGGCTAATATCAGTTCATATGGTATTTTGTTATGCAGACAGCTTGGATTGATCTAACATGTGCCACAAGGCGTAAAAACCAAACTTTTAAGTACAATGTATCTTGATGCAATTGTAGAATGCTAGGCTACGAAAAAACGACATGAAAATAGAGTATAAGTGGTTATGATGCCAATGTTGAGATAGATGTGGGGAATAACGAGAATGGTTAAAACCTGGAATGAGTACATAAAAAAAAAATATGAGAGGGACACCTATAAAGGAAATTAAGGTTACAAAATGTCGTTTGAGGTGACATGCTCATCAAAGGCACGGAGCAAACCATATACGAAAGGTTGAGAAGCAACAAACACAAGGAAGTAGGATAAGAGGAAAATGAGTAAAGACCTAGAGGAAAGCCAGAAGAAAGGATCTAAAGGATCACAAAGTTACGGAGAGCTTAGCGCTGATTAGAAACAAGTGTAGAAATAGGAGTCCCAATGCAGGTCACAAATAGATGGGTTAAAGTTGTGATGATAATTATTATGGTCTATTGATGTAGGTGAAGCTGAATTAACTACTTTTTTTCATGGTGATTAGGGAGCATAAAATGGTTGGCAGTTGTATACCATTGATGACGATGATAATAATGAAAATTACCTGCAAAGCAAACAAACAAATAGTGCCCATGCTAAACTGAATGCAAAGTGTATGGCTATGTATGGCATAGCTCTTTGCTAGCCCTTGCCGTAGTAGAGTTAATCTGCTTTAGCAGGTTCCCATCCTCTTTCCTAACATCCTGATGCCTACTTTAGTAGGAACCCCCTATCCTTGATAACTCTTTGCATAGCAAAAATTTATACAGGATTTATCTGTTCAGCAATTCTAACCTCATCTCTACTCACCCCTTGCGAGAGTTGATTTTATTTGTTCTGATAGGGAGTTAATATAGAGCAAGGAGATTGCTGTTAGAGCAGGTAAATCTTCCTTTGCAGGGGATTAGAAAAGAGAATGGGAACCAACTAAAGCAAGTGAACTCTCCAGTGACAGGGTTTAACAGGGACCTATGCCATACGCAGCCTATATGTCCGAGATTTCAGCCTCTCTGTGAAACTTGAAAACTGCATAGATCCCCAAACCCCTAGAAAGCAGAGCAATCATATGCAATGTCATATGAACAAACTTTCGGACCTTTTGTGTTCCATGTACTGTCTTATAAGCCATTGTGGCTACACCAAATTGCAACAAACAAAATATTAATAAAAGATAAGAAATTTGGTGTTCTAAATCATAATTTCTAATAAACCCATGTAGTAAATAATACCTTCTCCACCAACAAAAATGAATCCAGTTATCATTAGCATTGGGTGCAGCTGTTGAAGAGAGAAAATTGAATCAGTAACATTAGCATGCAAGAAATATGATTTTAGGCCCATTTAGATGAGGAGAGAGAGAGAACCTAGTTGTCTCGAGGAGTTGGAAAAAGTTTTTCTAAACTACGTAACCAGTAAGGGCCTTTAAGTAGTTTCTCAATGTAATGCGAGTGAGAGAGGGGTCTTAAAAGGCATTAGACCTTTACATAGGGATTGACTCTCCTCACAGACATAATAAGATTATAAAGTTTAGGAATAGTCATTTAAGTAAAAAAGCTGAATTTCACAGATTTTTAGAGGTCCAGTATCCTGTGAAAGTCATTGTTTGAAACAATTTTAATTGAAAAGTTGACTTTCACAGATTTTCAGAGGTCCAATATTTGTGGAAGTCATCTTTTGATTGGATTGATAGGGTAAATGACTGTTTATAAGCTTGAAAATTTTATCATGCACATGAGGCCCATCAATCCTTTGCTGAATACCATGTGGTGCAATGAGAGAGAGAGAGAGATAGAGAGTGAGCGTTAGTGTTAAGATTGTCAAGCTTGTTAATAGCTTTTTAGCTATCAAATCCTGTTGAAAGCTAAAGTTCACTAATTCTATGTAACTTGATATCCTAAAAAGTCGGCCTTTAATATGATTTGTGGGTTAAAATACTATTCATCTGCTAGATAATCTTATGATGCCGGTGACACGCAGATTTTCTAATTCTATTGGCGATATAATCAACAGTGTAGTTTATTAACCATTGAAAAGCAAGCCCAAAGCACCCAAGTGGCAGCGAGCGTTATGCATTTGGATGGCTTTGCGTCGTCTATAGCCAAGGTTCTAAAACAACGGACCTCAGGGCCCAACCCCTGCAGGCCAAAAACTCGAGTCCCATTAACCAATCCAGTGACTCCAGCAATCTGTGCAGGCGGTTGACGTGGTGTGATGTGACTGGCTGCCCCGACCTGTATTGCTTGGGCTCCACTGCACTTGCAGTCAATTACATCGTGCCACATCAGCCGCCTGCACTATGCGTGCACATCCGAGATTTGACTCCGATGAGTCAACCAAGGTATGCAATGCTGAATTGCCGATACCAATTTGAGAAGAGTTAGTCTACAACCGGTGTCCACTCATCATGAGTGGACATCGCAGCTCACATGTCTCAGTGATTGAGGAGCTTGCATGGACTTCTAATGGTTAGAAGTCCGTGGAAGTCCCTCAGTCCCAGGGACATGTGAGTTGTGATGTCCACCCATAATGAGTGGAGACATTGTAGACTAACTCATCTGAGAATTAATTTTTTTTTCCTCCTCCCGATCATCCAAGATTATAAACCTTGCACACCTTTATTTGGTAATCACACCCAAAGGCAGGTATGCGCATATGCTAAATCAGATGGGGCAAACTTGAGCTTCGGCTCGTGTGCGGGCAAGGACTCAATATTGTTGTGGTGTTGTTGAAGTTTAGTCCATATTGTAAATTATAGCCTTGTCTGTCCCCTTATAATAACCTAATCCCCTCTACTCATACACAATCAGTCTTAAGTTGGATGCGCAAAGTAGACTCCCAGTACAAAAAATAAGACTATTAGCAACAATTTTTTGAAGCAAAAAACTGCCGTTATTAATGAAAAAAGGATAATTAGAGAAACATGCCTCAAAAACAAACTTTTTAACAAAAATTGCCTCACCTCAAACGTTTTAGAAAATCGGTGCTTTCATAGATTTTGGAACTTCAGAAAATCGTGAAAGTACTATTTTTTAAAATTAAAAAAAAAAAGGGTCCTTTCATAGTCTTCCGAAGTTCCAAAATCCCTGAAAGCACTGCTTTTCTAAAACGTTTGAGGTCAGGTCTTTTTTGCTAAAAAGTTTGTTTTTGAGGCATTGTTTTCTAAAGTGCCCATTAAACCTATTAAAACTATTAGTGGCTGTTTTTTGTTAATAGCGGCAGTTTTTGACTGCCACTAATAGTCTTTTTTTTTTTGTAGTGTCCTCTCCACTCCTTGTCATCCAATTCGATTTGGCTTAGTCTCGCCAATATATATGGGGCCGTGTTGAAGTTTAATTCCACATTTGGTAAATTGTATCTGTAATAACCAAGATTTTTGAATTTTATTTAATGGTATTAGATGATGTACCACACAATGCGTGGTGCTAACGCTCCACACCGGAATATACCCACTTTAGAAATAGTCTAATTTTTTATATACATATCAATATTAGACTCATTGCGGAGTACTTGTCGATACGATTCCAACGATATATAATTTGTCGATTTTCGATAGGAATATAAAAAGTTATGCCCGTTTGAAGAGTGAAGCGGGTTAAAGGGCACAATTGTAAATTCGGGAGAGAATCACCATTTACCTTGGTGTTTACACAAAGCGCTGAAGCAAAACCTCTTCTCAAGCTTTTCAAGTCACGTATGAATTCTACTTGCGGGTAAAAACTACTATTTTATTAAATCTTATACGGAAAATCTTAATTAGAGTTAACCTATACAGGGAATTAGATATATATTTACTTCTTCTCTTAGTTGTCTTTCTTTATTCCTCTTCTCGCAAAAGCTCGACAAAGGCCATCTTTCATAATTCCTCGTCGGATCTCTATCGATTTTTCGATCTTATCGGAGAATCTTACACCATCAAAGTTTCTCATCATTGCGACCAATTTATCGTGAAAGGAATTCTGAAAAGACCTGCATATCGTCTCGAATCCGATCTCCATCAACCCAAATCATCGTAGGATTCGAATCACGCTTCAACAGGTAGGTGCCTCTAAATCCATCTTAAATTATTCAGTTATTTATTAAAAAGAAAACCCTAATTTTTCCTTAAGTTTTGATAAATTTCGGGTCTTAAAAACATAGAAATTAGGCCCAAAATCGATAGGATCGTTTTTCCCAGATTTTCGTGAAATTCGGCCAAACTCTTTAACAGACACAGCCTCGGTATTTTGGCCATAACTTTTTATCTCGAACTCCGATTGAGACGATTCTTTTTGCGTTGGAAAGCTAATATAAAAATCTACAACGTTCATGTTTTGACCAACACATGAATCAATCGTCTTGATAGTCAAACAAATATGAGAATATTACGTCAAATTCTAGGATTGGCGCAACTTGCCTGTTTTGACTTGTTTTTGAGGAAACGCTTAAATAGGTCTATATTATTAGTAATTAGAGTTTATCTTAATGTATGAACGTATATTGTGATGTAGATTGAGGGCGAGAGGCCATCAATAGGACCTTGCTTGACTTCGCATAACTCCGAGTTTTAGGTAGGAGAATCTCATCTTTACAGTATTTTATTTTAATTCACATGGATATTTTGAATTAAAATCTTTGAACTTGCATATGCCATTGAAATCGCATCTGTAAACTGAAATTGATATGAATGACTGAAAATCTAAATCTACCTGAATCCTGAAACTTGAATCTGCTTAAGCTCTGAAAATCTGAAATCAAGAACCTGAACTATGTATAAGAGACTTGCATATCGAGTATCTGCATTTGTTTTATGATTGACTGAACGACCCTCAAAATTCTGAACAACTTCACGCACAAGTTTCCCTCATTACGCAGGGGCTTGTTGCATCCTGAAAAAGGGTTCATGAACGACGATGGTAGGTAGGGGTTCCCATCGGCTATATTCCTGCTCTCGAGATATAGTTTACTCGGGAGGTATTTTAAGTTGAGGATTAAGTCATGAATTACTGAACTTTGCATATAGAAGTTAGAGAAACTAAGACAACTCTTGCATACATTCTTGGCTGTTTTCACATTTAGAAATAAATCTTACATATGATTTCCGCACCTAAATTCAGTTTATTATCTGCTTATATGTTTGACAAGCTATATTCCGATATTTGTTTTGAAACCATGTTAGTTAAAGTAAAATACCGTAGATGTCTTTCTTCTACTGAGCTTTGTTGGTTAGCTCACTCCGACTATACGTCACAGGTTCAGGTATTGACGTGGCTATTCAGGGCTGTGAGACTGATCCTGACTACGTGCCTGAGGAAGAGCTTGAGGTTCCTCCTGAGGAGTTTTTCCCAGTATAGAACTTACTGATTTTCTTATTTGTGGTGAGAGTTAGACTTGAATTTGTGGGCCCATTTTAGTTGGATACCATAGTTCTATATTTGACATTGATTTCTGTTATGAGCCATGTTTCGATGATGGTCGGCCATCATCGGTGGTTCTTTACTTTTAATTGCTTCCGCATTTATTTTAGCTATGGATATTTATTGCGCTTTACTCTGATATGTGCCTTGTTTGTCCGGCTTATCGTTTATTCGATAGGTTGGCGAACCGGCCTTTCCTATACCTGAGGGATTGGAAAAGTCGGGTCGTCACAGTATCCTTATCTCTCCTCCTATAATAACCTGGGCCCCTCCACTCATAGCCAAATGATTTTGAGTTGGATGCACATAAAATGTGAATGTGTGTTCTTTCATCAAAGAGTTATGTATATTTCGATATGTTCGAATGTTGTGTGAAATTAAAACACACTTGGACAACATCTGGTATATCTAGGTTAATCAACAACAAAGGTTAAAAGAGCAGATATCTCAAATTGTTTATTTCACCGAGAAATGTATAAATAATCCTTCAGGCACTATAAATAAGTCTCTATCCTTGACTTTAACTAACTTGCACTAACTTTCAAAAAATAAATAAATAACTTGCACTATAAATAAGTCTTTATCCTTGACTTTAAATAACTTCAAAATACGTAACAACACATTATTCTGCGTAAGAGCATATTAGAGGGCATAGTAACAAAGTTGTACGGATTCCAGTTTGAATGATTGGATATAAGGAAAATACAGGAATACTTAAATATGGATTCCATTTTTCATGATTTTCCTTTGTTTGGAAGCGACTTAAAGATCATAATACAAAACATAATTTTTCTGCTCATTTCCAAGTGAAGAGTTTGATGGTACCTCTCGGCATTTCAATTTGCCAAGACCTCGGAATATTAACAGAACGAAAGGAGAAGAAAAAGGTAAGGATACGACTATTCTCACCCGTTTTTAGTAATATCACACAGTTTTTTACAAATGAAAACCATTGACTGATTTGAAATAGATGATGGAGATTGTTTTTTGTTCCAATCTTCCTCACGATAGATCTTAAGATCATGGCGTGCCTATCAGACGGTCAGATGTTGATTCAATATGACACACATCCCCAAAAGTGATCTAGATCATGGGAAAAGAGTTGACCTTCACTTTTAGGGATGTATGCCATGTGGAATCAACATCTGACTGTCTGATATGAGCATCATCATGAGGAAGATTGGAACAACAAATAATTTCCATCGTCTGATTCAAATCAGTCAATGACTTTCTTCTGTGAAGAAGATTGGAACAACACATAATTTCCATCGTTTGATTCAAATTAGTCAATGATTTTACATGTCTTTGTACAAAGAAGATTGGCCTTCTAGGCCAACCCTTGGAGGACTCTCTTTCCCTTCTCTTCCTGCTTGGGAACGAGATCTCTTGGAAAAACCTTTTGAGGAGACTGAGATTTTCTATGCCATATGCTCTGCTAAGGAGGGAAAATCGTCGGGACCCTATGGTTTCATGTCGGCCTTTTACAAAAAATTTTGGTTCATGCTTAAATCAGATATTATGAGTGTCTTTGAGGATTTTACCTTTCTGGTAACATTAATAAATTTGTCAATCACACTTTCATAGCCTTAATTCCTAAGAAGGAGGCTGCACTTGAAGTTTGATTTTTGCTTGATCAGTTTAATCAACAGCTTGTACAAACTGGTATCAAAGGTCCTCGCCAATCGCATAAAACCTGTCCTCAAGGTACTCATATCACCCAATCAAGGTGCTTTTGTTGAAAACCGCCAAATCCAAGATTTAGTGGTTACAACCCATGAGTGTATCCATGCTAGACATCTCAAGAAGAAACCCGGTCTTATATGCAAAATTGACCTTGAAAAGGCATTTGATAGAGCCAATCATATCGGGGCTTCATTGATTACATGTTGAACTGTTTTGGCTTTGGTTCTAAATGGCGCACTTGGATGCATGGGTGTGTCTCCTCTCCTACCTTCTCCGTGCTATTTAATGGGAAAGCAATTTGTTACTTTACAATAGCAGAGGTATTCGCCAAAGGGACCCGCTGTCTCCATTTCTTTTCAATATTATTAGTGAAGGACTTGGAGCGATGCTCACTAGTGCAACTCGGAATGGTTTGTTTCACGGTTTCAAAACCTCAAGGGACAATGTTCATGTCTCGCATTTACAATTTGCGGACGATACACTTATTTTCTGTGACGCAAACTTTGTGGAGCTAACAAATGTCATCAGGACCCTGCATTGTTTTGAGACCGTTTTCGACATGAAGGTCAATCTCAGAAAATGTAAAATGCATGGCATCGGAATTCAACAAGATGAACTCTCCTCTCTTGCTAAGGCGGTTGGTTTCGGGTGGGAATCCCTACCCGCCTCTAATTTGGGCCTCCCCTTTTGTGTTGGGATGCCGCGTAAAGCTCAATGGGATCTAGTTGTACAAAATTCGATTAAAAAACTCACATGCTGGAAAGCTAAGCTCCTATCCAATGCTGGTCACTTAACCCTTTTTAAATCATCCCTATCCAATATACCCTTCTATTTCCTCTCCACTTTCAAATGCCCAAAATTGGTGCTCAACCTACTATCTAAAACTCAGCGTGACTTTCTTTGGACTGGCTCTGCAGATGGTAGGAAATTTCATCTATTAAACTGGGATATTGTCTGTCAGAGTAAGGAGAATAGCGGTTAAGAGTTAAAGACCTTGGTCTTATGAATGAGGCTCTTTTGGTGAAATGGTGGTGGCGACTTCAACACTAAGGTGGGAACTTATTGTGCGACATTGTTCTCTCAAAATACAAGCTCCCCTTCTGTGCTTGGGACATTCCTCCTTCTTGCTCATCCTCATACTCTGGTTGGTAGAAAAGTGTGTTACAAGTCCGATGCTCCTATAATCGTTTAATGACCTTTAAACTTGGAAATGATAGCAATATCTCTTTTTTGGAAACACAATTGGATTATCGATGGTCCTCTCTCTGAGAGATTCCCCCAGCTTGTTCTTCTTCCCTTTATAGCTAATTACTACTCTCTTAGTAGATGGAACATTACCTTTCGACGAAGACTTAGGGAACTAGAAGAGGGACAACTAAATGATCTCTTGGCTACTATAGACCACGCCTCTCCTGTTCCAAACAAACCTGATACCAGAATTTGCCCTTCTTCAAAGAATGGCAACTTTACTGTTTCCAGATATTTCATCTTCTACTCTCGAAGGTCCTCTCCTATACGACCTTGGACCAGCATGTAGAAGCTTAAAATCTCCCCCAAAGTGTTGTTCCTCTCTTAGTCCGCTGCTTGGGAAAAGATCCTTACGGTGGATCAACTTCAATGCAGGGGAATTACAATTATTAACCGTTGTTCAATGTGCAGAAGAAACACTGAATCGGTAAACCATCTTCTGATTCACTATTCGAAAAGCTCAAAGATTTGGTATGCGATATTCAAAATTTTTCGTACGCCAAGTCACCTATCAAACACTGTTGGATAGCTATTTGGTGAATGGGCTCCTGGGCACTTCTCCTCGATCGGAAATTTTTTGTGGGAATTTGCTCATTTCGCTACCATTTGGGGCATCTAGAATGAAAGAAACAACGGGGTGTTTCAGAATTCCAGCAAAGGCTCTGAGGCTCTCCTCCTTTCAATTCTCCTTCATGTTGTTGAATGGCCTATTACAGTGGACTTTCTTGATATGGATCTCCATGTCCTCTGGGATTTAAGATTGAGAGATATGACGAAAGGAATCAATTCCCTTCCTTAATTTGTTTTGACTTAGGTTATACTGGGTTGTGTCGGGATCTCTTGGGTTTTTTCTTTAGTCCCTGTTTTGTCTCTTCTCTTGTTTGGAAGATGATTTGTTTTTCACAAATCCCCTCTTTTTGTATCCTCCTCTTTCCGTATTAATATAACCTTCTTTCAAAAAAAAATGTATAGTATTATTAATAAGCGAGTGACAATAGTCGACCCAAAAAATAATGACGGCTTGGATAGGGTATTTGCAGCAACAGGGATGCAATGAATCATTTTTGTGTTACTTTGTACATGGGTAGTTGCAACTAGGAATTATTGTTGACAACCTATGTTTTCCACTATTAACACCATTGACTGCCTTAAATCAGAATCAGAATCATAATCATGGAGATCATTTTTTGCACCAATCCTTGACACAATAGTCTTCATATCATGGCCCACCTATTTGACAGCCAATCCATTGTGTGAATGATTGGGGCGAAATAATCTCCATTGTTTGATTTAAACCAGTCAATAATATAAGCTAGTGAAGAAGGAAGAATCTTGCAACTCAAGATTCTTCCTTTGAAACTCGTCTAAAGTATTGACTTCTTTGAATCAAATGATATAGATTCTTTTTCGCCCAATCTTCGACACACTAGATCTCTAGATCGTGGGTTTACTATCAGATGGTCAAATTTTGATCAACAAAGGATTTGGTTAACCCTGTGTTTTCTCAGATATGTATCAAGCGATAGGATTTTCCTACAATTTCTTGCATATGTATCCAAACACAAGATTTGATTAATCATGCGTTTTCTCAGCTAGCAATGTGATTATTCAAATAGCGAGAAACAAAGAGAAACAAAGGAATCCCATGTTTTCTTGCAACTTAGATATCCATGAGAAACTGTAGGAATATTATTTTACTTTCTTACGTATCTCATATTTTTATGCAAACAGGCCCTTAACGTATGCCACCTCTCTACCTACTTTTTTTTAGAGCAGGTTTTATATGCTTTGACGGAGAGCAAACAAAGAATTGTTTATAACATAAAACAGATCCTCGCTAGAGTAAATAGAGTGTAAAAGGTGTAATACCAAGCATGATTTTTGCTCTCCACTCGATTTAAAGAGTTGGCCCCTGGCTAGTAGGACCCGTTAGATAGTTTTAGTCTTTAATGAGACTGTTCAAGTGCGTAGATTTGATGGCTTTAGCCTTTTAATGAGGCCTTTTAGTGGGGGTGGCGGTGGGGGTGGGGGAGGGGGGGCTAATGAGCGGACCTCAAACAAAATATCAACAATGGACTGCTTATGTGGCACGATGCAAGTGGCTGGCCCGACATACATTTGTTGGGACCCATTGCGATTACCTCATGCAACGTAATCGGTTCATTGAATGGTCTACTGTTTGCGGTCTGCCATATATCGGTGTCCTTTTAGGGGTTTTCATGCCACTTGCCTAGCTGTATTTTTAAGTAAATGTATGAATGCGTCCCCATGTGGCCTAAAAGTGTAACAGTGAGGACGTTCAGTTATCTATTGATATTCCAGAATGATACTCCAAAAATAAAATAGTAATAATAATAATAATAATAATAATAATAATAATAATAGTACCTTTAAATCCACCACCAAATCTTTGAGTTCACCCAAGCTAAAGCACATTAACTGTATTGAATCAGACGATGGAAATTGTTTATGTTATATATATATTAGTTTAGTAATATATATTTTATTGTTTCAAAGTTAAGTTTATAATTATCATTATATATATATTGATAATAATTCAATGGCAAACTTGTAAAAATCATTCTCTCTAAAGAAGTGTCTTTTCAGATTTGGATTCATCTCTTCACCGTAAATCTGAAAAACACAAGTCATGTATCTCTTTACCTTAAATATGAAAAACACAAGTCTCGTATCTCTTCACCGTAAATCTGAAAAGACACAAGTGAAATCGATTTATCCTTTTTCTGTTTGTTATCTGAAAAGACATAAGTGAAATCGATTTATCTTTTTTTATTGTTATATGAAAAGACACAACTCTCTGAAAAGACACAATCGTTCGTGATTTTCTCTATAAATAGAGATTAGATCCGGATTAAAAAAAAAAAAAAACTATAATAATATTTATTTCTCCACTTCTCTTACGTTCTTATTTTTTTTAAGAATCTTTCTATGTATCAGAAAATTTGTGTGGCAGGTTCTTTTTCTAGAAAATGTAATCTAGAAAAGAACATACGGTTCTTGACAAGACCGCGTTCTGTTGTATCCTGAAGACAGATTTGTTGGGAACCCTATTGCATATTCATTTATCCGATGAAATGGAGGCACCTATTATCTTTAGGACAACGTAATGAACTACGCGACTCAGAGCCATTATCAATACCATTTTTTATCAATAATTTATCATTTCAATCTTTAACATGATGGATCTTAAGATTGTGGGCATACCATGAGACAGTCATTTTCTTATTTCACATGGTAGGCACCTAAAAAAGTGACCTTAAAATCAATTTTGAGCTTCCACGTGATGTTAAGGTCACTTTTTTCAGATGTGTGTCATGTGAAATAAAACACCAACCGTCTGATGGTACACCCATGATCTCAAGATCCATCGTGTGAAAGATTGGGAGGATAAAAAATCTCCATCGTCTGATTCAACGTAGTCAATGTGTTTCAACATGGGTGAACTCAAAGATTCAGTGGGTGAATTTAAAGGTACTCTAATAATAATTGCAAATAGTTCACCAAATGTCCGCTACCAATAATATGTTTATTTCTTGAGATTTCTGCCATGTGGAGTTAAAATTTAACTGTTTAATAGTAAGACTATGATCTTAAGATTTATTTTGTCAAAAGATTGGGATTAAAAATGATCTCAATCATCTGATTCAAAGCATTCAGTCGCGGTAAAACCCAAGTTAGGAAGGAAGAATCCTGTGTCGGAAACAAAAGTACCCAAAGGAAAAAAAACAATACAGTAAGAATTGAAATTAAATTTTCCTATAAACAAATCAAATTTATTATTAATATGAACGCGGAAGAAGAATAGCAAGTGTAACAGCGATTCCATAGAGGAGGAGAGCGAGGCCAGTGAAGTTTACAAGGAGAGCTTCCTTGCCATGGGTGAGAACTAAGAAGAAGCCATGAGCAAGATGACCATGCCCCCAAATGTGTGCCAGGGTGCCACTCTAGCTCTTGTTGGCATTGCTGCACCAGGGAACCAGAAGATGAACCCAATCAACCACTGAAAAAACAACAAATATTAATTCTAATATTAGTATGGATTAGCGGAAACCCATTAATCGAGACTTCTAAACCGGCCTTTTCTGGATAGAAACCAACTGAAAACCAACACCGAACCAAACCGATCCGGCCCTGTTCGGTTTCAATTTTGGTAAATAAAAGCCGAAACCAGTCGGCTAGGGTGAGAAAACTGACAAAAATCCAAAAAAAAAAAATCGTACAATTAAAAAAACCGAAAAAATAAATAATAAAATATGAATAAAAACTGAAACAAAACCCAACCAAACAGACCAAAACCGAGATCAGATCGGTTCGGTTTGGTGGGTGAAAAGTTTGGTTAACCGAAACCGAAATATTTGGTTAGAGTTCAGTTTTGCATAAATCGACCCGAAAATCAAGATTTCGGTTGCGGTACCGTTCCATTAACCAAATCTGCACCGAGCCTCGTACGGGCAAAGGAAGTCTAGCACTTAGGACACTCAATCACATAATAGAGTGGTTAAGGAAAAAGCATGTGTCACGTAACATTTATATTCTTCTTACTTTATTTTGAATTTTCTAATGGTAATATATATATATATATATATATATATATATATATATATATATATATATATATATATATATTCTGACAATAGCTTATTATTAACTTGATTATATATATTCTTAAAGTGGAAGGTGATCAGGGGTATCGGGTCTCAATGGGCTGGGCCCGGGCCAATTTTTAATTGGGCTTTGGAAACTAGCCCATGCCTGGTCCAATGAATAATCAGGCTGGGCTGAGCTTATTTTTTATTTGGGCCTTCCAACCTCAGCTCATACCCGGCCCATTTAAGGCAGGGCCAGTCTGTGGGTCCCCGACTATTTTTTATGTAAGTTATATAGAAATTTCTCAAACGAACGCAATCCACAACAGTGCACAAAAGCTACCCTAAATCAAATGGTTGGAGTCATCTGATCACCGGCTTTTGCGTTGCATGCGTTCCATCAGCTCAGGTGGTTTGTCACCTGGGTATCTTATATCTATGACCCTGTGTGCTGCCCTGCCCCAGCCTGATTAGAAAATCTGGCCGTCTATGGGTTAGTTCCAAAAGCCCGCTTAAAAATGGGCCCATTTCATTTATAAAAAAAAAAACAAAAAATTGGCGCATTTAAGACGGGCACAATCGTGGCCTAAATCAATCACATGAGTTCTTTTAAATAGAAAATGCCATGCTGGCCCACAATGGACCTGACATGCCCTAAGTAAAGTAGGTTCGATTTGTTAATGGGCCGGCGCGGACAGATTAGTAATCAGGCAGGATATGGGCTTGATCAAAGAGACCCGATTATAATCGTCAAATTTAAGGCCCGGCCCGGCTCATTGAGACTCCTGAATCAGCATTTCTAAATAAGCCCCGGTACCTAATTACATGATGATGATGATGATGATGATAAAAAATTACCAGCAAAGCGAATAAAGAAATAGTGCCCATGCCTAGCCATGAATGCAAAGTGTACATGTTTGACATTCTAGCCTCTCTATGAAACTTGAAAACTGCATATATCCCCAAACCCCCAACTAGTAGAGCAATCAGATGCCATGCTGCGTGCACAAACTTCTGCACCTTTCTTGTTCCATGTACTGTCTTGTAAGCCATAGTGGCTGTACCAATTTACGATTAATAAAATTATTAATATTATTCTAAATTAAAATTTCTCATCAACCCATGTAATAATAAATATTAATAATACCTTCACCAAAAAAAATAAAGCCGATTATCATAAGCATTGGATGCACCTGTGGGGCGACAAAGGAATAAATCAGTAAACACTATCATGCAAGAAAGATGGGTTTATGTTCATTTCTATGTTGTGATTAAGTTAATTTACATTGAAGATTTTTGTTTGTTAGGAGATTTTATAGCGATCCCTTCGCGGAATTGGAAGATCCAAACGAGCACAAGAACTGTAGTCGTGATGCCGAGCAAGTGTGCGAGTATGGTGACCGGAGTTGCAGAAATGAGGAAGCTCGAAGACCTCACAGCCATGGCACCTATGTGTGTGTATGAGAGAGAGAGAGAGAGAGAGAGAGAGAGAGAGAGAGAGGGAGAGTGGTAATCTTTGTCTTGGGCAAGAGGTTAAAACCTTCTACTAGAGGGATTTAAAACCTTCTTCTCTCAGCGGCATCATAAGATTCACAAGTTTGTCAAGAACACTCTTCTATCTACTTACTTCCTGTTGAAAGCCAACTTTAATTTCACACCGTTTTATAGACCTTGAAATTCTCAAAAGTCATATTTTGATAGAATTTCTAAGCTAAAAAATATTCATAAGCTTGGTAATCTTATGAAGCCAGTGACAAAGGATTAATCTTCTTGTCTATTAAATTATTTTATGTGAGATATGAGTAAAAGTTTTGTTTATATGAACGGTCAAAAGGAAACCGGCCAGGCGGCAGGCCATATACTTTTGGCATTGCCTTGTTTCTCGTGTTTGGTGTTTTCTTACCAAAGTTTGCAAAGCTTCAGCGCCCATCCCACGGCCACTATATTGTTGTTGGAAAGGGCTAATTAGTAGCTTTAAACCTAAATTTAAACACTGGTGTTTGGATATATAATCTTACAACATTAAAATTACACTCTTTATCTCCAACCATTGAAGTGTGATGTATCCTTATGTCATGTGACAGACACTTTTGATCAATCTAAATTGTCTAAGTGGCAATCTATCATTGAAACATGTTTCAACATATAAAAAATACTTACAAACCATCCGATTGATGAATGTTAATATCTTCCACTAAAACTAAAATCAATGGTCCACAGATTGGATGGTTAAAGTCTTCCTAAGATACTATTTTTGAGTCTGGTGCACTTCAATCTACGATCAATCACTTTGACGGTAACTACATCTTAAACCATTTTTTAAGGAAAAAACAATGAATATCGTATAAGATCATTTAAACACCATTTCGATATTTAAATGACGGTAAGGAGAGCCTGGTTGTTGAAAAAGTTCAGCATCGTGGTGCTTAGTACCATCAAATATTGCTAGGGCCTTGTCTATAGGACCTGACTCTTTGAAAGTCATTTAAACATCTAACTAGGGTTAAATGATCTTACACCATTTAGTAATCCATATTGTCAAAGTGTAGATCATATACGGAAAGGCAATATATGCACAAACATCACACTTAACTATCGAATGTGTACTCTAATACCGGCCGTTGTTGTTTATTAGTAATGGCTAATATTGAAGTTCACCAAACAGATGGTTCACATCCACTTATAGGTATGATTTGTTTGTGTAGATATATTTCAGTGATGGATGGCCCCAAGTTCCATGTGGCATACATCTATGAGTCTTGTGGCCATCCATCATTGGAGCATGTCTTCGATAGAGAATCATGCTTATAAGTAGATTTCAACCATCCGAATGGTCAATTTTAGAATCGGCCATTAAAACTAAGAGCAACAAATTGAGATTAGAATGAACAGATCGAATCGTTCAGATCTTTCAAAAAGTATGATTTATAGGTCCGTTGCACTTTAGTATATGATCTAACCCAATTTGACGCTATGGATTGCCGACATCTTCTTTCCATATCACGTAATCAGGTTCCTACTTCGGGCCCTTAAGCTTCACTGATGACTCCATTTTTTGCGCTATCATAAACCGTACAAACCTAGGTGTCACAGCCATCAGTGGCTTTTTCATGGCCCAGCCAACAATAATATATGCACTGTTAGCAACTCGAGCCGTTTAAAATCGGCATAATTAGAGAAACAGTACTGGGAAAAAAGCGTTTTGCGCTATTTTACCGAAACGGAAAAATTTTGCATAATTAGGATGCACCCTATTTTAGTATCCTTAAAATCTGTGAATACTAGTTTGAAATCCGTACATACTCAAAATTTTGAACCCAAAAAATCCGTGCAATTCTGATTACGCAAAAATTTTTGAAGTAGTATAATAATGTAAAACTTTTATAACATAAATCCTCTTTTCGCTAAATGCCCAAAATAAACCTTGGTGGCATGCCATAAAATGCATACTTTTGAGTTTGAATACTATATTTATTTTATGTTTGGGGCATAGTGACAAATTTCTCCAAATTCTCTTAAATTTCTCCGAAAGTTATGGAAACAGAGATTGGGTGAAACTTTCGGCGAAATTTTGATGGTTTCTCCGAAATTACTAAACTTTCACTAATTTCGGTGAAATTAATAAAATTTTACTGAAATTAATAATTTTTTTCTAATATTGCCGAAAACGAAATTTGTCACTATGGTTCAGAGCAAGATCAAAAAAAGGCATAATTAGAGAAACAAGACTGAGAAGAAAGTGTTTTGCACTATTATACTGAAATGGAAAAGTTTTGCATAATCAGGATGAACCCTTTTCCAGTATCCTTGAAATCCGTGAAAACTAGTTTGAAATTTGTGAATACTCAAAATTTTGAACCCATAAAATAAGTGCAGTCCTGATTACGCAAAAGTTTTCGAAGTAGTATAATAGTCTAAAACTTTTATAACATGAATTTTCTTTTTGCTAAGTGCCCAAAAACCAGTTTAAAATGTGTTTTTTTTTTTAAACGAAACGACAATTGGGAAAGGCTTGGGGCTTTTTAGGTGCTATTAAAAACTTGCCGAGGCCACTCCTAATCAAAATATAGATAAAGAAATTGATCATTTATACAAGGATAATTTTTTATATATTTTTTATAAGTTCCCAAAAATTCATGAAAATTTATTTTGAGATGATTTAATTAATAAATTTATAGACTTTTGGTAGCTTCAAACCCATATAAATTATGTATGAGAACAAGGAAAGCTTCTAAACGGAAAACTCCTTAAAATCTATGCAAATTTACTTTTTGTAAAAAGGTGATTACAACTTCATAGATCTTGGAGACCTTGATATCTCTAGAAAAACAGGCATAATAGATGATAAGCTCCCTAAAATCCAAAAAAAAAATATCTTGAATAACGTGGTTGTAAATTCATGGATTTTAAGGATCTTAATATCCATAAGAAAACTTTTTTATTTTTTCTTATTGGATACGGCCATTTAGGCCGAGACAACCTCGATAATGAAGGAACAGGCACGCATACACATATGACAGTTGAGGAGAAGCGTGAGAGAGCACCAATTACAGTGGTGAGGGTTAACTAACAGAATTCAACCAACACCTTGTAAAGACAAGGATAGGAAACAGTGTGGAGGACGAGTAACGAACCCATGACCTCCTCCCTCACAATGGAAGGAAGTTATCAACTGAGCTAATGCCTCTTTGATTCCATAAGAAAACTTGATTATGTAGTAATTGTTGAAATTTATATTTATTTTTTTATAATTAATAAGGATTGGAGGGTCCTCACCCTTATATTGATAAGAGAAGATTACCCGCGATATGGAAAACAAATCAAATCTCCTCTCGAGCAAGAATTAAGGATAGGGAGGAGATCAGATCCTAGTCAACGAATTTTATAAATATCCATCTCTTTAAAATCAGGTGACAATTCAATCTCTAAGAAAAGTATGACTAATATATTCATAATTTTTGCGATCTTGATATCTATAAAAAGTGAGGTCTACCGTAAATATTTGTAAAATCCATGAAAAATCAGCTTTTGGGAGCATTTAGTGCCTAGATTCCCATATTTTGGAGTCCTTTGATACCTATAAAAAATATTGATTTGTATAAATTTAAAGATTCGCTAACAAATCTAGCAATTTGAAAAATATGGAAAAGTCCATCTCAAAACCAATGAGGTATGAGTGGTGTGGCCCAGAATTTGATAAGAGGAGAGACAAGACTATGAATAGCCAATATGAGACTAAACTTCAACACACCGCCACACATGCTGGTCGGACTGATCCAAATCACATAGAAAATTGAATTAGGTGATGTGGCGTAAAGAAAGGCTGATACCATAATAAATTAGACAAAAAGATGATTTTGTAGGGACAAGAAAACAAGCAACATCAATATCTCAATATATAACAAAGTAAGCAAACACATAGACATGTTAAGAGAAATGCAATTTCAATGAGTCGATGATGGATTACAACGTAGAAAACTCACTATGGAAAAGGGTTGCATTTGATGCCTCGTTACCCCAAAACGAAAAAAACATATCTATAATTCGAAAATACGAGTTACAAAATTTCTGGAAAAATTCAATTTCATCAATAATATTATTTATTATTATGAACGTGGAAGAAGATCGGTAAGGGTAAGCGGCTAACCGCAATCCCAAAGAGGAGTACGGCTAGACCGGTGAAGTCATAGACCTAGGAAGGTGACTCTTTCCACCAACCCCGTCTCCTCCGAACAAATCGCCAGGAGGAAGATGACCATGCCGGCAAATGCGTGCCATGATGTGACCCTCGATCTCGATGCCGTGCCAGGGTAACAGAAGGAAGTGAACCCAAAAAACCACTGATCATAAACAAACATTAATCACAGTTTAATATTAATATTAGACATAGGATCATCATGTAGACTGGAAGGTTTTGCAGACCTGGTGTGCTACAAGTCAGGTTTGAGTTTAAAAAACTTGACTTTTCAGGTCAGGTCTGATCGAAAATTTCGACCTATTACATAAACAAGTCGAACCTGTTTTATAAACTGGATCAAATCGCAGGCCGACCTTGCCCATTGACATCCATATACACTGCCTAAGATGATTATTTTAATTATGAGGATGATGAAATGAGCTGCAACCCAAACAAGCAGATGGTGCCCATGCCTAGCCATGACTGCTAAGTGTACATGTCTCCTATATATTAGACTCCCTGTGAAACTTGAAAACTGCATAAACCCCCAAAATCCCAGCTGCACTAAAAACCCAAGACTATTAGCGGCAGCTAAAAACTCCCGATATTAACAAATAACTGCCGCTAATAGTCTTTAATAGTTTTTTGTTAATAACTAAGAGCCTGTTCGGTTTCAAGGGGAATTAAGGGAAAACTCATATGCGGCAAATGAATCATCGAGATTCCTATTATTTGGATGACATCAAAAGGGTTGGAAATTATCTTCACATTTTCCGTCAAAATTCGAGAAGAAATGCCAAAGGGGTCCCTCGGTTTTCTATCTTTCGAACCTTCGGATTTCTCATCTGTACGACTCTTCTCACAATACCACAAAATTTTTTCATGACGATGGAGATTGTTTTTTTTTTCAATCTTCCTCATGATAGATCTTAAGATCATGACGCACCTATCAGACAGTCTGATGTTGATTCTATATGCAAACAATTTTTTTTATGGTATTTGTTTTCATAACAAATATTTCTTCTTTGATTTTGTTTAACTAAATCCCACAATTTTGGCCTATTTTTAAGCTCTCCTTTATCCATTTAGGTGTTGCACAGACTTATTTTTGGAGAGATTTCTCTCACAAGGGCTCTACTATATTGTAGAGTTATATACTCACATATATGGTGTATATGCTCTAGTATAATTAATTAAAAAAATAAATAATTTATTACATGTAACAAGGCTTGAACCTAGAACCTAACCTTCACAAAGCACCAAGTCTACCACTAGAGCAATTCAATAATATATGTAAAGAGAAAAAACATCTTAATTCATATATAATTTTTTAGTTATTTGGCTATTTTTTTTGTTAGGATATGTTATTTTCCTAAAATTTCCTGGTTATGTATCCAAACGAAGGATTAGATTAATCCTGCATTTTCCTAGCTAGCAATGTGGTTATCCAAAGAGCGAAAAACAAAGGGAAATAAAAGAATACCATGGTTTCCTACAACTTAGGTATCCATGGAAAAATATAGGAATATTATTTTACTTTCCTATATTTCCCGTGTTTTTTTTTAAACATGCCCTAATAATCTGTTTTTTTGTAGTGCTAGTAGAGCTATCAAATGCAATGTCATGTGGACCGATTGTTGTGTAAAAACCCCTTACAAGGTGTTTGCACTTTCAATTACGTTGATGGCTTTCATGTGCAAAGAAGACAACTAATAAACCAAATAACCAATATCATAAGAAGGTAGAAAGAGAAAGAGATCATACCACAAACAAGAACAAGATTTATGTTGTTCGGTCTAAGCCTACATCCACGAGCAGTCAAACAAAGTGTTTCCACTATCACGAAGAAGATGTACAAAGGCTACAAATAATGGAGATCGATTTCTCCAATCTTACTCAACAATAGAGAACCACAAATATTCATGCCTAAAAGACCAAGTCTCACATGTAAAATAAAACCTCAAGTTCTCTCTCTCTCTAAAACGTCCAAAAAACTCACCTATTTATTCTTACTTAGTTTCCTATTTAGACTAGGACTCTTCTTTTATAGCAAGTTTTTCTCTCACACTAAATAACTCAAAGAGAACTCACATTCCAAACTTTCCCACTTTCCAGTTTTGGTTTGGACTCTTATTCTCTATCTTTTATATTCTATTTAATAGGATTCTATTTTTATCCGAACCTAAAATAAGAAGGGTCAAACTAAAACAGCTTGGGTCAACCTATTTAAAGCCAAATCGAGCCGAAACCCAACAATCTCCACCTTGACGAGAATTACAAAACCAACAATAATTCTCAACCTTGACATGAAATCTCATGCCATTTAAACAAATCAAGCATCTTTAATTTCAACTTCAAAACTGCCTTCAAACGTACCCACCGACTCCAATGCACCCAAGAAGTGCCAAACTGTCAGTGTGCTCGAAAGTGTCAACCTGCCAATGCACCTGAATGTGTCAAACTGCCAATGCACTTGAAGTGTCAAACTGCCAACGCACCCAAAAGTGTTCAAATTGCCAAGACACCCGAAAGTGTCAAACTACCAATGCACCCAAAAGTGCTCAAATTACCAATGCACCCGAAAGTGTCAAGCTACCAATGCACCCAAAAGTGTCCAAATTATCAATGCACCCGAAAGTACCCAAAATGTCAATGCACCCGAAGTGTCAAACTACCAATGCACCCGAAAGTGCCCAAATTGCCAATGAAATTCCGTCGATCTATGAAATTTCTTAGGTATTCGATTAGTTCTAATTAATCTAGAGATTACAATAGTATAACGCCAACAATCACCACAACACAAAATATACGTGGAAACCCAATCACTGGGAAAAATCACGGGACCTAAGTCCACAAACCAAATCTACTATGAAAGAGAAAGATTATAATGAGTTTCGAATTATATACCGACAAATAGGCATGCCCTATCAAACCCCAATGCAAATCGACATCCCTTCACCGGTCGTCTCCATAGCTTCTTATTCGGATGTTTTTTCTTACCGTTGATGAACACACAACAATCTACCTTGAATCTTACAAGGCTATCAATCACACACTGATGAGTAGTAAAATATGATGATATTTTACCCCTAAATACCTACATTTAGCTGTCCGATGAAGGCTATCTGATGAGAATTATGAGATTTAAAGTATTTCAGATAAATACAATCCAAGTGTATAAAACAGCCAAAGAATTCCGAAAATAATATCAAAACACTGCAACTTTGGGTTATCGAGAACTTAGTGTGACTTTCAGCTCTATTTGGACCATTAAGACGTCAGATTCATGAAATTTCCAAAACACAAACGTTGTATATCTTTCTGCCAGCTTTCCAACGCCACAAGAATCATGTCAATCCGAGTTTGGAGCAAAACGTTATGGCTAAAATACCGAGGCAGTGTCTGATGCAAAAGCAGGCGAGAATTCACGGAAATCTGGGAAGGTCGGTTAATTGACCTTACACTCGATTAATCGAGGAAAGTGACGGAGTCTAACACAAAAAGGCACTTTTTGGCTGAAAAACTAAAGGAAGGTCGATGCATCGACCATTGCACTCGATTAATCGAGATGACCAAAAGGAGTTTTGAACGGAAATGACTCTTAAGCGGATTTTTAGGGGGGTCGATTAATCGACTCTATAGAGTCAATTAAGCGACGCTGACTTTTCGAGTCAGGGAACCTACGCAACTTGGAGACTATTTAAAGCCGAACCAACAACTCGAAAAGGGAGGAGAGATAGGAGATGAGAATTTTATTTTTAGACGTAGAGATAGAGAATTTTTATTCCTTTTTGAGAGCTTTGTTCCTTTAACCTTTTTAGCATTTCTTCCTTCAATTTATTATTTTTGTTCAGTTAATTTCTACTTTAAATTTAAAGATTATTAGAGAGCATTGTTAATTTCGTTTCTGAAGATCATCGTACTTGTGGATCAAAGAATTTTCATTGAAGGTTTAGGTATTTTTGATTGATTAAATTAATGTTATTTTGCATTCCTTATTGGTTTATGCCATTTAATTACAGCATGTGTGGCTAATTTCTTAGGGATGGAGATCTAATGATTCCCATTCGAGGGATGTACTTCTAATAATATGAATCTAGGATTAAAATATGAAATTTTAATTTATGATTGTTATGCTATCACGAACGGATGAAATCCCCGCCACTAACTGGGATCGAGTGTGCCAAGCCATACCCTGGATCTCATATCTATGACGGTAATTTTACCCCAATCATTGTTATATGGTATTTTTACTTTCATCGTGTGGATCTACTTACGATTATGATCCGGGATCGAGTGTGCCAAGCCATGCCCTGGATCTTGGATCTGTAATGGTAATTTATCTTAATTACTCCCTAATCTGAAATCAAGTGTACCGAGCCATGCCCTTAATCTCAGATCTATGGTAATATTTTTGTTAGAATTTTTACCTACTTTGGGGATGATTTTTATTTGAAATCTGAGATCAAGTATGTCGAGCCATGCCCTTGATCCCAGATCTATATATGAAAATCATCCCTGAAATTAAGTCCTGATTGCAGGGATGCAATGTGGACCCTATCCGGGTTTTGACCATTTATCTTCCATAAAAGATATTTTTCTTCAATGGTATATCTCATAGTTTAATCCTTATATTTGTATTACGGGGAGAACAAATCAAAAATGGGAGGATTTAGTATCTTCATCTTTATCTTTACCTTTATTTTGAATCATCAATTAAACTTTATTTTGTAGTCAGTAATTATCATCTCATAAAATCGCTTAAATCGTAATATTGGTAGGGCACTGTTGACTCTTAGTAGATTTCTTGAATTGTTGTCTCATCTTTTTAGATCTTTCAAAATAGTCCTTGTGGGAACGATCTCATACTCCGCACCCACTATATACAATATGATTCGTGCGCTTGCGAGTAAAACATTTCTTAGAAAAACTGGCTGAAGATTCTCAGCACTGGGATTTCACAAAGACTCGGGAACAACCAGTCAAACCTCGTGATCAAGCCGGAAGTTCAACCAAGAAGGGAGGATTATACGTAATAAAGGATTCCCCAGATCTGATGGCCAAAATTAATTTCCTCACTCAACAAGTGGAGGAATTGAAATTAAAGAAGAATGTGCATATGGTAAATACATAACCCGAGCCATGTTCAATTTGTGTAAGTCCAATGCATATAGCAGATGACTGCCCTTCAATGCAGAATTACCATGAAGATACATCTGAACAGCTAAATGTTGTGAATAACTATGGGCGGAATCAAGGAAATATTTTCAATGAGAATAACCCAAATAGCTGGAGAAGTCATCCAAATTTCTCATAGAAACAAGATAATCAAAGAATACAACTCAGGAAACAGGGGACGAACTTTTATCCCCAACAAAATTTCAACCAAGGACCGCAGCAAAACTACGGTCAAGGACAATTTCAACAGCAAGGGTTCAATAATCCAAATCAATTTTAATATAATCAAAATCAGGTTGGGCAGCCACGACAATTGAACCAGAATTTTCAATTTGCACAACCAATGAGAGGTTATCAAAACCAATCACAATAAAATTTTGTGCCAACGTTTCCACCACCCGAATTTAACAATCTACTGGGAAATGCTGCCCAACGTCCTCATACACAAACTCTTTCTACTGAGGACCTGATGAAACTTATCTATTCTCACACATCCTCAATCTCTAAAATAGAGACCCAAATTGGGCAATTGGCAACTTTCCTCTGTGAAAGGGAAAAGGGATCGTTTCCTAGCCAACCAGTTTCTAACCCAAGGGGTTAGATGACTGTTGAATAAATACCAACTTTATCACAAGATGATGATCAACAACAAATTCGGGCGATCACAACGTTGAAATCTGGAAAGCAGGTCGACAACAAAGTAGTGTTGCCAGAGGAGGAGGCAAAGTCTGATGGAGAGAAGAAATCTGAAGAGAAAGAAGAAATTGAGGAAAAAGTACAAGCAAAAGAAACATCAGAAGAAAAGAGTGAACAGAAGAAAAGTTTTATTTCTAAAGCACCGTACCTGTAAAGATTGATGGCACCACGAAAAAATCGTGATGTGGAAGGAATAAATGAGATTTTCAAGCAATTAAAAATTAATATTCCCTTCCTGAATGTCATCCAACAAGTACCTGCTTATGCTAAATTTTTTAAGAAATTGGTCACAATCAAAAGAAAGATAAATATTCTGAAAAAGGCTTTCTTAGCTGAGCAGGTTAGTTCAGTGTTGTAATCAAAGCTCCCAATTAAATACAAGGACCCAGGTTGTCCTACAATCTCAATCATCATCGGCAATAACCGTATTGATCAAGCCCTTTTGGATTTAGGAGCAAGTGTCAACTTGTTGCCTTACTTTATTTACAAGGAGCTTGAATTGAGAGAGCTTAAGACCACTGCGATGACCCTTCAGTTAGTTGATCGGTCCGTAAAGATTTCTCGTGGAATTATGGAAGATATCCTCATCAAGGTGGATTCTTTCTACTTTCCTGTAGATTTTATTATTTTAAACACTGAACCAGTACCAAATTTGAAGAATAACATTCTGGTGATTCTAGGAAGACCATTCCTAGCAAACCTCCAATGCACTGATAAATTGTCGAAACGAGATCATGAATCTGTCATTCGGGAATATGACAGTGGAACTCAACATCTTTAATATTGCCAAGCAACCCATGGAGGATGATGAATATGCACAAGCATGCATACTCAATGAAATCGTAGAAGAAATATTTCATGCATTCGAAACTGAAGATCCTTTAGTAGCTTGTCTTGCGCATTTTGGAGAAAATTTTGATATGGATCAGCTGATCCAAGTAGTGAATCACATGTTGGACTCCACACCGCTTCTGGGAGAAGAAGAGAAAATAGATTTTGGAGCTCCAATTGAATTAATCATGGAAAAGTCGAAAGAGGAGAAGAAAGTGTCCTTAGAACTTAAACCTCTTCTAGAAAATCTTAAGTATGCCTACCTAGGGGAGAATGAAACTCAACCCATCATAATCTCATCAAAATTAGATGCGAATCAAGAAGGCTAACTCATGAATGTACTCAAAGATCACAAAAGTGTCATTGGTTGGTCGATAAAAGATATCAAAGGCATTAGTCCGACGGTGTGTATGCATCGAATCCATTTGAAAGACAATGCTAAGCCTTCTAGGGAACCACAGAGGAGACTAAACCCTATAATGCAAGACGTGATCCGAAATAAGGCGATAAAACTTTTAGGTGCTGGAATCATAGACGCCATCTCTAGCAGTAAATGGGTCAGCCCCACACAAGTGGTCCCTAAAAAGTCGGGAGTCATAGTGGTGAAGAATGAGGAAAACGAACTAATTCCTACAAAAATTCAAACAGGTAGGAGACTGTGTATCGATTATCGGAAGTTAAATTTGATGACGAGAAAAGATCACTTTCCACTTCCGTTTATCGATCAGATGTTAGAAAGACTGGTCGGGCATTATTACTATTGCTTCCTCGATGGCTATTTCGGTTATAACCAATTAGTCATCGCGTCTGAGGATCAAGAGAAAATCACGTTCACATGTCCTTTTGGTACCTTCTCCTACCGACGAATGCCATTTGGGCTTTGTAATACACCAGCTACATTCCAAAGATGTATGCTGAGTATTTTCTCGGATATGGTCGAACGATTCCTCGAAGTTTTCATGGACGACTTCTCGATCCATGGAAACAGTTTCGCAGACTGTTTGAATCATTTGTCGCTAGTGCTTTGCACGATGCCAGGAGAAGAACCATGTTCTTAACTGGAAAAAATGTCACTTCACGGTTAAAGATGGCATCGTTTTGGGACACATCATATTGTCCTAGGGTATCAAGGTCGATAAGGCTAAAGTTAATTTAATTGCTAATCTACCACCACCAAGAACAGTTAAGGAAATCAGATCTTTTCTGGGACACGCAGATTTTTATCGGCGATTTATTAAAGATTTCAACAAGATAGCGCGACCGCTATGTAGCTTACTTTCAAAGGATGTCCAATTCCTCTTTGATGATAAATGTTTGCAAGCCTTTAAAACCATTAAGGCTGAATTGATAAAAGCCCCGATAATTCAATCTCCGAACTCGGACTTCCCGTTCAAAATCATGTGCGACGCTTCTGATTATGCAATCGGAGCTGTTCTGGGACAACGAATAGAAAAATTGCCGCATATAATCTACTATGCGAGTCGTACTCTCAACGATGCCCAGTTGAGCTACTCAACCACCGAAAAGGAACTTTTGGCAGTAGTTTTCACATTGGATAAATTTCGATCCTATTTATTAGGGTCTAAAGTCGTGGTATTTACAGATCACGCTGCTCTGCATTATCTGTTCGCTAAGAAAGATGCTAAAGCATGCTTAATCAGATGGATCTTGTTGTTGCAGGAGTTCGATTTGGAGATCAAAGATAAGAAAGGCTCAGAAAATGTGGTGGCTGATCACTTGTCACGAATAATTATTGAGAAATCTGATGACCCTGTTCAGATCTTGGAGCACTTCCCAGATGAACAGTTGTTCAGGATTGATTGCCCACCTTGGTATGCAGATCTTGTCAATTACCTAGTCACCGAGAAATTACCTCACCATTGGTCGAAGAATGAGAAATTCATTTTCTTAACTCGGGTGAAACACTACTTTTTCAACGATCCGTATTTATTCAAATACTGTCCCGATCAAATCATACGAAGATATATTCCCGAATTTGAGCAACCGCGGATCATCTCGTTCTGTCATGAGTTAGCTTGTCGAGGTCACTTTAGTTCTAAAAAGACTGCAGCAAAGATCCTCCAAAATGGTTTTTACTGGTCGACGATCTTTAAAGATTGTTATTAGCATTGCAAATCTTGTCGCAACTGTCAAATGTTGGGCCGGATCTCAAGCTTAACATGATGCCGCTCAATCCAATTTTAGAAGTTGAATTATTCGATGTTTGGGGGATCGATTTCATGGGTCCTTTCCCGAATTCGTGTGGAAACACGTTCATCCTTGTCGGGGTTGATTATGTCTCGAAATGGGTTGAAGCTGTGGCGTGTAAAACAAATGATCACAAAGTAGTGATCAAATTTCTCAAGGATCAAGTGTTTTCACGTTTTGGTATTCCAAAGGCGATAATCAGTGATGGTGGAAAGCACTTTTGCAATAAAGTGTTCACCCAATTAATGAAGAAATATGGTGTCACATACAAAGTTGCTACACCATACCATCCTCAGACAAGTGGCCAAGTTGAAGTCTCTAATCGGGAACTTAAGCGGATTTTAGATAAGACAATCCATCCGAACTGTAAAGACTGGTCGCTAAAACTGAATGGCGCTCTATGGGCATATCGAATTGCGTTTAAAACTCCGATTTGCATGTCGCCGTATCGGTTGGTTTTTGGTAAAGGTTGCCACCTCCCGGTCGAACTGGAACATCGAGCATTTTGGGCCATTAAGTCATTGAATTTCGATCTCCTAAAATCTGGTACCCAAAGGGGTTTGCAAATAAATGAATTAGAATAAATCCGTGCTTACGCATATGACTGTGCTAAATCGTACAAGGACCATATGAAACGGGTTCATTATCAATTTATTTTCCGTAAATCCTTCGATGTTGGTCAATAGGTTTTACTCTATAATTCCCGACTTCATCTATTTCCAGGGAAACTAAAAACCCGTTGGAGTGGTCCTTTCAAAATCTCTCAAATACTCTCCAATGGGGCAGTTGATGTTATCAATCAGAGAAGCGAAAATATTTTTCTAGTTAATGGTCAAAGATTAAAACAGTTCCTAGAGAATGCAATTGCATTCTCTGACACTCTTTCTTTGAGTGACCAAATGGCTCACCCTGACTGAGTAATTCACATGGTCGAGCTATCGACATTAAACTAGCGCTCATTGGGAGGCAACCCAATTTTGTGTAATTTCTTTTTGATATATATATATATATATATTTTAAAAAAAATCAGAAGTGTCCTTGTAATCACTGTGTTTATCAATGAAATAGTGTGTTTCTAATCTGTTTGGGACTGCCCATATTTTTGCAAATTTCATGTTTAGAGGAGTTGAAAAATAAAAATAAAATAACAAATGAGCGAACTTTTACCTCTCTGCCCACATCAAGTCGATGGTTATACTCGATTAATCGACCCCCACTTTTTGAAAATAAATAAATAAAATAATAATCTTTGGGGAGTCGATGCATCGACCTCCCAGGGTCGATTAATCGACCCCCACTTTTTATTTTTTTTGGGAACCAGACTCCTGTTGGAACTCTAAATTTCTTTCCATCTTCCGTGAGTTGTTGCAATACACACTTTTCATTAGTTCTTTTTTTGCGGGACACCTCTTTTCACTCCTACTCCAACTCTATTAATTTTTCCCTTATATTCACCCTTAGGCTCACTTTCCATTAAACCTTGCACAACTTTCTTATGGCCCGACGATTCTATCTCACCAGAGCACAATTATCAAAGATGGAGGAGACTGCCAAAAAGCGAGAACGCCGCACTCATCGAACGGCCCCTTTTGAGCTTAGCACTGTTGACATCATCGACCTTGATCCGATGATCATTCTTTCCTGGGGAGAACCATCTAGAAAGAAGGTAAATCGCTCTAAATCTCTTACACCGTGTGTCAATACTGATATCGAGATAATTAATGTGATTCCTTCACCACCTCCCCCATCTCCATCTCCTACTGTTGCCTCAACGCCTCCATCCGTACCATCGGCGGTGACTCATCAATTTTCCCTTGATCTCTAGGAGAAATTGTTCCCTGTGCCTAAGAACATCGATTTAAGTGAACCAAGGTGGATGGGCCCACCTACCAATGATTAACGGAGTTGGATTCATGTTTAGTTTAGGATTTAGGATTTAGGATTTATTTATTTCGTATATTTAGTTCTAGAATATCAGTTTTTAGTTTAGTTTAGGTTATTTTTAATTCTCTAAATAGTGTAATCATATTCCCTTTAGTAAATTTTTGGTCATGTTTCAATTTGATGCACATATTCTCTGCACCTGATCTTTATATTGAGCTACTTTTCAACAGGTTTGGGGGTGCAATACCTATTTTAATCAATGAGGACATTGTCATCTTCAGATTTGGGGGTATGATTATCTATTTTGCGTCATTTATTTTTATATAAAACTAAAAATAAAAATAAATAAATAAATAATATAAATAATATATAAAATTAGAAATTAACTTTTTCTCGATCAATCGACAATGAAGGTCGATTGATCGACCTTCCACTCTCGATCGATCGATTCCTTCGAGTCGATTAATCGACAGTAGATATATAAATAAAAAAAAATTAATTTTGAAGCCATCATATACACAATATTTGGCGATTGTTTTTAAACTTTAGTTAATGATGCATGTGAATTTAATTTTGAGATATTGATGTCATATTTTGATTACTTGTATCTAAGATGATGAAGCTTAATGTGATATTTTGTGGATAATTTTGATATTCATGCTTAGAACTTTTGCACTTATACCAAGCTAAGACTTTGAAATCGATGAACTGTTTTGAACGTTGAATCTTAGGTTCTTAGTGGAGACTAAACCCGGTGAGCTTTAGTGCTAAATTCCCGTCATTGATGAGTGAATACATAAACTCGGAGTTTTCTTTGAATACGGATTATTTTTCATAATCTCATACACTTCACTTTGGCTTGTGACTTTGCCTGCAATCAAATTCATATTAGTGTGTTAGAACGTACTGTATATCTACTCAAGACAAATAGACAAGGTTACCATTTTTTAAGGACATGATTGAAGGCCATCTTTGACTCATTTATGCTTAAAATACCCCACCTTATATAAATTTATCCTTCTAGTATCCCTTTGAGCCTATTGAAAAATTTACCTTTATACATTCTTTAATAAGCGACGTTAACCTTTACCCTTTCACTATTTCTGAAAATTTAGCTTTACCCTTCTTATTTCTGAGAAATTAGGAACAAGGGATGAGAATTAACGAAAAGAGAGTAAGTGGAGAGATACCGAGTTATGGTGTTTATTGAGTGTGTATGACAAAAATAAAAAGAAAAAAAAAAGGGAGAAAAAGAAAAAGAAAACTATAAAAAATAATGAAAAATATGAGGTGCTTCAAGAAAATAAAATTCAAAAAAAGAAAAAGAGATAGTGAGGGATTAGAAAAGAAAAAGAGAAGAGATAGAAAAAATCAAAAAAGTAGTTTCTTTTCCAATTTCTCAGAAATTTTGAATCCCAACTTTCATTTCTTATCCTTACCTAAGCCCCATTACAACCCTAAAAAGATCTTCCTGATCTGATCTTGCATTGGTAACTGTCTTGTGGAGAGTAAATATGTGATACTTATAACACTTGATATGACATGCTTAGGATATACAAGTATCTTCTTATGAGATTTATTTTTGTTCATTGATTGCATCGTGTTTCATTTATCATGTGAGAACTTTTTACTTATTTTGTATTTATCTCTCACATGTGTGCGAAAACTTACCCATCATCAGAGTGATTTTATTTCAAGAGTATACCTAAAGTGATGATTGAGTCAAAACAACAGATCCGATAGTTTTCCGTTAGAACTAGTTCTGAGATAGATGAATTTTGGTTTGGGTGTGCACACACTTCACGTTTAGGCATGAATGGATGAGTTATCTAATGATTTGAGCAATAGACTAATTCGAATAGATACTAGTATGATGAGTATAACATTGTTATTTAAAATTGAGAATTCGCATGTTGAATTGATTAATGATTTTGAGTTTTGAATGGTATATATGTTATAAAAATCATGTTTTGAAAACTCAATTTTATCGATAGTTTTAAAAATGTATTGAAGTTTGTGGGTAACTTTACTGTAAACCCTCAAGAGACACAACTCTTCCACTAGGGATCACCTAGGGGTTTAAAGGCTTGTTGCACACGCTAAGTGCAATCGTGCTCCCTACGAAAGTGGCATTTATTTTTCTTTAGTTTGCTTTGCTCGAGGACTAGCAAAATGTAGGTTTGGGGGTGTGATGAGTAGTGAAATATGATGATATTTCACCCCTAAATACCTACATTTAGCTGTCCGATGAAGGCTATCTGATGAGAATTATAAGATTTAAAGTGTTTCAGGTAAATGCAATCCAAGCGTATAAACAGCCAAAGAATCTCGAAAATAATATCAAAACACTGCAACTTTGGGTCATCGAGAACTTGGTGCGACTTGCAGCTCAATTTGGACCATCAATATGTCCGATTCATGAAATTGCCAAAACACAAACGTTGTAGAGATTTCTTCCAGCTTTCCAACGCCATAGGAATCATGTCAATCCGAGTTCGGAATAGAAAATTATGGCCGAAATACCAAGGCAGTATCTGAGGCAAAAGTGGGCGAGAATTCACAAAAATCTGGGAAGGTCGATTAATCGACCTTACACTCGATTAATCGAGGAAAGTGACGGAGTCTGAAACAAAAGGCACTTTTTGGCTAAAAAATTAAAGGAAGGTCGATGCATCGACCATTGCACTCGATTAATCGAGATGACTAAAAGGAGTTTTGAACAAAAATGACTCTTAAGCGGATTTTTAGGGGGGTCAATTAATCGACCCTATAGAGTCGATTAATCAACCCTGACTTTTCGAGTTAGGGAACCTACGCAACTTGGACACTATTTAAAGCCGAACCAACAACTCGGAAGGGGAGGAGAGATAGGAGATGAGAATTTTATTTTTAGACGTAGAGATAGAGAATTTTTATTCCTTTTTTAGAGCTTTATTCCTTTAACCTTTTTAGCATTCCTTCCTTCAATTTATTATTTTTGTTCAGTTGATTCCTACTTTAAATTTAAAGATTATTAGAGAGCATTGTTAATTTCGTTTATGAAGATTATCGTACTTGTGGATGAAAGAATTTTCATTGAAGGTTGAGGTATTTTTGATTGATTAAATTAATGTTATTTTGCATTCCTTATTTGTTTATATCATTTAATTACAGTATGTGTGGCTAATTTCTTAGGGATGGGGATCTAATAATTCCCATTCGAGAGATGTACTTCTAATAATATGAATCTAGGATTAAAATATGAGATTTTATTTTATGGTTGTTATGCTATCACGAAAGGATGAAATCCCCGCCACTAATTGGGATCGAGTGTGCCGAGCCATGCCCTGATCTCAGATTTGTGACGATAATTTTACCTCAATCATTGTTATATGGTCTTTTTTGCTTTCATCGTATGGATCTACTTACGATTATGTTCCGGGATCGAGTGTGCCGAGCCATGCCTTGGATCTTGGATCTGTAATGGTAATTTTATCTTAATTACTCCCTAATCTGAAATCAAGTGTGCCGAGTCATGCCCTTGATCTCAGATCTATGGTGGTATTCTTGTTGAAATTTTTACCCACTTTGGGGATAATTTTTATTTAAAATCTGAGATCAAGTGTGCCGAGCCATGCCCTTGATCCCAGATCTATATATAGAAATCATCCCTGAAATTAAGTCCTGATTGCAGGGATGCAACGTGGAACCTATCCGGGTTTTGACCATTTATCTTCCATAAAAGATGTTTTTCTTCAACGGTATATCTCATAGTTTAATCCTTAGATTTGTATTACGGGAAGAACAAACCAAAGATGGGAGGATTTAGTATCTTCATCTTTATCTTTACCTTTATTTTGAACCATCAATTAAACTTTATTTTGTAGTCAATAATTATCATCTCATAAAACCGCTTAAATTGTAATATTGGTAGGGCACTGTTGACTCTTAGTAGATTTCTTGAATTGTTGTCTCATCTTTTTAGATCTTCCAAAATAGTCATCGTGGGAACGATCTCGTACTCCGCACCCACTATATATAATCTGATTCGTGCGCTTGCGAGTAAAACATCACAATTAAATATCACATCACACACCCTAATATCTAGGGATAAAACAACACTAAAAAAAACTTGGGCTAAAAAGGTAAAGTGAAGAAGGAAGGATCCCTTGAGTTAAAATCTATTTGGAAAACACTTTAAAGGTTTCAAGGGTTGAGGAAGATGAAGATCCTAGGGTTTTTCTCAAGGGGAAGAAGCTACCTTAGCTTTCTTAATTTTTTTGGCATTTTATCAAAAAACTTTTATATTAAAAACAAAAATTCTAAAACCTAGGAAAAAAGACAAAACAAACCTTTTTCCCTAAAAGACAACGTAAGGCATCGAAGTGTTGTCGACACTCACGACGCGCTGTGAAACATATGACGGTGTGCTGCCATGGCAGAGCGCTGTCACCCAAGTCACAACGTGCTGTGACATGTATCACAGTACGCTATGGCTGTAGAGACAGCCCACAACACTGATGAGTAGTGAAATATGATAATATTTCACCTCTAAATACCTATATTTGGCTATCTGATGAAGGCTATCTAATGATAATTACTAGATTTGAAGTGTTTCAGGCAAATATAAGCCAAGTGCAGAAAACAGCCCAAGAATTCTGAAAATAATATCAAAACACTGTAATTTTGGGTTATCAAGAACTTGGTGCAACTTGCAGCTCAATTTGGACCATCAAGATGTCAGATTCACAAAATTACCAAAACATAAAAGTTGTAGAGCTCGTCGTCAGCTTTCTAATGCCGCAAGAATTGCCTCAATCTGAGTTCGGGATAGAACGTTATGGCCACAATACCGAGGCAGTATCTGATGTAAAGTTTGGCGGGAGTTCACGAAAATCTGGGAGGTCGATGCATCGACCCTTTTGCTCGATTAATCGAGGGGCAACAGTAGTCTGACACGAAATTGACTCTTTAAAGCAGATTTTTAGGGATTTTTGGAGGGTCGATGCATCGACCCTATAGGGTCGATTAATCGACCCTGACTTGTCGATTTGGGACACTTCTGCGACGTGGCTATTATTTAAAGCCAAATCAAACACTTCGAAAAAGGAGAATTTTGGAGGATTATTATTCATTATTATTATTTTGATTTTAGACTCCTCTGGGCATCTTTTTAAGAGTTCTTCTCTTCTCCTTCTTCTAAGGTTTGATCTGGGTAGATTGTACTTAGGATTTGTACTGTCTCTCTTTTACATTCATAGATTGTATTTAGGTAAAGACATTATAAATAAAGATCTTTTAGAAGAAATGAAAAGATGAATGACTTTGAATGAATAAGGAGATCATACACCAAAGATGAGCCGCTAAATCAGTTGATTGGGGAAGATGCGATCCCCAGATAAGTAACAATTTTTTATAATTAATACCGCAGTCTATTATTGTTATCATGGAATCGTTTTGCTAAAAGTTTGTGTTATTGAAAATATATTGAATGCTTGTTATGATCGTTGATTGCGCGTACAACGACTATAATCGCTGGATCTGGACCTGCAGGCTGATCTAGGCTGCAGAGCGATTAAGTACTTACTGTTATGATCTAAACATCATGAGATACGCTAAGCTTCTTACATGACTCATACCGCAATGATAGGCTGAGTCATTGTTTTTAGATAGGGTATGCCGGATTGATGATCATATTTTATTACGAATCATCTCTATAGACGAATGATGGTGTGAATAATGCTTTAATGAAACTGTGGGTTTTAATGATAGAAAATGGGTACTAATCTGGGGTAGCATATTCCTTGATCTCATTTAAATATTGTTCTTAGATTCATCAATAATTAGTTGTTTAGATTAATTTATTTTTCTTACATTCAAAAAAAGTGTGATAAATTTTTGGTAAAATTGAATATGTCACTTGGTACTTCCTTGGGGACGTTTTTAAATCTCTGAAAGAATTAATTAAAATTCACGTTTCCCTGTGGGTTCGACACCCTTGTTCTTGCCATACTACAATAGATGTTGTGCACTTGCGAGGGTTACATTTAAAATCGATAAAACACACGCACAAAATTGTATATGTTTAATAAAATTTTAAACACATTTTAAGGGGCAGGTTAAGGATAACATGACTGATAGCCTTGATTAAACAAAGTAGATCACATCCATCTTGGCACACACATATCCTAAGGGAGATCTACACGGAGTTTCGAGTAGTGTGTGACAAACAGGTTCTTATAATCTCCCCCTTTGTCACATTCTACGATAAAATCATGTTTATATCAAGAAAATTATAATACATCAATTTAGCCTCACTAACCTATACATTGATCTATATGAGAGACATAAAATATGTAATAAAACA
Source organism: Chloranthus sessilifolius (assembly GCA_021018995.1). Lineage (NCBI taxonomy): Eukaryota > Viridiplantae > Streptophyta > Magnoliopsida > Chloranthales > Chloranthaceae > Chloranthus > Chloranthus sessilifolius. Next base: position 193,522,966 of record CM037584.1, read on the forward strand.
TGGACTCATGATCTCCCCCTAAATCTATGTCAATCTTAAGCCAAGATGGGTCTTGATCCAACACCTGTAAAACAAAAAATATAACACCATGCATCCAAAAATCATGTCATCTTGTTAGATGTATACCATTTTTCTCCCCTTTTTTATCAGAATGGACAAAAGGAGACAATAACACCAATACAACGGCATGACATGGCCCCACAAAATCAATAAGTAAAGGTGATAACAAAGCACAGGCACCAAGAATCCAACCTACCGAACACAGAAATACCAGAAATAACGGAACCATCTATCAAGTCTAATACATGCCTAAAGATCCAAAAGAAAATATAACAATCTCAATATCCAAGAGAAGAACAAACCCAATATCCAAAAGAATAACAAACCAAATATCCAAAATACCAAACTGCCAAGAGTAAGAAAAAATACTTCCCTAATCATGGGGGTGGTGCAACAGCCGTCTCAGCATCTTGCACACCATCGTCGTCATCATCCGGGGCCATGCTGGCACGCATCCGATCAAACTCATCCGCCAAAGTGTCCACAGAAGAACGCACGACACCCACTTCAGCCTGAAACACCCATAGAGACCTATCGACGGAGTCAAACCAAGAAATAATCGGATCATAGTGATTCTTCCAAGTGGTCTCAAGGGTATTAAGATAGGTTTAAAGAAAATCAGTGCATTGAAGGATGATGGGAGAATGAATTGGAACACTCATGAAGGAATCCATGATTTTGGACACGATGATAGGGAACAGAATGGCCGATTGATCTCGCGGTTTAATGCACCGAGCCCGAATCAACCGCCAAATGGCGGTGCATGCACAGACAGGGCGATCGGTGTCGATCAACCACATAAAGTAAATTTCAGGGAGATGAACCTCATTAAGATTACTGATCTTCGTCTAGACGGTGCCGAAAACTAGTATGCACAAAACATAAAAATGGCATTTGAGAAACTTTGCTGGAATGGCAGTTTGAGGGTTGACACCGGAAGATAGAAAGACATGATCAACAAGGTCATGCCATGTGAACCCAGACGAATCGTTAGTGGCAGTTGTTTCACAGGAGAAAAGAACCCCGTTAGGTGTAAGAGGAATGTCAAGAATCCAAGAAATAAAAGCGGGAGTGACCGTGATCTTCACACCAGAAACAAAGGACACCAAACGTTTCTCGTCGTCAGAGGAGACACTAGACGCGGGGTCGTAGTTGGCGTAAAAGAAAGGAACTAACTCCTTATACACCAAACCACGGATGGAGAAGAGCTTATCCCAACCACAAGAGAATATATTAGCATAAAACTAGTACTCCTCCAGGTAACTAAGATCAAAGTGTCTCTCCGTAGCAAAGGGGCGACCTTGAAGAAAGGAGAAGTTTTTCTCGACATCCTCCGAAAGGAAGAGATGCGAAGAAGGGCCAGAAGAGGAGGCACCGATCTTTTGCTTCTTAGTTGGAGCCATGGAAGAACCAAGAGAGAGAGAGAGAAGAGTAGAGGAGAGAAGAGAATGAAGAAAGATGAAGGATGAAGATAAGAGAGAAGGAAGAAGGAAAAATCCTTTAAAAGCAAAATCGAGGACAACGGCGCGCTGTGATCCCAATGACAGCACGCCGTCATAAAGAGAGTAACTACTCCCGCCGAACGATAGTTCGAAAACGACCTTGAAAAAACTAAAATCGTCATTCACAGCATGCTGTGGAAAAGGCCGCAGCGCGCTGCCAAGCTGGCAACATCAATTCGCCAGAGGAAACGCACCGGACACGCAAAGCGACAAAGTGTGACAGCACGCTGTGTGAAGATTACATCATGCTGTCAATGTTAGGACAGAAAACCAAGAGCGAAACCCAGTCACAATGGCGGCGCGCTGTCACGATATTGCGGCACGTCGTCGAAAAAGACACCAAAAAATGGAGAGTACCACGGTGTGTTGTGAAACTTTCACAGCGCGCTGCCAAAGTGGTCAATCTTAAAAACCAGAATAGGTACCAGACACTAGCGGTGCGCTGCTGAAATCTTGTGGCACCCCGTGAGGAGGAAAAAAGAAGAAATTATTGTGCAGCCACAGCGTGTTGTGTCAGGTCCACAACGCGCTGTCAATGTAGACAAAAGAAAAGGAAACCAGACAACGATACACGCCAAGGTTTAAGAACCACAAGACGCGGCGAGGAAAAACAAAGGGAAAATGTAGCTATGACGCTACCGTGATAGGTCCACAAAGGCGCCGTCCAATGTAGACAAATTTTAGAAAAAACACGAGAAAGATGGCCATACCGTGAATATCCACTACCAAGACTGTCAACCTTTTTTTTTTTTTGTTAAAAAAAATGAAAATGTCCATAGTTTCAAAAAAAATGAAGGTCACTGATCAAATTAAAGACAGATTTAATGCTACAATCAGTTAAATCACCCAATCACGCGCAAGGAGCATCAATAGTCAGAACGAAGCTAATTCAATGAGAGAATCACATAACCACAAACATGACTTTAGTAAGAATATAAATTTTTCATGAAGAACAAACAAACTCCCACTGTCACATTTGCAAGTTTAGCTATATAGACGAACACTAAGGAAAAATAATCCAAAACACTGCATTGCTCAGAGGTGGTTTATAGATGAAACCAAACTAGCCATATATGTTGCCCTTGCCTCTCCTATGATAGGAATATGATTGTAGGCACAGTGCGACCCGCTCGCAGTGGGTAGCTCTCCCAATGTAAAGACAAGACACACAAAGACAATAAGCCCACTAATCATTTCCAACATAGTTCATAGATCCAATCTAGTGCAAGGACACCCATATTTTAGCATGATCCAACGTAGCAAGATACAAACTTAAAAGAAAACTTTCTTAATGTCCAAACCAATGGAAGCTATTTCATATAATCGGCGGAGTGATACGCCAACTTACATTAATTAGGTGCATATTGTGACCACCACCACAATAAGGAGAGCTTCACATAATCACATGAGATACAAAAACAAAAAAAATCACTCTTAATGTACACTAGCAGATAAACTGAACAAAATTAGACAATGGGAAGCCAAGACTTCATAAAAAATATTGCAGCGCATACAATCATGAGTAGCAAGTAGCACAATCACATCAATAGCAAAGGTCTGACTACCAAAACACACTCACAGATCAGGCTAGGTATCCTAACAACAACATGAAACCAAATACTGATCTCATCAAGGAGAAAAAAAAAAAAAAAGAACATCAGAAAAGAAGAAGGTAAACAAAACACACAAAAAAAATAAAGAAAATTAAAATCCTACTCAATGAAACACATACCAATAGATGTACAAAGATACTAAAAGCGGACAACATCTAGAGGTTTAGTAAAAATATCGGTTAATTGACGGTCAGTGTCAATATGAGTCAAAGAGATCACCTTGTCTTCAACAAGCTCACAAATGAAATGAAATCGAATGTCTATGTGCTTAGTGTGAGAGTGTTGAACTGGATATTCATAAATGTAAATTGCACTAGTATTATTACAATGGAGAGTAATCACATCTTTGTCAATCCCATAGTCTTGAAGTATTTGTTTCATCCATAAATTTTGAGTACAACAACTCCCAGTAGCAATGTACTCAGCCTTAGCAGTAGATAGTGAGATGGAAGATTGTTTCTTGCTGAACCAAAAAATAAGGCAATTTTTTATATAAAAGCAACCACCACTAGTGCTTTTACGATCATCCACATTTCCAACCCAATCAGTATAAAAAAAACAGGCAACAGAAGACGAAGTATCAAATGGGTACCAAAGACCCAAACCAGAAGAGTCATTCATATAACGGATAACACGCTTAACACACTTCAAATTAGATTCACGAGGTGAAGCCTAATAACGAACACACACCCCAACACTAAAAGCAATATCAGGATAAGTGGCAGTTAGATAGAGCAAACTCTCGATCATACTGCGATACAAAGTATTGTTTACCTTCACGCCCACAACATCTTTAAAGAGTTTGGAGGTAGTGCTCGTGGGAGTCCGAGCATGTTTACAGTGCATGAGCTCAAATTGTTTAACTAGCTCACATGCATACTTGGATTGAAAGAGGAAAATGTCGGAAGAGCATTGCTTAATTTGCAAACCAAGAAAGCATATGAGCTCACCAAGAAGACTCATTTCAAACTCGAATTTTATCATATTAGAAAATCATTCAATTTTGGTCTCATGTGTAGATCAAAACACAATATCATCCACATAAATTTGTGTCACAGTTAAGGCACCATTCTCCCTTAAGATGAAAAGAGTTTTATCAACTCCCCCTCTATCAAAATCATTTGATACAAGAAACATCGCCAAATATTCATACCAAGCACGGGGAGCTTGCTTTAGCCCATAGAGAGCCTTCTTCAACTTATAGACATGAAGGGGAAAGTGAGGGTCTTCGAAACCTTTCGGTTGCTCAACGTATACTTCCTCCTTCAACAAATCATTTAGAAAAACACTTTTAACATCCTTTTGAAATAATTTAAGACCTAGATTGCATGCAATCGACAACATCATTCTAATGGATTCCAATCTAACAACCGGGGCAAAAGTCTCATGAAAATCAATACCTTTAACTTGGGTATGGCCTTGGGTTGCCAACCTAGTCTTATTTTTAATGACACTTTCTTTTTCATCCGTCTTGTTCTTTAAGACCAAATTTATCCCAATAACATGAGTGTTAGACGGACGAAAAACAAGATCCCACACATCATTCCTGGCAAATTGAAGTAACTCATTTTGCATTACCAGAATCTATTTTTCATCAAGAATAGCTTCCTTCACATTTTTTGACTCAATTTGGGATGCGTAACACATATTACAAATAGCATTGACAACGTGCTTCAAGCTACAATGAATTTGAAGACCAACACTTGGATCGCCCAAGATATCACTCGAGGAGTGACTTTTTATGTCTCTAGCATACGAGGGTTGCTTATTCCTAACACTAAGGGGTTTCTCCACAGTAGAAATGAGAGAATTATTATTTACAATGGTAGGAGGACTCTCGTCAATAGGAATAGAAGAAGGAGGACAAGTATCAGAAGAGTGGTGAGGAATCAGACTGTCTTCACTACTATCAACCGCATGACTAGGACAAGCAAGATCATCAATGATCACATTGTATGATTCCATCATGGATTGAGTCCTCAAGTTGAAGATCCGAAAAGCTCTACTGTTTGGAGCATAGCCAAGAAAATTTCTAAGATCACTCTTGGGCTCAAAAATTTCCAAATTATCCCTATTATTTAGAATATAATGTTGACTCCCAAAAGTCCTAAATGACTCACTTTTGGTTTCTTATTATTCCAAAGCTCGTATGGTGTTTGGTTGGAACCGGGACGCACAAACACCCTGTTAGAGATATGACAAGTAGTAAAGACAGGCTCAGCCCAGAAATGTTAGGCCTAATCCTTGGTATTTAACATGACACGGGCCATCTCTTGAAAGACACGATTTTTCCTTTCAGCCACTCCATTTTGCTGAGGAGTGTCAGGTGAGGAGAACTCTTGCATAATTTTGAGGGAATTACAAAAATCATCAAATCTGGAATTACAAAACTCACCATCTCTATCACTCCGGATTCGTTTGACATTAAAACCCTTCTGCACTTGACATTATCTAACAATAATGATAAATTCATCAAAGGCATTTGACTTCTCTCTCAAAAAGGCAATCCAAGCATATCGAGAAAAATCATCAACGATAACTAAGATATATCGCTTTCCTCCAATACTACTAACTTTCATAGGTCCAACAAGATCAAAGTGAATAAGATCAAGGACCCTGAAAGTAGCAGTAGCGGATAGTTTCTTATGAGGCGCTCAAGTTTGCTTGCCCAACTGACAGGCACCACAAACCGATTCAAATATCTTTCTTAGTTTGGGAAGGCCTTTGATAATTTCGTCATTAGTAATTTTCACAAGGTCTTTAACATTCATGTGACCAAGATGACGGTATCACAATTCAAGCTCATCACTGAAAGTCAAAAGGCAAGTGGATTCAGATAGCACAAGAAAAGTATAACAGTTATCAAACGATCTAATTCCACTTTACAAAAAAAACTTCAGATTTATCAATAACAAAGCACCCAGACTTAGTAAAGGTGATGTTCATCCCTTCATCACACAATTGGCTGACACTAATCAGATTTTCTTTTAGCCCATCAACATACAAAACATCAAAGAGTTTAGGACACCCAGGAGCATCAACAACTCATTTTCCAATAATTTTAGAGCAACCCCCATTTCCAAAAGTGACAGAACCAGATTCACATTTTTCAAGTGAAGAAAAATAAGACTTGTTTCCAGTCATGTGTTTTGAGCACCCACTATCAAGAAACCACTTAGATGGCTGAAACGCTTGCAAAGCAGTGTGTACAACCAACACAATTTCAGACATTTTCTTCACTCATTTCCACCTCATCAAATTTCCCAGACTCCTCAATCAATAAAGCATAGTTGTGTCATGCTTTTGGCGAAAAAGATCCATTTTTCTAACAGGACAAGAGAGGTTTATATGTCTTTTTCTTCCGTAATAGAAGCAGATAGGACATTTTCCTCCACTAGCTAATCTACCATGAGAAGGAGTAGGCAAGAGAGGAGATAGAGTGGATGATAAACCACAATTAGAACTACTTTGGACTTTGGGAACAAAATTCTTTTTTTCTTTTTCTTTTTTCTCAGGGGCAAAGTGATTTAATTTCTTAAAATCCAATCCAGTTTTATCACCCCAACCCCTGCAAGCCTCCCAAGCTTTTTGAGTGTCACCCCTGGCATTTTGTAGCTTCCCTAGGATAACTTTTTCATTTGAAAGCTCGATCCTAAGCCTATCATTTTGCAACGCTCAAACTATTGTATTTTGAGTAATACTCCGCTCCCTCAAATTCTAAAAATTTAATTTTATCCCTTAAGTTTATTATCTCATCTTACAAAGATTTAATATGTTCAATCAAAAAATTGTACTCAACATCTTTTACCACACATGATGACGTGAGATGGCACATCATTGACCAATATCATCTTTTCTTTGTTCAATTTAACACTCAATAGGTAGAGCTCATCATAAACTTCAAAGATGTCTATATCATCATCCTCTTCATCCAAGTCAGTAGGACAAGTGTGGGAAACACCATGTGCCTCCTCATGAAGGGAGGCAAAAAATGTCTGAAACCCATGAGAGGCATAAGACTCATCAGAGGAATTCTCATCATTGGTGTCATCTTATTTTACCGCAACCATGGCTTTAGATTTCTCAAAAAATTTCTTCTTGTTGGGATATTCATGAGCAAAGTGCCCATACCCACGACATTTAAAGCATTGAGTTTCCTTAGATGACTCCTTATGAGGTTTTGTTATGGGAATCTTAAGTTTCTCGTAGGACTTGCCACCACTTTGTTTATTTTTAAAAATTTTCTTAAATTTTTTACAAACAAGGCAAGATCCTCATCATCAATTTTTTTCTTAGAGGATCAGAAAGTCACACTTTTTTACTTTTTGTCGACCTAAATCTCAGATTCGTACGTTTGAAGAGATCTCACAAGTTCATCAATGTTGATCCTGTCAATGTTCTTACTTTCAAAGACAACAGTCACCTTAGGTCTAAACCTTTTAGGTAAGGATCTTAGAGCCTTCCTGACAATTTTATAAGAGGTATCTCTTCACCAAGGTAAAAAGACCCATTAACAATATCATTCAATTTTGTGTAGAAGTTCGTAAACTTTTCATCATCATTCAAACTAAGATTCTCAAATTGCATCGTTAGCATTTGCAATTTGTTAATCTTTACTTGTGGAGTCCCTCAAAAGTGGTCTCTAAGATCAATCAAGCATCCCTAGCTACCTCACAGTTACAAACTCTTTTAAACTCAAAAGCCGTTACAGCTCCAAAAATAGCATACAGAGTCCTAAAATTATCATTTGCAGCATATTTTTCTTTATCACTATAACGATTAGCAGGTTTAATAGTTATTTTTTCAATTTCATCTAAATGGGCCATTTCTTGAGGTGGAGACCAATCAGGCTCAACAACAGACCAGGCCATGATATCCATGGATCTAAGAAAGACCCTCATCCGAGCCTTCCAATAAGGATAATTATGACCATCAAACAACGGAGGTTGTTTTGTGAAAATGCCCTCCTTAGGTAAATCAAAACTTTCTGAATACGCTATAGACGCTCAATTCAAAAAGAATCAACACGAGCGAACCCGCTCTGATACCAATTGAAATTCTGTCGATCTACGAAATTTCTCAAGTATTCGATTAGTTCTAATTAATCTAGATATTACAACAGTATAACGCCAACAATCACCACAACACGAAATGTACGTGGAAACCCAATCACTGGGAAAAACCACGGGACCTAAGTCCACAAACCAAATCCACTATGAAAGAGAAAGATTACAATGAGTTTCGAATTATATACCGACAAATGCGCATGCCCTGTCAAACCCCAATGCAAATCGACATCCCTTCGCGGGTCGTCTCCATAGCTTCTTATTCGGATGTTTTTTCTTACCGTTGATGAACACACAACAATCCACCTTGAATCTCACAAGGCTATCAATTACACACCCTAATATCTAGGGATAAAACAACACTCAAAAAACACTTGGGCTAAAAAGGTAAAGTGAAGATGAAGAAGGAAGGATCCCTTGAGTTGAAATCTATTTGGAAAATACTTCAAAGGTTTCAAGGGTTGAGGAAGATGAAGATCCTAGGGTTTTTCTCAAGGGGAAGAAGCTAGCTTAGCTTTCTTAATTTTTTTGGCATTTTATCAAAAAACTTTTATATTAAAAATAAAAACCCCTAAAACCTAGGAAAAAAGATCAAACAAACTTTTCTTCCCAAAAGACAACGTAAGACGTCAAAGTGCTGTCGACACTCATGGCGCGCTGTGACATGTATCACAGTGCGCTGTGGCTGTAGAGATAGCCCACAGCACACGCACAAAATTATATACGTTTAATAAGTTTTAAACACATTTTAAGGGGCAGGTTAAGGATAGCATGATTGATGGCCTTGATCAAACAAAGTAGATCACATCTATCTTGGCATACATATATCCTAAGGGAGATCTACACGGAGTTTGGAGTAGAGTGTGATAAACAGGTTCTTACAACCAATGCACCCGAAGTGCTAAACTATCAATACACCAAAAGTGTCAAACTGCCAATGTACCTGAATGTGCCAAAATGTCAATGCACCAAAAGTGTTAAATTGCTAATGCACCTGAAAGTGCATGCCAAATTACTAATACTAATACACTCAAAAGTGTCAAATATGCCCGTAGGCTCCATCGCACTTGAAAGTGCCAAACTGTCAATACCAATACACCCGAAAGTGTCAAACGTGCTCGTAGGCACCACCGCACCTGAAATTGCCAAACTACAAATTTCTGCAGGGTTATTTACAGTACCAATCTTCATATCAATAACGGAGGCAGCTCCATCTAGCAAAATGCTTCTTTGCAACTAGTGTCATTCATCACGAACTATTTCAGATCTTTCACAAAACACAACCAATTTGGGCTACAAGTATACCGATTAATCTTGTCTCAATTTTTCTCCGTCACATCTAACCCTTCATACAGCCAATCGTAAAAAACCACCAACAACAAGAGAAAACTTTCTCGCGGAAGCAAAATGATGCCCAAGTCGAAACCTAGGCTTTGATACCAACTGTTGTGCAAAAACCCCTTATAAGGCGTTTGCACTTCCAATCACGTTGATGGCTTTCACATGCGAAGAAGACAACCAATAAACTAAATAACCAATATCACAAAAAGGTAGAAAGGGAAAAAGATCATACCACAGACAAGAACAAGATTTACGTGATTCGGCCTAAGCCTACTTCCACGGGAAGTCAAACAAAGTGTTTCCACTATCACGAAGAAGATATACAAAGGCTACAAACAATGAAGATCGAATTCTCTAATCTTACCCAACAAAGGAGAACCACAAATACTCATGCCTAAAAGACCAAATCTCACATGCAAAACAAAATCCCAAGTTCTCTCTCTCTCTAACTCTCACGCACAAGGGAGATCCCAATTCCAAAAACCCCCAAAACGTCCAAAAAAACTCACCTATTTATTTTTACTTAGTTTCCTATTTAAACTAGGACTCTTCTTTTATAGTAAGTTTTTCTCTCACTCTAAATAACCCAAAGAGAACCCACGTTCCAAACTCTCCCACTTTTCAGTTTTAGTTTGGACTCTTATTCTCTTACTTTTATATCCTATTTAATAGGATTCTATTTTTATCCAAACCTAAAATAAGAAGGTCAAACTAAAACAGCTTGAGTCAACCTATTTAAAGCCAAACCGAGCCGAAACCAAACATGGACAATCTTTCTCTCATTTCTCTTTGAGGGCACTGTCTTGTAACTGATAATGGCTACACCAAATTACAACAAACAAAAAGTTATTAACAAAACTAATGAAGAAAGGGTACTAGTATTTGCAACCAAAGATTCAGGCTCCGGAACCTTTGATTCTGGAGGGAACACCATTGATTGCCTTGAATTAGACTATGGGTATCGTTTATAATGTGATCTAATCTTTCATAAAATAGATCTTGAGATCATGCATAACTCACGTATTAAACAGTCAAATGTTGATTAACACACATAAGTGACCTGAGAACTCTTCTCATGATACGCCACGTTCACACTAACTTTTAAGAAAGTGTGTGATCTGGAATCAATATATGACTGTCTAATAGGTGGGCTATCATCTCGAAAAATGATCTTTACTGTCTAATTCAAGGTAGTCAATGGTTTTAATGGCGTGACCATCAGTTGCAAAGACCCAATCTTTGGTTGCAAATACCTGTTCAAATGAGGAATTCTAACTTATAATTTCTCATGAATTACCCATGTAATAGTACCTTCTCCGGCAGCAAAAATGAATCCAATTATCATAAGCATTGGATGCACCTGTTGAAGATGTTATATTTATTTATTAGTTTAGAATATAGTAAATATATTAAATAATTTTAAAGAAAATAAAATTTGCTTTTGATTTCTTTTTTAGTTTTGTGAGTTAATTTTTAGGTAATAGGTATTCTCATTTTTGTATGTAAATGAATAGTCTCATATTGGTAAAAGTAAAAAATGTCTAGACTACATATAGAACATTTCACCTTCTATTGTTGTTTGACAAAAAGAATAGAAGAGTGTGCCTAGCGACGCCGCGTTCGCACGTGTGCGTGGCGATTGGCGTTTAGGTGCATTGGCAACTAATGGGCTACTAATCAGTGGGTCAATTCGGTTCTATTGGGTCAAACTGATTGGTCAAATGTTGACCGTTAGACCCAACCATTTTATAACCGCTTATAAAAGTGTGCAATCGTTCGAATTTGAATTCGAAACGTTACAACTTTTCATACAGCCGTTGGATGAAGCGATTGAGATCGTTGAAAGATCTGAGCCGTCCAAAATATGACTGTTGGTCCAACAGTCGTATTGAAATTTTTATATAAAGAGGCCTTAGGACACAGATTTGGACACTCTGAAATCCATCGGATTCCTTGCATAAAATTTGAGAATTCCTCTTGCTTTCTTCTTTTGGTGGTACTTCATTGGATTGAGTTTTCTGGGGCGATCCTCTATTGTTGCAAAGCAACGGATCGTATCTAAGAGATTGGGCTCGTTGTATCCTAGAAACGTCTTGTTAGAACTCTTTTGCAAACTCGAGAATTTATTTGAGTAGGAAGCGAATAGCGTTTTAAAGAGAACGATTACGTACCTCGAGTCCAATTCTCTTGCCCATTTCATCATTTTCAGATATCTGTTCCTAATTTTATCTAAAATTGAATCAATAACATTAATTACCATGTAAGAAATATATATATATATATATATATATATATATATATATATATATATATATATATATATATATATATAGTTTTATGTTCCATTTTAAGTTGGAATTTAAGTTCTTTACATTGAAGATTTTTTGTTTGTTTGATGATCTTAATTAGAGCGACGCCTTCTCGGAGGTCAACGATCCAAACAAGCATAAGAATTGTACCCAGAACACCTAGCAGGTGTGCAACTACTGTTACGGCTGTTGCTGAAATGCCGAAGCTCGACGATTTGGCCGCCGCGCCATGAACCAGAGAGAGAGAGAGAGTTGCTCTATAAGCCTTGTTAGGACTTTAAAAGCTTTAATTAAAGGGGATCTATTCCCCTCACAGGCATCACAAGATTATCAAGCTCATCCAATAGTGTTTTTGACACTATATCATGTTAAATCCCAAAATTTGCAAATTTTCAAGGACCTTAAATTAATCCTTAAACATCAGCTTTTGACACCCATTATTAGTCTTTTTTTTTTTTAATTTTTTAATTTTTAAATGTGCCCACATAATCAAAAGTCTAGCTCAAAAAATAGTAACAGGAAACGGCCCAACAGGCGGCAGGCCAAATGAGAGAAGAGCCCTACGCTCTTGGTGGTGGTTTTATCATGTTGCTTTCATTTGCCGTTTCCTTAGTAGAGAATATGAAAAGCTTCATCATGCCACGGCCTTCTTTCTTCTTTCTCATCTTCTTGAAAAGGTCGAGCATGATGCTCCTTAATTACCACTATCAAATATGGACTTAACTCTCCGGACCATCATTTAGTGTGAGATATATAAAAAGCACAATTTTAATGGTATAAGATGTAACGATCCTAAAAATTTTAAACTGAATTTGTAGTGTTAGATTTGTTTTGCACTGAGTGTAGTGTTAGTGCTCCATACCGGAATCACATTTTGGTTTTTCAAAAAAGCTTTATATTTAAAATTATTCGTATTTGACACAAGTTGTGTGGTGACCTAGTGGTTGAAAGACTTCTCTTATAAACAAGAGGTCTAAGGATCAAACCTTAGAATCCTAAATCATTATTATAAGAATTCTTCTTAAAAACCCTAGCCGTCACTCCATCAACTTCTATACCACTTTTTTCTAAAAACACCCTAATCTCTTTTAAATCTCTTGTGTGTTCTTTCACAAGAACCACACTCTCTATCTGTCTCGTCCTTCTCAGGATACAATTCAATCGCGTATCGACGGGCTATTAAAATGAACCTAGATATATTTTCTTACAAAATTATTTTTAGGAATGAAATATTGATTAATCCTAATTTTAATACTTATATTATTAAATTTTCTATTATATTTTGAGTCTATTTCGGAATCCGACGCGGTTCAAGATACTGTCGGACGATCAAGTGCCTTACATGTTCGATCCACCTGTTAATGGTATGAGGATGCCTATCGCCTCAAACTCGTCTGCTCGATTATCAATTCGATCCCCGCACAAGACTTGAGTGCTCGTCTCCCTGATGGACACGTGAAATTATTGTGTTATATTTAAATAAGGAGAAACAGATTGATATTATAATATTGTTAAAGCTTTTGATAACTTTTAACATAATACTATTATACTTTTATATGAGACAAAAATAATAAATTACTTTTCTATTATATTAAGAAAATTGATTATATCACTTTGAATTTAATACTATATAAGACAAAAGACCATTATATTACTTTCCTATTATATTACTTTTCATATAATACTATTATATTTCTATATGAGACAAGATACTATATTACTTTTTAAACTTACTTTATATACACCTGCAGAAAACTCCAGTTACCAAATTCTCCTGAGGCAACGAATCGGTTCCTCGTCTCAAACCTGTTCTTTCCTTTTAATTCCACCAACCGGCCTGTTAAAGTGCTTAAAATATCAACGATGACATGTGGTTTAGATTATTATATTCATGTGATTTCATAGCTTATATTTTATATCTAATAATCCAGCGATGCGATAATATACTCTATCTTATAATATACTTAAATTATTCTATAATTAAGGTACTCAAGTATCCTGACACCTTAATAATAGCTTATATTATATTATATTTAACATTTAAGTGGTGGGTTATCAAAGCTATATAATTTATACTATACAAATATTATATATTATATTATATATAAAATAAGGCACTCGAGTACCCTATTATGACAGTATAAATTGTTACGAAGATTGGGTTTATCCTATTATAATAATATAAATTGTTGTTAAGATTGGGTTTACAAATATTGCCCCGAACCTATTTGTTTTTATGTATTTCGATCGATCGACCCTATTGTCCGATTGATCGATTCTGAACAGAATCGAATGAGAGTGTACTCAAATAACTTTAAATCTGACCGATTGATTACCAAAAATTGATCGATCGATTTATACCCAAAATAAATAATTTATATAATACAATTAAGACTGTTTGACCGATTCCAAAACAAATCAATCGATCCTCGTCCGAACAGACGACCTAATTCACATTAAAATTTCATCATTGCACGACCAAAAACTTAGTACACAATCACTTACTCTTTGCGATCGATGGTCGTGATGCACTTCACTTTAAATTATATCATTTTTCTAATTGAACACTTAATTATAATAACCTATATATATATGTCATTTTATCGCTTCAACGCGATCACTTCGAAAACATAAAGTGTTCGAACTTCGATGCCTTTATGAAATCGAACTCTGACGTTTACGATTATCGAAATCACACTTATAACCCTATTCTATAATTATATTGGTGTGCTATGTAAATAAATATAAATATAAACATAATCCAAATCTAAGTGTAAACCGTTATGTATGTGTGATGCTTTTGTATTTGCAACTTAATCAATTTTTACGAGTTAGGGATATGTTAGATCATGAGTACGAGAGTGTATGAGATCATGCCTAGCTTGGGCGTGGTGATTCGCTGAGATAGTATCGAAGCAAGAAATACACCATATTCACATGCCTTATAACTCATGGTGGAATGGGACCCATGACGAGTCGGGTGAGTGTGAATTCAGTGTAACCTCATATACTGTAATAGCCCGAAAAATCACGCTAAACTATGACCTCGGGATCCGTGCCCGATTGGTCACAAGTTTGACCAATCAGGAGATCAAGAGTTAGCATAGAATGTGATGAACGGGCGAGATGTGATGGTTTGAGTGAATATGTGGTGTGTGATGTAAATGGGAAGTCACTTACACCTACTGCGGTGTATGTGCTCAACACACAAAGAGGGAGATAGATAAAAGGGTTTAATAGCCCTAAAAGTAAGAGTTTGATGTTGTTGAAGGAGAGTAAAGAAGAGAGAGAGAGAGAAGTAAGAGAGGAGTTATTGCAACTGATTGGAAGGGAGATTCGAGCAATAAACGCCGGATTCGACGCGAGGGATCCGCTAAAAGCAAAGCTGGAACCCTAGCCTTCCAACCACTGGATTGAAATCAACTTGAGATCTATTCAAGGTAAAATTTTTGTAAATAAAATGCATAGATTATAGGGGTTAATTTGTGGTTGAATGTGGGTTAAATCATAGGATAATGGCTTAGAAAAATAGAGAAAAAAGTATGGAAGAAGATTGGGAAGAACAGCTCGAAAGGGGCTGAATCTGACAATTTCGATTAATCGAAATTGGGTTTCGATTAATCGAAATTGGCCAGGAAGTTGAAAAGTCAGAAGACCCGATTTCGATTAATCGAATTGGAGTTCGATTAATCGACCTTGGATTTTCGATTAATCGATTTGAGTATCGATTAATCGACTGGGAACCTCCAGTGGAACCCAGGGGCTGGAGGAAATGACTTGTGGATAATCGACTAATCGAAATGGGATTTCGATTAATCGATTTCAATTTTCGATTAATCGATTTCTGGAACTCGACTACTCGAATTGAGAATCGACTTTGCGAAAATGAGAATTTCGATTAATCGAATTAGGATTCGATTAATCGAATGAAAACTCGACTACTCGAATTGAGAATCGACTTTGCGAAAATGAGAATTTCGATTAATCGAATTAGGATTCGATTAATCGAATGAAAACTCGACTACTCGAATTGAGAATCGACTTTGCGAAACAGAGAATTTCGATTAATCGAATTTACTTCAATTAATCGATATTGACCCTCGATTAATCGATTTTGGAATTCGATTAATCGACTGAGATAAATTGTGTTGACTTTTGGGTTTGACTTTAAGATTCTTGGAGGGTCTTATACCTTCTTTATTGCATCCTTTGTGATGTGTTTCACCTGTTATGTGGTACCATAGGTGGTACGTGTGAACTAGTGCACAAGGAGCCACGTGGGACCTTGATGCAATGATCAAATGAAGACTTGAGGTAGGGAACACCTTGAACATATACTTTATTTTACAAGAGCATGTATGTAGTGATATAGAATTCAATTCAAATATTTATTTCTTAAGAATTTGTGAAAAGTGTGTGTGTGTGATATCCATAAGAGTAATCATAATGAGCCATCCCCAGGGGATGAAGAAGTAAAGAGATAAGAGCATCAGGTGTGATGCAAGTAAATGGATACATCCCAGGGATGTATCTAAGGATTGAATCATGTTTGATAGGGCCTAACTGATATAAGATAGCACATTTACACGGTGAATAACTATATGTAAGGCACCGATATTTTTGTTATTTGAGGTTTGATAGGGTACCCCACCGACGTGGCGGGATATCCACGACTGACACGGCAGGATATCCGTGACCGATACGGCGGCGAAACCGTAGGCCAGTGCGGAGGCTTATCCATACATAGTAAGCACACCCCAGGGGTGTTGATTGAGACAAGTGAAACCCCGCCACCAATCCTCAGGGGAAAGGGGCTTGGGTACTATTTGTATTCCCAGGGAATACGGTTAAAACTGTCTATATAGATGACGATGATGGGTATCTCATCGGGGCTCGATGCTATATTGTTCGGGGATTACTTAAGTTGAAAATTTAAGTTTTGCTTTAGGCCTTCTCAGCATCATTCATGAGTAAATGAAAACATATGTAATCAACAGTAAAACGAAATGCTTTTTAACTGTTTCATCAATAATTGCATAGACACATCATGCATGGCATATCATAGAATATATGTGAGTCATAATTTATATGTTCATGTTGTTTGTTCCTATTGAGCTAGGATGTAGCTCACCCTATAGACTATACGTCAGTCCACTACTAGCAGTGAGGCTTGAGACGCCGATCCCGTGAGTCGGACCTTGCGGCCGGTGACGAGTTGGAGCCACCTCCTGAGGACTTCTTCTAGAGGACTCCGTTGTGCCACTTTGAGAGATTCTTGGAGAGGTTTTTGTACGGCTTGGTATGTCAAGCCTTTATTTTGTTTAAAAATCATGTATATGAGGAGTTGGGATTTCTCTTTTGGGATGAACCATCCGCGATGATTGCTATCATCGATGGTTCGGATCGGTTCTCCATTCATGCAGAGGTATGAGGGTAGAACTGTCTTTTGGAGAGTTAATTAATATAGATTTAAATTCCGAAATTTCGTTTATTATACTTTTTGATGCTTGATATACCAGTGTTCCGTGCTTAGCTAAAGGGTACGGTCAAGATGATCGTGCTGATGGCACGGGTTTTGGGGTGCCGAAATCCGGGCTGTCACATATACGGTGGCATATACGGCAACCCGATCACCCCGAGTTCAAATATGATAGTATGAGTTATGAGTTAAGTTATGAGGTTCGACCATAGGCTTTGGCTGTGGTGAGGTTTCTTCTACGGTCACGTGAAACTCAGAATATTAGCGTCCATGTACGGATGTAACACCTCTATGGTAGTATGGGCTGTCACACGAAGTACATCCAGATTACTACGAAACTTTTTTCTTGGAAAGCGTGAATTAGGAAAGTTGCCTCACTATAGTTTGTCCTAGGATTAAGTATAAGAGTATGATAAGATATGAGTATGAGATAAGATAAGTTATGATACGAGTACGATAATAAGACATCGCTGTGTAGACCAGTAAAAGACAAAGAACTTAAGTCTCTATACGTGTCGTTCCTTGCGTAGCCACCGTAAGGGCAACAATGTCTTTTAGCCAAAACGGATCTCTGGGAGAGATTATGAGTATGAGTATGTTATGAGTGAGTTTGGCCATTATATCTCTCTATTGGCTGGATGGTGGAGTATGAGTATGACACGAGGGCGTTATGATATGGTGGTATGATACTATGTTGACTCCCCCATAGTAGCTCGAGCAGCAACTCTGGCACAGGTTGTTTAGGATTTCACGAGAATATTAGTTACGCTCATGCGATGTACAGACGTATGTGCGAGAATGATAATAAGACATGATATGATATGTTATGAGATATGGTAAGGTACGCTAGGATATGAGTGTCTAGATCATAGTCTTACATTTATGATATGAGCTTTATGATATGCATGTGATTTTGTCATTCTTTTGCTATCTGCTTTGAGATATTATGTTTATCACTCGCAAGATGCACCCACAATGCACCTGAGTAGTATTGGATGGATTGGTGGTGTATCCCACTGAGTTTACGTGACTGAGTAAACTCATCCCACGATAATTTAACAACTGCAGGTGACTATACCGACGGTGTGGAGGTGGGTTTCTCTGATCTGATTAGTGCTGAGAACGTCGACTCAGTGGACGTTGATTACCGATTATCAGGAGGACTACAGTGTTGATTTTAATCCGAGCGCCGGATATTGATTTAGTAGACTCGGTATTGGATTTTGCCTTATATCATTATCATTGACTCTATACTTTCATTTTTATCGGATTTGTCTCCGATTTGACTTACATGTTACTTGTGGATTGATGACATTCTATCGCATTTTATCAGATTTATTCAACATTTATGATTATTTTATATTCCACTTTGGTATGTTGGCTTTCACGGATTTCGTGGAACCATTATTGCGCGAGAACTCTGATTAGGTGTATGTCCACTTAGCATATCCGGGATATGTGCGGGTCATAACTCGGAATTCTAGGCCCTTGTGATGGGATAGAATTTTGGGTCGTGACATAAGATCATTTTAAAATCATTGGTATTTAAATGCTGAGCAGAGTGATTTTCCCTATTAGGATCCAACTCTCCTTACCATCATTTGGAAACCAAAATCGTTTAAGATATGTGTGATTTGTATCGTCAAAGTGAAAAATCATATATTGAAGTCCAACAGGCCCACAAATGGTGTTTTACGGAGATTTTAATTCGATCTGTTGACTATAATATTAACTGTTATTTTTTGGTTTTAATAACGGATATTAAAGTCCATCAATTGAATGATTAACAATCACTTATAGACATGTTCTTGAGGCTGAAATATGTTGCAATGATGGAGTGGCACTTGGACAATTTAGATTGGTCATAGATGTGCGTCACATGTGACGTAAATCACACTTCCATAGTATAAGATAAAGAGTATAATTCTAGTGGTGTGAGATCATTTAAATATTTTTCACATCTGTTATGCTTGTATAACAGACAATATGCTCAAAGCAATGTATATATAATATGCGTGTATGACTTCAGATGTAGTGCCCACCCATCCAAAACCCCCTATATGTTTGCTTATTCCCTGTCACCCTTAAGTGGGTCCCAGATCATCCAAATCATAGATTTCCTCCAATTTCCTCTTAAATTTCCTTTATATTACATTTGCAACCATTTAGCTCAACTAAACTCAGTCAATTTGGGAATCTAAACTCGGTCAATTAGGGGATCTCTTCCTTATAAATATGGTATCAAATATCGTCCGACACTAAAAAAATAAAATTTATTAAGGACAGTTATAAAATATTGTTATTAACAAAAAAAATTATCGCTAATAATCTTAATAGTTTGTTTATTAATAGCGGCATTTTTTGACTGCAAAAAACTGTCGTTAATAGTCTTATTTTTTGTAGTGCGATACCGATACGTATCAACGCTGATACGTATCAGGTATCAACTCGGGTATTGACTGATACCGTATCGATATCGGCTGATATCTCTATTTTCTTTTTCTTTTTTAATTTAAAAGGCACTGATACAACTCGGTATCGACCGATTCGTATTGGTCCTTCATGGACCGATAATCAATATTGATACCGATACCGATACAGAATTTGACACCTTGCTTGTAAACCCTAGGAACTCTAAAACCTTTGGAAATAACATATATATAGCTACCTACTTCTATTAATTCTTTTGTTTACTCATGGCCTTTCTAAAGGAACTTTGAGATTAGTGACATTTGTCACATTTGATGGTTGCTCTAACGAAAAGAGACTATAATCATTATGCTATAAGATGATCGATGAAAGTTCACTTGTCAATCATCCATTGACTCATCTTGAAGCAAATTCTCTTTAAAATGAATCTCTTTCTCATTCTAAAGGGCTGAAATTTGTTAACCTTTAGCTAAACGTTACCTTCATACCCTCTTAATACGTCCATCTATATATTTCATAAAACCCAAATACAATAGCCTCTACCTCAAGTTAACGCTTAGAACTTTGATTACATATCACCATCCTTTGAAATCTCCAAAACTTGCTACTTCGTTTATGCTGAACTGATAAATTTGGGTATCCATCTCAAAATCAATTGACTCTAATTGGAGGGGTTTGAGGATCGTATAAAAGTTCAATACGGCTTCATATGTGTTGGTCGAACTGAACCAAATCATGTGAATAATTAAACTTAGTGATGTGGAGTGAAAAAAAACATGCTCCGATACCATACAAATTTCGGTATCCATCTCAAAACTAATTGGTTATGGAGGGGCTCACAATTATATAAGAGTTCAATATACTCAACCTCAACCCGATATTTTATATACAAAATCAAAGAAAATAGGAGATGTTAACCAGATCTGGGATTTTAGGTCTGTCATCAGGTCTGGTCGGCATGTATCACTACAAAAATAAAGTGTTTTAGCGGCACTTGCTATTAAGGCAATTTTTGGTAACGAAAGTTTTTTGTAGTTATAGGACTAATAGCAGCAGTTTTTTGTTAAAAAAAATTGCCGCTAATAGTCTTATTTTTTATTGTGTACCCTTGACATGTCGATTAGAGCTGGGGCGGTTTAACCTCAAGGGGTTAGGTGAGCTGGCCAGGTATCTGCTTCCAAAAGCAGGAGACCTGAGTTCAAATCCCCTCCCCCCCTTGAGATCACCCTAGGGATTTATATCCTGTGCTGACCTGACATGTGCTAAATTTGGGGTGCGCATATGTCTCTGAGATTAAGCGGGTGCTTTAAGAGGCACGGATACCCAGGTTATCAAAAATAAAAAAAGAGTTGCGGCGTGTTGAGCACATGCCCTTCACCCATTGGTCATTGACGGACCTAATGGAAACGTTTTCAATCCAGATGGCCCAGCCCATTGTACTGTCAAAGCAGCCCATTGGTTTTCGGATAGAACATATCCAGCATTCCAAAATAAAATAATACAATTCAAATGTATTATATCACAAAAGTAAATAAACATTTATAAATATTGAATAACATAAAAAATTATCCATTTATCATCTCACACAATTCACACACCAATTCAAAAAATAATAATAAGAAGAAGCCCAATGAGTCATCATTGATGAAGAACAACAGAGAAAGCGACAGAAACTCCAAAGAAGAAAATGAAGATGCCCGTAAAATTGATCAAACGGCCCTCAGTGCTGTGGACGAGCGGCACTGATCTCTCGGTCAGGCCGGTCTCCGCACTGCAAATGGCTAAGAAGAGGAGAAAAAGGCCACCAAACACGTGCCATGGACGGGCCCTCTCTCTTGTTTGTGTTGGAGCTCTAGGGAACCAGAATGCTAGGAACCCAAACACCCACTGTTCACCCAAACAGCACAAGTTACTATTTTGCTTCTCGGGGCATTTTTGTCATTTAACTATAAGGGTATTTTCGTCATTAAATTCTCTAAGTAATATATTATGTGTAGATTAGGTCGGTAGGATTGTCAACGGGTCGAATTGACCCAACCCGATCCAACTCAATATTTTACCGGGTCGGGCCCTTTAACGTGACCTGTAGGGTCTAGTCAGGCATGACACCAAGAATAGGAGTTATATTCCGTTCAGTTTGGTCGGTTTTGGACCAAAACTACAAACCAAACCAAACCGTCCAACTTTTAAACCAAACCAACCCGATTCGATTCAGTTCAATTTAGTTCAGTCGGTTTCGATTTTCCTATAAATTCTACTTGCACATCAAAATTTTCTCAACTTCTCAACCGGGTTTCCTATAAGTTCTACTTTACCGCTTTAGAATTTAGGAATAGTCTAAAGACAAGGGTAGGGTTTTATATAAAAATATATATTTTACTTAAATGCCATTTAAAATTAATCAAAAACTCTGCCTTTATATATATACTTGCAAACTACATTTAGTTCAGTTTGGTTTGGTTTCGGCTTGGGGAGGCTTGGAACCGAAATCAAACCAACCTTTTTAGTTTTCCTTTTTTTCCAAACTAAACCCAAACTGGTACCCGTCCTAACCGAACCAAACCCGGCGGTTCGGTTTGGTTTGGTCGGTTTGGTCCAAAAAATGCACAGCCCTAACCAAGAGATCATTTCGGGCCCGATCAGATAGGGCAGACCCAACCTGGCCCAGCCCGATATTTGATATCAGGTCGGGTCGGGTCGGTTCGGGGAGCGCCATCGAGTCAGATGGAGTCAGGCGTTTGCGATTTTCTTATTGGGCAGCAAAAGTTTTGACCCGACCAGATCGAGTGTTGCCTTATAGGTTGGGTTCAACCCTACCCAAACCTGACCGTGACCCGACCTGATCGGATGCTGCCTTATAGGTTGGGTTCAACCCTACCCAAACTTTATTTTTATTTTTGATAACTTGGGTATCTGGGCCTTTTAGAGCACCCGCCTAATCCTAGGGGCACATGCGCACCCCAAATTTAGCAGATGCCAGGTCAGCACAAAATATAAATTCTTAGGGTGGCCTTGAAGGGGGAGGAGATTCGAACTCAGGTCTCCTTATTTTGGAAGCAGGTACGTGGCCAGCTCGCCTAATCCCTTGAAGTTAACCCTACCCAAACCTGACCGTGACTCGACCCAACAATTTTAGGCATCAACCTCAACTTGAACCTAGTAAATATAGTTTAGCGATCAAACGACACACTAGTGCCTAAATCCACTGCCATGTGCCCTGTGATTATTAGTCATGTGGCATGTGATCTAAAAACGTAAAAATAGTTTGATGACTTTTTTACCCTTCAAAAATGTTCCCAAAGTTGGACCTTCTCCCCCGTAACTTAATGTATTGAATTTTTTTCAATTTTCACCATGTTTTGGAAGGTGGATATAATGTATTTTTTAAGTATTTTTCGGGGCGTGGATCTGACTGATCTTGTGCGTGATGCCTCGGCACATGATCTACCTCGGCACCTGATCTACGGATTAGGTGCTACTTGGCATCCAATTGAGACTAGGGTAGCATTGACCGATATATCGCTAATGTAGCGTTCCGCTGTCCAAGAAAAAATTATAAAGTAAGAAGTCAGGTCTGGTAGCGTGGGTTCTGGTCTAGATCCTGGACCCAACCCATTCATTTAATGAACGGGTCCAAATTGCCAACCCAAACTGACCTGTGGCCGGTCAGGCCAGTTACGTCATTGGGTCAACCCGACCCATTTACAGCCCTACCAACTAAACACTGATTACAATAGTAAGATGAATGGTTGAGATTACCTGCAAGCCATATAAGCAGATGGTACCCATGCCAAACCATGAATGCAAGCTATACATATCAGGTATCCCAGCGTGATCATGGAACTTGAATGCGGCGTAGATCCCTAGAATACCTAGAGATAGCGCAATCAGGTGTAGCACCATGTGCACAAATTTCCGTGTTACCCTCTCTGCCCCAACGGTCATGTAGGCCATCATAGCTAAATTTGACAAACATATCACCAGCAAAAGTAGGATCAGGGGGGATTACTTAGTGCTAACACCACTGTATGATATCCTGCTAATATATATATATATATATATATATATATATATATATAGGTATAATGGTGCACGCCCGTACACCCCGTTAACCTTGAGACCACAGGGCCGCATACCAATTACACACTAAATCAATCAAAAGCTATGGTTAACAGATTTTTCAGGCCTCGACGAACTGTGCAGTCATCTGTTGACATGTGTTTGAATGCACGGTTCATCAATGAGTTCGAATCAGTTGTGGCACCCAATTAAAAGATCAGGTGTCACGATAATTTGCCCAAGGTCAAAAAAATTAGTTAAAGTTGCAAACTTCAATACACCATGTCACTGAAATTTGAACTGTGATTTAAATGGCAAAAGAGTCTAAAAAAACTTAAAGTTTAAGTGAGGACTGTTTGGATCCTAAAAATACATGATAAAATGTGGTATGGAAAAACATTTTATCATGGATTCGACTGTTTGGAGGTTTTTTAAAGGTCCTAAATGTATTAGAGAAAAGTACGAAATCGCACTCCATTTAGATTTTTATTATAAAAAAGATTAAAAAACAATTTATTATGAAAATTTGTCTTATATTGGCCAAAACAGGACCGTATTCGTATGCATTCTCTATGCACGTATCAGATGCCTAATAAAAAAAGTTAAAAAATATAAATTTTTAATAAAAATTTAGTAGTAAGGATAGCAATATAATTATTTATTTAAATTGATCAATGACTTACCCCTACATAGGTTGATATGTATGACTCTACCCGTTTAAACTTTCAAATACGTTGGGGCACTCAATGCGCTATTTTATGAAAAGCCTTATTTACCCCTATTTATCATAACACATCGAATCATATTCTGCCCTTCCCCTCAATGGTCTTTCCAAACAGAGACTTCGGGTAACTCGTGATGACGTGCCATATGCCATGTGGCACGTGAGTGCCAAGTGATCCCAATTGGTGTTATCCCATTGTTCAAATACATTTTCAGAAAGCTAAAAAAAAATACATTTGATTGCCACATGGGTGTCCACAAAGTTCATCAAAGAGTGTTTTCAAAACAAAATAAAAAATTTTAATTATCATGATCAATGCTAATCAATGTCTTAAAAAAAATGAATACTAAATTGAAAATTCAAGCTATTGTTATTTCTAACATCATGAAATTAAGGCCCTCTGTTATTTCCTAGAATCCCTTTAGGAAGGTTTGAACCCTAAGGGAAGTGGCCTTTAATTTGCAGTAACACGTGGCACTGCAAAAGGGCATCCCAGGGGTACCCTTATCTTATATATATATATATATATATAAAGAAAAATCCGTTTGGGTGTAGAGATATCTCTACGCGACTAGGCCAATTGATATGGGCACGACATGTTGTGTCCTTTTTGTGAAGTGCTGAGTGGCATGAGAATCACTTTACTAACTAGAGTTACACTTTTAAAATATTTTAATACCATTTCCGTCGTCATTTTTGACTTTTTTAAAGTCTCTTTCTTTTCTTCATTTTTCTAAGAAAGAGTCAGACATATTTTTTTAGGTATATTTTATAAAAAAATGTGGCTTCCCTGGCGCCGAAGTGCTGGCACCCTGGCGCCAGGGAAGCACTAGCATCTAGGCAATGAAGCGCTGGCACTCTGGCGCCGAAGTGCCGGCGTTTCGCTGAAAAAAAAAATGGAGCGTCGGTGCTTCGATAAAATAAAATAAAAAATAAATATTTTTTTTTATCGAAGTACTGGCGCCTCCATATCGAAGCGTCAGCGCTTCGTTTTAGGGGCACCAACGCTTCGATAAAAAAATAAAAAAATAATATATATATATATATATATATATATATATATATATATATATATATATATATATATATATATATATTTATTAAAGCGCTTATGTCAGTGCCTCCATATCAAAGCGTCATCGTTTCGTTTTAGGGGCGTCGGCGCTTTGATAATTTTGTTTTTTTATTGAAGCATCGGCGCCTCTATATCGAAGCGCCAGCACCCCTAAAACGAAATGCCGACGCTTTCTAAAATGAGGCGCCGATGCTCCTAAAACGAAGCATCGGCGCTCCTAAAATGAGGCGCTAGCACCTCGCTATCGGGGTGCCGACGCCTCATTTTTGAGGTGTCAGCGCTTCGTTGCCCAGGTGCTAACGCTTCGCTAACGGGAGGGAGACCACATTTTTTTATTAAAATAAACTTAAAAAAGCATGTCTGACACATTCTTGGAAAAATTGAGAGAAGATAGAGAAAAGAAAGAGATTTTTAAAAAGTCAAAGAATGACGGCTGGAAAGGTATTAAAATATTTTTAAAGTGTAATTCTAGTTAGTAATGTGGTCTCAATGTCACCTATCACTTCACAAAAAGAGAGCTATGTGTTGCGCCCATATCAATTGTCGTAGAGATATCTCTACGTATGGGCACATATCCCCGGGCCTCTATATATATATTGGCGGACACAGTTAAGGCCCATCATGGGCAAATGCGTAAGGAGACTTATATAAAAGAAAATAAAAACATACTAATATGTTTTAAAAGAAATAAAATAAAATTACGTTAACAATAAAATGATCTAAAGATCTGACCGTCTGGGAGGGGCACCATAATCTAAAGATCTATTGTGTGGAAGATTAGGACGAAAAATGATATTTATCGTCTGATTCATGACATTCAACGGTTTTACACCTGTTTTTTATCCACTAAAAAAAAGGGGAGCAAAAAACTCCCTATGGGCTTATCGTACTTATTTTCGCACTAATTTTAAGAGAGATTTCTCTCTCACCTATTTTCTAGAAGAATTTATGAAGAGATTTCTCTCATAAGAGACTCTGCTATTGTGTGTTTAAACATAATCAGGTAGAGTGTGTATGCTCTAATAAAATTAATCAAAAGTAGAACCTTATAGAAAAGAAGGTTTGAACCTAGAGCTTATAGGTCACAAACTACTAATTCAACAACTAAAATGGTTTAGTAAGCTATGTACATAAATAAAAATTTAATTCATATATAATTTTTTTAAAATCAAAATAATGTCATGCATTCTATAAAGGTTGGCGTTATTTACACCTGCGTTTCCTGTGAAGAACACATATTTTCACCATTAAAAATCGTTGATTGCCTTGAATTAGACGATGCAGATCATTTTTTGTCCCAATCTTCCACACAATAGATCTTGAAATCATGACTCACCTATCAGATGGTCATATCTTGATTCCATGGGGCACACATCCTTGTGACAGGCCCTTAGAGTCTATTATGATTTTTTTTTGTTAATATAAATAGCCCCATTTCGGAATCTCGACATAGGCCACCAAAACCTCATGATTGGAGTTGGACACTTTTTTTTCTAATATTCAAGCAAGCATGTGAGTTAATGATTTTTATTTGACAATGATTTTAATAAGACACAACGTTTTGTGAGCGAATTCAAAATATATTTCATATATTTATATCTTTTAATTTTAAATATTAATTAATATTATGCCCTCCATAGAGAAAAATTTTGGGTTTGCCACTCTATATATATATATATATATAGGGAGCCGATTAGGTCCTCCAATGGAGGACGGTGTCCGTCCTCTAAGATACAAGTGAAGCTCCATGTGGCATTTAAATCACATTTTGGGTGCCACGTGGAGTACGGGTGCATTTTTGGATTAATTTTAATATATATATATATATATATATATATATATATATATATATATATATATATGGGGAAATTAGAAAATGGGGACCGATTTTAAAAGCTTTTACGGTATTATACTGAAAAAAAGTTTTTAGGTAAAAGGGATTTCACAGAAATCTGAAGTTTTAGGATATGTGAGACCGGAAATTAGTTGAAGTGTGGGTAAGTCTTGTAATTAAGAAAAGTCTAAACTACCCTTTCCTTTTGAGGGAACTTTAGAACCCGCTGGAAGTCGTCTACTCTACTCACCATTCCAAACATCAGGAAGCCACTAGCTGCCAAACGGGTTATTGTCGGTTATATCCATGGCTTGGGTGTGACTATCGGTGAGAAAGTTTGGTGCCTCGAGATAAAACTCTAACCGAGTTTCTAAAGAGAAGTGGGTTGGTTTGCTAATTTTGGATCTCTTCACAACGATTTTTGAGCAAATTGGGTTGGTTTGCTAATTTGGGAGATCTGATTTAAGATGAACCAAAAACTAGTGGCCCAAAACTTCTCCGACACCGATTAGTTTTTGGTCGCTCTTTTCTGGAGCTCAAAAAAATTAATTGGCGTCGGAGAAGTTTTGGGTCACCGATTTTTTAGGGCACTTTAGAAAAACATGCCCCTTTTTGAAAGTTTTGGAGTATTATACTAAATCCAAAGCTTTTAAAAAATCGTGCTTTCACATATAATTTCTCACATATGATTAGACTTTTACATATGAAAGTACTAAAGTACCCTCATATTTAAAGAGGGAACTTTAGAATCCTAGCCCCAAAAACAGCAAGCTCTTCTTCTCCCCAGAGAACCAAGTCTCATTGATGTAACAATCTCCTTTACTGGTGTGAAAACTTTAAGCCACCATTAATGAGATCAAGCTATTCTAATTTCGAAAGTCCAATAATTATCCTAACGATTCTAGAAAAGCTATTTTGATTTTTGCCACCATTAATGGAAAAAGCTTTAAGCAACCATTAATGGAAGTCGAGCTATTTTGATTTCTGCCACCAAGCTTTAAGCCACCATTAATGGTGGTCAAACTATTTGATTTTCTGCATCAAGCTTATTATATGGATCTGCGCAAGTCAAAGTTCCTAACTCGCGAGGGATTGAAGTCGAAGTTGATATGCGCAGGTCGAAGTTCCCGATCTCGTCGGGAAGATGATCGGTGGTCGGGGTTTGTTACCAAATCACTGGGAGGGAGAAGAAAGGAAAGACATAAAACCTTTAAAAAAAAAAAAAGCCCTACATATGTAAGGGCAAATGGGGTATTACACCCTGTATTGACTCTGGTTTGAATAACGATTTTACAAAATCTCAAGCCCTAGAAAAATGTGAAATCTCGATTGACTGAAAACTTTTGTTTCAGTATAATACGAATAAATGTTTCAAACAGGGTCATGTTTTTCTAATTATCTCGATTTTTTATTCATCTTCTCCAGCGCCGATGAGGTTTTGGTTCATAGTCTCTGGCGCCGATGAGGTTTTGATCGCTCTTTTCCGGCACTCGAAAAAAATAATTGGCGATGATGAACCAAAACTTCATCGGCGCCGTAGAAGATGAACCAAAAATCGGTGACCCAAAACTTCTCAGGCGTAGATTAATTTTTCGAGCGCCAAAAAAGAGCAATCAAAAACTCATCGGCGCGGAAACGACGAACCTAAACCTCATCGGCGCCGAAAAAGATGAACCAAAAATTGAGCTCATCTCTTGGAGAAGACGATGGCACTTTAGTCTTTTCACATATACAAGGTCTCTCACACATGGGAAATGTTTTACATCTCACATCTCTTAGAACCTTAAATTTTTGTGAAATCCATTTTACCTAAAAAAAAAATTTCAGTATAATACCTTAAAACCTTTTAAAATCGGTCCCCTATATTTAAAATACGAGTCAAAGTAATTAAAGTATGAGTCAAACTTTGACTAATTTCAATGGTATAAATTTTATTTCTAAAGAAATACAAGGTGAAGATGAGTTTCCAATTTTATTTTTTTCAAAGATGATCTAAACAATGCACATGTGCTCCATATGGCATCAAAAAAGCGTAACCAGTGTCACATAAAGCTTCACGTAGGATCTTGGAGGACGCTCGGAGGACGGAACTATTTTCCATATATATTCAAACACATACCTTCTCCACTGATGAATATGAACCCTATAAACATGAGGACGGGGTGCACCTGCAAGGAAATGAGCAAAACAATTCCTCGTAAAACAAAGTTCGCCTTAACATGTGTTACATGTTATTTTACATTTGAGAAATGCAAACCTTTGGGAAAATTCAAACATGTTTGCCAGGGAACCTGGCCGATCTCCAAGCCAGATTCAAGGCAACGCATGCACTTAAGTGTATAATAGTATTTGATGCCTAATCTTAATTATTAAACTTGGGTAGGCTCAACAGGGGCATTTTTGTCATTTCACTCAACATGATGAAAAATTACTAAATACACTCCTCAAGAACGTAGCCATTATTCACGAGCACGAGAATAAAAAGTTACTAGAAATATTCCAATAAAAAGGGGGAAAAAATGGAAACTAGGAGAAAGAAAGGGAAAAGGACGGAAAATGCAAGAATACGTCAAGGAAAAAATTTATAAAAAATGGAAAATGCGGGAAAATATAAAAAATTATAAATATATATATCTAGTTAAATTTTTTTCTTGGTATAAAACACGCTTTATAGGGAGGAAAACTTATAAACGCATTGTTGATGGGAAAAAACGTGTTTTATACAGTTTTTTTAGTATAAAACAATTTTTTATACTCTTTTTTTTCGAGAAAATTACATTTTATAGTATTTTATTTAAAAAACGAAACCGTCATTTTCCGTAACTATGAAGGTTAGTGTGCAACATATTAGACATATCCAACAAATGGCACATGAGATATACAGAAGTGAGTTTACATTGAAAATGTGATCTGGGTTGTCGGAATTCAGATCAAGGGCTCCATGGAAATGTATCACCCATACAAGCATGAGCACGGCGGCTACGACGCCGAACAAGTGCGCGACCACCGTAACGGGAGACGGCGAGGTCCCGAATCCATACCTCACTGTTATGGCCATGGCATGAGCTAGAAGCCTAGAAGAGTGGCTGAAGATGGATTGGGGTCTTCATTACTTGATCATAAGGACTTTTAACTAGAAGAAAAGTAGAAATTCTAACTTATCAAGGTTGCTTGATTTGTTGGGTTTGGTATTTTTCATGTTATATAGGGAAAGAGGCCTTATTCTATCAAAAAATGATTTGTGTATGATGATTCTGACCGTCCGATCGATTGGGTGATCACGGACGATCTTTCACATGTTTAATTTACTGGTTGAAAAGAATGTGATCAATTGGATGATTTAATCGACGGTGGTGATTGAGGGTTCTATTATCTTTGATGGCAATGGGTAGAATCATATAAAAACTTTAAAAAGTGGGAATTGAGAGAGCTTTGAAGGCAGGCATCTTTGAGAAATAAAGTTAAGTTCAATGTCCTAAAGAGGAATTTAGAATGAGTAAAAGGAAAATCATAGTAGTTTAATAGTGCTTTGTTTGTGATGAACATCCAACGGTTGTAGAATAGTGGTCCCTGCAACTGACATTAACACGGATTTTTGTGCATTGCATTTGGCTGGATCTCAATCCAACTGTGTTACAAATGCATACCATGATAACAGAACTATGTGGTGTACCATGGTATCACTGTCAGGGGCGTAGCCCGGAAATTTTGATGGTAGGGAGTACAAATAATAAATTTAATATTAGTAATTATTTTATTATTAATTTGAAGGCTTTTACATCATAAATTTAGAGGCTTATATACAAACAAAGGTTGTATAGGATACATATTTCATAGAAACTCTAAATTTAAATAAGGGCTTGCAACCTTCTATGCGGCTAAGCCACTCACTGTACAGAAGAATAGAACCAAATTTAATATAGTTTATAAATGCAAGATGAAATTTTAGCTTTAAAAATTTTAAGTGCATGAACCATTACATTTCTTTTTATAGATTTTTTTATAAAGGATTAACAGGTTGTCATGGACTCATGGGTTATAATTTTACCCTATAAACATTATCAAATGCTGACATTCCGAGATGTCAAGGATCCAAAATAGTATGAAAGCCAGCTTTGACATATGAGATGACTAACAAGGGGTTATATTAGTTTAGAGCTAGTCTACAATTAGTGTCCACCGATTATAAGTGGACACCACAGCCTACACATCTATGTGACTTCATGACATGCATGAACTTCGAATATATAAAATTTCGTGCACATCATGTTGTCACACAGGTATGTAGACTGCTTTAATGCATATGATTGGTGGACACCCACTGTGGACTAACTCATTAGTTTAATAATAGAGTTAGCCATTTAGTCTACAATGGGTGTCCACTCGTCATGTGCATTGCGACAGTCCACACATATGTGTGGTTGCATAACATACACAAAATTTCATACATTGGAAGTCTGATCGTTTAAAAGACTGTAACTTTGCAAGTGTACAAGTTCGTGGAACAAGAGTAAATACCACGGATGTCAAACCTACGAGGAGCGAGTAGATCTACTAAATTGCAAGAGTATATAAACCTAATTTCTACTAAGATTGGAAGGGTTTTGATGGTGAATTTAACACTACTCAATAAATTAATAAATTTAAAATAAAAGATTAACAACTAACTATGATGATTCAAAATTAACGAATGAAATAAAGATGACATTCAAGGATTCAGCTACACTCTAGATTTGTTAGATTCTCTCCCTTCAATTTAATCAATCATAAATAATGAATATCTACCTTCGCTTTACTGCAAGCAAAACAATTCGAAAAGAATGTGATTGATGATCCACGCATATATTATCCTAATTACTATGATGCATGCACGAATGACATGAGTCATGCACAAGGTATAATCACTACAAAAAATAAGACTATTAGCGGCAGCCAAAACTGTCACTATTAACAAAAAAACTGCCGCTAATGCCCTCATTGCTAATAGTCTTAATAAATTTTAATAGGTTTTTTGTTAATAGTGGCAGTTTTTGGCCGCCGCTAATTGTGGTATCCCCAATTTTACGAACTCGTGCAAGATAATTCAATTAGGCACTAGTGAGGTGCACTGTATGATTACAGTGTTTGGTTGGGTCAGTGTGCGTGCGTGATGACTCATGAATGGGTATGTGTTGGATTAGGTATATGGGTTTGCACATATATATACACCAATATATGTATGTGTTGAATATAGATAGAATAAGTGGATAAGTGTAACACACAGGTTGTGTGTAAGCGCTTCACAAGGAAGAAATCTCTTTAGGAATGTGTGAGGGGTAACCTCACTGTGTAGTTTATTAGCAAACTTTGACTTGCTTTGAGTTTTAGAGAGAGGAGTGAGAGAAATAAAGGGTTTGAAGAGGAGAGAGTTTGCTAGATCCGTATACTCCGAAGCTTATAACCTTCGTGAAATTCAACGGGTGTGTTGAGAAGAAGTAATCGTCGATTGCGACGATTGTAGAAGATTTCGGAGCGTGGATTGTGACCGAATGGGATTTTGAAACCCATTTACTTGTGAAGAGAGAATGCTTCGATTCTCGCATGATTCAATAGGTTTATAAGGTAAAAAATCTACTTCAAAGAAGTTAAATTAGTAATATAAAATGCCCTTAAAGTTGTGTGAAAAGTGCGATTTGGATTGGAGAAGAGATCGCGTGAAGAACGAGTTGGAAAAACTCATATCTGAAGAGTTTCTGAAACTCGCTCATGCGAGTTGTGTCTCTCGCTCGCGCGAGGAGCCTTTAGAAATGTCAAATCGTGCCTCGCATGAACGGGAATGAGGACTCCAGGGAGCCTCTGAGATTCGCTCACGCGAGATGTGATAGGTGCCATTGGACTCGCTCGCGCGAGCTATATTTTTCGCTCGCGCAAGACAATTATGAAGGGCTTGTGTGAACCTCGTGCGCCCGAGGCAACTGAGGAAAAGAGGCTTTAGTAAGCTTCTTTTCACTCGCACGCCCGAGATTGTTGGGCTCGCGCGCCCGACCATGTACCTCGCTCGCGCGAGATACAGAATTAAGATAATTTTGTGTATTTTTAATAAATTTCTTCGGAGACTTCGACCATTTGGCCTTCTTAGACATTTCTAAAGGATCTTTGGGTAATTTGGAATGTAGGTTAAAGGACTGAGCGTCGCATGAGTTCTTGAAAGACTTCATTCGGTTATGCTTGAAGTGTGAATTGAGGTAGGGGAAAACATACGATCATTTGATTTGATGTGCTCTGTATAAGTTGAATAAATGTGATAAGATAAGTCATGATAAGTTATGTGAAATTCAATATCTGATATTCGAATCTTTCAAACAAGTTTTGAAAAAGTAAAAGATGTGACATTCAAATTGTGATGTGATGTGTGTTATTGTAAGCTCCAAATGTAAGTATGATTATTTATTTTCAAAAATAGTATGATGTAATCACTTTACACGGTGTGAAGACTTTACATTATAATTTAAGGTTCATGTGGAACGAATCCCTTGTGCTCCGGTACAGAGGGATATTCGTATATTTCTTATCGGCCAACGGTAAAACTTCATTCGGCACAAGTATCCCTCATAACACAGGGGCTTGAGTATTTGTGAAAATGATTTATTGAACGACGATGATTAGGGATTCTCATCGGTATATGTATGGCTTCTGATGCTATATATGCTTGGAATAGTATTTAAGTTACTGTTTCAAGTTAAGTCCAAGGTTTTAAAAACAAACATTTGAATTGTGCATATGTGTGATTAAAGTTTGGCATTGGGAAATCTATGTAAACAAATGGGAAATGTGAAATGTAGATATGACATCAATTATGAAACGTTATGCTTTGAAGAATGAGATTAAATGTTACTAATGTTTGCCCCTATTGAGTTTAGACCGTTAGCTCATTCTTCGACTATAAGCCATAGGTGAGGATTTAGAAAAGAAATTGGATCAAGAGAGCAATCTTGAGTACGTGCCTGAGGACGAGGTTAAGCCCTCGCCTAAGGAGTTTTTCCCTATATAGGGATTTTTTTTTAAGCAGAGATTGTTTTATGTTTAAGGCTTGATACGTCTAGCCACTTTTGATTAGAAATGTGAATCATGTAAATTCTTTTGGATAATTATTTTGTAAACTATTGTTTAGGTGATGATTGTTCATCACTGGTTGTTCGTTTCGGTTCTTTGTTCATGTATTTGGCATGGAGTTAGGCCGTTATTTTGATATGTTTTGGGATATAGAAGTGGAACTTCTTTTGCTGTACATGATGACTCTATATGCTTGGTTAGAGATCGGCTTTGCTTTCTGCTTTGTCTGGATGTACCAAGTGTTTAGAAATTCGGGGATCACCCTAACGGGTGATCCAACGGCACAGGTTAATTTTGGCATAGCGAAATCCGGGCTGTCAAGTCTTTTTTTTTGTAGTGAACGTATCAAGAATTAACAACCACAATATATTAATCAATCACACTGCATCCTATATCAATCTATAAGATCAATCTAGGTTATGAGGAAACCTTCTATGGTCGCTAATCTACAAGATCAATGACTGTAGACGAATTTTCAATGATAACATAATATTCATCTAGAATAACCTAGTCATATGATTCAATATTCAAAATAAGAAAGATAAAATTGATAGGAAATTATCTACTCATCTAAGGTTCACTCCTTGAACGAGAGAGTTAGCCTCTTATCTCTGATCTATACAACATGCACATATCCGATCTCATCAACATAGTACTTCAATATTAATTATCAAATCTTCAATATTGAATTCTCTCGTCCACCAAGGAATAAAAACTAAACATTTACTCTAATTATTTAATGATTCAAAGATTAAAAGATGTTTTACCCTAATTACAAAATGCTATTTATAAGCAAAACTACAAAACACGAATTGTTGGGCATCTTCACGCACATTTGCGCATTCGAGGCTCTAGCACCAAAGCGTCAGGTCCATTCCCGCAGGCACGAGAATTGAGCTCGCAGCCACGAACTCAAGCCTCTCAATTTTTTCCGAATTTTTACTTGAGCTTCTTTGTCTTTTTATTTCCTTATCTGAAACCACTTTTTGCTACTTGCTACCAAATGCTTTTTGACTCGTATTCATCACATCTTTCGCTCTTTTGAAGCTCTATCTTAGTCCGACAATCGTATTGCATTAAATCCATGATTATTGCCCTCATTTGACGCATTTTATCAACAACTTATAACTTTTCCATAATTCACTAAATTAAATAAATCATTAATAATTACCTTGTTTGAAGATCATAAAACACTACTTTGGGTATTTCAAATGGTCTCTTTTAGAGTCCGATCAAAGTTCATGCATGTCATGCAATCATACAGATGTGTGGACTGTCATGTGTACTAATGATAGGTGGACATCATTATAGACTAACTCTCACTACAAAAAATAAGACTATTAGTGGCAGCCATAAGCTATCACTATTAACAGAAAACAGTCGCTAATAATTTTGTCGCTAATAGTCCTAATAGTTTTTTGGTTAATAGCGGCAGTTTTTGGTTGCAAAAAACTGCTGCTAATAGTCTTATTTTTTAGAGTGTCTTAATAATATGCCTAAGGTACCTTGGTAAGATTAAAAATGGGAAAATTCCTCTAAATTTTGGAGAAAAAAAAAAAAAAAAAAAAAAAAATTCACATGTTTATATATTGAAAAAAATATTGACTTATTTGTGAATTATTCACGAAATTTCTGAATTTTTTAGAAGGGATAATGGCTCCTGACTGACATTTAAACACCAAATGGTGTTTAATGATCTTACATCATTAATATTAGACTTTTCATCTCACATCTTTGAAGTGTGATTTATCATTATGCCATGTGACATACCTCTATGATCAATCTAGATTGTCCAAGTGGCAATCTATCAATGTACGTCTCAACCCAGTGAAACATGCCGATAAGTGGATGTGAACCATCCGATAGATGAACTTTAATATCAACCATTAAAACTTAAAATAACTTTTAATATTATAGTCCACGGATCGGTTGGTTTAAATCTACCTAAAACACCATTTTTGGACCTGTTGCACTTCAATCCATGATCTATCAGTTTGACAGTTCGGATCACCCACATCTTAAACCATTGACGCTTTAAATGACGGTAAGGAGAGTCAGTCCCTTTTTAAGAACACATGAATTTTCAATAAATTTGTAATTGATTCGTTGAACATTATATTCGTGAATTATTTGCAATTTTTCAAAAATTCAGAGAATTTGGTGACTATGCATCTACCCACAAAAACTCTAAGGGCACCAAAACCACATCACAAACCATTGACTGCTATTGAATCGGAATTAAATGATGAAGATTGTTTTTGGTCCCAATCTTTGACAAATGGATCTTGAGGTCATAGGCGCACCATGAGACGGTTATATTATGATTCCATGTGGCACACACAAAAAATTGAACATGAACATAGACATACATCAAACATGTAGGATGTGTGCCACGTGGAATCAAAATCTCAGTGCTCGATTTTTTCCATGTGGCAAACCATTGGTTAATTCGGTGCTGGCAAGTCGTCCGATTTTTTTCCTTTCAATGTTAAAATGTCCAGTAGCGGTGATCGATAAACTCGAACAAATTCAGCGAAATTTTCTCTGAGAATGATCGGGATTCGACAGGAGGTGCCATTTAGTGAGGTGGGAGGTTTATCAGTTTCCTAAAGAGGCTGGGGGGTTGGGTATAAGTAAACTTCGGAAAGTTAATAAAGCCTTTTTAGGCAAATGGTTGTGGAGAGCGGTTTTGGATGAGCAAAAGGACAGCTTGTGGGTTCAAGTGTTGTCCCAAAAATATGGTTGGGCTAGTGGGGAATAGGGTGTTCGGGTGAATGGGATCAGAAATCCTTCAGCTTGGTGAAAGGGAGTCTGCTCAATTTCGTAAGAATTTGTCAGATGGACTCACTTTAGCTTGGGTGATGGCACTCGTATCAGGTTTTGGCTAGACTCGTGATTACTTTTTATCCCTTTGTGTGTCGCCTTCCCTAGTATCTTCAAATAGCTGTGGCCCCTAGGTGCCTCGTTAATGAGGTATCGTTCAAACATGGAAGAAGGATGGTATGGAATATTCTTACTTTGAGACTCTTAGAAAATGAAGAGCTTCATTCGTTTCTCGACCTTCACGAGCGGCTGAATTCGGCTGTGCGGAATCGATTGTGGTGCGATACTAGACGGTGGCTCCCGAATGGTAAAGGGTCTTTTTCGGTATGTTCCTTCTACAGTATGTTAACTCTTAGACCTCTGATCAGAGTGGGGTGGGCGGATCTATGGAGTGCTCCGGTGTCTCTCAAAGTCAGGTTTTTTGTGTGGACGTTGATGAGGAGTAGAGTCTTGACGGTTGAACAGTTGATTGTGCGCGAGGCAAATCAATGACAAACAGATGTGCTATGTGTCTGCAGCAGGAAGAGTTGGCGTCTCACATTTTCCTTCAGTGCGAGTAGCGGTGGAGATCTGGGCAGTCATTCTCAAGTCTTTCGATATGTCGTGGGTGATATCCAAGGATATTCCCTCCCTGTATGTGTCCTAGTTTGGCATTCCGTTGGAGGGTCATCTGCTGACCTTCTGGAAGGTGGGTTTCTTCGCGGTCCTTTGGAGTATTTTGCTCGAAAAGAATGAAAGGATATTTCATAGGAGGCGTCATCCGATTGGTGCGATTCTAAAGGGTATTTTAGAGCTAATGTGCCTTTGGGTTAGGCTTGTTAAGTCAGGGACTGGGAACCTTTCGGAACAGTTTGAATTTGGTTAAGCTGGCAGCCATATTAGGAGCTGGAGTTTTGGGAAGGGGATGTCCGATTTTTCTTATTTTTCTCCTTTTTTTTGGTTTTCTTTTGTCTTCTTTGGTCAGTTTAGGTAGTCATGTATTTCCTT
Organism: Chloranthus sessilifolius; assembly: GCA_021018995.1. Taxonomy (NCBI): domain Eukaryota; kingdom Viridiplantae; phylum Streptophyta; class Magnoliopsida; order Chloranthales; family Chloranthaceae; genus Chloranthus; species Chloranthus sessilifolius. The sequence goes on from CM037584.1 coordinate 193,561,360, forward strand.
GCTTCTCGCTAATTTTTTTATTTAATATATGATACTTTTATTAATAATATATATATATATATATATATATATATATATATATATATATATATCAGTGTTTGATGGTACGCCTATCATCTCAAAATCCATTGTGGGAGATTAGGACCAAAACTTATCTTCATCGTTTGATCCAAAGTAGTCAATGGTTTTCCCAATTGTGCCCCAAGAATTTTTTTTTTGGGGAGGGGGGGTGCAAAGATGTTCTAGTATTTATGTTGGCAAGTTGGATATGTTCTACTCTTTTTTAAGGAATTTAATAGGGCAGGCCAGGCACACTATTCAAGTGTTGCACCTAAATATTGATCCTCTCTATGTGCAAGTTTGCTAATGCACTACATATGAGTATATACGGATCCTCTCTACGTGCGAGTTTACAAATGCACCACATATGAGTTGTCTATGTCGTATGACATCCTCAAAAAAAAAACCTTTGTTGTAGGCATAGATCAAAATTTCGGCTGAAATTTCAAATTTTCGGTCAAAACGTTTTGATTTTGGGCATGCCCATAACTGAAACCGAAATCTAAAATTTCAGTAATTTTTATATGGAGGGGGGGGTGTTTCAGACATGCCCGAATCCGAAATTCAACCCGATATTTTGATCTATGGTTGTAGGATAACCTATAACAAAGGGTATACTAGAATATTTAGTTGAATATGTTTATATTTAAAAATAATTTATCTCGTCACATAAGAAGACTCGGAAGAAAGTTGTGAGAAATAATACGAAGGATTGTAAACTTATATTGAAAAGTTAGTATTAATTAAAAATGAGTAGAAAAGTAGAACCGACAAAGTCGGCCCCAAATGGACCCCATGTAGATGGGACAAGGCTCCCATTACACAAATCTTTAGATGGTATTCAACTTATTTTATTTTAGTGCAGCAAATGGTGAGGTACAACCGGTTCAACCTTAAATGATATTCAGCTAATTTTAGAACCATTGGGCGACAGGGAAATCTGGACTCTCACGACTTCTTCTGTAATAGAGGTTAAAATGGAAGCTTTTTTAAACCAAGCTACCTCATAACCAATGGTTCTAAAACCAGTGGACCTAGTCATTGCCTAGTAAGTGATAACCATATAATTTTGAAGGGAGCCATTACTTAGCACACGATATATTGATCTTGCACCAAGTTTAAAAGAAAGACTTGCAAGTTCAACGACCTTTATTATATAAAAACACTATCGAAGTCCTTTGATTTAAAGATATTAATTGTAAAGATTACCACGAGAAAGTCATGATTTATAGAGATTAATCGTAAACGATTAGCACTACAAGGCCACGATATAAAGATATTAACTGTCAAAGATTACCATGAGAAGGCCATGATTTAAAGATATTAATTGCATAATATTAGCACGAAATATAACCTTCATCATATGATTAAGTATAGTCAAAGACTATTATCTTATTCAACAGTTGACCACAATATATCATATGATAAGTATAGTGTTTTTCTCTAATCTTTTGCACTAGAAATCTATAGATCATAAACATCAAATCAGACAGCCTAGATTGCGTTGTCATCACATGTCCCTAAATACCAAGTTTTTCTTTAACTTTAAGGCTGAACTTTCGGCGTGCAAGCCGTTTTCTTTTTCTTATTTTTTTAGCTACAAATTTTCTCAGACATCATTATAAAGATCCAAGCTTATGAAGAACCATTTAGACACCATTTTTCCTAAAAACTAGCTTCCGCAAAGAAGATTCCTGAATTCCGGCTAAACCTGTTAACAGCACCAACTCTCCCAAGATACAAGTAAAGGTGGCCCACCTCTTCTGGTTAGCAGAACCCACCTTTGGGCAGTCAATTGGTTGGGTCGGCAGTCACCCGACGCTCAAGGTCAGGCACATTAACTTGACCAATCAGGTTGGTTCGGGAATGAAGTATCGGACCAACCTTCAGGTTGGGTTTAGGAGATATTGAACCAGGTCGGTCGGTTAATCAAGTCAGGTCAGAGATAAATCTTCGACCCATCAAGTTGGGTCATGTCAGGTCGTGATGCACCATCTGATCAGCCATATACCCTTGACCCATCTGACCTGACCCGACCGACCCTTTGTCAGCCCTAAGCACACCTAGCCATATACCCTTGTCCCAAGTATCCAACCAGTTGAATATATTTTATTCAGCCTGTTTTAGAGCCCTGGAAAATGCTTTCCCGTCAACCTTTTGAAAGTGAAAGCCTTCAAGTTAAGGACCAATGAACCCACATGGGATTCAACAGGTTGAACCCTATTGCCCTAATTCTATATAGACATCCCTGACCCATTCAGATTTGAGCTGTAGCTAGGGATAATTTACTTATGCAAGAAACAGAGCAATGAGATCCCAAATATAAACCTTAGAATATATATACATAAATACATGCCAACTGTTCATCCCCATGATATAATGCACATTATCAACCTACAACAATTTCCTTTTCGTCCTCTTTTTTCTTTGGACGACTGGGCAGGCTCGATCAGGTAATCTTTTACCAGCCGGTAGTGTAAAAGTTGAGTCACTGGAGAACCAACTACACGTGCTCCAGCTGCCACAACCCCAACTCAAGGTTCTTCAATCTCCTCTGAAATGGTAGCAAGCACGAAGATGCTCCCCAGCTCTATGAAGAGCAAGAAATCACTCTTGCCTGACGTACGGAGAGGAGCCCAGATCTGTAGTACTGTAAAACGAATCATCTCCAACTATGAAAAAGTTCTCCTCTTTCTCATCATCCCATTTCAACACCTCCCTTATATACTTAAATGCCTCATCAATCGTGATACGCTCTCGGGCTTTTGTCTGGTAGACAAACAGCTTTTGGCCATTAATAGAAGCGTAGAATTCTTTGAACTTAACCGCCACGTAGTGGTATGCTTGGTGAGCCAGGGACTGGTTGCTATGGTGAGGCCTAACAGGACTGAAATCCCGAAACCACTCACAAGCCGCTAATGGAATTCGGTTAATCTTCTCTTCAAATGCATCAAACTTGTTCAGTAAGAGCACGAATGGGGTCTCTCGGAAAGATGAGTGCCTCACAATGGTATCAAACAGTTCTTTGCTCGCCATCATCTTGTTGCGGGGAGGGCCAGCAAATTGGGGCAACACCTGATCGTAGTCAGTGAGTGAGACGGTGAAGATCACGGCTCGCACATCCTCGAACATTTCCAGCCATTTGCAGCCTTCGTTTAAGCCCTTGGCATTTACTCGGATTAGTTGGTACCTGAATGGCAAAGGAGAATGGGAAATCGATGAATCCCTATTAGGAATATGAGGCCCAGGTTCAAACCACCCTATTTGTTATATGAAGCCCAGGACAATGTGTAGCATTCAAATAAGTGGGTATTACATACATCATTGGAAAATGGACTGTTGACACAATTTCATTGCCACCATCCATTTTCCAACGCAAATAATCACACGATAGAGATCAGTTTCAATTATTTTTTTTCAAATCATTCATGCAATGACCTCTTGCACCAGGTGACACTCAATCATGTTTTGAGTGCCAAGTTTCAACGTTATAGATGCTCAGTTCATGCAGTCAATATATATATACACCCAGATCATTTCGGCATCACGTAGCACCAATCACAAGGTGGCACCAATCATGAGGATCGGGTGTGATAGCAACTTGAATAACAATCAGGAATCACGCAAAAAATTTGTTCAATCAGATGCATAACCATCGTTGAAAATGTGGTCAAATGCGTCTAAAATCAATGCACCAAGTTCGTTGGGCATTACCTTATCTTTGGCCCATCAAAAAGAGGGCAAAAAAGTTAAAAAAATAATATTTTTTTTAAATCACATGTCCCATGACTGATCAACCCAAAACAGGTGTTGTTTTGGGTTGACCATGCCATTTGGCATCCGGGTGCAGCCCTCCAAGGCTACGTCCAGATGCATTTCCCAAATTCTCATATATATTCTTTAATTTTAAGTGCATATAACGCCATCCAGTATGTGACTGGAAGCTGAGGACTGAGGAGTCTCCACACTGTACTAGCATCAGAGTTCAGAGTTCAGACCATGGATGAGATGGTAGCAGATTCATTGTATGTAGCATACATGTAGTCTAATAACAACTGTATCTAGTTGAAAGATTAGAAAAGATGAAAAATGGTTTTTTACCTTGTAATGGGAGGCGGACAATCGAACTTTTCAGAGAAGGATTCGGACATTGGACTCCGATCATCTAGAGAGAAGTCTATGAAGGCAAGGCCATTGCTCTGGGTGACTCCTTCAGCATATAAGATGTCCTTCTCAGAAGGTTCATACTCGTTGCTTGAAATCTCGATAGCCTGCAAAAGCAATCCAGAAACTCTGTCAAGGTAACAATTCAAATTATTGACTTTGGACAGATGTAAGTGTTAACCATTACAATATCGGATATATATTGGACTCACATTGCAAATACGATGTAAATTTGTCAGTTAAATTACAAAAACTAGAGAAAATGGAAAATACAAAATATATAGCGCTAATGTCTGAAACCCATTGACTGCTTGGAATTAGATGATGGAAATCGTTTTTCACCCCAATCTTCTACACAATAGATCATGAGACCATGATCCTACCATCAGACGGCCAGTTTTGGATTCCACACGTCACAGATCCCAAAAAATGGCCCTATAATCACGTTTGAGCGTGATGTGTGACATGATTTTACGGCCACTTTTTGGGTATCCGTACCAACTACCACGTGGAATAAAAAATTGGCCGTCTAATAGTAGGCTCATGGTCTCACGCAGGGCGGAGCCAAGATTTTTTCATAGGGTGGTCATCTAATCAATTAATGTTCAAAAATTGTATAATTTTTTTTCTAAGCAAATGCTAAAAATATATATAAAGTATACCATTTTGATCCATGGTTCTAGGTAGGGTTTGAGTATAGGGTTCCCAAATATTTAGAAAAAAAATTAGAGGGTTGAGGGAATGAGGGCTCATATTTATTAGTAATTAGAGTTTTAACTAAAATTAAAAAATATACATAAAAATAAAAAATTAGATATAATTAGAGTTTTAACATTAGGGTAATAAAGTTTTAGTATTAAAATTTTAAATTGATTAGAGTTTTAGTATTAACCTAATATTAAAACCTTAATCAATTTAAAACCCTAAGGCTTCATTCAGGTGTTTCCTGATTTTAGAAAAGCTTATATTCTTGAAAACTCATAATCCTGCAGATTCTTAGTAAACTCAAATTCCTGACTTTTCCCAAATGTGTTCTTAAGTTACTCAGATTCCGGGCCTTTCCCATAAAAGGTCATAATCCTTTGTTCTTAAGTTCCTCTCAGAAAAGGAAAAAATACACATCAATTAAGCCAGTATGAAAAAATTGACTTTATTTAAAATATCTACAAATGAAACTAGATACGAAGTAAAAGAAAATCATATACATATCGATTAGGCCGCTCCAACAAAATTGGCCTAATTCAAAATTCCCTCGAAGAATGACTATGAGGTAGCATCATCCTCGTCGTCATCTTCCAAAGAGTAGGATGATGTGGCAGTACGTTGTAGGGAGCACGTGAGACCATCAAAGTTGTTGAACATATCTCGATGATGAACAAGAAGACCCGACATTTTTTTATTTAATAATTTTGATGCCTTGGTAAATTTATATACGTATTAAGTTTTTTTTTCTCTTTACATATCTTAGTGAATTGCTCTAGTGGTAGACTTAGTGTTTTGTGAAGGTTACGTTTTAGGTTCAAATCTTGTTATGTGTAATAAATTGTTTAATTTTTTTAATTAATTATACTAGAGCCTATACACCATATATATGTGAGTGTGTAGCTCTACAACATAGTGGAGCCCCTTGTGAGAGAAATCTCTCCAAAAATAATTCCGTGTAGCACCTAAATAAATGGAGGGGAGCCTAAAAATAGGCCAAAATTATGGGATTTAATTAAAAAAATCAAAGAAGAAATATTTGTTATGAAAACAAATACCATAAAAAAAGTTTGTTTTAAGATTTTAGATAATTTTGTGTGGTCAATATAATTTTGGATGGCTGAGAATCCACTAATATAATTAGGACACCTAAAGCTTAGTAACAAATTTTTAGAAAGTTTGGAAGGTCAATTGACCACCCAAGTCATAACGTGGCTCCGCCTCTGGTCTCAAGATCCATTGTGTGGAAGATCGGGGTGAAACACAATCTCCATCGTCTGATTCCAAGCAGTCAATGGGTTTCATGGGGTTTCGGACGTTCGCGCTTTCAGAAAACCTGTTGGCGCAAATAGAGGTACCCTTATTTTATCTAGAGCTCCTATTACTTACAAAGTACAATATTCTGAAACACATTAAAACAGTACATCCTGCCAGAAATGAAATACAGACATCTATTTTAGAAGTTATAAGTGCTATAAGTGTTGACAATGGAAGCTACACAATGAAGTAAAGTACTCTTACGTAAAAAGGACACTCCACATCCTTAAAAATTTCCACAAAAAAAAAACCCTGACTGATAAAGACACTTGTACATGGCTCACATATATAATAACAGGGTGTAGCTTGACAAAGAACCAAAAGGTAACAGGAAGAAAGGATACATTCCAGAAATAATGGAATCTATCTAACAATAATAGCAAAACACCAAGGCAAAGGCACTCGAGGTAATACCCGATCTAAGAAATAATTCGCAACATCAGGAAGACAATGTAGTTCATCTTTTCTTTTGTATGTTTCCCGAATTGCTGGATCCTTCCAAACCTCCTCCACAACAGGGGCATACTCACGTGTTGCAGCAGGGAAGAAAGCATCCAAGTCCCCCATTGCCATGATATCAAGGAGCCAATCAGAAAAATTCTTCAACCTTTGGTTGATAGAATAGATACACTGCTTATTTTCCTCGTTTCCATTTTCTCCTGTAATCAATACAGAGTCAATTAGTGTCTTCAGTTTTATCCTTGTCTAAAAGCCAATCCTCATAATTACACTACTCGAACATAGAAAAATGCATTTCATACTAATGTTGATGCAGCAGAGAAACATGGTCTGCCTTCACAAGGTACCCCACAGCTCCAATTGGTGGACAGGATGGGGCCCACCTATGTTCAGCAGGGAACCACGCATTACTGGGCATGTCTCCAATGGGAACCAGGGGCTACCTTAGTTATGGTAGTCCGTGGGATCCCTTTCTTTTCCACTTTAAGTAGGTCATTCAACCATGCACGAAGCAAAAAAGAATACATTATATACCTTTGTTGTAATGTTGGTACCTTATGAACAGGCTTTGTGCAGATTAAAAAGGACATGGTTGTGCAATCAGGTTAGAATTGGCAGAGATTGGAAGATGAAAGTTATAAACTTAACTTTATTTTGCATATTCACTAACAAATAAGTTAAAAGGAAAATGGTTTAAAAGCCACAATATTGGTTGCCTCACAACGTGCCTACACCATGCTTAAATTTATACTACATATGATGAGTTCTAAGTAAATATTAAGTCCTTCAAACAGGGTGAAGGTTTCTTATGAAGCACCCATAGATGTAGGAGATAAATCTGGACTGAATTACGTACTAGATTCTGTAGCAATTCACAATAGCACTATTGTTTTTTTTTATAAGCAATAAGATTTATTCGATAAAAAAAAAAGAATGAAATAAATTTTAGTCTCCATTTTCCTACATTTGAGTTAGGTAACAGTTATCACAAAGGATCTTTGCTAAAATTCCCATAACAAAACATAGCTTGTTTCATGGCCTGGTTCATCTCCTATATCTGAGTTAGATAACTTTCTCTAACAAGTAATAGCAGAAGTATAGTGCATTAATGACCTCTCAAATGGGTGTAAGAAGTTTCAAGGGTCGAAAAATGAAAAAACTTATATAGTTCTCTCGCAGCTTTTGGTATTGGAGCAGTCTTCGCTGTCCAATCTTCTTAGCCTGGTCACAGTTCCTTCGCTGCAACCGTTTAGGGAAGATTCGCGGGTAGGGATGAATGGGAAAGAGTGACGGTATCTTTTCGGCTAGAGCTTCCTAGGTCCTCCTATACAGTTAATGTTGACTTTATACGCCGCGTGGGGGAAACCCAAAACCCAGGACGTCCTCATTCGGAGGGGAATGCATGTGCTGGTTCTTGCCCAATCTGTTTCATTGAGAACGAATATACTGATCATCTTGTGTATCATTGCATCGTCGCGCAGAAGGAGTGGTGTAGAGTGCTCCAAAGGCTCGGTTTGGCTTGGTGTTTTCCCTGCTTCTGTGGGGGGTCTTATCGTGTCCTGGTGGCACACCCCATTTGGTTCTTCAGGGAATGTTCTCTGGCAGATTTCGCTTATGGTGGTCTTTAGAGTGATCTGGTCCGAGCAGAATTCACAGATTTTTCGCCGCCAGCAGCGACCTCTTTAGATGCTGCACTCTTCAATGACTGACTTGGCTATCCATTAGGCGCTGGTTCTCCCCCAGTTCTGGGGTGCATCCAGATCTATTATCCTTCGGGATTGGACAATTTTTCTTGACCCCAGCTAGTCCTTGGGTATTACGTTTTTGAGAAGGCGCTTGCCTTCTTGCTATTGCAGCTGTCCTTTATTTTTTTTCCAATGTTTGTTTTTTTGCTTTTCCTTTCTTCTGCTTTTGGTAGGTGGCAACCATTTTCTCTATAGCTTACTTCTTTGTAATTCTCTATTTTATCCATGGAAATTACACCTTACCAATTAAAACAGAGAAAAAAGGGGAAAAAAAAAAAGGAACTAATTCGTTTCAAGGTTCAATGAAAAAAAACCCTAAGCTCCAAGTTATTTCCTTTGGAGCTCGTATTCACACTTTCTCTCCTCTCTTTGTCCAGTTTTCGGACATATTATGCCACTCTATAGAATGTCAGTGTTGGTAGGGGAAAAGTTAAAAGAGCTTATATGAGAAAGATAACGAAAGGGACATCATTGAGTACAGACGAGAGTCACGAGACTGAGTTCTCTGTCAAAGTAGTGTTGGGTGGTCTGCTTTGAGTCCTTATTTGATTGCATTAGTTATGGATAAATTAGTAACAGAAATACAAGATGAGATTCCATGGTGTATTGTGCTTGTCAATGATTTAGTAGTGCTAATTGGCTAAAAAAGGAAACAATTAAATAATAAGTTGGAACTATAGAGAAAGGCCTTGATGCAAGGCTATAACAGCCCCAGTAAGTGAGATTAAAATCTGAGCAAAGCAGGGTTTAAGATGAGATTTTAAGAAGGTTAAATAGGGTGATAAAACTGAGCGTAAAAAGGACCCACATGACCACGATAAAGCGGTCACGTGAACCACCTATTCACGAGATAATTGATCTCATTACCTGGGGGTCACGCTGTCACTTAAGTTTGCACATGAACTACAATTTACTGAGATTAGTTCTTGGTCATCTTTGGGTTTTCAAATTTTTTACTTCTTTTACTTTTTATTTTAGAGTCTTAATGTTTACAATATTTGGGCCTGTAAGAGACTTTATATTGCTGGTTTTATTTTTGTAAAAGAGAATAGAGATTGGGAGAATTAATTTTGGTCAAAATTTCTAAACTTCTTAGTTACTGTTCAAGACTTTTAAGTCTGAAATATTGGTGTTGTGAATTTCTCATGAAAATAGACAATTTTAGAGGAAAAAAGGGGAACGAGACCTCTGATTTTATGTTGTTATTTTCAGAAGTTTTAAGACTCTGTTTTACTAGTGCTGCTTGTCTTCCCAGACCTTATTTGACTGCTAGTAGTTCTGAATATTAAACTGCTACTTGAAGGTTGTTTGGTGTTGCTATTATTGTACAACTTTCAGATCTGTTGCTAGGCCATATTTGGGGTATTTACTGCGCTATCACTCGATCTATAATTGTTAGTGAGCTGTGGTTCTGCATTAGGCCTTAGGATTAAGGGTCTAAAAATTAAATGATTAAAGAAGGAATATATGAGCCAAAATGAGAGCCTAAAGGAAGATTTGGTCAAGATAGATAATCATTTACAGCCATAATGTCATAAATTTCAGTATGTGGGGTCTACATACAATCGGATGGTAGCTTGGAGGACATCTCAAAAAGGATCATGGTAGGGTGGGGAAAATGGAGACAGGCGAATGGTGTGTTTTGATAACTGAGGGCCACTTCAATAAAAAGAAACCTTTTTATAGTGATAGTAAAACATGCATCATATCATGCTGAAATGTGTTGATCTATGACGAGATGCAAGCCAAGAAAATACATGTGACTGAGATGTGAATGGATGAATGAGTAAATAAGAGAGAGTTTAAGGGTTGCCCCAGTAAAGAGAACTTGAGATGGTTTGGGAATGTCTATCGGAAACCTAAAAGAACCCTTGTACCATAGACGAGAACGATACAAGCATGGGAAGTAGAAGCAGAGAACTAATAAAGACTTGGAGAGAAGTAGAAAGGAAAGAGATGAAATATTGCGGAGTAATAGAGTTTTGCCTTGAACAAATTGTCTAGAGAAATAGGACTCACAAAGGCAATCCCAAATAGATGGGATAAGGCAATGATGATGTTTAAATCAAGAATGGTACATCCCTAATTGGTGTGTGAGGTATAAAAGGGTCATGTATTGTATATACAGAGACAAAGAAGTCGATAGACCAACTTTTTTGTTCATCGCTCAGTTGTTTGGAATGCTTGGAGTAACATTCAAAACTTGAGATCATACGGGAATCATATAATTACAGCAAAATTCTTAAGTGGGATTCCATTTGCAATCTATGAGGCTTTGGAAAGAAAGAAACAAGAACAATTTCAAATAAATAACAAAATTGAAAAAATCGTCAACTTGATGGATGTGTGGAGTAACAAGAAAGGGTAAAATTAAGAATGAATAATAAGAGGAAATTTAAGAGTAGTACCTATAAAGGAAAATTTATGAAATGTCTCTTGAGGTGGTTTAGACATGTCCATCGACCTGACTTATAATGCAGTGATTAGAATTGGAAAGTTAGTAAAGTTAAATGAAAAAGATCAATGTGCAAGAAAGAGAGAAAGTGTGTGTGTGTGTGTGAGAGAGAGAGAGAGAGATAATTGTAGTCACATATGACTTAGTTAGGGTTGGAGCTCTGACTAGCCTTTATATTACTAATCAAAGGCAAGAATACTTACAACACACACCCAATGTTACTCTCAACACATCACAGTTATACATATACATATATGTCCCAATACTCTCCATCATGTTGATGCATAAGTATCCTATAAATATCTATCATGCTCATGCCCAACTTGACTGTGATAGGCCAACTGCCATAGTGAAAATATCAGCCAACTTCTCAAACGACGAAACTGGAGTATCTATGATGTGTAGCTTGAAGTTTTTCACAAGGGAATTGCACATCAACCTCCTCGATCTTTCATGAAGAACAGAATGAGATGCATATCCATGGCGGCACAATCGTCGCAACGAAGAAGCATAGGAAGGGAAGGAGATTCCACCTCAGTGAGAAGAGATCAAAGCCATAGAAGTTCACATGTCCCATGTTCCATAGATCTATACTCAAATTCTTCTAGATCTAAATATGACATCTTGCTTTTTACTTTTCCTTACTACAAGATTACTGCCAAAGAATGCACAGGTTTCAGAGGTCGAACAATGATCAGTAGGTGCCCAGCATAATCAACATCCTATAGCAACTAATAGATGAATGTCCAACATCAGAATAGAATAATACTCTTCCACGAGAGGGCTCAATGTATTATAATATACAATATACAACATCAAGATGAGATGGATCGGACAGAGGCTCTCCAATACCATCATCAATATGATGTTTAGGATCCATAAAAGACTTGGCATGTCTACATCCAAGTATGACAGTGTCCCACAACAAATCAAGAGCATATTTCCTCTGTGAGAGGGATATCCCTCAAGGTGAACGAGTCATCTCTATACCAAGAAAGAATCTGAGATGACCCTCCCAGGCTTTTTACATCAAATATTTAGCCAAATCCTGCCTTTACGTGAGCGATAAAGGCAATGTCATCGCCTGTAACTATAATATCATCTATATACACCAATAAGATAGTCCTCAAGCCTCCTGATCCAGTATGAATAAAGCATGCATGATCCAAGTGGCATCGAGTGAGACCCATTTTAGGAATAACAACGCTAAATCTCTAGAACCAAGGTCTCGTTGCTCAAATAACCATGCAGGAAAGGCATTTTTAACATCTAGCTGATATAAAGGCAAATGATAATGAGTCAGTAAAGAGATTGACTCAAAAATTGAAGTGAACTTAGCAACACGCGCAAATGCCGCAAAAAATCCAATTCTGACATTTGAATAAAGCCTAGCCTTTGGCCACCAGGCGAGCTTTATAATGTTCCATAATAGAATATATCATCCACTCTGTGTTTAACTGCAAACACCCATCTACAACCAACTGGGCAAATGTCAAGAGGGAGATCAACAAGCACTCATGTCTAATTTTTCTCAAGAGGCTTCATTTCTTCATGCATTGCAGGAGTCTAGTAGGGTTGCTGAAGAACCTCTCACCAATAGAGCCAGGACTAGAAAAGGTGGAAGCTCTAGCCAAGGACGCAAAATATGAAGGAGACAAGGCCTGATAGGAAACATACTAAACAATAGGGTGAGCATTGACACAACTTCTTTGACTTTTATGAAGTGCAATAGGCAAGGAGAGGACATCAACAATAGGAGAAGGAACAATAATAGAAGAATTCAAAGGAGAAGATGGAGTAGTTATACCCGAAGGACCTAAGTTCGAGTGGTCTGATTGCACATGAGTTTGAGTAGGAGATACAAGCTTGTTTCGGCATTGATAGGTGTGCTTAAGAGAAAGACGACCATGCATATATGTTGGAGAAACTGGAGAAGAGCCTAGAGGAGTAGAGACAGGAAGAGGAAAAACAGCAAATGGTTCCTTTTGAATAGAGGATGAAGGATTTCAAACATTAGAGAAACGTAGAACATCCTCAAAAAATGTAACATCCATAGAGATTAATTATCGCCTGGAGCTAGGATCATAACCCTGATTTAATGAATGCAAATTACCCCCAAAAAACACAAAAAGTAGATTTGTCACCCAGTTTGTCTCTTGGGACAAAGGGATTGGACAAAACAAGTGCACCCAAAGACAATGCGCCCAATCTCAAACAAAGTATATGGAAAGGACTTTTACCCTTCAAAATTCGATTTGGGGTATGATTAATCAAAATTGTTACAATAAGCAGAATAAAGGACCAAGAAGATTTGGGAATATGCATCCCCACATAAAAGAGATCTCGTAACATCCATAAGGTGTCTATTCGTACGCTTTGCATTACTATTTTGCTGTGAAGTGTAAGGACAGGAAGGTTCATTTATGATTTCCATCTTTTCAAGATAACATTTGAAAGAAATAGAAGTGTACTCTCCACCATTATCAGAACGAAGACCAAACTGAGTTTGGAACATAATAGAGTCGCCAACCATGAATGTTGAATTGTGTTAACCCGGAGGGGAGCGTTCCGCTTAGAGGAAAGCACCCGCGCGAGCAGGTGTGGACGAAGCAGAAGCGAGAATGTCCGCTTGAGTAATGCAAACATTGGTAAGAATCCAATGTCCCGAAAACCTAAGCATTCCTCTGCAAGGTTCGTCCATGGGGGGTGAGTAAAACTGATAAAGGTGGAAAGTACAACTTCTCGAATCTTAAGAAGATACCCAAGAACAATGTGAGTGATCATCAATAAAGGTGGCATAATACTGAAAACCATCAAAAGAAGTGAGAGGAGCAGGTCCCCAAACATCACTATGCACAATATCAAACAAGTTAGCACTTTCAATGCATGTGAGAAGAAAAGGAAGTACGAGTATTCTTTGAAAGTTCACAAGTTTGACATTGGAATTTCATAGTATTACATACACTTTTGAAAGATGGAAACAACATAAATATTAAAGATTAGTATATCCTAGATGGGCATGCCACAAACTCAAGGTATCTTTGGTAAAGATGCCATGACCAGATGAGGCCAAACATGAACATTGAAGCAAGAGAGATCCTAACGGCACCAAAGTAGTATAGATCGTCCCTCTCCTATCACGTACCAATAAGATTCTCAGTCCTTAGGTCCTGAGGAATGCAGTAAAAGGGAGAAAGGTCACATAACAATTCATAAATATGGTTAAACGATGCACATATAACAGACTTACATTAAGATGTGGGGGCATGGAACATCGATAAAGGAGAGGCAGCAGATAAGAGAATTCTACCCATACTAGAAACAGGGGTATAGGATACATCGGCCCAGCATACCTGTCGTGATAATGAGAGTGGGACTCATGATGAGAATAAGTGAGGCTCACCAGTCATATAATCAGTGACACCGAATTGATGATCAAGTAGAAGAATAAGGATAGTACACAACAGGGTATGCAGAAGATGCAGAAGAACAATGTAGCCCGATAGAAGATGTAATCTGAGAAGTATGAATTCTTCCCCTAAAATTAGCAAGTTTGGTGAATAAAGAAGATAAGTCCGCCAATAAATGGAACTCCATTGATTCCATGGTATAAACACCTAATCAAAAGGGAAAAGTAATACTCATCAATTATGTGGGAAAGACATCCACATATCAATCAGCTATGTGAGAATGACGTCCACAGAAAGAAATATCCAGCTGGCAGAAGAGACCAAGATAGGCAGCAGTTACAATAAAAATAGCAAATGAGCTACAAGGAAATCATTGAATCATGTCATGAAATCAAGGTTTCTTTTCACCACATTTGGAGAAAAGTAAATGAGCTGCTCGATGCACTTGCTAGAGGGTGTTTTTTTATGAAATCCTCCAATTTAGCGGAATGGTTTCCCCTTTGAAATAATCGATGTCTTTATATCACTTTGTATAAAATCTACTGGTAATTAAAAATATAAATATAAATAAAAGAAAAGAAAAACCCCTATTTGTTTCCCAACTTCTATTGACACCTGCAATTAGACTATAAAACATGTCATCAAGCATACGTACAAAAAGTTCCCAAGACAGTGCATACAGATCATAATTTAACCAAGGATGTTGCACATGGATGCCTATGTTGAGAAAGACTGTTGTTATCCAGACCTGGGATGGAATCTTCAGCATCTGAAACAGTTCCATTTCCCTCTAAAGCCTCATCTTCAAAACGTTCTCGCCCCTCGAGTAAAGCGCTAAGATATTTGTACATGTTGCTTTGGATCATAAGTTTGATGTTCAACAGCTCTTCTGGAGAGAATCTGTTCCCGTATAAAAACTTTGCCTAATCAAAGAATAAAAAGACAAATGTTAAATCTTTAAAAAGAAAATTATCCCCTAAACAAAGAAAAAGGAATTAATTTGGAAACTAATTGAACATTGAATTCAAGATTTGAAACAAAAATAGAGAACTAAATGAAATTTTCTACAGGAAGAAGAAAAGGCTGAATATTTTCATTGAACTCCTAATTCATAGATAAAATGATTTCATCATACAAAATAGATTAAAGAACAACCTTCTCGAAAATCCAACCAAAATTAATAGTGACTGCACTCAATAACCTGAAAAGATTTATTGACTATAAAATCTGAACTAAAATTCAATGATACAGCAGAACCGAAGATCAAGTACTATCTATGTGCAGGATACGATCAAGTAGTATCTATGTACAGGAAAAGGTTAATTTATTTTTCTTTAGAAAACACAATTGCTCTGCTGATATAGATACATTTTAATGGAATTACCGCTCAGTTCTATTAATATAGATACATTTTAGTGGAAATTACAACTCAGATTTATTATAAAGGCCTCAATGGTTTTTGTAAGCACAGCAAATGTGCTCAGTTTCTCTATAGTTTAATGAGAACCCAGCTGTAATATAATTCTTGCCAAATCTAGCCAGTCAAAGTTACCAATCAAAAACAACCGTGAAGGTCAGTTAGAACAGAAGCAAGAGGAAGTTTCCATAACAATTTGAAGGAAGAACGGAATTAAATGTGTATAGCCCATTAATGGGAAATTTTCTGTCTGAATATAGTACCAGAACCCCATTAAACAGTAAAGTTAATCTTTTACCCAACGATCAAAATTAAAGTAGCAAAAAGTATTACTTGAGAAAATTGTGTATTGCAATTCCAGTAGATGGATGCATTGGTAAAGAGACAATTTCTACATAAAGTAAAATAATGCAGGCATACCTGCTTGAAGATGGTGCTAGTTCCAGAACCCTCCAGTCCAAGCAACAAAAGTTTCTGGACTCTCCTCTGCTCCAGATACTCTGGAACAGACCTAGTTGAATAAGTAGTTGACTCTTCTTTTGATGTGTGATTGTTACCAGGAGGTATGGGCAACGAGAATAAGGAACAAATAAGACGAGTTGATGCCTGCCTAACAAAGACCACACTGCAACTGTTAAACAAATCAATCTATAACCATTCTGAATTTCACGGGTATAATATATTTCGATCTAATGGTAACAAATGCTTTAGCAGCAGATGGAATAGTACCTTTCCCCATATGTTGCCTTTTATCTTATTCTGACCTTCTTCCTCGTAAGATCCATCATCATACACCCAAAAATGAGTTTCCCGGGGGCATTGCACCTTGGCCAACTGAATTGAAATCATAGAAACGTCCATCATGTTTTTATATCATTATGAAATTGAGAAAGCTCAAAAGTAAACTTAGTACAGGGAAGAAGAGAAAAAATGGAACCAAATGATGCAACATGAAGCAAACAGTGACTAAGCCGCATTAAATATTATCTTTCATATGCAATGGAATTTACTAAAAAGATAAACATATAGAGCACACACATATATTAAAGGACTGTATCACTCAGAAACTAACTGCATAAAGAAATATCTTGAACAGTGAGCAAGCATCACAATTTTTAAATAAGTCAGGATTTATTACAAATCATAAATTTGTATGATTGCCATTGGCCATGAATGATTTTATGCCCATTGACTTATGGTTGTTGATTTGTCAATGGTTAAACCCTTTTAGCATGTATAATTTTCTATGGAATTACGTTATTTTTCGTCACTATATTATTTTGCTCAAAAACTATGTTGAAAATTTATAATAAATGTTCACCCTATGATATATATATATATATATATATATATATCAAGGTTTTTAAAGGCGTAAGGTGCAAGCGTAGCGCTCAACCTTCCCGTGAGGCGAGGCGCAAGCCTCGCAAATTTTTAATTTTTTAATTTGAAAAATATAATAAATTTAAAATTATAAAGAAAATTGATAAAAATAATAATAGATAAAGGTCATCCTCCTCTATTTCATCCCCTAATAATCTTTAAAAGGGTAAACTTGTGACAAAAGTTAAACTTGTAAGAAAAAATAGGATAAAATAGGAAAAATTAAAAATTTATGCGATACTTAAGCCTCACTGCGCCTTCTCACGCCTCATGTGATTTACACCTCAAGCTACGCCTCGAGGCGAAAAGCTTACGCTACGTCTCGAGGCGCGCCTCAAGCAAACGCTATTTAAAACTTATATATATATATATATATATATATATATATATATATATATATATATATATATATATATATATATATATATATATTGAGATGGTATAAGGATGTGATGATGAAATATATAATTTTCCATAATTATTAATATATTTTTAGATATTTTGTTTTATTTTCTTGATTTTTCCAAATTTTTCCCTTGCCAACTTATTTCCGAACTCTGACTTTGTCACTATGTTTAAAAGGGTGTTAATTTTAATCTGTGTGAAGATCAAAATGAGAGCTGTGGTCCTAGGCCACACTACTATTATCTTCCCATCAAGAAAAAAACATAATCCTGCAATTTACATTAGTAAGTTGTGTCCAGTATTCCATCAGGGGTTTCCTCCCAGCTGATCAAGGGTAAAATAAAAGTCTATCTCACACGAAGCAACATTCTTCCAATTACTTTTTATTAAAACCTCCCAACACGAGATGGCTTCCATCTTGATTCTTGAATCTTGATTTGATGCTTCTCTTCTTGCTTGGAGATGGAGGAAGGAGAGTAGGAGCCTAGGAGGGAGCTCTAGAGAGCCATGGAAGAGACCCCCTTTCTTGCTTGAAGAAGCTTAGAACTTAGAAGAATTAAAGAGAGAAGAGGATGCTAAAAAGAATGAATTAGGAAGACACTTGGAGAGAGAAGACGAAAAAGAGGAAGACCCTTTTTGAGTTGTGATTGTTGAGACCCCCACTATTTATAGAGCTAAAGGGGCCCCAAATGTCGGAACATATATATATATATATATATATATATATATATATATATATATATATATATATATATATATATATATATATATAGGTCATATTTCTGACCGTTGGAGCAGTTGTGATCACATTTTTCATTATGCGATCGCATACTGCATCCCATCACATATGCACCATGCAATATACAATGGAGCCCAAGAAAATGGCATATGTGACCGCATATTCGCATATCCGGTCACATTTGCCCACAATGGTCTTGTCATAAAATTCTTACAAACCCTTTATGACTCGATATTAAATGGAGGACTTTTATACCTCCCAATATTAAGTGGGCCCTTTATAATTCCAGATATTACACAATTGTGGACACTATAAAGCTCCCCACCGGAATACATTGTGAACCACCTTTTATGCTTCCCAATCAAAATGTAAAATGACCAAACCCCTCTACGATGGGAAAGGAGTATGTCCAAGGTATAAAATGACCAAAATACCGTCAAGATATAAACTAAGCTTATCTAAAGCATAAAATGAGCACAATCCCCACATAGGTTGTCCAAAAAGTTAAAAGTTTGCTAGATCTCTTATTTTCATCTGTATCTGTGCATCATACACACTAGATCTCTTATAAGCCAAAAAGTGATTATTCGACTGCATCTGTGCATCAGATAACACTAGATCTCTTAATGTGAGAATAGGTGGATGTGTCATATAACTATAATAAGTGGACACTGGAGTTATTGTGTAAGTTGGAAGTTGAAACAAGAATTTGATAGAAGCATGAAGAACTACGAGCAGGAAAGCGGACAGTAACCTTACAAACTCCCCTCATCAGAACACCATATATACATTTAAATGATAATAGTTGACACCTTTTGACGCGGGACGGTAGACCCTAAAATGCGGAATATAATTTTTATGCAGATTTTGCCGAAATTAATGAAATTAAATCAAGTTTAATCGCAAAATTATCTTTGATACCTTTAGGGTTTTGCAGAATTTTGATGGGTAGATCACACAAGATCCAGGTAGGGTCCAGTCCAAGGCGCAAGTACTTTTAGAGTCGAGGCAAGATCGGCCTAGAGATAGGACTCTAGCTTTTCCAGGCTTAGGCACTTGTCTTCGGTCCGACGTAGATTTACGGATTCCAAATTAGGTTGTAAAAGGGAATTAGGGTTTGTAAAAGGCTTATGGCTTTTAGATCGGTTTATGATTTTGGAAAGGGTGTTGGCTTTGAGGGGTTTAGGCTTCAAACGGGTTTAGGGTTTCAAAATCGAAGGAAGAATTTAGGCTTGGGGTTTAGAGAAGCAAACACAGATCGAAAGATAGCAAATATAAGAGATCACATAAGTTGAAGACAATAAATCAGAAGAAATATGGGAATCACTCCCTTGGTCTCACACTAAACCCATCTCAGGCAAAGATTACTCAAGCATAAAAGCATTCAATAATCAATCAACTAACTAAAACTCTTTACAAGCCTCTATATATAGGCCACCAATAATTAAATTCGAAATAAAAGAGTTCTAATACTAATAAAACACAAAAGGGAAGTTTCGCATAAAATCCCGTCTTACGGGCTCGCTCGCGCGAGTTTTATCATCGCTCGCGCGAGTTTTATCATCGCTCGCGCGAGTTTTATCATCGCTCGAGCGAGTTTAAGTGATCACTCGCGCGATGCTCGCTCGAGCGATTTTAAGTACTCGCTCGCACGAGGGTTCTCTGTGTCGTTCTCCTCACGTGCAGCATTGCTCTCCTCGCGGTTTGTGTCTGTTCCTCCTCTGAGGTTATGGTACTCGGGCTTCCTCTACGCTTCTTCCGACACCGATAGAACCGGTACGGTCCGAATCCAATGTCCATGTAAGTGGCGTTCCCGTCAATTCCCCTGGACCAAAAAGTTTTCATCACCAATGAAACACGCTCGTGGTAGATGTCTAGCAAGTCGGAGTTCAAACAACGAACTTCATTCTCGTGGACCCACGTGTTTTCGGACTCCGATTTGCCTACCCATTTGACCAAGTACTTATGGAATCCCCCATCATGTGTAGAGACGGCATGATCGTTGATTATATCCTCTATCTCATCTGATCTCTGTCTACTTGGGGAAGGAAGAGGTATAGGTTGCAAGGGTGGATTGGGGCTAAAGCTGGGGCTAGGAGGTTGCTGGAATGGGTTTTCAAGAGATGGGGTGAAACCCAAGTAAGGAACCAAATCCTCCACATTGAACGTTGAACTAACCACCGTACCTAGAAGAAGTTCAAGTACGTATGCATTAGGACCACTCTTAATCAAAATTCTAAAAGGCCCAGCGCCTCGAGATTGGAGCTTCTTTGCGGATCCCGATGGGAACCGCTCAGGCCTAACCCGGACCATTACATAATCACCCACGTTAAATTCTTTAGAACGCCTATGAGCATCTGCAGATAATTTATATTGATTGTTGCTTGAATTAATTTTCTGTTTAATTTTGGCATGCAAGCTATGAATATGTTGTGCAAATGCATCGGCAGACTTTGACACTCTATGGGATGCAAACATGGGGATCAAATCTAATGGGGTCCTAGGCCTATGACCATGCACTACTTCAAAAGGACTCATGCATATGAACCTATTGACAGAATTATTATATGCAAACTCAACTGTGCGTAAGATGGTATCCCAGGTCCTAACATGATCACCGACAAGACTACGAAGGAGATTCCCAAGGCTCCTATTGGTGCTATCGGTTTGGCCATCCGTTTGAGGGTGATAAGCTGTTGAAAATTGGAGCAATGTGCCCATCATGTGCCAAAGGGTTTTCCAAAAATAACTAGTGAATTTAACATCCCTATCAGACACAATGGTTTTGGGCAACCCATGAAGACGCACTACCTCCGCGAAAAACAGTTTAGCAATGTGGGATGCGTCGAAGGTTTTGGAATAAGGAATGAAGTGAGCCATCTTGGAAAATCGGTCCACTACGACATAGATGGAATCGTGCTTCCTAGGGGTCTTAGGAAGTCCAAGCACGAAATCCATAAAGAGGTCTTGCCATGGTGTGTGTGGCATGGGTAAAGGAGTGTACAAGCCAGTATTTTGTTTAGTCTGTTTTGACACTTGGCAAGTACGACAATGTTTGACAACCCGAGCAACATCTCTCATTAGGCTAGGCCAAAAGAACCTATCCTTTACGAGCGCAACAGTTTATTACGCCTGAAATGTCCGGCCATCCCTCTAGCATGTAACTCCCAAATGAGAAAGTCGCGCAATGAAGTACGAGGGATGCAAAGGCGCTCGCCTTTGAATAAGTACCCATCCTGGATGGTGTACACAGAGTGTGTGTTGGTCGGGTTACTAAGGAGAGCAGTGTACTCAACCCCAAAATCTGGGCACTCGGGGTACTCATCCTTTAACTTTTCGAACCCAACGACCTCGGCGCTCATTATGCGCAAAGTCACTACTCGCCGACTAAGTGCATCAGTGGCCCTATTTTCAGCACTGGCCTTATGCTTTAACACGAATGTGAACCCTTGAAGGTACTCAACCCACTTCGCGTGCCTTGGGTTCAACTTCTTTTGTGAAGCAAGAAAGCGTAAGGCTTCATAGTCAGAGAACAACACAAATTCTTACGGTCTAAAATAATGTTTCCAATACCAAAGAGATCGGACGACCGCATAGAACTCTTTGTCATAGGTGGAGTATGTTTGCATCGCCTCATTGAGTTTTTCACTAAAATAGGCCACAGGGTGACCCTCTTGGCTAAGCACTCCTCCTATGCCTACACCCGATGTGTCACATGCGACTTCAAAGACTTTGGAAAAGTCTGGCAATCGCATGACGGGTGCACTACTCATTTGGTGTTTGATCTCAGCAAAGGTTTTTATCGCCACTTTGCCCCATTTAAAGTCCCCTTTTTCATGCAATCTGTAATTTGGGCCATAATGGTGCTAAAGCTTCTGATGAAGCGACGATAAAAAGTAGCCAAGCCATGGAAGCTGCGGACATCGTGTATGTTCTTAGGTTCGGGCCACTCCACAATGGCTCTAACCTTTTCGAGATCCGCGACCATTCCATTGGTCGAGATAATGAATCCCAAGAAGACAACGGAAGGTTGCATGAAAGTGCACTTCTTGAGATTGGCAAACAAATTCTCGCCCTTAAGGATTCACAAACCAGCCTAAGGTGGGTCAAGTGTTGATCCTTGTCGTGACTATAGATCAAGATGTCATCGAAATAAACAACAAGGAATTTGCCTAGAAATGGCCTCAACACTTGGGTCATGAGTCGCATGAAGGTACTCGGGGCATTAGAAAGCCCAAAAGGCATGACCATCCACTCATAAAGACCATCCTTAGTCTTAAAGGCAGTTTTCCACTCATCACCGGAGCGGATGCAGACTTGATGGTAGCCACTTTTAAGGTCTATCTTTGAAAAGATGGTGGCACCAACCATCATGTCAAGCATGTCATCGAGCCATGGTATGGGAAACCGATACTTAACGGTAATCTTATTGATCGCACGGCTATCCACACACATGCGCCACGTACCATCTTTCTTAGGAGTGAGTAGGGCAGGTACGGCACACGGGCTCAGACTTTCTTGGATGAACCCCTTCTGAAGGAGCTCATTGGCTTGCCGAGTTAATTCGGCGTGCTCAACCGGATTCAACCTATAGTGGGGCAGGTTCGATAAGGTAGATCCAGGAACCAAGTCTATTGCGTGTTGGATATCACACAGGGGAGGGAGTTCGTTTGGTAAGTCTTCAGGGAAGACATTCGTAAACTCTTTTAAAATCGGCTCAACCTCCTTGGGACATTCGCTCACCAACTCGGGAGCACTCTCTATGGTGACAACTACGTACACTACACTCTCATCTTTCGATGCTTTCTCGAACTCAGAAGGGCTCACAATATTAATGGATTTAGAAGACTCGCCCTTCTTTTCAACGGTGTTGGTCGAGGGTGTTTTGGGAGGCAAAGGGTGTAAAGTGATCTTTTGCCCTTATGCATGAACATGGGTCAAAATATCGTCCGATACCGATACGTATCGGACGATACGTATCGGTTTTGGACCTCACCGGTACGATACATACCCTATGTATCGTACCATCAGTAAAAACAGTAAATTATCGTCCGATACGGACAAAATATCGTCCGTATCGTCCGTATCGGACGATAATTTCAAATTATCGGACGATAAATTGAAATTATCGTCCGATAATTAGTATAAAACTGGGAAAAAAATAATAAAAATCAAATTATCGAATTATCGTTCGTATCGGACGATAATTTCAAATTATCGGACGATAATTTCAAATTATCGTCCGATAATTTGAATTTTATGGGAAACTTAAAATGGTACTACCCTTCTCCTTCCCCTATTCCTCTCTTCTTCCTCCTCTCTTCTTCCTCTCTTCTTTCTCCTCTATTTTTTGATTATTTACCCCATAAATCGGCGCCAAATCGCACAAAATATCACGTGATCGACGTGGAAGGTATGTGTATTTTATTTTATTTCATTTTATTTCCTAAAATAAGGTAGATCTACACTAATTTAGTGTAGATCTACCCTTAAATAAGGTAGATCTACACTAAGTAAGTGTAGATCTACACTAATTAAGTGTAGATCTGCACTAAATAAGGGTAGATCTACCCTTATTTAGTGTAGATCTACACTAAATAAGGGTAGATCTACCCTTAAATAAGGTAGATCTACACTAATTAAGTGTAGATCTACACTTAAATAAGGTAGATCTACACTAAATAAGTGTAGATCTACACTTATTTAGTGTAGATCTACACTAAATAAGGGTAGATCTACCCTTAAATAAGGTAGATCTACACTAATTAAGTGTAGATCTACCCTTAAATAAGGTAGATCTACACTAATTAAGTGTAGATCTACACTTAATTAGTGTAGATCTACCCTAAATAAGGGTAGATCTACACTAATTTAGTGTAGATCTACCCTTAATATTAATTAATATTATAGGTAAATTTATCATTTACCTATAATATTAATTATTTAAATTATTTAAAATAATTAATATTATTTAAAATAATTAATATTATTTAAAATAATTTAAAAATAATATAAATAATTATTTAAAATATTTAAATTAATTAAAAGTAATATAAATAATTGGTCAAAAATAATATGATGGGTCAAAAATAATTATATGTGACCCCATTTAAAATATTTAAATTGATAGGTAAAAAATAATATAAATAATTATAATTAAGGGTCACATGTAATCAATATGGGCCACATATAATATGGGTCACATATCATATGGGTCACATATAATTAATAAAATAATAAGGTCAATATGGGTCACATATAATATGGGTCACATATCATATGGGTCACATATAATTAATAAAATAATAAGGTCAATATGGGTCACATATAATTAAATTTATTATTAAAATTAATATGGGTCACATATTAATTTTAATAATAAATTTAATTATATGTGACCCATATTGATTATATGTGACTGTCACATATAATTAAAATAATTTATATTATGGGATATGTCCCATAAAATTTTAGATTAATATGGAATAAATTTCAAATAAATATTTAAAAATTAAAATAATATCAAATAAATATTCATAAATTAAAATAATATCAAATAAATATTCAAAAATTAAAATAATATGAAATAAACATTAAAAAATTATAATAATATCAAATAAACATTAATAAATTATAATAATATCAAATAAATATTCATAAATTAAAATAATATCAAATAAATATTTATATATTATAATAATATCAAATAAATATTCATAAATTAAAATAATATCAAATAAACATTCATAAATTATAATAATATCAAATAAATATTCAAAAATTATAATAATATCAAATAAATTTGATAAAATATAATCTGATATTTTTAAAATAGCAATAATTAAAAAATAAATTTTATTTTCAAGTGTAAATTAGATGTTTACTTTAATGCAATCGTTTGCTCATTCATGTAGGTGAAATAAATAAATATGGTACGTTCGACAGATCCAGCGTGGCAATATGGTACAGCAATAGATGGTAATAGACTCCAGATTCAATGTAATCTTTGTGAAAAAAAACTGCTGGGAGGAGGTATCACACGATTAAAGGAGCATCTAGCTCATGTAAAGGGAGAGACAAGAGGGTGTCCTAGTGTACCCAGAGAGGTAAAAGAAAATATCAGAGCTAGTTTACAAGCGGCAAAGGGAAAGAAAAAAGCTGAAGCCGATCGTGATAGGGAAATGTATGAGAGAATCAGGAGGCCAGATCCACAGTTTACATCAGATGCACCTGAGGATGATGAGGATGAGGATGAGGATGAGCAGATAGCGAGAGCTATGAGAGAGTGCTAGGGAAGCACAACAGCGTCGAGATCAGGAAGAAGCCGATTATCGGTTTCGGTCCAGGTTGAGGGGTCCATCCATGCCTGCTACCGGTGGTGGATCTAGTCATAGGCCACATGTTGTTGATGTTGATGAGGATGTTGAGCCGACTGTCGGGTTGCGTAGGGCAGCATCTGGGAGGGATTATAGGCCGTCTACTAGAGGCCGTACTACAGCCCCCATGGATCCATTCATGTATCGCACTGAAAGCTCCAAACAAACCAAATTGAGTGCAATGTCACTTGCAAAAATGGGGAAGAAGCTTGGAAAATCCATTGCCAAGTTTTTTATATACAACCACATTCCGAGCCAAGTAGCAGACTCGCCGTACTTCAAAAGCATGATTGATACAAGTGCAGAAGTTGGTCCGAGAGTTAAAAGTCTTCTCCATATGAGATATCTGGGCCCTTACTAACAGATGAGTACGATGAGATAACTGCCTATGTACAGAGCTTTGAGGATGTATGGGATGAGAGAGGTTGCACAATTATGTGCGATGGATGGACTGGTCCCACAAAGAAGAGCTTGATAAACTTTTTGGTTCTGACGATCTTGCCGGAATGATATTTTGAAATCGATTGATGCTTCTGAACACGTAAAGATCGACTACCTCTTTAAACTAATGGATATGGTAGTTAATGAGGTTGGAGAGCGTGAGGTTGTGCAGTGGTAATGCATAATGCGGCAAACTACAAAGTCACTGGATTAAAAACTAATGGCGAAGAGGCGTCACTGTCTTTGGACCCGTGTGCCGCACATTGCGTGGACCTCATTCTTGAGGATTTAGGAAAGAGAAGCAAGGCATGCATAACTATTCAAAAGGAAGAACGATTACATTCCTACTTGTACAACAAAGACAAGTCGGTCAATTTAATGAGAGCCTTCACGAACAATGAGTTGCTCCGACCTGCGATTACACGTTTTGCAACACAGTTCTTAGCCCTACAGAGTTTGGGTAGATATAGGCGTGAGCTGAAAAGCATGGTGTCGTCGGAAGAATGGAATCAACATGAAATAGGACTCACGAATGAAGAGACTAGCTTGCACTGAAGTTGCTGACCTGATCTACAGCACGCAATTTTGGGCGGATGTCGACCACCGATCGGCCACTACCCGTTAGGTGCAAGTGTTGAGATTGGTTGATGGTGATGACAAACCAACAATGGGATACGTTATGAGTCAATGGATAAGGCAAAATTGGCTATAAAAACCAAATGCCCTACAAAATATAAACGATACTGGGCGATTATCGACAAGAGGTGGGATGCACAATTTCACCAGTACTTGCATGCAGCAGGTATAACATGTTGCACAATTATGTAGTGATTTTTATTTATTTATTCATTATTTTCATATACTGATGAAATTGCTCATATTTGATGTGTAGCACACTAATCCAAATTTTCCAAAGATAACTTGACGCTTCGAGTTGAGTTGAGCGACACTGATGAAGTGTATACCGGTTTGCTCAATGTAATCCAAAGAATGCTCCCTGAGTTGGCGGACCAAGGCCAAGCCATAAGAGATGTGAGTGATCATAGTATCATACCTTATAATTAATAAGTCAAATGTCATGTGATATTATCATCTATTTATTGATATGTGCCTTACTGTGTTTCATCTTTATAGATTGACATGTTTCGCAAGAGACATGGGTCATTTGGGACCTCATTGCCACAATCCCAAATTAAACACGACAAACCCGTGATTGGTGGATGCATTATGGAGGTGATGGTCCGATATTGAGGTAGCAATGAGGGTATTGTCGAAACGTGTTCCTCGTCCCAATCAAGCGAATTGGAGCACTTTCTCTCATTCATACTAAGACAAGGAATAGACTAACTATGGACCGATTGGAAAAGTTAGTCTCACCGCCACTACAACATGCGATTAAGGGGAATATAGAGGACCAACCGCGGTAAGCAATTACATGAAGTCTTAGATCCTCAATTATATGAAGTCTTACTTACATATTATACTAATTCATCTATCATATTCTATCGGTGATTATTTTGATCCCATCCGGTTGGATTATATATTCGAGGAGGATGACCCTTTGAATGAATGGATAAGAGAGAGAAGAGCCGCTTGGATAGTGAGAGCAATCGAATGGTCGGACAATGCCGAAAGAGTAATGAGCAAAGAAGCTTCCCAACCACCGAGGCGGAAGAAGATTGAATCGTCATTCGGGTTGGATCTGATGACGAAACGCAGCCCGGTAGTGATGATGGGAGTGGTGAGGATGATGGAGGGCATGATGGTGGAGGGGATGTTGGCACTAGTGGTGGAGGGGAGGAAGCTGGTACCTCTGATCCTTATAGAGATATGGCGGCATGGGACGATGACTCGACGCCAGTTAACACGCTTCAACACTCCTACATTCGTAATGGGAGGGTTGAAGGAAGAGGAGCGTGGATCATATCAAACACCACCACCACAAGATGATACGGATATGGGTTATATGACTTCTAGCCGGGGATTCAGTTTGCAAAATACCGAAGATTCAGCAACTAGTAACCCATACTACCAGCCACAACAAGCTTACCCGGTGCCATATGACTTCGTTGGTCAGATTTTTGGAGGACCGGCCTTTACGTACTACACTGAGCCATATTCGTTGCTACAGCCTCAGTTTCAAGAGGGCACATATAATCATGGGTATCAATATGGGCAACATTATAGGCAAAGGCCGGAAAGCTCGCGCACCGATGATAACGATGATCATGAGGGCCAAGAACCACCACGAAATTCAATGTGGCTCTAAAGTAAGTTTTTTATGTACAATTAAACTTATTTTTATCAACATAGCTATTATTTTTGACAATATATAATTTATTTTTGTCAATATATATTGTAATTTACTTTATGCGTGTCTGCGTCGATCAAATTATGAAATATTGTTAATAAAATAGACATGTGATCAGCTGATCGAATATAATGTTAGAAGATCTATTACATTAAGTCAAAAATGTGATCTTAAGACAAAAATAAGTTAAAAATTAGGCATGTGACTTGGGTTAAGTTACAAAATAGGCATCTTACTTATATATTCATCTAAATAATGCATCAAATATATAAAAAATAAAAGCAAAAATAGTTGAAATAAATACAAAATAAATAAATATAATTTTTTCAGATTTTTTGGGATTTTTTGGGATTTTTTTGGCATTTTTTAAAAAAAAATGATTTTTTCAATGTATCAAACCGATACATTCAATGTATCGCCGATACATTGAATGTATCGGACGATACCCGGTACGTATCGTCCGAGAAGTCCGGACGATACGTACCGGAAAACCGGTATTTTGACCCTTGTGCATGAACGTACAAATGTTTGTTCGACCAGAAAGAGTCACGTCCATGTCGTAGAGCCACGCATATGGCCCACATCCATCGGCACCACATCGCACCATAAGGTATCCGAATAAAAACCTAATTGAATCAGTACACGACACCTTTTCGACACGAGAATGGATGAAAATTTGACCCATGCGACTTTATAAGCTCTCGGGTGGGCTTCAGGTTTAAGCCCTAAGCGGCGGACTGCATGAGTGGATATTACATTAGTATAACTACCGCTATCCACGATGACCCTACAATTCTTTTCACCAAATCTGGCATAAGTGTGGAAGATGTTCTCCCTATGTCAGTCATCCTTTTCATCCCGTTGAGGCTATACAAGGGCACACCTCACAACTAAAGCATGACCAACAGCATCACCCTCCTCATCACTGGGTGTGCTAACCGGTTCAAATACTTCTTCTTCAACCACTACCTCATCATCATCCTCCTCTCCCTCAATAAAGAGAGTTTCGTAGGGCATTGGGTAACAAAGTGTCTCATCCCATGACATTTATAGAACTTTACTTGAGAATTAACCCTTGAGGATTCTCCGACTACACATTTTCCCTTTTCAAACCTGGAATTGGCAGGGGCGGGTTGTGTAGGTTTGGGAGGAGGATTGAATCGTCCCTCACCGGATCGTTGGTTACTATATTGTAGCTCGGTTCTCTTCACCATCGTAGTTTTCAAGTATCGTTCAAGATCTTGCACAACGGCATAGCATCTTTCAAGAGTTTCTACGGAGTGAGAAATCAATTCTTTTTGCAAATCAAGTCGCAATCCAATGCGGAATCTAGAGAGAGTGATTTCATGGTCTTCCGATACTTTTGCCCTCATCATGAACTCTTCGAATTTGGCAATGTAATCGGTCACGGGCATACCACCTTGACGTAAGTTTTGCCACTGGTCGAGGAGGGTTTGGTGGTATGATAAAGGAACATACTTCTCAGTAAATCGTTCCTTCATGTCGTCCCAACGGGTAATGGGAGGACAACCCACGTTCACCCTAATGCGCTCAACATTGAGCCAGAAAAGTCGAGCTTGACCAACCAATTTCATTTTCGCAAGTCTAACGCAACGGTCGTCATTCATGGCATACCAATCAAAGTGTTGGTCCATGTCAGAAAGCCAATCGAGGAAGACGGTAGGGTTCATTCTTCCATCAAAAGTCGGAATCTCAACTCAAACGTTCTTTAGGAGTTGAACTTCGGGTCATAGTCATCTCTACGATGATCCCTACGATTCCAGTTGTCTTGGCGACCATTACGTTCAAAGTGTGGACACTCACGCTCTTGGTGTTGATTTTCCAGCCCACCCATCACTTCCAGTTGGTTGATTCGATCACGTAATCTATCATTACCAACTCCTAGGGATGTTTGGGCTTGCTCAATGGTATTTAGACGTGCACTAATCGCACCCAATTCTTCTCGCATACCGTTAAGGGCATTGAGAATCGCACTCGAGTCCATGGTGATCACAAGGTCTATTAGGGTTCTAATATGGAATGCAATATGAACTCTAAAACAATGCAATAAAGTAAATATGACAAGCAAAGATGCCCTAACCTAGAAAACCTAGGGCTCTGATACCAAAACTGACGCGAGACGGTAGACCCTAAAATGCAGAATATGATTTTTATGCAGATTTTGCCGAAATTAATGAAATTAAATCAAGTTTAATCGCAAAATTACCTTTGATACCTTTAGGGTTTTGCAGAATTTTGATGGGTAGATCACACAAGATCCAGGTAGGGTCCAGTCCAAGGCGCAAGAACTTTTAGAGTCGAGGCAAGATCGACCTAGAGATAGGACTCTAGCTTTTCCAGGCTTAGGCGCTCATCTTCAGTCTTATGTAGATTCACGGATTCCAAATTAGGCTGTAAAAGGGAAAATTAGGGTTTGTAAAAGGCTTATGGCTTTTAGATCGATTCATGGTTTTGGAAAGGGTGTTGGCTTTGAGGGGTTTAGGCTTTAAACGGGTTTAGGGATTCGGAAATCTAGGGCTTCAAAATCTAAGGAAGAATTTAGGCTTGGGGTTTAAAGAAGCAAACACAGATCGAAAGATAGCAAATATAAGAGATCACACAAGTTGAAGACAATAAATCAGAAGATATATGGGAATCACTCTCTTGGTCTCACACCAAACACATCTCAGGCAAAGATTACTCAAGCATAAAAGCATTAGCATAAAAGCATTCAATAATCAATCAACTAACTAAAAGTCTTTACAAGCCTCTATATATAGGTCACCAATAATTAACTTCGAAATAAAAGAGTTCTAATACTAATAAAACACAAAAGGGAAGTTTCGCATAAAATCCCGTCTTACGGGCTCGCTCGCGCGAGTTTTATCATCGCTCGAGCGAGTTTAAGTGATCACTCGCGCGATGCTCGCTCGAGCGATTTTAAGTAATCGCTCACACGAGGGTTCTCTGTGTCGTTCTCCTCGCGTGCAGCATTGCTCTCCTCGCGGTTTGTGTCTGTTCCTCCTCTGAGGTTATGGTACTCGGGCTTCCTCTACGCTTCTTCCGACTCCGGTAGAACCGGTGCGGTCCGAATCCAATGTCCATGTAAGTGGCGTCCCCGTCACCTTTTTATGTGGTATTATAAATAGCATGCTCTTTAGCAAATACAACATCCAAGAAAAGGGAAAATACAATGGAAGACCGAGAACTAATAGTATAATGTATATATTTGCTAATATAATCCAAGTATGAGAGCTTTATAGTATGAATCTTGCAAATATTTTATGCAACTGTTCCTGCTACTTTTAATATCTTCATGTCTTCTATTTTCTTTTTTCCTCCTTGTAAGGTCTTAGTTTTCCTTGTAAAAAATTTAGACAAACTTCACATGTTCAAAACAAAGACATATATAATAACTCTTCTGTTTTCTGCCAGAGGATCTGTTTTTAGCAATCAGCAAGTGACATTTTTAATTTTTTATTGACCCAGTTGAAAAGAGAACACATTCATACAACTTAAACAAAAAATTTCATTACTTAACCTTACCCTCAGAACCCTCAGCTCCACTTTCGTGATTTCTCGGCCATTAATATACACTTGTGTGTTCCCGTTGCTCGCTTTCATGTGAAGTTTTCCACCAACATTCAGTTTGGAAGTTATGATACTATCAGGCTTCTCACCCTCCTGCCATATAAATCATATGTTAGTTTCCCAGCATTTAGCTACCCTTCCTACGAAATAAAGAACAAGGTTCAAAAAATAGAATTCAGAGTTACGCTGTCAACTCTTACGACAGAGTATGATATGTATCATTTGATAAAATACCCATCAAACTCAAATAAGCAAATATGATATGAATTCTTCTTTTAATGAAAACTGTTACAACACATGCACGCACGCACATACACACAAAAACAAACATTTTACATTGCAAACGTATATCTTTTTTTTTATCAGTCATTACCAATGTATATCGATAGCATAAAATGAGAAATTGAATGCAAGGATTGAAATCCCAGTATCTCATGCCAAATCACCTGAATAAAAATAAAAATAAATAAAGAAAAAAAACTGATACATATAATTCATACACCAACTCATCACGGCTAGTGTTGGATGATAACATGGATAAAGGGCATAATGGAGTACATTTGATAGAGGCGATACTAGGTCACATTGTCTGATAAAGAACAGATATATATTGAGAAACATGTGTTCCATCTGACGAGAATAGTCATTGTAAGTATATAGTGAGTGGATGCCGGCATATAAAATCATATATATGCTATATGCCATAATAGAGCAATAAATCGATACTTATTATGTAACAGGGACTTTAAAGTTACTAGTCACCCAAAAGAAAAAGGCGTAAATGTGGTTAACCTTCATGTGAACAAGCCAACCCAAAAAAAAAATTTAATGTAAAATCAAAACAAATAAAAGCTAAATTTGAAAGCAAAAATAGAAGATAGAAGGGATATCAACAAAGACACTGAGGAAATGCTCAAAAATGACGTTAGATAAAACACAGGAGAACCCAGACACAGAGACGGACTCAATCAACGGAACACAGACCAATAGACTTTCGAAGATACTTGAAGCGAGCAACGTCCAAAAGCTTAGTGAGGATGTCAGTCAACTGTTGAGTAGTATCAATGTGGCTAAGAGATATGACATGGTCCTCAACAAGCTCACGTATGAAGTGGGGACGAATGTCAATGTGTTTCTTCGGAGAATGCTGAACGAAGTTTTCAGAAACCCTAGTGGCAATTAGTGTTATCGCAACCAATGGGATCACACGCTGACTGACCGAATAGTCCAAAAGCATTTGCTTCATTCATATAATCTGAGTACAGCAAGGACAGCAGCTTTGATACCAATTGAAAAACTAGCGCATCCAATTAATCCTATATCGATCTAGTAAGCGTAATCAATCGACCACACAATGCATGTACACAACAATTTTTAACATGGTAAAACCTGATAACCAGGAAAAATCACGGAACCGTAGTCCAGGCAAACAAATTCACTATGAATCAAAAGCTTACAAAGAGTTACGAATGATATACCCAACCAATGCATGCAAGTCCTGTCAAACCCCTTTGAAGCGAAATGAATCGTCTCGATCCGTTTTCATAGCATCCACATATGCTCACCTTTGCCAATCGTTGAGATCTGCACAACGACTGACCCAAAATCTTTTGGAAACACAAAAACACCCAAATCTTTGGGGATTTTGGAAGAGTATGGTGAAGAGAAAAACCTTTTGAAATTGAATATAAAATCAATGGTCAAAATTGTTTCAAAAGGAGCGATAAGATCAAATCAAGGTGCCAGAAATTTGATCTAAAGATAGTAAGAAATGGAATGAGCTCAGGTGATCAGATCTGAAAAATTGCCCTCAAAGTATGAAGTAAGCACCTGAAGAGATAACTAGAATCGTACTTCAAAACAGAAACCCAATTCTACCGTGGCTTCTGTGATCGACCCCGGTCGCTTTAATGGTCGACCTCGATCGCTTTCGCTTTCACGTTCTACCTCGGTATAAATCACGGCCGATCGCGGAACCAATTTCCACAAGTTCCGCTCAACCATGTCTGACCTTTTAAAAGAGGTTTTAAATAATTTCAAAACAATTTTAAAATCATTTAAAACGCATTTTTTAGAAGTACAAAAAAAAAACTCAAAAGAATTGGATGGATCACATGAGAAGATCAACACTAATGACCTTGACCCCGAAACATAGAGAGACTCTGTCTTGGCTGTAGACACAAACTATGGGGAGATACACATTTGGCTTGGCATAGAGTGTGACAATAAGATCTAACAGTAACAATGAATAAGAATTCTACTATAAGGATATCGGGAAAATTAAGATTAATAGACTTGCAAAAGTATATATAAGGGAAATGGTCATGTCCAACCAGTTGAACCTTATATGGTATTCAACAGGTCTTAGAATTTAGAACCCTTGGATAGAAAGGATTTTGGCGTGGACTGGAATATCACGTCAAGCTATCATCATCATCATAGCTTTATCCCATCTATTTAGGATCGGCTTTGCAATCCTATTTCTCCACTTGCTTCTGATTAGCTAAGCTCTCTGTAATTTCGCAATCCTTCATATCCCTTCTCACGGCTTCCATCCAATTCTTCACTGGTCTTCCTCTTCTCCTACATCCTTGTGATCATAGAGTCTCAACCCTTTGTACAAGGTCTGCTTCTAGCCTCCGATGAACATGTCCAAACCATCTCAAGAGAGACTCAGTAATTTTTTCCATTATAATTTTCACTCTCAAATTTTCTCTTATGTACTTATTTCGTATTTTATCCTTTCTGTTACTCCACACATCCCATACGCATCTCAGGCAAATGTGCTCTATCTTCTTATGGCTTTTTTGTAGCCCAATATTCCGCATCATATAATATGGCAGGTCTAATTGTCGTCTTATAAAAATGTCCCTTTAATCTAGGTGGAACTATTGGGCGACACAATACTCCACTAGCTTGCCTCCATTTCATCGAACCTGCATTAATCATATTTGAGACGTGCTCTTCAAACCCATCATCAATTGTAAAGTAGAGCCTAAGTAGTGAAATTTACGGCAATGTGTCACTAAATGATTTTCTATTTTGACTAAATCCTCCTCCAGACTATCCTCTTCACTAAATGTGTACTCCATGTATTCTATCTTTGTTATGCTAATTTTCAAACGCTACGACTCCAAAGCTTTTCTCCACAATTTCAGCTTATCATTTATTTATTCCCTTATTTGGGCAATTAATACTACACCGTCTACAAATAATATGCAGTAAGGGATCTCTTCTTGTATATCTATGATTAATGCATCCATGACAAAGGCAAATAAATAAGAGCTCAAAGTAGACCCTTGATGCAGCCCAACTCCGACAGGAAACTCACTCGTCTCTCAGCATGTTGTTCTTACACTAGTTACTGCCTTGTCATACACGTCGTAGCTAATCTCAATATATAAATTTGAGATGCATTTCTTCCTCAGCCTCTACCAAATTATCTGTCTCGGCATTCTATCATAAGCCTAATCTAAAACAATAAAGGTCATATGTAGGTTTTTCCTTCTCTCTCTAAACTTCTCCATAAGTTACCTTAATAAGAAAATAGCATCCGGTGTTTATCTTCACGGAATAAATCCAAATTGGTTCTCTGATACATTTGATTCTTATCATTGTTCAACTATTCTCTCCAAAGTTTTATAAACTAGCTCATTAGCTTAATGCCTTGATAGATGACACAATCTTGGAGATCTATTGATCCCCACATGGGATTCAACTGGTTGGACCTGAACATTGCCCGTATATATAACATATACTAAATAACTAGACTTTAATAGGTTCTAGAAAAACAATGGTCAACGTTAGTCTAAAAGGCAAAAGAATTAGCTTGAGCTCGTCATGTAGGATAATATCCTACATCAGCTAATTAGTAGGCTAAAGTAGTTCCTACTAGTTTGACCCACTGTGTGACTACAACTACAAATTCTACAAAATATTGAACAAGAACAACAACGCTTCCAGTTATGCAATTTACGGGGAAAGAATTACTATCACCTTTCCCCATAGTCCAGAATCCTTGTCATACCAGTACTTTCCCGGCTTCAACTTTTGCGGTGGGTTCTCGCAACCCAAAATATCAGACAGCTCTTCTGGCCTTAACGTCCTCCCATTGACAGTCAACTGCTCCGGTCGAAGCTGATTCGCAGAGCACTCCTTCTCCGCTTTCATTATCTGCCTAACTTCCAAAGCACTACATAATTTACACAACAATCTCGAACTCTTCCCTAAAGTTGATCTCTTCGATTCATCTATCGGATAGCCAATACAGCTCACGCATTTACGGCCTTCTGGCATAGAACCCATTGCCTTGAGAATGCAATTACTACAATATTTTGCATCACAAACAAGACATGCCTCCCGTTCCTTCAACATGTTCCCTTTGCCACATCTACTACAAACTCCTCTCTTTCTTTCGATTTTACGAACCATCACCGGTGAGGATTCCAGCTCTTGAACACTCGATTGCGATGAAGAGGAATCCTCCTCCTCCTGGCCTTCTTCTGTTGTATTAAAAGTTACAACTGCAGCTCGTTTCTCCTTGAAAGGGTTTATGGGATTTGGATCTTGAACTGATGATGATGATGCTCCATGACTTAAATTTTCATCTTCATCTTCCTCATCTTGTTGTGATTCTACTGCAGATTTGGAAACCGAAGAAGATGATCTAGAGGCATCAGCCGAATTCTCTGATACTTCCCTTTGCTCAATTGCAGGTTTCGAGTTGATCAGCTCCTGATTTGACAATGCCCTAGGACTTAAAATGTCCTCTGTTTCCACGTACCCTGTTTCCTCTATCTGCAATTCGACCATTGAAGACCTTTCGCTCTCCATGGAACTCTCCGATGCTTGTCTCGGTTCAGTCGCAGGTTCTTGATCTGGATCTAGAACTGACAAAGCCTCAGGGCTCAAACTCTCCTCACCTCCGTTTCCCTCATCCGACTCCACAAATTCCAACTCATCTCCCACCCCCGATTTCGAAAACGAAGAACACGATCTCAAATCTCGACCTCTAGCACTCAAAAACTCCTCGTCTCCTCCATATTGTGCCTCTGATTCCGTGAATTCCATCTCCTCTCTCTTCGACTTCGAAACCGATGAAGTCGACGATCCCGATCTAAACCTGCTACTATAGTACGAAGCTTTCAAAACTTCCAACGAATCTTGATCTAAAGGATCGACTCTGGGGACATCGCACGGCACCGGAGGGCCTTCGTATTCGATGGCGATGGAGTAATCGAGGTGTTCTTGATCGGGCAAAGGCGCACCAGGTGGTAGCATCTTTCTCAATACTTCTTCCCACGCTTTTTCCTCATCACTCGCTGCCGCCATTATTGCTCTTTTTTCTGCGCTGATAAAGAAGAAAGGGTTATTAAATGAGACGAATATGGAGATTTATTAGGGTTTTAGTCGGCCATTGATGATGAGGTTGTGAAGGAGTTAGGGTTTCTTCTCGAAATGAGCTCTGAGCGCCATCAATGAAGTCCGCTAGTGATGCATTTATAGCTCTTATTCATCAGGGAGAGAGAGAGAGAGATATTTTGACGGCGTTAGTTGTTGCTGCTGTCGGGATTCCGTTAAGTTTGGCGACTTAACTGAAGAAGCGAACGTTGACAATACTTGGATTTGGTTGTGGAGTTGGAATTCGAGCATCAAACTGAGGAAGGAATCTTGTAAGACGCGTATGTAACTAAATGTATACGCAATTAAGCAATAATTGATCAACCACCATTATTAGGGTACAGTTTTACTCCATTCATCAACTATTTAGTATCACTATTGTTGGTAATAGATTTTGTGCAATAAGCTTCAATATAATTGCATTTATTAACTTTAAATTTTGAAAATCTAAGGATTTATATTCTGCGATGATTGCGATGATCTGACATGTACTAATTTAGGCTGCTCATATATTCAAGAAATTAGACAGGTGCTCTAAGAGGCCTGAATGCTTGTTATAAAAAAAAACTTAGAAATCGAGCCCTATTGGATAGGACCGTTATTTGAGACATGTCTTGTGTTTTTAAGGCATATAATAAGGATCAAAATCTTGGTTTTTCTTTTGATTTCGGTTTTGCTTGAAATTAAAATTTTGAAATTTTGGCTGAAATTTTTTTTATTTTATTTTTTCGAAGAAGCAAAATATCAGTCAATAATACACTATCAGAATACCGAAACCAAAATTTTATATATTTCATTTCAAGAGCCATTGAAACCGATGCGTTTCAATAGAAATTTTAAAACATGATCACAGAGAATTTCAGCAAAAATTTTGAATCATGATAACATAGATTGGATACAACCTAAGAGTGTATCAAAATGGTTGCACTTGAGTAAAAGTGGCGAGTTGTACACTTCCACTGGTGAACTAGTATTATATCGTATACAAACTCATATTACAAAAGTAAGCTTATATCTCGCGCGAAGTTTAATTGCATTTCGTTAATCTTTCTTTCAAATGTTTGTCTGTGGTTAAGGTTGTTAACATGACTGGGCTGGGCGGCCCCATCAGCCCGCTTGGCCCCACTCTAAACTCTTAGGCCTAGGGTTCAAATATAAGGTAAGAGGTTTGGACTAGGGCCTCATAACTAAAAGCTTGATGTGTGCGGGGTAGAATAAAAGCTTAACAAGTTAAAGCCCAGTCTCCTTTAATTATATATTAAATATATTAATACCGGTATATAAGAAGGATAATGATCACCTGACTCGAGTCATGTCATGACTCAAAACAAGAGACCGTACATCTCAGCGATCAACATTTAATGCGGAGTCTTGAACGGTCTACTAGCTCGAGTGAGTCACACATGACTAGAGTCAAGAGATCATTAGGATATTCTTGTAATAATTCGAAGATTTATAAAAAAAGGTATTAGGGATTTTTTTCTTTTTCCTTCGCATTTGAGATCTCTCTCTATTTTAAATGAAAAAACAAATTATAAGAATTTTAGAACAGTAACTGCAAGCAACGAAGCCCGTAGCCCTAGCACAACCTCCCGCACCAGCATAAAATACGGCTAGTGTTGGGCATATCAAAGAAAGCTTAAATTAGGGCTCAGCTAGGGGTTAGCCTTGGCCCTTAGTGTGCCCGGCCCTAAGCTGACCTGTTGACAGCCGTATTTGTGGTGATAAATTTATGTCCAATGTAGATATTCAAATGCCTTTTCAACAAGAGAGTTGCTACTTTTATACTAACATTTTCTTGTTGAACTATTCTATCTTCATACGATTGCTTCAGTCAGTTAAAACTCCTCTGATAATGGAAAAACTCTAAAGAAGTGAGCATCGAAGGTTTTTCAGTTGCCTGAATGGTGTTGATCAGACGGTACATGAACGCTTGGAACAGATTTAAACAAAGGGTAACATTGTTTGTAACCATAAATTCTTTCTTTACAACTATAAGTTTGTGCGTGTGAAATCATTTTGGATGTGTCACGAGGAATTAACATTTGCTAGTTTGATGATACAAAAGATTGAAACAAAAAATGATTTCCGTCGTCTAATTTGAAGTATAATCAATGTGCAAACTCATGGTTGCAAAGAAAGAATCTATGGTTTGAAGTAATCAATGTGCACACTCATGGTTGCGAAGAAAGAATCTATGGTTACAAAAAACGGTACCCTTAAACCAAGCATCTCGCTTTTTTAAGACATGTTTTAGCGGCAAGATTTGATGCTTTTGTTGAATATTTTAAGTTTTTGAAAATCATCTCTTGTGTTTTTTGTCTGATAGGCCCCGATCCACTACACTTGAGATGGGTGTCGGGTTTATTGGGTTTATAGTCATGTGTGTTGGCACAAGACTTGTAGCCTTCACTCGTGGCACCCAATTTTGTAGGTTTCACCGTCATGCACACTGTCAGCCACACACACTCGAGCATGATGAACTGAGTCTAGCAAGGTTAGGTCGGGCAAGTGTACTTGGTGTTGTGCGGTGTATTTAAATTAATTTTTTGCACAAAAATTTACCCGCTGATTTTGACTTTGATCAAACGTTTAAAAAAAATTTGACCGTTTTATTTATCATTTTCCCTTTTAACCGTTTAAGACATTCAACCGTTCGGATTAGACTGTTGTGTCTGATCTGGTTTGGTTTCCTTCCTTACGAAATCTCACTCCCTCTCTCGTGCTTCTGATTTTTAACCGTTCCCACTTTGTACCACTTGATTTTTTATTTAAAGGACCCTTATATTTGGTTTCCTTGCTTGCGAAATCTCTCTCCCTCTCTCTCTTGCTTCTTATCTTTAAACATCTTAATAAGAAAGCTCTTATGATATTTGGTGTTCGGAAAGGATAAATGAATTCACCAAATCGTTTATAAGAATACACAATTGATTCATTGTATCTTAGAGCTAGAGTTTGGTGAAAACTTATTAGTGACCACTTTGAGAAATATTAATTTAAAGACAACGGCAATCTTTTACATTTTTCCATAATGGCTTTAAGGACAAATTAGAACTTGTCAAATGAGTCAATTTGTCTCATTCATCCACACTTTACCTATTCCACGGAGCCTTTGACAAAATGTTGGGAGGCTGAAGAAGAGCTTCATAGGAGAGTTGGTGACTTCATGTCACATATGATGTTTGTTAGTTGGGTACCTCTAAACGCAGTCACCCATTCTCTGAAAGCACTCACCTCCAAACCCCTTGAAAATCATTAATTCCCTAAAGATCATTTTTCACCCCAATTTTTCACAAAACAGATCTTAAGATCATGCCACACCTATCAGACGATCAATTATTGATTCCATGTGTTACTGATCCCAAGAAAATGGCCCTTGAATCATATGGTACACATCATCGTGCTCAAACGTGATTTTAGAGCCATTCTTTTGGGATTTGTGACAGGAGGAGTTACAAACTAACCACCTACTAGGTGTGCCATGATCTCAAGATCTATTTTGTAGAAGATTGAGGTAAAAATGATCTTCATTATCTGATTCGATGGAATCGATGGTTTTCAAGGAGTCTAAGCATATTAAAGGTACCCTTGTTAGTTTCCAAAAATATTTTTTGCTTTGTAGACAAATATTAACTTTAATGCGGCTGCGGGTAGACGATGTCAACCCATGCTGTTCAGACGATTTTCATCATCGGATTCGAAGGAATCAATAATTTTCAAAGGGTGTGCGCTTTCAGGGAACGATTGGGCGCCTTTAGAGGTATCCTTTCAACTATTTTCCCTATACAAAATTAATCATATATACGAATGAGCAGTGATCATGTAACAAATAAAATCCTAGATGGCGATTCTCTCTATTTATGTTAGCTGTGATCGAGTTCTGACCTCAAGGTAGCGTCATCAACAACCTCTCTTCCTCTCTCTCCGACTATGAATCTCTGATTGAAGGGGCTCATAGTTGAGTCATAGACTCATAGTGCACATGGAGTGCACCTCATGGATTAAAAAATTGGCAGTAATCGCAAGATTTCGGCAGTCCAACCCAAGGGAAACGAAATCCCCAAAATTTTGCCCAAAATATCAAGACCTATCAAGACTTCAAATTATTGGCCGATAATTTGGGTTTAAACAAATAAATAAATAAAAATTTGGACACCAAGATTTCAGCCTAGCCCTCAAAATTTGGGTCAAATTTTTGAATTTTCGGTTTCAGTCATATCCGAAACCAAAAACAAAATCGATATTTTGATCCTTGGTGCACCTTCTACTTGAGCTATAGGCTCAACTAGAACAGCTTTTATGTTAATTCTATTAATAATAGTTACAATATATGAATTATCAAACGATTTTTGTAATGGGCCGTGTATAAAATAAAAAATTTCATAAAAATGTGACATCTCAAACCAAATGCCTCAAAATTTAGAACCAAACGAACAAAATCCCAAGTTTTAACCTTCCTCCAAAAAAAATATATATATACAAATTTTGTACCCGAAACGATACGAAACATCTCGACTCCATATGGATAGTGTTTTTATGCAAGGATAGAAATAGTGGGTAACACATTAACCCAAGCCCACTTTCTTAGTGGGGAACCCACCAATGAAACCATCATTCTGTTCATTCTGCTCCAAGAGATACTCATATGAGTGTGGGATAATAAGTATAATCAAATTCTGAGTATGTTCTCCCCCAAAAAAATCTTTTCCCACCTACCAAATGGAGAGTGTGGCTCCTAAATCAACTCCTTTTCCAGTGTTTCAAAAATATATATATAGCAAAAAATTCATGTAGATTGCTTGCGAGAATTAAGTATGACGACATTCAGAGTTTAAAGTTAGACTGGTGAAACCACATGTAATTTTACCATTCATTTCGTGTGAGTTGACTCTGTTAACTAGACTGTTTTATAAATGTTCCACAATAATGTTATGATCATGGAGCTGCTCCTGTAAGTGGCACCAGATCATGTGATTGGGCACCCTTATTTATTGAGACATTGAACTGAACCACAAGAGCTCATACTACTTTTAGCTCAATAAAGATACAAGAAATACAAAATTACTAGGTGCCAATAGCAGTTTGAGCATGCAGTCTTTTTACCTCGGATTCAGCTTCCACCCTTTCTATCAGTTTGACAAAATTGCAAATGATCATTTTTCCCTAGTTATAATGCTTTCTGGGTGAAACTGAAGTTGCCAATAGCTGTTTGAGCATGAAGTCTTCTTTCCTCGGATTCACCCTCCACCCTTTCTATCAGTTTGACAAAATTGCGAACGATCATTTTTCCCTCGGTAGTTATAATGCTTTC
The DNA here is from genome assembly GCA_021018995.1 of Chloranthus sessilifolius. Lineage (NCBI taxonomy): Eukaryota > Viridiplantae > Streptophyta > Magnoliopsida > Chloranthales > Chloranthaceae > Chloranthus > Chloranthus sessilifolius. The sequence continues at coordinate 193,604,043 of CM037584.1, forward strand.
TGGTTGGAACTGAACCCCCTGCAATTTTAGCCATATTAACTACTATATAAGAATCAGATCACTAGAATGATAGCAGTTGTAATCTGGATTGATAAATCTGGCAAAGAACAAAGTCTCTTCAAGGTAGCATAGGGACATATTTCTCCGAAATTCACCGAAATAGAGGTCGGGCAAAAATTTCTCCGATATTCACCAAAAATTTCGGCAAAATTAACAAAATTTTCCGAAATTTATGAATTTTTTTTTATTTTGGTAATTTTTAAATAATATTTTATAAATATTAAATATAATATATCTTTTATATATATATATATATATATATATGCTCCCCAAAATTTCCCTAAACTTTCTCGAATTCTTCCCGAAATTTATCCGAAATGATTCCCTACCGACAACAAAATTTGTCAATATGCAAGGTGGGTATACAATGGGATTCAGCCCAAGTTGATGTCATGGACCCCATTGTATCTGATAGAAAAAATGGCGAGTAGCATCCTTTGATGGATTCACAAACCATAAAAGCGCCATTTTCCTAAAAACTAAAACAATGATAGATTCACAAATCAATGGATAGAAAATGACCAACAGAATTTAATATTAAATATCCTTGGTGATTTGAATCGAGCTTTGATGTAGGATCATAACAGTAACATTGCAGATTTGATCCCAGTCTCGCCTTGAAGTCGAGACATGGCTGCGTATGGCATAGCTCTCTGCTAGCCCCTGCCATAGCAGAGTTCTAGCAGGTTCCCATCCTCTTTGCTAACATCCTGCTACATGCTTTAGTAGGTACCCCTTCTCGTTGTTAACTCCTTGCATAGCAAGATTTTATGCAAGATTTACCTGTTCAGCAGTTCTACCCTCCTCTCTACTCGCTCCTTGCCAAATCAAATTTTATTTGCTCTGGTTGGGAGTTAGTAGAGAGCAGGTAAATCCTCTTTTGCAGGAAGTTAGAAATGAGAACAGGAACCAACTAAAGCAGGTGAACTCTGTTGTGGCAGGGCTAGCAAAGAGCTATGCCATACACATCTCTACAGAGAAAAGTTGGTAGTATTCATGGATCACAAGAGCCTTAAATACTTGTTCTCACAGAAAGTGCTGAATACTTTTGAGTAGGACATCAATCGGAATCGCCTACCATTTGATGTTAAGCCAATCGAAGTAATTAGGCACTCTAAAGGATTGGGATTTCACCTGTTGTGGCAGGGCTAGCAAAGAGCTATGCCATACACATCTCTACAGAGAAAAGTTGGTAGTATTCATGGATCACAAGAGCCTTAAATACTTGTTCTCACAGAAAGTGCTAAATACTTTGAGTAGGACATCAATCGGAGTCGCCTACCATTTGATGTTAAGCCAATCAAAGTAATTAGACACTCTAAAGGATTGAGATATACACACCGGAGCTGTAAAAAAGGCCATTACCTAGGGCTGGTCTCGTCATACATGGTGCCACAGGGAGCGGATGGGATATAACCTAACGTCTAGCTTTTTTACGCGCACAGTGGCTGCTCTCCGAACTTGAACCCGTGTTTTCATGCGTAACTGCTCAAGCCTTTTACCATCGCACCAAGCAATAGCCCCCACCAACACATCGGAGCTATGCAATCCGAAGTTCTATTGCAAATTTGAGGACCCCAAGATGGGTTTCGAAGTGGATTCTGAAGGATCACATAGGTTTCGAGGAAGATTGTGTACACCCAATGTGTCGAATGTGAAAACTGAACTCTTAAATGAGGCACATCAACACCCGGGAATTACCAAGATGTATCACAAAATGAGGATGGGATATTGGTGGAACATCAGAAAAAGAGATTTTCGAGTCCATAGCCAAGTGCATTGTGTGTCAACGAATCAAGAATGAAGATCCAAGGCTAGTGGGATTGTTACAACTGTTGAGAATCTCGCCACATAAGTGGGAACATGTCACCGTAGAATTCATGTCGGGGGTGCCCAAGACTCAAAGCGGACATGACATGATCTGGGTGATTATTAATCACCTAACTAAGACCATTCACTTCTTGCCCACTTGAACCATGGGACCATTGGAGAGCCTCGCTCAACTATACATTGGTAAAATTGTGCGACTTCACGGAATTCCGGTGTTTATGGTATCAGATAAAGACAAAAAACTCACTTCAAATTTTTGAAAATTCCTGCAAGATATGTTAGGCTCAAAACTTGAGATGAGCTCTACATGCCACCCTTAAACCAATGGTCACCACGAATGCACCATACAAATCCTTGAAGACATGTTAAGGTCTTATATGATCAATTTTCAAGGAAGTTGGGATAAGTATTTGTCGTTAGCCTATACAATAGTTCTCATGTACGCACTCAAATGGCTCCTTTAAAGCCTTACATGGCCGATGTTGTCGATCCCTATTGTGTTGGAATGAAGTTGGTGAACGCCAACTATTAAGATTCGTTTTAGTGCAATAGATAGTTGATAAAGTAAGGTGATTCATGACCGTTAACACACCGCCCAAAGCTGTCAAAAGAGTTACACGGGCAATAAATGTAGAAATTTAGATCCCGACCAGGTGATTACACTTTCTTGAAGGTTTCACCGACCAAGGGAGTGGTTAGATTTGTTCATAAGGATAGCTAGGCCCTCGATATATTGGGGCCTTATTAACTGTTGGAAAGGGTTGGAAAAGTAGCATATCAAGTCGCGTTACTGCCACACATGTCAAAAGTACAAAATGTTTTTCATTTCGATGCTTCGGTGTTATGTCTACAACCCAACTCATGTCCTTCCCGACGAACCAATAAAATTCAACAAATATCTCAAATATGAAGAGAAGCCATCCAAATAAACTTGCTTGTAAGGAGCAAAGGGTACTCTTGAAACCCATTCCATAGTGAAGGATTGTGGAGAAACCATGGTTTGGAACAATGTTACCTGATCCGTTGGTTCGCTCGGTTCGAATTCAGATTCGTAATTCGCAATTCGCTAAATCCAAACAAACTCGATTTGCTAGGGCTAGGATGAGCTTTGGATTAAAAGTAAAAAATAATTTAGTAAAATATAACTTAATTAAAATAGTTTAGTAAAATCTAACTTAATTATATTAATGTATCACTTTTAAACATACTATATAATAAGATATATGTAAAGTATGCAGCTGAGGCGGTAGTGAAGTGCTGGTAACCGATGCGAGATTCTACTTAGGAGGGCAGAGTTCGAATCCTTTGGGTAACTGTTTTTGCAACTGCTATATTCAATCATTACTGGCGTAGGCCGGTTCGCCCATCTTCAGCGAACCGGACCGAACCAAACCACGAACTGGTTCACACGGTGACCCAGAAAATTAGGTAACCATGGTTTGAAAAGCGCCACATAGGAACGAAAAGATAAGGTGACAAAGAACATCCCTGACCTATTCAAACAGTAAGGCGTAACTAAAGTAAATGGGCACGTGTTGTAGAAATTATAATACTAAACAATTTGATAGCTTAAAAATATATTATGAAATGTTAAATGTGATGCATGCATAGCTTGAAAGGCAGATTTACCCCTTACATTGTTACATGCATGGCTTATTCTTATCATTGTAGTCACTTCTTGAAAGTATGGTAGAATATCTTAAGTACTTTAATAATGAATCACAATAACATCAGTACATCACCTTAAACTCTAAAACCACCGTTGAAAAGCTATGCAAAACAATGGAAAACAATGATGGAAGCGTGCATCGTGAAGTCGTAGCGCCCTCGGATTATGAATGTGCCGGGTTAGGGTTGCTCGAACCACCACGAGAGTGGTTTTTACTACTCGACTAAAAGGGAAGGACCTTTCCCTTTTAGTCGACTGGTAAAACCAATGAAGGCCAAGATGGAAACCGTGGGAAGGGATATGAAGGATGGCAAAGTAACAGAGAGCTCAGTGCTAATCAGAAACGAGTGGAGAAATGGGACCCGCAAAGTCGACCTCAAATAAATGGGATATGGCTCTAATGATGATGACAATGATGATTAAAAGGGAAGGACCCTTCAATCAACTCTTTTGCCAATTTAGGAGGATATGAAATAGATAATTGATAGGGCTGTCAACGGGCTGGGTTAGGGCTGAGCCTCCTTAAAATTGAGCTCGACCTTAGCGGCTAACGCTAGGCCCTAAATTAGGTGGCTTTCATATGCCCAGCTCTAAAACCTCAAGTAGGCAGGGTAGGGCGGGCTCGGGCCGGGCTTAGGACTTTGTTGTTTATTATTATTTTTAAAATTCTCGTAAAGAAATTTCAATTAAAGACAGAGAGATACTTCAAATAAGGAAAAATAAAACCCACAAGAAAACCTTCAGACCATTACTTATAGCTATTGAATTTATCAAAATTATCCTCACAATTATCCATTCGATAAATTCTAACTATAATATTGAGGGTTATTTGGATAATTTGACAGTAAATAAACAATATATATATATATATATATATATATATATATATATATATATATATATATATATATATATATATATATATCTTACATGCATATGTTAATATATTTAATGTATATAATTTTCAAAAATGAACGGTTCGGGCAGGGCTTACGGGCTTCAACTTGTTAAGTCCTTACCCCGGCCCAACCTACAATGGGCTTTTGATCTTGAAGCCCTAGCCTGGCCCTCCCTTATTTGATCCCTAGCCCTTGATTTTTACGTCTAGGCTAGGTGGGCTGACGGGCCAGCACGGTCAGCCTAAATAATTCATCACTTGCTTATTCTCCATCTTTACCAGGTGTGGATGGGCGTCACTCTTACCTTCCTCAAAGGAGATCATGGAAGTTGAACGCTATAAAACAAATTGAGAGATAAGAGAAACAGTGAATAGTCACAAAAGAACTCCAATGGAAAGAAAAACATTAGATGACACCTACAGAAAAACAAGAGCTGGAAAAATTAGAAATAGAAAAGAAGAGAAGAATGAAGAAATCAAGATCACCCAATGATTCTTAGAAACAGTCCTCCAACGGCAACAAAGTTTCAAGATAAAGGAAGAAAATATTCCAGGACAATTAAGGACCTTGGACGTCACATGGTCTGAAATGAAAGCGCAATGCCCATGGATCAAAATCTCGGTTTATCAATACGTATCGTCCAGCCCCAAAACCGATACGTACCGGTTCCAGATGATACTTTCCAGTTTTTTCCCAAAAAAAAAACAAAAAAAAAAACATCAGAACCGATAATTTGAAATTATCGGACGATGATTTCAAATTATCGTCCGATACAAACGATACATTGAACGATACATTGAACGATAATTTGACTGTTTTTTAAGGGGGGCGATAAAAACCCAATGTATCGTATCGTTCAAGTCCAAACTGATACGTATCGGTATCGGACGATATTTTGATCCATGGCGTCGCCACAACCTAGGTGAGCAATCATGAAATTCAAATTTTCTCTTATATGTTCTTTTAAACTAGATCTTACTTGAATAAAGTAGGGGGGAGAATGTGACACTCTAGATACAGAAAACATCATTTCAATTGGTGTGCTTGAAGTACTTAAAGAAGCACAAAGCATTATAAAAAGGTACGTTTGAACACTATAGTATAGATATTAATCCTAAAGAACTTGTGGTCATTTCATTACTATTGACGTCATTAAGATCCAAAAGGTTGTAAAACATGGTTTAGATAATAATCTAATGATTTTAGGAACCTAACACTTAAGAGTCATGTATGTGTGATTCACATTGGAAAAAAAAAAAAGCAGGTGGTAAATAGATACAACTTTAAGGGCTTGTGTAGAACTGCAAAATGAAATAAATTTTCACAGTAAATATCGATCATTCAAACTTCAAAGTATTGGACTTTTGGCCCATACACTCCAATTAATGAGCAAAAGTGTTACGTAACTTACAATTCAAATCATATTGCAAGAATGAAAATAAGAATTAACTTTTAAATAAAAGATTTAGACAAATATTGCAATTAAGGAAAAAATTTCACCTGGATGTGCCTATATTTTTTGTGCCTAGCGGCCATTATCAACCCATCTTCTGTCCATGCTGTAATCTCAAGTGCATCACTGGGGAAAGTGTCATTTTCAATCACAAGGCTGTGATATCTGACAGCAGTGAAAGGGCTGCACCATGATCACAGGAATATTCAAGCACGTTGAAAATTGTTAGTTCGATATATAAAGTTTGATACATACAGGATAAACCAGTCACCATAGAAAAGGGAGACTGAGATAGAAAATGGTAGAATCTCGTAACCATGACAATGTACTTGATCGATCCAGATATTCAATTTTTCCAAGTGCAATCGAGTTCAAACTTAAAGAGAGCTAGACTCAGGCCAAGGCCCACAAGTTCTATACATAACAAAGTTACAACAACGGGTGTAAAGATACCAAAGCAAACCAACACCCTTGGAGTCTATCTATAAAACCGCTGGGCACCTAAGGAAGTGTTTAGACAGCTACACAATTTCTCTTTGGAAAAATTGTCAGATCCAGTATCCAATCTTCATTACTTGTTGAATCCTGTGTGTAATTTAAAAACCTCAGATTCAGTAGGAAACTGTCAAAAGCGCCATAAACAGCTTTCAAAGTTCCAAAAATGGCAAAAATGTCTCCTGCTTTTCAAAAAGCGGAGGAAAAGTAAAAACTACTAAAACCACTCCCGAAGTGGTTTCGAGTTTCAAAGCGATCTCCAGCACAACGTAGAGCGGTTCTCGGCAGACTAATTCAGTCTACTATGAGCTCATCGGTCTATAAGAGACTGTTATGGTATATATTAGACTGTTGCGGTTTATAGTTGATAGATTCGGTCTATCATGGACCTTATTGATCAATATTTGGTCATTTGTGGAAGATTCCATCGCACCTTATGATTTTCGAATTTATGAATGCGTTGAGGAGGATTTTTGAATTTATATATTAGACTGTGTGTACATGAAACATTGGGGAGTTGTCACATGTTTGGGCTGGCCCTAGGCCATCATAAAAATGAATTGGCAGGGCATAAGTCGTCCTCAGTCTATTCTAGGCTCAGCGTGTTTTCACCCAATATAATTTCAATTATAACACAAAGGATAAAGGTAGTCTGGTACTAAGGACTAGGTAACTTACCTGGTCCCATATTAATTGGTTGCCATGTGGCACCCAATCACATGATCCGGTGCCACCTAAAGGATCGGCTCGATGATCACAAGTATTGTGCAAAAAATAATAAAATATATAAAATTATACAATCAACAGTGTCAACCGTGTGGAAAATGAACAGTGAAATCAATATGGTTTTACTGTTTATTTTTCATGCAGTTAACTCTATTGACTATGCGATTTTATATGGCTTATTTTAAATTTTTTTCCACAATAGTATTATGATCATCGAGCCACTCCTTTATGTGGCACGTGATCATGTGATTAGGTGCCACATGGCAGCAAACTAATGCGGGAAACCAATAGGAGGTTGGCACAATGGCAAGAACCATGCCTCAAAAAGAGGAGGTTCTGAGTTCGAATCCCACCCCAGTTGGCCACCTGCAGGGATTTATCCCTACTTACGTGTGATGTGTGGGTGTTGCATGTTCCCGGGGACTTAGTAGGCTGCTCTAAGAGGCCTGGATACCCCGCCATCGGAAAATACAAATGCAAGACCAGGTAAGTTACCTGGTCCTTGGTACCAGGCTACCGTTAACCCATCATAAAATGTATAGGCCAACTAAGAAGCAAAGACTAAAGCACCTGGCCCAGCTGATGACAGCCACAATGGGCCAGGCTGACCATCCTAAAATGAAAACCCTTTCATATATTGGCCCAACCTGACCCATTCATTGTCAAATCTAAGTAGCCTAGGCCAGAATTAAACTCTTAAAAGGCGAGAACCCATATTCTGACAAAGAGCCAGCCGGGCCAGTTGACACACCTATTTTAAAAAGGTATTATAGCCTATGAATCAGGTAAACTTTTCACAAGTAACCACAATGTGCATGGTTTTATAAAGGAACTCAGCTAGTCGCAAAATTTGTCGTTAAATTTCCTACATATCCATACCATTGAAAAAAAAAAAGAGCAAACACCTCTAGCAACCCTTCTTGTTTGAAGGCATATCAAAAGTTCTAGCACGTCAACAATAGACCGGCAAACACTGAAGTGGTCCCGAGAAATCTGCAAGAAATAAGACTTACTTTGGCAGACCTGATAATAAGCCATCTTCCCCCTTTTCATCATAATACACAAAATAACTTTTTCCATGCATAACCCCAGAAGGTGAGCGTACAATCTTTCCTGCAGAACAATTAAAGGATATGTCAGAACTTACCTCCATTTTTTAAATTATGCACGCATATCCATAACAAACATATATATATATAGATGGAAATGGTAATGCTACCTAGCGTTGAACCCTATGCAAGTGTTGTTTGGATGCCAAGTGGCACCTAATCTGAAGATCCAGTCCCGAGTCAACATGCACAAGATCGATCACATCCATCACAAAAAAAAATGAAAAAACATCTTATCCACTGTCCAAAATGTCATCAAAGTTGGCAAAAAATCAAAGCACCAAGTATGCCAGGCGGAACCCAATATTTGACAACATATTTGAAGGCCAAAATTTTTTATTTTTTATTTTTAGATTGCATGCCATGTCGCACAAGAACCCAAAACGGGTGATCATATGCCACGTGGCATGCGATCTCGGCACTTGCACAACATTCAAACGCTGGATGGCTGAGGCAAGGACTCTTTCTCCTATATATATGCGATAGAGTGTGAAAATGCTACATTCGCCTACTAGATCACGTGCTATGTGATACACCAAATCCTCTAAGGATTCACCACATACCCTAGGGTTTTAGATAAGGAAAAAAAAATACCTTTTGCCATTCATTTCACAGGTCAAGTACATGGGTTTTCCATCCAAAATTTTCCCCATTGAAAATTTTCACCGTTGACCCAAAATTCCATGCTGAAAAATCAACCTTGCCTATTTCTGACTACGACGGGGATCCATTGTAGTGTGTTGTTGAAAACAGGAAACGCCCTAGCCAACCTTTTCCAACTTCACTACAACCAAAATCCTTTACAGCACGATGCTAGCAGGGGACACTGCATAACATTTGTTCATTATAGGTATCGTCATAAGCATTCAACAGGGTTTTCACAAGTGGTTGAAAACCTAACGTTAACATTCCTTTCGCATCCGGGGTTGGGACCGGCAACGGCGGAGACTGACTAACATAAAGAAGGAAAGTAGTTCGTTTTTGCGTTATGGTGAGCTTAGGTTGCATAATCTCCATTCTTGGATCAGTAAAAACAAGGAAAGTTATGAACTTTTGGACTCAAGAAACCAAAGTTCAAGCCCAACATAGGAAGGTTCCATTGTTCTCTTTGAAACCTAGAATAGTATGTTGTTTTAAAATCATAGATTTCCCTCAAAGTTTGTGATATGTGGTGAAAGAACTATATAAGTCCAAATCTTTATGTTGTTCCTATTATTAAGCTGAACATAGTGTGAAAAAATTCATCTTTTTAGATAGACTTGTGTCTCTAGATTATGTGATGAGAAAATACTCTCCCTAAATAGCTACCAATATGAATGTCAACTATAAAACTCTACTTCTCAGTGTTTGATAAGATTTGTACAAGCTAAATCAGAACCTATAGAATTACAATTGTCAACATTAAATAATACGAAAATATTATAGCTTTCACACCTCCAAGTAGGGTGGTGCTAGACCTGAACTCTTAGCCTCAAACGAAAAGCTCTCTCTCTAACCTAACCCTAATTCTTCTCAGAAACTCAAGTTGGTATTAGAGCCACCATCTGGAATTATGGTATCGATGATGTCGCCCAAACTGGTGCTGGCGTCAGCATGACGTCCTGATGTTGATGTTTGTAAAGTCAATATGACCTTTTATCTGAACAAACCACATATCACCAGAATTTTTTTGGGGAGGTCTATAATGTTAATACAGGATATTTTTTGATTTGGGCAACAGAAGGTCAATTTTCGGTATCTCAAGGGTTTATGGGCCATCTAACACCAGAAGCACCTCGAACCTAGTATGATTTTGACCGGAATCACTTACGCCATCTTCCTCTTCTTTCATTTCTTGTTTTGATCGAGTTTTTCAGGGTATAGCTAAATCTCCTCTTTCCACATTTTTACACTCAATTCACGTTTTATGAGGATTTTGTTTTTATGCTCTTTTTGGTACTCAGATCTAGATGGGTCAGCCGTGTATTGTTTCCAGCAGCATTTTAATCTGGTTTTATTTTATTTGAATAAGATTTGAAGAAGTTATGGGAATTTCGTGAAGGGTATATGCCTATTTTTTACGGTTTTTGCATCAAATCTGCCATATTTTTAGTGGATGTTCTTTCCCACTTCATTTTTTTGCTTTTAAATTGGTTGTGGGTGTTACATCCCACTGCTAGACACTTCTCATCATCTAATATGGAACCCAAATCCTCCATTTCGATCTGAGTTACAAGTATTAAACTCAATGAGCAGAACTTTCTCCCATGGTTTAGAGTCATCAACCTATACTGAGGCAGTCGTGGGAAATTGGGTGACATTCTTGGGACCATTCTGAAACACTCATCATCAGTTCCTTCCTTCTCTGAATGAGAAATTGATAATTATACCGTATTTCGGTGGTTATTTAATTCAATGGAGGAGTCTGCATACAACATGTTCATGTTTCATGAGACTCTGCATACAACATGTTCATGTTTCATGAGACTATTGTAGAGTGATGAGATGCATTGACACAAATGTATGCCCATACTAAGAATGACACTCGGATTTATCAATTGTTTCGTGAGGTGCCACGGACTAAGCAGGGAGACCATATAATCTCCAACTGCTTTGGACATCTTCAGAGTAGATGGAATAAGCTCAGTCAGTATGAGCCCTTTGCATAGTATCCAGGTGATGATTTCGGGATTGTCGCTTGACGTCTTGAGCGCCAGTAGACATATTGTTCCTTGATGCCCGAGTTGAGCAGCTCATACACAGATTCTCGCAACTTAACCCTTTGCCTCCTCCATGGGTTGTGTACTTGGGTATGCTATGCTACTATTGATGGTGATGAGAGACGTCCCATTATTGCTACCTCTTCCCTTACTCCTACTGAACAATCCACTCTAGCTTCAGATTCTTAGGGTAGGGAGAGTGTTCATGGCCATTGAGGCAGTGGTGGTCAAGGAGGACGTGGGGGTCGAGGAGACACCACTACTGTTTGTTCCTTCTATCTATGGCCAGGACATGATCACTCTAAATGCTTTAAGCTCCATAATTATCCTCCTCGTCTGGATCTCCATCCGTTATTCATGTTGTTGCTTCTACTTATGTTCCCTCCTGGCCCTGTTGCCTGAAACCACCTCTACCTTTCATCCTATCGATCAAGTACCTCGTCTATCTGTCATGCAGCCATGTCATTTGCTTCTTCCCCTATTTGGGTCATTGGCTCAGGTGCCTCAGATCATATGCAATTAGTCTGAATTATTTTCCTCTATTATTCCTCTTTCATCTTGTAGGCGGGTACGATTAGTTGATGATTCCTTCACTCCTAGTTCGAATAAGGAAAAGGCTCCTCTACCAAATGCTCTCTTACTCTTTCTGGTGTTTTACATGTTACTAATTTGAATACAAGTTTGTTATCAGTCAGTTGTCTCACTAAGTCCTTCAACTATTTTATAACCTTTTTTCTACCCCTTGCGTTGTTCTAGACCTGACTACGAGGCAGATTTCTGACATGGGATATGAGTGAACTATCTACACTACTTTGGTGAGATAGGCCAATGGCATCATCCACACATTCTATTATCATGTCTTCCTCTGCTAGTGTTAACGCTAACAAAAAGATTTTAGATTTTTGGCATGCTAGGCTTGCTCATGTCAATTTGCAAAGTCTGTGTTTGATATTTCCTAGATTTAAGAATGATGCTAACAAATTTAAATTTCAATGTGATACTTGTGACTTATGCAAACATACCAGATCTTCTTATTCCTCTCATATGACTCACAATACTGCCTTGTTTGATCTCATTCACAGTGATGTCTAGGGACCTGCCTCATTATCCTCTTTTGACAATATCAGATACTACGTAACTTACATCAATGACCACTCACACCACGGTGTACTTCTTTAAGTCTAAAGATGAAGTACTCTCCAGTCTCCACCTATATCAACTTTTCTATTATGGTTCAAACTTAATTTGGCCAGAGTATTAAGGTCCTTAGGTTCGATAATAGTGGTGAATACTCGTCCTTAGACTTTCTTTCATATCTCCAAAAGATGGGGACCTTGCATTAGTTTTCCTTATACTCCACAACAAAATGGTATTGTGGAGCGTAACAATAGACATCTTGTGGAGGTGACTAGATCCCTTCTTCACAGGTTGCATGTTTACCAATCTTCGGGTTCATGACTCTTCTTACTGCCACTTATCCTATTAATTGTACACCCACTTGTATCCTAAATGGTCAAACTCCCATGAACATTTGTAAGCCAGGTACTTTGTTTGCTATTGAACCATGTGTTTTTGGATGTACTTGTTTCATCCAGAACCTTCGATCCCAAAGGCACAACTTGGATGATAAATCCATCTGTTTTATATTTTGGGGATATTCAGGGGTGCCAAAAGGTTATCAATGTTATAAACGCAAAACTCAAAAATTGTTTACATCCATAGATTTATCTTCTACTTCTAAATTCAGTTAAGAGTCTTTCATTGTGCTTCCTCTATCTATTCCTCATACACTTACAGGATCCGCCTCATCTACTCGTGGATGTATGCCTTTGCGGTATACCTATCGACATTGGAACAAGTTCATGCCCATCTCATCTACTCATGGATGTATGCCTCTACAGTATACCTATCAACATTGGAACAAGTTTATGCCACCGTCTCAAGCCATCGTGCCACCAACCTGGAGTTAGTGCCTTCACTACTTCTGACCTGGAGGGGTCAGGTTGAGATAAGGTTGGCTAAGAATTCATTATTTCTCCTCTTCCCGCCGTTACCGAGCGAATCAAGAATTGCTCGTCTCACAGAAAGGGTGGTACGGTGGAAGGATATTCCTTTCAATCAGCAAGAGTTTGGGTGGAGGTAGCTAGGAACAGATGGGAAGGACGAGAGGGAGGATCACCACCGGCCAACTCGCAGAAGAAGGTGACCGGATAGCTTTTTCTTTCATGACCTAACGACTTCAAGTGGATTGAAGAGGTGTTTGCATATCAGGGCCGTTAAGCAGGTCGAACAATCCAACTCACGATAGATGATATCTATAACTTTTGTCTCCTTGGATTCTCCCATTACTGTTCCCTCCTCCCACTACTACTACTACTACTACTACTACTACTACTACTACTACTAATGTTCCCTCTCTCCTTATTGCTCTTCGTAAGAGTAAGAGAAGTTTTGTCATGACTTGTCCCATTTTCCAGTTTGTTTCATATCAGGGAATCACACTCTTATGGGGTTACCCTTGAGAAAATTTTGACTGTCTCTATCCCTCGGGGAAGACCTTTTGGTCTGCTGCAATGGTTGAGGAAATGGTTGCTCTCTAGAAGAATAAGACTTGGGTCCTTTTTATCTTCCTCCTAATAAGAGTATCGTTGATTGTCGATGGTGTTTCCCCTTAAATATCAGGAAGAAATCTGCAGGCTTCTGAAGTTTATTTATGGGCTAAAGCAATCTCCCAGGGCATAGTTTCACAAATTCTGTGTTGTTGTGCTTGCAATGGGCTTTGTGAAATGTCAATCAGATCATAAATGCTTCATATATACTAGAAAGATGGGAAAGTGTACTATATTATTCATATATGTTGATGACATCATTATTCACAGGGATGACACCGACTTCATAGCCCGTGTAAATTTTGAATTAGGTTGTGCTTTTGATGTGAAATATTTGGGTCACCTTTGATTCTTCCTTGGGATTGAAATTTCTCATTCACATCGTGGTATATCTTTATCTCAGAAAAAATATGGCCTTCATATACTACAGGACACTGGTATGCTTGGGGATAAGCCGACTAAGTCACTCACGGATCCCAAACATCACCTTCATGCAAATATTGGAGAGCTTCTTCTGAATCCTTCTGAGTACCAGAAGCTTGTTGGTCGTGCATTTACCTTACAAACACTCGTCCAGATCGCACTTTGTTGTGTCTGTGGGTGCTTAGTTTATGAATTCTCCACAAGCTCCTTATCTTGTGGTTGTTCACCCCATATTGCGATTCATTAAGACATCTCTACGATGGGGCATGTTCTACTTTGAAGCAGGGGATTATTCTGTTCGTTGTTACAATGATGCAGACTATGTTGGAGCTCCTACTGATCACCGTTCTAGCTCAGGTTACTATGTGAGCTCCTATGCTTGCGCTCTCTGCTCACTGAGCTTGGATCTCCTTCATCTATCCTTACACTGTGGTAATCAGGCAGCTATCAACATTGCAGCTGACTTTGTCCTTCACGAGTCGAGAAAACAAATTGACGATGATATTCACTTCATCCGGTAAAAGATCCAAGCTAGCCAAACTTGGAGCCTTACGGCCGGTAGTGCCTCACGTCCACCTTTGCACTAGTGTGACGCACCTCTTTGGTTCTTCACCCGAAGATTGAGCATGTGTGTGATGGTCATGCTCAGAGCTTGGTATAGGCTTAAAAGACTTAATAAAAAATTAACTCCAACCAAGGAAGACTATATCACCATATCACACTAAGAAAGCAGTCTTATACGATTTCGATGAAATCAATATACCGGATGAGTTTAGACATTGTTTGCACTTTGATGACCTACTCATCTAGAAATAAATCATCTCAGGTGACTTGAGATTTAAAACAATAGTTTGCTCTAAAATTACCCTGCCTGATGAATTGCTCTCTTGCGAAACCATGTTTACATAGTTAATTCACATATGTTTATTCTAACTGCATTCTCTAAATTTGTAGATTTCATATAGAATATCGTTCAATTGTTGAATATCACCACTCATGACTCAGAGCCCCAGAATCAGCAATAGTAGCAAACTGAGTTGTTCCAAGATAAAGCTTGGGTATGAATTACGTTGGCTTACCTTGTGGTAGAATTGGTCCAACTCTTTTTGGATTAGTCGATAAGTCGCCCAGCCTCATTATCGGCATTTTGGAGGCTGCTTACATTTGTGTTTGTGAGGGTTTTTGGACTTAGATGGGTTAAGAGAGCCATGAATTGGCTCTACCTCATAGATCAAAATACCGGATTTTCCGGTACGTACCGCCGTATCGGTCGATACATTGAATGTATCGGTCTGGTACAAATTTTTCTTTTTCTGTTCTAAAGCCACAGACGTCCATCACTTAAATTTTATATGAAATTATCGGACGATAATTTCAAATTGTCAGCGATAATTTGAAATTATCGTCCGACACGGACGATACATTGCCCGTATCGGACGATAACTTACCTATTTTTTGGGGTGTCCAATAAATACTGTATTTATTGTATCGGGCACCCCTGAAACCGATACGTATCGGTTTCGTCCGAAATTTTGACCCATGCTCTACCTACAATATACCTTATGAGTAGATTTGAAACTTTTGTGGGTCGGATTTGGTGGGTCCAAACAGTAGAATTAGTTTGGTGAACTAGTTAGTTACGTCTTTTGCTATGCAAGACTTTTGATTGAATCACTACCGGTTCGATCTATTTTCCCTTCGTAGCATATTATTCTTCTGTTTGAAACTTTAAAATGCTTATATTCCTAAAAATGAACATCTCACCACTCGGATTTACTGAAGGATATAAAAGATCATATACGAGCTTCCGCTCCGTTTTCTTACTAATGATCGTTCGCACAACAAAATTCATGGAAACAGATTTTGAGGCATGGGCAAGGCGTCGCAACTCGCAAGTATAGGATACCGTAAAATTTTGATATGGATCTAAAGCCACAAAACAAAAGGCAGTTTGGTAAATTAAAAGCATGTAATAACATCAACATATATGTTATGACTAACCTCCAAAGGCCTCCCCAATGCATTGTAAACCCATACAAACACCAAATATAGGTACAACCGGACCGAGTTCAAAAATAGTTTGTAGGGATATTCCCCAATCTTGAGGGGTACCTAAAACGGAGGCACAAGACACTCAATGGCTATGACTTAAATGGTTAAGTGATCAAAAGCAAAAACTCTCACCAGGTCCTGGGGAAATAAGTATCCCTCTCGGATTTCTCCTGAACAAGGAAGAATAAGGTTATTAAGGCAAATAAACCATGGTGTTGCTTAAATGTAATAATGTTTCATATCAAAGAAATGTCCAATAAACTATAAACTATAATATGAAAGAATGATTACCTTTTTAACTCCTCTACTGTGAGCTCATCATTCCGATAGACCTCAAATTTAGATCCTAGCTCTCCCAAATACTTCAACAACACAAACATGTTGAATAATTAAGAAAGTTTTCATGGTTCTCTAAAACAGTGTGATAAAAATTAAAATTAAAATTAAATTAATTTAAAAAATTCCTAATGTCAACAACTCTCATTATGCAGCATTTGTTAATCAAGAGCTTTAAAAACAGTGCAGTTTCAACTTTTAAGAAGCACCAGAAACAAGAAAAGGCAATATCATTCGCATTTATAATAAAATACTCAGAAACAGGTATCGTTCAGCTTAGTGCCATAATGTGACGTCTTTAAATGGTTGGTATCAGAGTCTCATAATTACAACGAATTTGGCAATTTCTTGAATAAAAGCTAAAGGGTATCCAGATTAGAGAGAAATCATGATGTGATACATACTTTGTACTGATACTTGATGTGTATCCAGCATTCTTCTATTAAAATCTAATATTATAACATCTTTTTGCAAAAGAAAATAATGCATTGTCCTAAAGTTTGTAATCCTTTAGAGATTGTTTTAATGGGGCATCATAGATAGAGGTCCAGTTGATTTCATAGTAGCTTAAACCTCAAAAAGCATTTAGGCATCATATCAAGAGGTCTGCTGTTAGAATTGAAGCATGCATGTGGTTCAGTTTTCACACAGAGCAAAGGGAATCTTGTTGCATGCCATTCCGTGAAGTAGTGAGTGAGTTACATGAATTCTCACGGGGAGCTCCATCGTTTCTGGCTTCCCTGCATTATGTGCATCATGTTCTACCAAATGGTAAGTTATTTCAAGTTAAATACGCCTCTTTATCATTGTTTTAAAATATGCCAGTGCTGCCAGTTATTGCACTCTTGACATGGGTTGCGAATGGAACATGCCCGTCCTGTTTTTTTATTGGTCTGCCTCTTTGACACTCTAAGGTTACTATTGTCATCGTCCCTTTGTTTTGGTGGTATGAAAATTTTGTGGTACAGCCTCTTTGTACTTAGTGTAGCGGGTGTTTGTTTCTTTTTATTTTGTCTATTAAAACTTTGGAAAAAGGTCCATCTACATTTCGTCAAAATGATAGAAGGGTATAAACCCATGAGTTCCGATAATTTGTCACTAATATTACCTCTATTAAGCTGAATTCAACCACTATTTAGAATGGAAACAGGCCATTTCCTTATATATTTTAGGGCGAATGAAGATGGGGATTCTCCCCGGGACCAATCCATGGCCAAAATCAAGTGTTGTTGATGCGGAGAAATGGGACGCTGATAATGCAATCATCCTTAGTTAGATTATTCACTCTATGGATCCTTCTATCTACAAAAGTTTTATGTTATATGATAATGCCTCTAAACTTTGGAGTAAGCTTGCGGAGTCATTTGCTCCAGTTGAACATGATACTCGGATTTATCAATTAAAACAAATGATGGCAGAGTGCAAGCAAGGAGATGCTTCTATGGGAGAGTACTACAATACTCTTCAGAGCATGTCGGAGGAACTTGGCCATTATGAGCCATTGTTTAATTAGAGAAGAAGTTGGGGCCAAGCTAGCCAAGCATTCTGAGACAGACCAGATTTACAAATTCCTTGGAGTTTTACGGCATGAGCAGACGCGCACTCAAATTCTTACTACCATATGCCCCTTACTCTGAGCACTGTATATGGTATCCTATTTGCTGAGGAGCAGCGCCGGTTTGTGATATCCTTTGGAGTGTCTCCTTCTCTTCCTCCTACACCTAAGCATGCAACCTTCTCTTTTGATACTCACCCTACTGGTGGGCGAGGTAAGGGGAGCGATAGAGGTGGCTAAGGTGAAATATGTATATATTCTCCTTGCTCTCACGCCATTCATGATTGGCCTCTCCATCAGCTGGACATCAAGAATGCTTTCTCAACGGTGACCTCGGCGAACAAGTCTGCGTGGATCCCCCGTCAATTTCTTGCTTCAGGGGGAGACAAGGAATGGTTGTGGACTTTGTAAATCTATCTATGAGCTAAAGCAGTCACCCAAAACATGGTTTCAATGTTTCAATGGTGGTGCGGTTACGGATCGGGGATTTCAGAGGTACCACTTAGACCCTTCATCCATTCTAGTGCTTCAATCGTACGATACTCCTAGTATACATTGATGATATTATTCTCACTAGAGATGCAAACCTTTGTTAAACACGTGAAATCTGAGTTGGGCTGTATCTTTGAAGGACTTAGGGAGCCTATAGTACTTTCTTGGATTGGAGATTGCTAGGTCTCGTAGTAGAATTACTCCTACCCCAATGAAAGTATGCCAATGATTTGCTCCGTGATATCAGAATGCTTGAATGCAAGTCAGCTACTTCTCTAATGGATCAAAAGTTTTCCTTGCCTAAGAAAGATGGTGATTTTCTCTCTGATCACTATGAGTGCCAAAGATTGATGGGACGTCTGGTTGAGCTTACTCTCACAAGACATGACATCACATTTGTCATTAGCTTTGTGAGTCAGTTTATTCATGCTCTGCGCACTACTCATCTGGCAGTTGTTCATCACATCCTTCGATACCTTAAATCTACTCTTGGGTTTGGATTGGTATATAGCTCTCATGGGCATATGAGTATCTCTGCGTACACTAACACGGATTGGGCTAGATCGATCACTAATTGTTGTTCTACATCAATATATGTGTGTTCTTGGGAGGCAACCTTGTTGCCTGGAAACTTAAGAAGCGAGTTGTTGTATCTAAGTTGAGTACATAAGCTGGATATACAGCCAACGCTCATGGCACCTATGAGATTTTGCGGCGGCAACATTCCCTTCTATCTGAGCTTGGTTTTCCTGTTAGTAGCGCCATACCCTTCACCATGATAATGAAGCAGCTGAGAAGATTGCCTTTATTTTTGTACTTCATGAAAGAATGAAACAGATAGAGGTTAACATCCATTTTGTTTGGGGGGAAGTTTGTGATAGATCCTAGAGTTCATTGATGTTGCATCCTCACAACAACTACCTGACATATTGACTAAGGTCATGGGACCTAGTACTCTTCGTGATATGTCAAGCTGGCATGATGGATATCCATGAACCAGCTTGAGAGGGAGTGTTGTTATGTTTAGTTACTATGTATGATGTGTGGGTAGTTGCTTTGGGTGTGTATGTAGTGAGGGTCATTCACTCATTAAGCCTTCCTCTATTTCTCTCTTTCTCCCCTCTTCTCTACACATAACTTTAAACCTAAAACCAATAACCTAACAATAATAGCACTAATCCAAACCACAAATCTCCAACCTAATTCTCTTCCTTTTTCGATGATGTCTTGTCCTTACCTTCTTGAGGATCCGAGACTAGCACCAGTCAATGTTGACGATCAGGCAATAGAATTTGTTGTGAAGTTTGTGGAAACAGTGCATGCCAATTTTTCAGAAGCAGTAGGGGTGGCACTTGTTAAAGAGGATACGGTGGTGACACATGACTCCACCATTACTTTTACCGTAGGGTTCCTTACGGTTATGGCTATCAATGAGTTGAGTTGGGAAAAAAAATTGGTTGTCAGATGGATAAACATCATATTATTTGACCTGACCCGATGGTTCACCCCGACACAATCGGGTCAAGTATGCCTAACCTTACCCAATTAAAAACCTCTATTTTACTTGAATTTATAAATAAAATATCGGGACGAGGCAGATGATTCGTGCCCTACCGGACCCGATGGGTCAACTTTATATGCCCGATCTGGAAAAAAACCCGGGTCTGGCGGGTTGGGTATCAGGTCGACCATACCCTTTGACAACCCTACTTACGGTTCTTGCCGATGCAGTCATGGTCGGTACTAACATGCCCTTGCTTCTTGATTTTCTTGAATCTTTTCTTCGCAGTGGACAACAGCGGTGGCTAAGGCAAAGAGGGAAAGGACTGGGAGGAGCGAGGATTTTTGAGTTCACTGACTCCATCACACTCTTGAGACGCACCCTTTTGATAGAATCATTGAAATCGTCCTCGTTATTGGTAATGGAAATATTCGAGATGAGGTGCTTGAGAGTTAGTTGGATCAAATCGAGCTTGCAGGTTGATCTGTCCCATCAATACTTCAAGTCATTCAATGTATGCTCCATTGAATGGTTAAAAAACGAAAGCTCTGATTTTGACCCGTTTAAGAGCGAAAGGGCAATCTCTTACACACACGACACTTTCTGATGATAATTGTTCTCTTCTATTTTAGGGATCGTTCATCTCTATATATATATATATTAGAGTTTTAAGAGTCCTCAACAACTCAACTTTCTAATGGTAGTAAGGAACTATTTTAATCCACCCTAAACTAGGTAACAATCTAATTGGAACAGCTCCTAATTCGGCACTTAACCTAATCCAAATAAAAACATCCAGACATTTCAAACCTAATTCCAAACATAAACTAACCATCAAAGAAAACTAATCACATTTCATTTTCTTCATATTAGCTTTCATATGCCTATTATATCGGTAATCTTACACATTTCGGTGTTCTAACAACTCTACATTTATCAAAAAATTAAACAAAAACTTTGAGCAATCACAACGTGTAAATAATAAAGTAAAGCTTGATTTCATAGTATTCAACATCAAATTCAAATTCAAGACAATTGGACAACAGATCCCGCATGCAAACAAAATCAAATCTACAATTCCAAACGACACAATCGATCATATAACAAGCAAAACCTGGCAGAGATTGTAAGTGAAGCTGTCATAGTTATCGACGACGATGATCGGACCATCGACCGTCCGATCACTCGAAACCCTAAACCTAACTTCATCTGCACCGGACGAAGTTGCCGAAACTTTCGGGGAGGTAGAAATCGCCTTCCGAACCGGTATAAATCTATGCTGGTTTTCTGTGCATCAGATGAAGAAGATCAAAGATTTCTTGTTAAGCTCGCGTTTTGTAAATACATATATGCAATGATGATGGCCGCATATTTTGGTTGTCGTGGCTATGAGTATCTCATGTATGATACGTAACGATCTGAGGATAAGTAAAATAGAGTTTCTTACTTTTGACTAAGTCGCGCTTTGAGTGGACAGCATGGCTGTGACAAAGGCGAGAAACAGAAGCCATTTTTTCATATAAAAAATGCTTTATTATATTTATATATATATATATATATATATAGAGGGAGGGAGAGAGAGAGAGGGTCTCGGATATACCCACGGGCTTAGAGATATCTCTGCGCCAATTGATATGAGCACGACACGCTAATAAATAGAGTTACACTTTTAAAATATTTTAAAAGCTAAATACTCTTCCAGCTAAATACCCTTCCAGCCGTTATTCTTGACTTTGCGTTCGGGCGTAGAGATATCTTTACGCCAATTGATATGAGCTCGACACGTAGCTCCCTTTTTGTGAAGTGATGGATAACATTGGGACCACATTACTAACTAGAGTTACACTTTTAAAATATTTTAAAAGCTAAATATCCTTCCAACTAAATACCCTTTCAGCCGTCATTTTTGACTTTTTTAAAGTTTCTCTTTTCTTTCTTCTCTCCATTTTTCTAAGAAAGTTTTATACTTATTATTTCAGACATATTTTACTCAAAAAATGTGGCGCCCCATAGCGAAGCGCTAGCACCCCGATACGAGGTGCTCGCACCCCGGTAGCGAAGCGCTGTGTCACGGAGTCACTTGTTGCGACGTGAACTCGCGTGCGGCACCTAGTTCCCCAAGCTAGGTCAGCCTAATTCAACTCTCAAACTTGCGCGGCAACGCATTAGATTAGAGACTTTCCAACTGTCGGTGAAAGATGCGATAGGCAGCGACGAGTAGAGGGGCAGCACCCCTTTGGGGGGTACACCGGCATTGCGGGAGTGATTGGAAACCACCACAAACACGATGACCCTAGTACATGAAGTAACTAGAACGACCAAGTACCAAGCAAGGCCCGGATGCACGACTTAAGCCCACGAGGCTATCATACGTGTTGGGTAGGGAATCGCTTAAACTAGCGACACATCCAGGGGTACGACGCTAAGTTGCTAAGATCACTTCCCCATATATATATATATATATATATATATATATATATATATATATATATATATATATATATATATATATATGGGTTAAACAGCATCAAGGGAAAAATAACAGAAAAACCTCAAGCGTATTGATTTAACATTTTGCCCATCTACCACACCAATACGCTCATGACGCCCCACATCTTCCCCCATGTGACCGTGTCGCGATCGCAACGTGTGCTCTGCTAGCATTGCGTCGCGAACCCAATATGCCACCATGTCGCGTGGCCTCGTGGCCCACGACCGAAACTCTCGAAGTATCTATGGCGAAACCCTCATGGCTTGGTGACGTGCCTACGATGCCCCAACTTCAATCCATCAATGCCTGAAGCACTAGTGGCACAAGTGACTTTGCAGCTAGCCCGGATGGCCGTACCGCGAGCCCACGTCACATCCTCCCCTACTTAGTTGCGTTGACGCCCCCGTCGATGCGCTTCAAGTACTCCCTCAAGGCAGCTTGGAAGGATGGTTGGTCACTCTCAAGTTCCCATGTAATTTTAGCCTCGAGTAGGCCCCTCCGTTTCTAAAGGTACTCCATAGGAAAATCATTCTGACTGTCATCTCCCCAGTCGTTAGGTCGGTGAGCAAGGATCTCTTCGATTGTAAATCAACATTTGGTGCGACGGGAGTCGATAAACTTCTCACGGGGTCCTTCAAATCTGCTCGATGAGGCTTCAAGCAGCTGACATGAAATACTAGGTGTATTTTCAGCCATGGAGGAAGTTGCACCCGAAACGAAACGTCATTAATCCGCTTCGTGATTGGGAATGGCCCATCGTACTTCCGAACCAGTCATGTGTGTTTTCTTCTGAAAAACTTGAGTTGTGCAGGATTAAGTTTCACTAGGACTTCATCACCTATGTTCAACTCGATAGGTCGTCTTCCTTGAGTGGCCCATTTCTTCATTCGCTTAGCGGCCTTTTCCAGGTAGGCCCTAGCGATCTTGATATTTCTCTGCCACTCTCTTGCAAAATGGTAGGCTGACGGGCTCGATCTAGTGTATCCCATGGTAACGATGTTTGGTGTCAGAGGTTGTTGGCCGGTTATCAACTCAAATGGGCTCTTGTTTGAGGTTGAACTCTTCTGCATATTGTAACAAAACTATGCCACGACCAACAACTAAATCCAATTCTTCTAGTTGGCACTCACAAAGTGTCGCAAATATTGCTCCAAGATAACATTCACCCTTTCGATTTGACCGTCAGTTTGAGGATGCATGTTGGACGAGAAGTTCAATTTCATCCCCAGAAGCTTGAATACCTCTGACCAAAACTTGCTAGCAAACCGCGGATCTCTATCGCTGACAATCACTTGCAGCACTCCCTAATACTTCACAACATTGCTGACAAACAACCGTATTGTCCACTCTGTTGTACTATGTAACAGTCCCAGAATGAATGTGGCATACTTCGAAAATCGATCCACAACTACTAGGATGGACCCGAGCTCCCCTACTTTTGTCAAAGCATAGATGAAATCAAGGGAGATGCTCTCCCACAGTCGTGATGGCACTGATAAAGGCTGCAGGAGCCCAAACGGCTTGGCTCTCTCAACCTTATCTTGTTGGCATATCAGGCAGGTCCTGACATACTCTCCCACGTCATCTTCCATCTTGGGTCAATAATAACGCCTCTCTAATAAGGTAAGTGTGCGATGAATTCCCAGATGACCTGCCCACAATATATCATGACATTCCTTAAGGAGCTCTCTCCTAAGGTCACCCACTTTTGGCACATAAAAATGACCCCTCTTGGCCACCAACAGTCCTTCCTCAGTCCAGAATCGACATGTTCTCCCCTCTTCTACCTGTTGTAGGATGGTCCTCGTGAGAGGATTAAACTTCAACCCATTGCGCAACCGATCGGGGATAGTTTAACTAACGCGACTAGCTGCAACCTGCACTTGAATTTTCGACGCTGCCAACTCTTCTTTATGGCTCAAAGCATCTGCGACCTGATTGGTCATGTCGGGCTTGTACACCAAGTTCATATCGAACTCAGCTAAAACATCTTGCCAACGGGCCTGCTTCGACGACAATTTCTTTTGCCTCTGAAAGTAGCTGGTCGCTACGTTATCGGTCATCACCAGGAATTTTGACCCAAGTAGGTAGTGCCTCCACGTCCTTAGACAATATACTACCACCGTCATCTCCTTTTATTGAACTGTATCTCGTCGCTTGGAATCGTTCAACTTTCTGCTCTCAAAGGTCATCGAATGTTCTTCCTGCATTAGCACTCCTCTTATGGCGTAATCTGAGGCATCCGTGTGCACCTGAAACAACTTGGAGTGATCAGGTAGCTTCAACATGGGGTCACTCATGACCACCTCTTTCAGATCTTCGAATGCCCTCTGGCACTTCTCAGACCACTGCCACGGTCGATCCTTCTTCAACAGATCAGTCAATGGCATTGTTCGATGTGAATATCCAGAGATGAACCTTCTATAATAATTGACGAGGCCCAAAAATGACCGCAGCTCGGTCAACCCTTCTGACACTGTTCACTCTTGAATGGCACGAACTTTCTCAAGGTCCATGCTGATGTTTCCTCCCCCAACGCGGTGCCTCAAGAACATAATCTGCTCTTGTGCAAACGAGCACTTTTCCTTCTTCACATAAAGTTAGTTCTCTCATAGTACACTATAGATGGTTTTGAGGTGGACGAGATGTTCTTCTAACGTGTTGTTGTACACGACGATATCATCCAGATACACCACCACGAATTTGTCGAGGTAAGCGTAGAACAACTCGTTCATCAGAGTGCAGAATGTGGCTGTGACATTAGTCAGCCTAAAGGGCATCACTAGAAACTCAAAGGCCTCGTACCTCATCACAAAAGTGGTCTTGCTTTCATCTCCCTCGGCGATTCACTCATGATAGTAGCCAAATCTCAAGTCTAGCTTGGTAAAATATCTTGCGATGCCCAGTTGATCAAACAAGTCTGCAATCAATGGCACTGGATACTTGTTCTTGACGGTGACCTTATTCAACACCCTATAGTCAATGCATAGTCGTAGGCTACCGTCATGCTTCTTCTGAAAAAGGAACGGAGCGTTGAATGAAGCCTTTGATGATCAAACAAACACTGTCCCTACTAACTCATCTAACTGCCGACGCAACTCAACGAGCTTAGGAGGAGCCATTCTGTAGGGAGCTTTGGTCGGAGGCTTAGCACCTTGTTCCAACTCGATTCGGTGGTCCACTAATCTCCTTGGTGGCAACACCTTTGGCAACTCTAGTGACATGATGTCTTCAAATCTCCTCAGTAGTCCTGACACGCTTTCTAGCATAATTTCTATTGGCCCTGACGTGCTCTCTTCTGTCAGTGCAGCTAGGAATGTAGGCTCTCCCCTCTTCAGTCCCTTCTTGAGCTGGAGTGCCGAGATAAACTCAACACCCTCCACTTCTTTGCCTCTCTGAATGACGGGGATCATGCAAGGGGGTCTCCTCTTGAAACATGCACACTGACCCAAGATACTGCATGGGGACGACTATAGCTTGGTGCAAGAGGTCCAACCCAAGGATAACTTGGAAATCATCCATCGGCGCGGCCATAAAGTTTGTTGTTACGGTCTATGGCCCTATCTTTATAGATATTCCCTTTGCTAAGCTAACAATGGGGCGTGCTTCAGAATTCATGGCCTTCATACGGTTGGAGTCTTGCTCCAGTATCAATCTCAAGCGACGTGCTTCTCTATTTCTGCAATGAAGTTGTGCATCTCCCCCATGTCTACCATGGCACGAGTTTTCTTTCCATTGATACACACCTCCATCTACATCAATCCCTTTAGAGCAACTATTTTTCCTTTCTCTACGTGCCCCTTTATGGCATTCAGCAACCTGAGTAACCCCATTGTTAGCTCCTCGGTGGCAGCAAATGGAGCACTAGTAGATGTCTGAAGTGCGTTCAAAGACTGTTTCTGTGGGCAATCTCTCACCCGATGCGGTCCTCCACACAAAAAGCAACCTGACTTTGGCAGGTTGTTGGCTGATTCGACAAATTTGACATGAGACTCTTTCTCATGCGGCTTCTTCTCGTATGTGCCGCTCTTGCCTCCTTTATTGCCTTTCATCTGGTTCTTCGAAGCACCCTTGTTCTCTTATGGTTTCTTTTTGTTTTGGTCCATCGGCCCAAAATCAGTTAATCGTTCCGTAGCAGCCTATGTGGCTACAAGATCTTGTACTCCTCTTCTCTGTCGTTCTGTCTATGCCCACTACTTGAGCCCTTCAAGGAAGTAGAATAATTTGTCCTTCTTGGATATGTCCTTGATGTCCAACATCAAGGTGGAGAACTGCTTCACATATTCTCTCACTGTACTTGTGTGCTACAGCTTCCGTAGCTTACGTCAGACAATGAACTCGACATTTTCTGGCAAGAATTGAACTTTTAACTCTCTCTTCAGATCTTCCCAGGTATCGATAATGCAACGCCGACCCTGAATATCTTTGTACCGCGTATGCCACCACAACTTGGCATCCCCCTCAAGGTATATGGTCGTTGTGACCACTTTCATGTCTTTTGTGGCGGGTGGCACTACTCGAAAGTACTGTTCCATATCCCATAAGAAATTCTCTAGTTCCTTTCGCAAGCTCCCCTGAAAGATCGCGGCTTAGGTATCTTCACTTTACGTGGGGGAGCTTGGTAAGCTCTGAAAAGTACCACTTTTCACCCTTTAACTTGGCTTTTGATGGACCCTTGAGCTGATTAATAATATTTTTTTAAAGTGTGTTTTGTAGATAACAGGAAAATAAGACCTTAATGTTGCAATCCTTCATTTTCAAACTAATAAAAATAGAATTTAAAGCTAAATCTTGGAGCTGATTGAAGAACAGTGAATTCACCATGGTGGTACACACCATGGTGACCATTTTGGTGGCCTACATGGGCCCTGGAAGTCCAACATATGAAAAAGAGAAATATCCATGCAAAGAAGACTGTTGCAGCAGCATGTGCACTGCAGCAGAGGGCAGGCCTGAAGCATTAAAGCCCCTCGCTCAGATCTCGCGTGGTTCCCCTGAACCTAGCGAGCACTGTAAAGAGCTGCAATTTAGGCACTCGCACAGTTCAAGAGCCTCACGAGATGGGAACCTGAAGCACTTACTCCACTAGCGCAGATCATTACACCTCGCGCAATGCAGCCTGAAGCAAAAAGGAACTCGCACAGTTCCATTTCAACCTAGCGAGCTGGACACTCTGGCATCTTCGCAAGCTGCATGGCAGCTTCAAAAAATTGGTAGCACAAATCTCGCGCAGATGAGCCATCCTCGAGAGCACTTTAAGAGTTGTACCCATTTGAGCCGCGTGAACTCCTTAAATGATGTTGCTTGTCATCCTCTTGAGCTACTCATTGAACCTAGCGAGTTGGAGATTCTGAAGCTTCAATCCATGCGACAGCCCAGCGAGAGTCTAGGGAGCTGCAGTCATGAAGAGTCCTGAAGCATTTCAGCTATGCGAGATCCTCGCGAGAGGCAACATGTGGAAATCAAGCCACACGAGGCTCGGGTTCACAACTTCTCATCCCACTGTAAGGGTGTTTTAGAGATTTCACACCTTCTAGGGCACACACCCCGAGGTGTTGATCTATCCCACACATCCCAAGGCAATCCAAGGGCTGAGAATAAGCCACAACACCAGCTCCTAATGTTCCTATTTTGGATTGGCTAATGCACACAATAGTTAGGATTTACCTATATATATGTTGTTATCTCTCTTGTAAATTTATTTAGGAATAGCCTGAGATCATCCAGAATAGCTGGATCAAAGTAAATTTTTAGGATTAGGGTTAGGATTCTCTTTTTCCCTTTTTCTTCTATCATCTTTTTACCTTAGCACAATAGCAATGCTGAGCTAAGTTCTTGTAACAGGCAGTTTATTTCATGTTTTGCAATCGGATTTTGTAATAATAGAAGGAGCTGTTTTGGATTTGCAATGGCTGTTGTCTTGTGGGCTAACATTGTAAGTTCTATTTTATCAATGAAATGCCATGTTTAAAGCTTCATTAGATCTGTATTTGTTCTGTGTTTTTTCATAGATTTATATAGATTTGATACTCCCATGGTTGTTGGAGCTTGTAGCCTTGCAACCATGGTGACAGCAGCAATATTCATATTTTGTCTTTATCATTTGTGATTGAAATCACCTCCCTTGGATAGTCTATGACCATTTAAGTGGATAAATTATAGCCTTAAGAGTAGTCTAAATCACAGGGATGAGATGGATTCTTCTTCTCTGTACTTGAGCTTATAGCCTTGTGAGAGATTATTGCAGAGTCAAACTCTCCTCTGTTTTACTTTACCATTTTCAGTATTTAGATATGAGATCTTTGTAGAGATTTCAAACTTGTAAGCTAAGTCATTGCAGGTCTTTTTGTAGCAATGAGCAACTGATTTTAAGTTCTCATTCAGCCTAAAATTTCTTATGATTTCCACCTGATTTTTCATACCTGTTTGCTCCTATGAACGCATGAGCTTATAGCCTTGTAAACATAGTGTCTTTAATGGTGTTCATGTTTTGATTTAAGGCATTGATTGGAGAAAATCTCTTGGATAGTCTGTGACTATTTAAGTGGACAGATTATAGCCTTAGGATCAATCCATCCCTGTGGGTTAGGTTAGATTTTTCTTCCTTGCAGATGTGCTTATAGCCATCTGAAAGATTTCTGCAGATTCATGTCTAGACCTGAGTTGCAATACTGATCCATCCCTAGCTGTCTACTTCTCCACATTTTTATCTTTATTTTATCACACTCCATCATCCTTCTTTTCCCCCTTTTCTTTAGATTTAGTTTTATTTCTATTTTAGTGTAGCTTTGTGACACTTAAACACCCTCTCTTTAGAGTTGCCAGATCTGTAGCTAGATCTGGAGATTACTATATGCCTTAGTGGTTCAGATCATCACTCCCTTTTAGATAAACTCTTACTTCGTAAAACTTGCTACAACAGGCCTTGGATTCTTGCAGGACTGTGTGTTTGGTTGTGTGCTTATGTTCATCCATTTTTAGTTTCATTTTGTTTTATTTTTGCCATCATTTTATGTGATTCTTTATCATCAGTTTTTAATAATAAAAAGTACTCCTAAACAAACCAACAGAGCTTATGGTTGCTAGGCAGCCCCTGAGTCTATCACCCTCATCAGAACATTCACTTTGACGGTTAGGTCTTCAATCTGTAACCGAAGGGCTTCGACGGTGCCCCTCATGTCCTTAGTGAGGATCTCCACGTTCTCCGCCAACGTGGCATGATTCGCTTCTTGTATATTCAATCGTTCCCCATGGGATGTTACCATCGACACCACTGACTCTATCTGCTCTACTTGAGCTTTCAGGTAATCTAAACGTTCCCTTGTCATGCGCCGTCTCATATCTTCACCGATCCCCTTAGTGTCGGCCATTTCAACTTGGCTTTGATACCAATTGTCACGGAGTCACTCGTTGTGACGTGAACTCACATGCGGCACCTAGTTCCCCAAGCTAGGTCAGCCTAATTCAACTCTCAAACCTACATGGCAACGCATTAGGTTAGAAACTTTCCAACTGTCGGCGAAGGATCCGATAGGCAGCGACTAGTAGACGGGCAGCCCCCCTTTAGCGAAAGACCCGCATCCCGGGGTGGTTAGAAACCACCCTAAATATGATGGCCCTAGTACACGACGTAACTAGAGAGACCAAGTACCAAGTAAGGCCCGGATGCACGACTCAAGCCCACGACGTTATCATATATGTTGGGTAGGGGATCACTTAGACTAGCGACATGTCCAGGGGCACGACACCAAGTTGCTAAGATCACTTTCCCATATATATGGGTTAAACAACATTAGGGAAAAAATAATGGAAGAACCTCAAACATATTGGTTTGACATACTGCCCATCCACAACACGAATACCCATGATGCCCCACATCTTCCCCCATGCGACGGTGTCACGATCGCATCACGTGCCTTACTGGCACTGTGTCACGAACCCAATATACCACCATGCCGCGTGCCCTCATGGCCCACGACTGAAGCTCTTGGAGTATCTACGGCGAAACCCTCATGGCTTAATGACACACCTACGATGCCCCAACTTCAATCCACCAATGTCTGACGCACTAGTGGCACAAGAAGCCATAAGGCTATCCCGGATGGCCGTGCGGCGAGCCCACGTCACAACTGACACTGCGATAAATCTTTTTGTTATCGAAGGGTCGATGTCTCGTTATCGAAGCGCTGGTGCCTCACTTTAGGGGCGTCGGCCCTTCGATAAAATAAATAAATAAAAACTATCGAAGCGCTAACACCCCTAAAATGAGGCACCGACGCTCCATTTTTTTTTTTAGTAAAGCGTCAATACTGACGTGTCAGCGCCTCGCTATCGGGGTGTCAGCCCTTCGTTGTTGAGGTGCTAGCGCTTCGCTGCCGGCGCTCATATTCTTTGAGTAAAATATTCTTGAAAAAGTAAGTCTGACACTTTCTTCGAAAAAGAGAGAGACGAGAGAGAAAAGAAAGAGACTTTAAAAAAGACTTCTACAAAATTCAAGAATGACGGCTGGAAGGGTATTTAGCTTTTAAAATATTTTAAAAGTATAACTCTAGTTAGTAATGTGGTTCCAATGTCACCCATCACTTCACAAAAAGAGAGCTACGTATCCCGCCCATATCAATGGCGCATTTTCCCCTTTCCCATATATATATATATATATATATGGGAGCCATTACTTGTACTCCCTTATTTCACCGAGGTTAAAAAACGACTTTCTATTTTAGGGACATGTGACATGTGAAAACGCAATCTGGGCCGTTTGATTTAAAGTTCATGATCTATAGATCCTTACTGGATAAGATTGGCATGAATATAATCTTCATCATGTGAGTAAATATAGTTAAAGGTTATTATTTGATTCAACGATTGACAACAATAGATCATATAATAATATCGTGTTTTGCTCCAATCTTATCCACTAAGGATCTATACATCATGAACTTTAAATCAGATAGCCTAGATTGTATTTTCACATGTCACATGTTGATCAATCATAGAATATATCATTTTATCACCCTTAACTTAGTGATGTTAAACCCTAGTTTGCTACTAACAAGTTGATGATGTGCAGATATTAAAGATAAATAGTAAAATATAACCAAAGTGTTCATCTTCGTCAAAATAAACTCGAAAAGCAGTAAGAAAGACGATTGAATGTAAAAGACAATTTAACACTTGCTGAAAGCCAGAAATCGTAGTTTACGATTGAACATAGCTAAAGAGAGAAAAGAGAAATCATAATTTACGATTCTTCAAAAGATGTTCCAAGCAAAGTGCAATACAAAAGGAAAAGCGATCGATCGTGACAAAGAATCGTTCTGAGAGAGAAAGCTATGCTGAAAAGAAAAAATCATGATTTATAATTTAACACAACGATGAAATCTCCAATTGCTGTTGATCACGTAAGATCTACACTGTCATGCATATACTTAGAAGAACTCTTGAATTAGAAGTCTGGTAGATCACAGACCCGAGAAGATTGATGAAGAGAGACTCCTAAAGATCTCTGCTGCTAAAATTAAGGAGAAATTCTTGAACACATCACCTATCCAAAGCAAGGAAGAATAAGATTAGAAGTAGAGTTTGTAGACACCCAAATTTGGTCTAAGGCACAATCGACACGTACTTCGAGAAAGGCATATACTCGAGCTTTCGAAAGCATTTTTTGAACCCTTAGAAATCATTCCAAACCCTTAGAGCTCATCCCGAACACATAGAAACCCTCCTGGACTCTTAGAAAGCCCAATCGGACTCGTAGAGCTAGTTTCGAACTAACCAAAATAGATGATGAAAAGAAGAGTATCAAAGTTTGTATAAATAGTTGCCTAGCCTAAGGCTTATACCATTAGAAACTAGAGGTTCTCATCTTTCTAACGAGTTAAGAATCACCTAATTCAAAGTTGTATATCAAAAGTTATGGCGAAATAAAGATCACAAATTTGTGTAAAAAATTACAAAATCGAACCTATAGAGTCAGTTTCGAACCAACCAAAACAGCTGATAAAAAAGTTTCATAGTTTGAATAGACATTTGCCTAAACTAAAACCTATACCATTGTAAAGTAGAGGTTCTCAGCTTTTCAATGAGCTAAGAATCGCCTAATTCGGAGTTGTACATCAAAAGTTATGGCGAAATAAAGATCGCAAATTTGTGCAAAAAATTGTAAAATCGGGTCGGGCCCCTATGGGTCTTCAACTTCTAGCAGTTTGGGCCAAGTTTTACTTCAAAAAATGGCCAAAATTGATATTGGGGGTTTGACTTGTGGACTATCCCAAAGTTTAGGGCGTGTTTCTACAGGACGCTAGTGACCCCTGTTAGCTTAAGTTATCACCCTTTTGCCATTCAAGTCACCACCCTATCATTTACTATTAAACCCAAATTCCTCTTCTCCAAGCTCTATAAAACCCTAAAACCCTTATATTGCCCATTACCTAATTTCTAAGCCCATTAGTGACTTAACTCTTCACTAATCACCTCACCCTCTATAAATAGAGAGCCACCCCCTTTGCTTAAGGGCTTGAAAATTTTCTAAAAGAGAGAAAAACCTAGAGTGCTCCATCTCCACTTTCAAACATCATTCCTCCATACAAATTTCAGACTTGAGTTTTGTCTTTTAGATCCCATCTTCCATCACCAAACCTTGAGAGTTAGCTAAAACTACCTTTTAGCCTACCTCTCCTACCCTCTAGCTCCCAAGCCTTGGAGGTTCAAACTCATTCCTCAACCCATTTGCTTTCAAAAGCGCATCAATGCGAAGATCCACAACGGTGCTACAAGGGCCCGATTTCGACTCTCCCCTCTACTCATCTACCTTCTTTGTTTTTCCTCTATCCTAGAATTGAGTAGTTACGCTACCCAAGTTTCAGTAGGCGGGAAGGGCTTAATAGGATTGGTGTGCCTTCGAGTAAGAGAAAGTGCCGCCCATTTTATTTCTTTTTTTTCTATATATATTATATAAAACAACCGACACATAGTCCCGACCATAGTAGAGACTATTTACGAGTGGGTCGATCGGGTGCCAAACACCTTCCCGATTGACAACTAAAGCCCCTACCCAAGAGCCTTTAGCAAAGACCGATAAATCGGAGTCATATTTTTGCACTTCGGTGCTTGTATATCGATTTTAAGGTATCCCAGGTCGCCAAAAGCTCTGGGTGGCGACTCCATCATTGAGCGTATCGTCGCAATGGATTGAGAAAATCCACGATTGCACAGATGATGACTCCGCTGGGGACAACTTGTAGAGCTTCTCCTTGAAGTTTTGGCCTTTATTTTACATATGTGCTTTGTTTTCTTTTTTTTTTTGTTTACTAACTATTCATTTTTTTGCATACTTACCTCTACGATTTCGCACCCTTTATACTTACCCCTACGATTCGGCCATTTACAAGTTTTAGCTGATTGGCGGGCCTACTTGGGCAATTTTCTACTTATTCCTACGATTCTATCATTTACAAGCCTTAGCCAATTGGTGGGCCTATTTGAGCAATTTTTTTTACTTATCCCTATGATTTTATCATTTACCGCCTTAGCCAATTGGTGGGCTGGACCTACTTAATGCAATTTACTTTTCTCACCTAGTCACTTGACTGACCCTGTAATTTTCCTTATTCCTTGTCATATACCATAAGTGGACACCGGCCTGTAGAGGAGGAACGGGATTCTCATCGCCCGTTTTTGAACTTAAGTAAACTCCCTTAAAAGTGAACTTAAAATTGAACCAACAAGGGACTTAATTCATTTTTTCGCGGGTAGATTTTAAAGGGGGAAATAGGCAGTGATATACTTGTCCTGGTTCCCAGTAGAGCGGCATCCCTAGTCGTGATGACCTCTAAAAGGACCACCCCATGCAGTATATGAGAAGGCGCTTGTGCCGGAGGTATATCAGGTGGGTGATCGAGCTTAAGAAAAAACCTTAAAACCTTTGGGGAAGCGCCTTAGTCATCCCGAAACGGCCTTGTATCTCTAGGTGCGGTGAGGAGGGACCCAAAATAATAAAGAGAAACAGTCCCCAGAAGCACTGCTTCCAGAAAATAAAAAAAAAGAAGACAAACTCGGGTCTGCTGCCTATATATATATATATATATATATATATATATATATATATATATATATATAGCGAGAGAGAGAGAGAGAGAGAGAGAGCATTCATATTACGCAAGCCCAGTTAAAAAAGCCCTTTTTTTTACTCAGGCGTGTATTATGCACGCCCAATTAAAAAAATCGCCTTTTTTCTCAGACGTGCATATAATGCATGCCCACCATATTTGCTAGGCAGTCCGAATTTGAGGCCTTTTTTCCATAGTTTCCGAACCCCCTGCTTAGTTGGTTTTAAATACCCTCGATAATTCCCACACTTTTTGACACCCAAAACGCCCTCACCGGTCAAAATAGGTCACCCTCTTATTGACTCTTCCGAGGGATCAAGTCGTCGCGTAAATTTCCATGCCTTCACATCGATCAAGGGGTTCCCCTTTGAATCTTCCTAAGTGCATCGGGATCCCGCCATGAGAAGCATTAGGGGTGTAAACACCACCTAAAAAGGGAGTTTTTGAGGCCCCGAAAAAAAAAAAATACCATATTGATCAAAGGGAGAAATTCTTATTTGTCATATACAAAATAATAAAAACATCTTAAAAAATAAGAAAAATCTAAAATCCAAAAAAGCTTGTGATGCCGGAATCACGGCATCGCCTTACCCTCCATCATCCCGTAAGGGGAGGAGGAAAGTGTTTGGTCCTCACCCGAGGAACCCATACCCAACCCACCAACAAACCATGTCGTGGGCGGTTGACTCGGCTTATGCCCATCCCGACTCATCCCCACCATCTTCCCCATCTCATTCTCACATGGAGGAGATACTCCTCCCCAATCCTTCAACCCAATCACCATTCCATGTCACCGAACCCTTTGGTGCACCCATTTTCCCATCCATGTCCATCCAAAATATCCCCACATCTCCATCTACCACCACTCAAAATCTAACCCAATTCTCAACCCCTTCTTCCAATCCAAATACACCACATTTTCCCCCATCTACCATACCCAATTTTCCTCCATCAACCCAACCTACATCCCATTTTCCCTCCACTTCCATTTCACACTCATCCAATCCTAATACCCCCGTACACCCAAGCCATGTCTCATTTTCCTCCACATCTACCCAACATACACCCCATTTTTCCTCCACATCTACCCAACATATACCCCATTTTTCCTCCACTTCCAATCCAAATCCACCACATCCCCTTCATTTACCCAAGCCATGCCCAATTTTCCGTCTTCCACCCCTCAAAATCTAACCCCTTCCCCCTCCACATTTCCACTACATTTTCCTTCAACATCCACCCTATTTACCCCCCACATCCATTTAAAATCTAGTCCAATCATCCACATTTCCCCAACACACACCCAATTCTCCCCCATCCTCACAAACCATGCATAACTTCCCTATCTCTACCCAGGTCATGCCCATTTTTTCTCATACATCCCCCTCATCAGGTGAGCCATCCACTTCCAACCCCATGTCCATGATGGAGGACATGGTGAAAGCCTTTATCATTTGGAAGTCCTCTCAAAGCCTTCCTCATCTACCCCAAATATCCAATCCCCAACAATCCCTCCAAAATCTCCACACCTCCTTTATCTAAAATGTCAATCCCAATTAACCGCCCATAATTCACACCACTCAAGGACCTTCCCATCAACCATGGGGCTATCCGGGTGGGATCCATCCAACTGGGCCTCCAAGGCCCAATACCCAATCCTAAGCCCATGTTGACTCAAATCCAAGGGTCACATTTTCAAACCCTCCATCATTCCCCTATTTTTCACATACACCTATACCCAACAAGCCCCCATGCCCCCCCAACTGTCAAATTGATCTCATCCCATCCCCCAATCCGGCATGAACCCTATCCATCCACATTCATCACACCCAACCTAATATGGGAATCCATCCACATTTATCACACCCAACCTAATATGAGAATCCCTCCCAAACCATTGATCATCCCCAATTCACCTCTCATCCAAATCCTATTCACCCACACCCTTCACAATATGGGAACCCATCTCAAATCATTCAGAATCCCCATACCCCTCAACCAAATCATCCCAATCCTCATCAACCCCAATGGCCTCACCAAACACCTACCTAATCCCTCCAAAATCCACAAATCACCCATCCCATTGCCCCACAAACCCATCACTAAAGCTTCCCTCATGTACAATGGTCTCATCAGGCTCCCGTCCAGCCCACTCAGCATCAACAAGATCACCTCATTCCTCTCCCATTCATTGATGTGGGTAACCAATATGAGGAGGAGGAAGCCAGAAATAGTGGGGCCTACATGGGGGCATTTACCAATTTTAATCCCCTATCACCCACACTCACCAACTAACAGGCCATCCAAAATGAATCTAGGTAGCCTAGTGGGGGAGCAACCCCAACTCTACAGTCCAGGGAGTCAGAACTGTTGAAGGAGTAGATGGATAAAATCTAGAAACAGTTGATGAAGATGAGAGGGGCTGAAATACATGCTACATAATTTTCTAATTTATGTCTATTTTTTAAGGTGCCATTACCCCACAATTTAAAGTGCCCACTTTTGATAAATACGATGGCATAGGCAACCCGATCGCCCACCTCAAGTCTTACTGTGGGGACATGTGCCAATACCGCGGAGATGAACGACTTCTCATCAAAGTATTCTAGAAAAGTCTCATGGGTCCAGCGCTAAGGTGGTTCACGTCCATTGAACCATCTATATTTAAAACGTGAAAACACCTCACCCATTTATCTCAAGAGCAATATGTCTATAACATAGACATAGAATCGTACAAATTAGATCTGGCTTAGTTAAAATAAAAACTCGATGAGGCCTTTAACGAGTACCTTGGAAGATGGAGGGTCCTAGCAGCCCAAGTAAAGATCCGCATCCCGGATGATGAACAGATCGAGATGATCCCAAAAACATCCCTCCCTGTTATCTCTGACTTTTTAGTCTACCAGTAGCAAATCAGTTTCGCTAACTTGGAAAGAAATGCCAACCGTTGTGAAGACGCATTGAGAGAAGGGCGTCTGAATAAAAATCTAGCCAGTGGGGTACGAAAATTTGTCGAGCAAAGAAAAATCGAGGGAGATGTCCAGACAATAATAAACTCCCATCCCAGTACTAGCATAGCACCGTTGCGATTTGGGCCAACACAACAAGCCCCAGCATATGCCCTAGCATAAGCAGCTCCAACACAGTAAGTACAAAGGCAGAACAACATCTCTTGGGGGCAACAGACCCCCGAGCAAAGAAGGGCCCAATATAATCAAGTATTCACTCTCTTAAGACAATCCTTAAATATCCTCTTGCCTTTACTAATTGAGAAGGGTTTAGTCACTCAGCTTCAACCACGACCTCCACCGAATCCAATCCCTAGAAATTATAATCCTAATGTGCACTGTAATTTCCACTAGGGACCAGGTCACCCAACCGATCAATGCTTTCCATTGAAGCATGCGATCAAAGACTTGATTGAGGCAAGGAAGCTCATTCCTTCGGCAGTTCCCCAAGCAAACCTGCACACTAATATTCACCAGGCGCCTTTTCTGCCACACTCGCAGGGAGGGATGGGCCCAAGGGCCACCATTAACATGTTGTAGGAAGAGTTGGAAGAAGTCGACCCCTCAGATTATATCTACACAGGAAAAAGTTACGAAATACTAGGGCAGTGGAATCAAGGAGGCGAAATCATCGGGGTAGTTGAGCCTTTGAACTTAGCAGATTATTTCCCAAGCCCAACACCTCAAGTAGCACCTCTAGATTTGAGGTTGTATTTTCCCATGCCCAAGCCCGTTTACCATGTGCAACCCAATTTTACCCCACCTTCGCAGTACCAATCGTATCCGGCACCAACCCCAGTAAATTACATGGTGCCCAATTTTACCCCACCTTCGGAATCAACTCTAACCTCCTACAATTGCCCCAACTTCGCCACACCTCCAATCAATCCACCTTTAGCACCAACTCAATACAATTGGCCCAATTTTTCCACATCATCATCAGTATAGCCACCTCCTACACCAGTCAACCACATTTGGCCCAGTACTGTCACACTAGCCCTGCAAGTTCAATCATACCCGACATCCCCATCCGTCTCATTTCAAATTCCCGAATCAACATATGATCCCCATCAGGTCCCGCTCAATTACAATCAGACGAACATTAATGTTGGCAGCAATAGGGAAGAGGCAGTTGAGTTCATAATCTGGTTAGGCAGAATCTCCAAATAGCCTGAGATACCGATACCAACCCAAACAGAAGAGAGAAGGGAACCTGCAGTGATGCACCCTATGGAGAAAATGAGCCAAGAGCACGCATTAGAAACACAACTTAAAAGAATGTCGGTTCTCATCACCATTTGGGACCTATTGATGATGGCCTCGACCCACTTCCAAGCTCTAATGGGGGCATTGAAAGACACGCATGTATCCGACAAGGTCTCGCCAGATGAAGTGGGGCAAATGATCGAGCAGGTGTTGCTCCCAACGCCATTTCTTACTCAGATGTCGATCTTCCATGTGAAGGAAGAAATCATTCTAAACCCCTCAATATCACAGTGGAAATGGAAAAATTGGTGATTCC
Source organism: Chloranthus sessilifolius (assembly GCA_021018995.1). NCBI lineage: Eukaryota > Viridiplantae > Streptophyta > Magnoliopsida > Chloranthales > Chloranthaceae > Chloranthus > Chloranthus sessilifolius. Next base: position 193,643,079 of record CM037584.1, read on the forward strand.
TTTAGTGCTGGTAGACAACGGATCGACGCTAAATGTATGTCCCCTCAGAACTGCAACCAAGATAGGGGTTGATTCCTCTACATTCAGGCCACTAGAACAAGTGCAAGAGGGTTTGATAATGCCATGAGGAAAGTAATAGGACAAGTCGATCTTAAGCTCACCATTGGGCTAATGACCTTCTCGATCCCATTCTAAGTCATGGAACCTACTACTAGGACGCCCGTGGCTGCATGAAATCGGGGCAGTACCCTCCACCCTACATCAACAGCTCAAATTCATCTTCGAAGAGAGAGTTATATCTATCATGAGAGAGGGGCGAGAAGAAAGAGAGAAAATAGCCCATAACATAAAAAATCTGAAGGTGTTCGATGTACCGCATACAACTGAGGACACAGAGCTTCATAGTTTTCAATATGATGTGTTAGAAGCAATGACGCCAGAATTCCTCGGAAAGGTCGTCAAAAAAACTGAAGGAAGAATGGATGCAGCGGTACCCATGCTCTAGAAGTGGGGCTACCAAAAAGGCAAAGGGTTAGGACCTCGCCTACAAGGAAGAACAGACCTCGTTAAGGCTAAGGGCGGACAATGAGTCAAATTAGACTTAGGCTACAAGCCTATCGAAGAAGAAGTCCAAGAAGCCAAGGAGAAGGCCCGAACCATTACTGCAGCTAAAGCCTGGGGGATAGACCTGGAGGATGAGCCCCCTTCGTGGTCTCACATCCGAAGCACTTTCGTGAGCGCAGGGGTCGTCAAGATTGACCAGAATGGGGAAACCCACCTAAGCCCTCACAAAAGAGCCATTGCCCACGAGACCAATCCCCGAATCATCCCCCAAGATGTTGAAATAGACCTTGCCTCCCTATCCCTTTTCAAGGAGGAGATGCACCCGCCAATACAAACCTCGGGCCTAAACCACTACAAGCCCTTGCTAACGTTTGAGGACCGGGTCCTAGACGAACCAATGATAAGTATGATGGGGGCTGACTCTAAAAATTCATTTCAATCGGCCCCTTCCATCAGATTAGGTAAAGGTGTGACACCGTATGTGAGGAACTGGGCTTCAGTGCCCCTACTCTGGAAGCATCAAATGGTTGTAAATATGGCACCAGCTTTTAAAAAAAGATAACCTATAGAAAGTGAGATTAGCCCTTGGCGGGCAATACCCTGTGTATATAAAGACCCGCCTTGCCAAGAGCCCATCTCCAAAGAAAAGGAAAATCATAAAAAATACAAAAAATACAAAAAACTCTAAAAATATTGTCTTTCAAAATTTATGATAAAATAAGAAAAATTATGCCTTAATTGAAAAACTCATCCTACGCGAAAACGACTTGTTTCCTGTAGAAATATAAGAAGAGGTAGGAGTCACGAGTCTGGATGAGGAGATCCCTACTGAGGAGCTCCCCAATGGGCTCCTTGACCAATTTACTGATTTTGAGCATGACCCTACTCCAATTGTTGAAGAAACAGAGTACGTCAATCTAGAGACAGAGGAGGTTCCTAGAATCACTAAGATCGGAACGTCACTGTCTCTCGAGGAAAGAAAAGGCATGATTGATTTCCTTCGGTTATACTAAGACGCCTTTGCATGATCATACGAGGACATGCCTGGTTTGGATACCAATTTGGTCGAGCATGAACTGCCACTATATCCAGATGCTAAGTCAGTCAAATAGAAGTAGAGACGTCTTCGGCCAGAATGGATGCTAAAAGTGAAGGATGAGGTCATCAAGCAGTACAATGCTGGATTTCTCATGGTCTCTAAATACCAGTAATGGTTAGGCAACATCGTCCTGGTACCAAAGAAAGATGGAAAGGATTGTATGTGCATCGATTTTTGAAACCTCAATAAGGCGAGCCCGAAGGACGACTTCCCTTTACCACACATTGATATATTGGTCGATAACACTGTTAGGCATGAGATGCTCTCATTTATGGACGGATTCTTTGGGTACAATCAGATCAAAATGGCCAAGGCGGACCGAGATAAGACATTGTTCATCACCCCATGGGGAACTTTTTGCTACCGAGTCATGCCTTTCGGTTTAAAAAATATAGGGGAAACATATCAAAGGGCCATGACGGCATTGTTCCACGGCATGATGTACTGAGAAATCGAGGTATACATTGACAACATGATTGCCAAGTCACCAGAGAGAGGTGATCATCTGATAAACCTCCAAAAGCTGTTTGAGAGGCTGAGAAATAGGTTGCGTCTGAACCATCAGAAATGCGCATTCTGCACCATGTCAGGAAAACTACTGGGCTTCATCATCAACAGAAGAGGCATCGAGGTTGACCCGATCAAGGTAAAAGCCATCAACGAAATGCCACTACCATCTACTGAGAAAGAGGTCAGAGGCTTCTTATGCTCATTGCACAGCTTACCCCTATCTGCACACCGATCTTCAAGTTACTGAGAAGGGACTCACCCGTCAAATGGAATGATGATTGTCAAGGAGCATTCGACAAAATCAAGGGTTACCTTCTCAATCCACTAGTATTGGTACCACCTGTACCAGAGAGACCACTCTTAATATATCTCTCAACGACTGAAGTTTCGATGAGATGCGTCCTAGGACAGCATGATGAGATAGGAAGAAGTGAGCAGGTCATCTATTACCTGAGCAAGAAATTCACTGATTATAATATACGCTATTCCCATCTAGAGAAAGCATTCATGACTCTCGTTTGGGCTACACAGAGGCTCCGCTACTACTTACTATCTGATGAGTAGTGAAATATGATGATATTTCACCTCTAAATACTTACATTTAGCTATCTGATGAAGGGTATCTGATAAGAATTATTAGATTTAAAGTGTTTCAGGTAAATACAAGCAAAGTGCAGAAAACAGCCCAAGAATTCTGAAAATAATGTCAAAACACTGCAACTTTGGGTTATCGAGAACTTGGTGCAACTTGTAGCTCAATTTGAACCTTCAAGACGGCCGAATTAGAAAATTGCCAAAACACAAAAGTTGTAGATCTTTCTGTCAGCTTGCCAACGGCATAATAATTGCCTCAATCTGAGTTCAGAATAGAAAGTTATGGCCAAAATACTAAAGCAGTGTCTGATATAAAAGTGGGCCAAAATTCACAAATTTCTGGGAGGTCGATGCATCGATCCTTTTGGTCGATTAATCGAGGACAAAAAGCTGTCAGACACGGAACTGACACTTTAAAGCAGATTTTGAGGATTTTTTTACAGGGTCGATCATCGACCCTATAGGGTCTATTAATCGACCCTGACTTTGCGGCTGGGAGACCTCTGCGACGTGGGTGCTATTTAAAGTCGATCAAACACTTCGAGTGGGAGAGGAATTAGAGATAGATAATTAGAGAGTTAGTTTTGGCTTTTCTTTTTCATAGTTAGACATAGAAAGAGAATTTTTTGGAGGATTATTATTCATTATTATTATTATTGGTTTTAGACTCGTCTGGGCATCTTTTCAAGAGTTCTTCTCTTCTCCTTCTTTTAGGGATTGATCTGGGTTGATTGTACTTAGGATTTGCACTGTCTCTCTTTTACATTCATAGATTGTATTTAGGAAAAGGCATTGTAAATAAAGATCTTTTGAAAGAAATGAAAAGAGGAATGACTTTGAATGAACAAGGAGATCATATACCAAAGATGAGCGGCTAAATCAGTTGCTTGGGGAAGATGCGATCCACAGATAAGTAGCAATTTTTTTATGATTAATACCGCAGTCTATTATTGTCATCATGGAATCGTTTTGCTAAAAGTTTGTGTTATTAAAAATATATTAAATGCTTGTTATGACCGTTGATGGCACGTATCAACAGCCATAATCGCTAGATCTGGACCTGCAGACTGATCTAGGCTGCAGAGCGATTATGTGTTTACTGTTGTAATCTAAATATCATGAGATACGCTATGCTTTTTACATAACTCATATCGCAATGATAGGCTGAGTCATTATTTTTAGATAGGGTATGCCGGATTGATGATCATATTTTATTACGAATCATCTCTATAGACGAATGATGGTGTGAATGATGCTTTAATGAAACTGTGGGTTTTAATGATAGAAAAGGGGTACAAATCTGGGGTACCATATTCCTTGATCATATTTAAATATTGTTCTTAGATTCATCAGTAATTAGTTGTTTAGATTAATTTAGTTTTCTTGCATTTAGGAAAAGTGTGATAAATTTTGGTAAAATTGAATTTGCCCCTTGGTACTTCCTTGGGAACGTTTTTAAATCTCTGAAAGAATTAATTAAAATTTGAGTTTCCTTGTGGGTTCGACACCCTTGTTCTTACCATACTGCAATAGATCTTGTGCACTTGTAAGGGTTACATTTAAAATCGATCACTATCTCAAGTCATTCTCCTTCTAGCAAGAATGGATCCGTTGAAGTACTTATTTGAAAAGCTGGCTTTCACTGGCCGAACCGCATGCTAACAACTTCTTTTATCAGAGTTTGACATCACATATGTCACCCAAAAGTCAATCAAGGGGCAAGCACTCACTAATCATCTTGCTGAGAACTCTTTACCCGATTATGAGCCTTTGAGAACTGAATTCCCTGATGTGGACATCTTGTTCATGATAGAGAACGATAAAGAAGAGGCAGAGGAGTATTGGGTAATGCACTTTGATGGGGCAGCAAATGTTGAGGCAAGGAGTTGGCGCTATTCTAATCTCACCAAAAGGTACCAGTCTCCATCAAGCTTACTTTCCCGTGCACCAATAACATGGCTGAATATGAGGCATGTGTAGTTGGCTTACAAGCAGCTCTGGACCTAAACGTAACTCATCTCAGGGTGTTTGACAATTCACAGTTAATCATAGGTCAGACAAATGGAGATTGAAAGATAAAGGATGAGATGTTGATCTCACACCATGAGCACCTCGAAGATCTGATATCATGCTTCGATGATGTTACTTTCTCCTAGGTTCCACGAGCAAGAAACTACTTTATCGATGCACTAGCAACGTTGGCATCAATGATAGAAATCCCTTATGGCGTTGAGATGAAGCCAATCATGATCGAACAGAGAAATGAGTCTGCCTTATATCTCCAGATTGAGGGATTCAAAAAGTCAGATGATGAGCCTCCATGGTTCTCAGAGATCAAGAATTTTCTCGAAACACGAGCTTTCTCGAAAGGTACATCCAGGACAGACAGGCAGACCATCCAACGATTTGCAGCAAATTATGTCATCTGTGATAAGTGTCTCTACAAGCGATCATATAATAATATCCTACTCAGATGCCTAACTAAAAGCGAGGCAGCCAATATCATAAAAGAAATCCATGAAGAAGTATGCGGGGCCCACGTCAATGGGCACATGCTCGTCAAGAAGATCCTACGACAAGGGTATTTTTGGACCACTATGGAAACTGACTGTTGCAAGCACGTTCAAAAATGCTACAAATTCCAAGAACACTCCAGCCTGATACATGCTCTAGCCATAGATTTAGACAGTATGACCACTCCTTGGCCATTCGCTACATGGGGCCTTGACGTCATCAGAAATTCAATTCGAAAGCTTCTAATGGGCATCAATTCATCTTGGTTGCTATCAAGCATTTCACCAAATGGGTAGAAGCAGCATCTTACACAAACATTACGGTCAGTCATGTCAAGAAGTTCATCAAGAACAATATCATTTGTCGATTCGGCATGCCCAAGGACATCATCACAGATAACATCACTAATTTTGTAAACAAGCGCATCAGAGCGTTATGCGAGCAGTACAAAATCAAACATTATCACTCGTCACCATATAGGCCGCAAACCAATGGGGTCGTCGAAGCTGCCAACAAGACACTCATCCAAATCCTTGAGAAAATGGTCATCACCTATCGAGATTGGAGTGAAATGTTACCCTTTGCATTATGGGCCTATTGAACATTGATCTGTACCGCTACAGGGGCAACACTGTTTTCCCTCGTGTATGGAACCGAGGTTGTGGTACCAGTTGAGGTTGAAGTGCCTTCACTCTATATCCTCATTGAGTCCAATCTATCAGAACCCGAGAGAGAGAGAGATCTCGCTTTGAACAATTAAGCCTGATCGATGAAAAAAGATTTCAGGCTTTGTGTCATACTTAGGTCTATCAAAGGCGAATCGCAAGCGCTTACAGCAAACGTTTTTACGTTCGAGATTTGAAAGTGGGTGACACTGTAATCAAGAAAATCTTTCCTTCTCTCCACGCCAATCCGAGAGGAAAATTCAGGCCCAACTGGGAAGAACCTTACGTCATCCGAGAGGTACTCCCGAGATACGCAATCCGCTTCGCCACCATAGAGGGAGATCACTTTCTTGAGCCCATTAATGTTGAATACATACGTCGATTCTACTCATAGTCTCTGCGATAAGATAAGTATTGATAAGATTGATACGTGACTGTTTAAGGACCCCATAAAAGAGGTCATCATTTCAAAGCCAAGTAGCCAAAAAAAATCCCTGAACACTTATACCCTTACTACACCCGTTGAGCCATTGGCCTTTCTTTCATTAAACTCCTCTCAGGAAAAGAAAATGTGTGTATATATACCAACAAAAGAGTGAGAAAAGAGTTATCGTCAAAATCCAAAAAAAATTAGAAAAGTAAAACCCCAAAAAGAGATCAACTAAAAAGAAAAAGAATAAAAAATATATATAGAAAGAAAAGGGATAGAAATATCATGGGGCATGTATAATAAAAATCTTCCAAGGAATAAGTGTATTATGACCATCTTTAAGGTTTACGAGCAGTCACAATATTCGCTTAGTCAGCACGAGCCAAGCTGTGAGACAACAAAAGAATTTCACCCATCTGACTATGACGGAATCGATGTCCATATCGTGGTCTTTGAGAAAGTGAATTAAAGAAAAAAAGAAAAGAAAAAGAATATACAAGCTCAAAGCAAAATGGACGTGGTGAAAACTCTCAAGGGCGCCACAGGTACAAATAGCAAGCTTGTGCGGAATAGGTGAAAAGCTGAAAAGACACATGGGGCAAAAATGCATAACCACGAACGTAGTGGAAACCCGAAAGGGCACTACAGGTAAAAAAGAGGGCAATAACGGGCACGACGAAAACCTGTCTTGGGCGCTGTGAGTAAAAAAGGTTGAAAACGAAAAAGAGAAAGTCATTAGTTACTCCCTTGGTAACAATTTCGAATTATCAGGTCGCCAATTGGGCCGCTCATGTTTGCTCAAATCAGGTCCTGATCAGGTAGATCTTTAGACCACGCCATCAAACGCATGACCCGAGGTAAGGATAAAAGGTTGATTCAATCTAAAGGGAAGAATATTTCGACCTTGGTAAAAATTATGAACCTCACTCAGGTCTGACTGCATGAACGAGTTCGACTATGCTAAAAAAGGGACCTGTTACTTTGTCTCACTATTAAGACATTAAAAAAAAAGTAAGAAAAAAAAATCATCAAGAAAAATCTAAAAATCTGAAAAATATATACTCCCTTTTATATTCATGTACATATTTACAACATCGTACTTCCATCTCAAAATAAAGAAAAAGAACAAAAAAAAAATCGAAAAACAAAAATAAAAAAAATAGATAAGTCTTGAAAATTAAAAAAATATAGGTAAAAGTTTACTTCTTCTGTTAATTAGGATGCATATTAGTTACCAATATAAATAAAAAAGGGACTAACGTTTTCTTGAAAATGTGTAGGAACATCAAATGGTCTGAAGCTTCGAAGCAGGCAACCTCTCAGTAATGGACAAATCAGATGAAGCATCTCACCACCGACGTCCGGTATATTCCAAAAAGAAAAAAGAAAATCATTTTGAAAAAGAAAAAAATTACTTTTTCGTCAAAGTAGGAGCGACAGTGTCAATCTCGGTCAAACAATCAATGTTTCAATTTGTTTGATTCCATCGCTAAATGAGATTACATATCAAGCAACTACGTTCAAACATGGATATAGAAGGGATCTTTTTCCCTTAATTTTTTCTTGATCGCAAGCTTAAAACCTGCACGATATCCCTTAGATAGGCGTCATGCGTCTAGGTATCCGTTTGATAGTTATTTGTTCCCATAAATTGTGCCCGAATGGGATCTGGGTCGAGACTTCTATCGCCTTGCTTCTATTGCCCCTAATGGGTCTATATTTTTGCATAGTTAGTTTGTTGTAAGATCGTCATCAAAAGTGGTACACACTCCCAAAAAGCGTTGCGACATTAATATTCGCTCCAGTCGGGTAGTTGTGCTAAATTATCCTCGAGATTGATGGGTTCTCCAAAAAACCTCGAACCCTACCTCGCGTAGGGGCACCAGTGGCCGATCAAATGGGGCAATCAATGCCTCATGAGCTTGGGCACAAGTTGTGGATCTTCGCGTCATTGCTTTATGCCAATTTTTAAGTATAGGTCGATCACCTTCCCGCTCACGGGGCAACCTTGTTCAAAATGAATCTCAAACATTGTGCATTTTTAATTACACTATCACAATTTTTTCCAGTAATGTCACTAAGCGCATGGGGACCGGTAGATTTGAGGAACGAACGTTTTCCCAAGTGTTCGACTTCCGCTACTCTCGAGTGATGCACATTTTCCCAAGTGTTTGGGCTTGCGTCACTCTCTATTTAGTTTTTTTTTATACTTTTTTTTAATGTTTGAGGTTTGTTTTGAATACGGTGGACTCGATAGTGATTAACTTAGGCCTCTTTGGACGACTCTTTCTTTGGCATACAATCATTAGTGATCAGAAACTAAAGAGAGACATCTGTAGACACTCAAATTTGGCCCAAGACACGATTGACATGTACTTTGAGAAAAGGGTACACCCGAGCTTCTAAAAGCATTTTTCGAATCCTTAGGAATCATTCCAAACCCTTAGAGCTCATCCTGGACACATAGAAATCCTTCTGAACCCTTAGAAAGCCTAACCAGACCCATAGAGCTAGTTTTAAACCAACCAAAATAGCTGATGAAAAGAAGAGTGTCAAAGTTTGCATAAATAGTTGCCCAACCTGAGGCTTATGTCATTGAAAAGTAGAGGTTCTCAACTTCCCAACGAGCTAAGAATTTCCTAATTTGAAGTTATACATCAAAACTTATGGCAAAATAAAAATTACGGATTTATGGAGGAAATTGTAAAATCAAACCCATAGAGCTAGTTTCGAACCAATCAAAATAACTAATAAAAAGAGGAGTGTCATAGTTTGCATAGACAGTTACCTAACCTGAGGCTTATATTATTAGAAGGTAGAGGTTCCCAGCTTTCCAACGAGCTAAGAATTGCCTAACTCGAAGTTATACATCAAAAGTTATGGCGAAATAAAAATCAAGGATTTGTGCAGAAAATTATAAAATCGGGCCGGGCTCTTGCGGGTCTTCAACTTCTAGCAATTTGGGCCCATTTTCCTTCAAAAAGTGGCTAAAATTAACATTGGGGGTTTGACTTGTGGACCACCCCAAATTCTAGGGTGTGTTTCTTTAGAACCCTAGTGACCCTATTAGCTTAAGTTATCACTCTTTTGTCATTCAGTCACCAGCCTATCATCTACCATTAAACACAAATCCCTCTTCTCCAAGCTCTAGAAAACTCCAAAAACCTTAGATTGTCCATTACCTAATTTCTAAACTCATTAGTGACTAAACCCTTATCTAATCCCCTCAACCTCTATAAATAGAGAGCCACCCCCTTGCTTAAGGGCTTGAAAATTTTCTAAAAGAGAGAAACCTAGAGCACGTGCTCCCTCTCTATTTTCAAACACCATTCCTCCATGCAAATTCCAAATTTGAGTTTTCTCTTTTAGATCCCATCTTCCATCATCAAACCTTAAGAGTTAGTTAGAACTACCTTTTAGCCTACCTCTCCTACCCTCTAGCTCCCTAGCCTTCGAGGTTTCTCGCGATCAATTGATGACTGAGGACGAGAGCTGAAGATCAACAAAATTTTCTTGCTTTCTAGTTTAGATTTATTTTTATGCACTTTTACTGCTTTGTAAACATCTATAAGTTTTTTATTTGAATTGACGACTCATATTGAGAATTTGCAGATTAGTGTAACGATTTTACTTTTCCATCTTCAATTTTCTTGAGTTTGATTGACGCCAAAATTTTAGAAGATTATTGATTAGATTAAATCTGTGTTAAAGAATTTTAGTATTTGATTGACGCCCAAATTTTAGAAGACTGGGATACGTAATGGTATTTTAATTTTATAGATATCCAAGTACTAAAGGATTGTGATTGACGACCATAATCTGAAAGGAGGAGGATTTAGATTTATTTTCTGCAAATTAGTTTAAATAACTCATTCTTTTATTCATATTTCTCCAATAGTTTAGGATCTTAAAAGATAAATATAAGTTTTAAAATGAAACGAAAATATATAAATATATTTATAGAATAATCACTTCCTCGCGAGAATGATTCTATACTAGTGCTGCAATTTCCATTATGTGCTTGCAATAGGTTAGGACTTTAGTATAATAATATAAGCCGAACACATGTCCACTTAAAAAGTGTGTGCAAGTAATGGCTCCCTATATATATTTACTGAGCAAATTATGCGTTGCGGTTCAAACAGCACATTTTTTTCCTGTTTTTTGGTTTTTTCAAAAAAATGTGTTTTAAAAGTGTTTTTTTTTTCAAGAAAAATACAATTTTGTCACTAGGTTGTATTTGATATTGCTCTTTGGAAGAGTAGAAGGGCTAAAGGGCTCGTTCATGTGTTTCCTAGCTTTTCTCAAAACAGCATAGATTCTTGAAAACTCATAATCCTGCAGATTCTTAGTAGACTCAGATTCCTGACTTTTTTCAGTCGCGTTCTTAAGCTACTCAGATTTCTGTATTTTCTCATAAAAGCTAATATTACTATCGTTCTTAAGTTCATCTCAGAAAAAGCTCAAAATCGATTCAATAGGTGGATCTGCTCCGACCATATAAATGTTATCTAACCATCAATTTATGTATCCTACTCGAATTTAACTCAAATTTGCCAGACCTTCAATCAATGCGAGACTTAACATATTTGACGAAATTTATTTTTTCTCGATTCTGATTTAATGTCTAATAATTTGTAAATGATATATAACCATCAATGTTTCAAAAGCTCATTTCTAGATATGTGCACAACATGTCACACATTAAAATTGATAAACAAAACCAACAAGCTGTGATCAAAACCAATTTCTTGTCAACTCATATCAAACGTGGTTCAATTTCACTTTTAAAAAATAACAATAATTTGAATTATCTACATCCATTAAAAAAGCCATGGTCAAACATTAACCTCTATATTTCCACTAAAGAAGGACGCACAATTCAATTTGTTAAAAGATTTGCATTAGGACAATATAAGAATACAAACAAACAACTTTCTTTTAATTTAAAATAAAAAACATGCTATATTACAAAAAGAGAAGTTATTACCCTTTGATTATGTACAGTATAACAATGAAGCATTGTACTATTACGTTTCCTAGGTAAATATTTGGTAAATAATAAACAATTGGCTCATCTTATAGTGAGAAAAGCATGATCTTAAGTGATTAACTTTTGCACCAAAAAAACATTCACTTCGTCTTTTAGTGAGTAGCACCAAAATAAGTGCTCATCCACACATGTAATTATTGCCCCCAAAAGAAGAGCTGGTGAGTTGTCTTCTTTACTATGCTAGGTTTCAGTTACAGAAACCCTTGGCCCCATCTTCATCTAATGGCCACATGGCCTAGCCCAGTCGTTGTTGGAAAATAAAATGGCATACAATTTCGGCTACACTTTTTAATCTCAATATCTCGATTCATTTGATCATACTTTTAGATCTAGGATTTCAACGTTTCTTCTTGAGTTGGATTTTTATTACTTTTATTAGGTTAGAGAAGAGCCCGAAAAGTGAGATGCAAGCTTTATAGAGGAAGATAGTAGTTGTGGCGACCGTTGGAAACTAGCCAATGGGTGTAGTTGTAATTTAGTGTATAACAAAGGGTGGAGTATAGTTAGCAGTAGCAAAGACGAGCTCAGATTCTGAGCCTTTCCTTCTGACTAAAAAGCTTTGACACACGCCTGTCGTTGTCACTCGGATTTACGTAGAAAGTGTCACCCCAAGACAAACTTGCGAA